>OZ037996.1:7302740-7802740 GCA_964035705.1 Porites rus | reverse complement strand
AAATGATTATGGTTAGTGCTCCCTGATGAAATTTGTGCGATATCTTCTTTATACCTTCTCAGGAGCATTTTGTGTATAAGTGGAGGAACTGCTTTTTAAAAAATAAAGGATTAAGGTAACATCCTTACATTATTTACAGGTCCATGGCCACCTGTGTTGTTTGGCGCATGTGCACTGGAAGGGCGCGGAGCCTCAGGGGTAGTGTGCACAGAACTTGTGTTGCCTTGGAAACTACTTTTAGCATTTTGTTTGGGATCTTCCTGTCTTGGAGTATCAGATATACCAAAAATATGAGACTTTGTACTTCCTCCCCTTGGAGCACTGTTTGGTCGACCACGACGACCACTGGGTGGTCTTTGGTGTCTTGAGGAGGAGGTGCCTGTTACAGACAAGTCTGCTTGAGAACTGCTTTGCCAGAAGCTCATTTCAAAGTTACCATGACTATATATACACACTTTGAGGTAGCAGTAACGAGATAGCAACGCAGAGAACAATTAAACAATTAAGCCGCCGATTTGACCACCAAAGAGAAGCAACTCTTGACCATGCACAGATGTAAACTTAATCCTTGTCAACAACTGACAATCATCAGTGTTTTTCGCAGTTGAAGGACCAAAAAAACTCCATATCTTTCTTTTAACAGCCTTCAGTTCAAGATTCAGGTAGGTAATAAGAAACAGTGCCTTTCTAGTGACTGTCACTGTGTTCGGGTTTCAGTGAAGTTGCCCTCGCGCCATTTCCCGCCATGGACATACGAAGCACTTATTCTTACGCTTCCATGTTGTGTTCCTTTGGTGTGCTATAGTAATCTTAACAAAAAACACTTCAACCAAGAGACAGGAGCCAGGACACAAACCCAAAACACGTTAACTACCAAAGGCTTCCGAGCAACAACGAACGAATCAGCGCTGCAGTGGAGGCACGGCTACCAAGGGTCCAAAAACTTCTTCATATAAAGTTCTCCCAGGTGTCAAAATTGTGGACATATTGTTGGTTCCAGCGGGAAGTGGTGGTGGGGGGGGGGGTTAGCGAGCAAGCTTTCATGGGGCTCCCGGGGGCAGCCTACGAGCAAGCTCTCCATTTGGGGGATATCACGAAAAGTAGACGTGCGAGAGGCACGCCCAAATAGGAGAGCTTGCTCGCAGGATGCTTGATCGCGGGCTATCAGATCGCCTGTCCAGTTAATTTTTCAAACGACTAGTCACAGCACAGCCTAATCCCTAGGCGTTCTCGGCTCGGTCAATCCTGGACTCTACCGTGAGCTGTGACGTCACCGAGCACAGCAGTCAGTCGCCACCCTACCAGCAAGAGCTTTTCTCGATTTATAGCCTGCGTCGCAGACACTCTAAACCTTCTGTTTAGAGGATAGAGGGCCGGCTGGAACGCAGGCTAACTCGAGAAAGACTCTGCTGCTCGGCTCCTGGCTGCGTGAATCGCGTAAGATCTTTGTTGAGCATGCGCGGCATCTTGTTGATAGGATATAATTTCCAACCAAGGCCTTATAGCCGTGCGCTTGATGTAGTGGGCTCAGTTAAGCTCAGTTATGGCTCGACTTAGCTGTTTTAACAATAAACGATGATAGCACTCGAAAAACCAGTTTGACGAGAGAAAACAAGGTTGACTACCAGGACTCCTGGCAGCTTCTAAGCGCGCGGTCAGAATTTGTATAAAATGTGCTATATTTTGTAATCTGTGCCTTTAAGTGGGCAAGTTAGAAAACCTAAACCAATCTAGATGTTTTTTCATTTGTTCCTTTTGCCAAAAAAAAAATGAAAGGATAAATAAATAAATACGATGACAATTTATTCTAAATTTAAACTTTTTAAGAAGTTTCCTAATTTCTAAACCATTCATTCAAAAATTTGTTGGAAGTTCAATACTCATAGATTTGAATCTTGTCAGGAACTCAAGATTTTTTCTTGTCCCATGCTCATGCTCATGGCATTATCAAATCTGATCAAACCAAGCTTACACTGAGCTTAGTCAGTTCACAAGTTGTTCTTTATTTATGACCTCGTTGAATTTCAATTTTGGAGAGAACATGTTCCAGCCTGCATTCACCAAGAGGAGGTAAAACGAAGATAACAGTTTTCAGAAAACCTACCCACACAGACCAATATAACCAATGATAAGGACAAGAAGGAGGGAGATCGACCAAGTTAAATCCGCACTTCGATGCAAGAAGTGTGTCATTGTTTCCACGTTCCCCGGGCCACTTTTCCTGCATTCGCTACGGAAAAGGAAAGGGTGTCCGCGTTTGCCCGTGTTATAAGAGGCATAGCCTGCGTTGCAGCCGGCCCACGCACTCGACTAAACCATTTGTATAGTCCGTCTGCGAATTAGTGCACAAAAGCTCGTTCTAATATCCTGCAGAGTCGCAAGGACATATGTGAGCGTTTCTGATAGGCGGGTTTCTTACGGGTTTCTTACGAGCCACACGATTGGCCTAATTTTTAAGTGTGCGTGACGGTTGGGCGCAGTGACATGTCAAAATTCACAGAAGGTAGTTGGCAAGGATCGTTTACAGTAATCAATGAAAGATCAGTTCGAACTTAAGAGCCGTCTTCTGAGCAAAAAAATGCTTTGAGAAAATTCCTTCAAAGCCAGAATTTGCTAGGAAATTTGCCGGCTGGTTTCCCAGCGTCTTCCAATCGCTGCAGATGTACTACTGCGTATTCTGTAATCTAGCCGACAGTTCTAGAGTCAAAATAAATGAAGAAATCATCACGTTATTCACGATAAAAAAAAAAATATATATACACACATGTAGCTATTCAGGTCCAAGCGTTTCGTTGAAAACCAAAGAAACTAAGGTTATTTAGCCGCAATAAAGAAGCTTAAGGCTTAATCAGAGGTAAAAGAAAATCATTTATGCATCTGTGATCAAATCCTCTTACAAAACATTTGCCAAAAAATAAACTACAGGAACTAATTACTCAATATGTATGAAACAGACCAGCTTCACAACCTCTAAATGTAGCTAAAGGTGAGACTCAAAGCAGCAAAAAAACATTTGCTCCGTCAAATTGTAGAATACTCCATGCACTGTTAAATTACTCAAAAAGAGAGCAAGAAAAACATCTGTTGTTCAAGCTACTCTAGGGGTCTCTAAAGTCACGTTTCACACTATCACGAGCTCAATCTCTCTGGTCACGAGCTATGAGTCATGTTTGGCCTGTCAACGCTTAATTCAAATCGGACTAATCACAAACTGTGAAAGAAAATAGCCAATCAATAACGCCGACATATTTCTTTGCGACTCTACGGGATTCGAACACGATATTGTGCACTAATTCGCAGACGCTATATACAGAAGGTTTAGAGCGTCTGCGACGCAGGCTATAAGAGGCAGTGCTTACCTAGTCGTCTGCCTAGTCCCCGTGGGGCGTCTTCCCAGGCCTTCTCGGTCAATGCATTTCTGTGGCGTATCAGAGACGAACGGCTGGGACCACGGGACCCGAAACCCATCGGCCGCGCGTAATAATGAGACCTAGGGACTAGGCAAGGGCGGTCCTACGTGCGAGACACCTGTGAGCGTATGAACACATCATCAAGATAATTGGGGAGCCCCTATCTGGTTCAGGTCATTAAGAAAAGCGCAGGCTGGTTTCGTTTGTTTTATCATGGTATCCCCTGTTAGTCTTGTATGCTCAACCTTACAGCCCGCTCTCTGTAGGTAAATTGATTTTTCCTTTTTATATGTTTTTATATTTTTTAAGTCCCAACAACTGTGGTCACATTTAGATCACAACAGTATTAGTGCGAACTGTCGAGTAGCGGCATCAATCGACAGCAAAATCGTTTTATTTCACCCCTGAACGTTTCCTCAGTCAGGCAACAGAAATGGGTAAAATGAGATTATTGCTATGTTTTTATCTCTACAATTTCTGGTAATGAATGCACACCAAAAGCAGTAATTACTGAGAGCAACAACAAGTGGAAAACCATGTTCTTTGTCGTCTGTTCTTGGTTTAATGCTCTTTTCATCTTGCTTTACTAAAGCATGCGATGCCATAGGACCATATTTTCTATTTTGAGAGACATTAGGAATTAGAAATTTTCAAGATTGTTACTTGGCAGTCCGCGAGAAACCCGGGTCATTCGCCTAACCTCGTAAAAAGTCAATAATTATCATTTTTACTTTAAACATTTACAAGAAATTAATTTATCATGAAAAACACTTGATACGTAAGCAGATCGATTCCTGCTCGGGATTGAAACATGCAATTTTAAAATAACTTTGTTCTTTGAATTTGGCCTTTTTACAGGCCATGGCATATTAAATTGGAAACTGTTTTATTGAAGATAATTGTGCCTAAAATAAATGAAGTTTACTGAACAAAATATCAAAATGTGTCGGATGCTGACCTCAATTAGACAATGGGCCTATCTGGTACTGTATCATGAAGGCAAACTAATAATGAATGTCAGAAAAGCATGAATAATTATAATCTTGAAGTCAATTTTGGATGCATGGTAAATAGGATTTAATGCTGAAAAGGAAAGCCCCTGTGTAAAAAACATAACTAGAAAAGGGTTAAAATTCAATTCACTCTCAACAATAAGTATCAAATGTTAGCCATTTTCAGTGCAAGGATAGAATAGATAGCTACATTCCAGTACAATGCGATGATCATCCTTCATTGTAATTCTTCGGCTTGCAGTTCACATATATGATTTTCGTATATTCAAAACTTGATCATCCTTCATTTCATACAATTTTTTTTGTTATCTTTCAAAGAGAGAGGGTTGTTTTAAGATTTAACAGAACGTCGCTTGCCTCTTGTGGCGACTAGCAACAATATATTTTTATGGCAAAGTCGGTTTAGTTTTTCTAATTTTAAAAACTTCAGTAGTATTTTACTTTGCATGAACTTATAATCCCGCGACTTTACTACTTTTGTTGTAAAGTCTGACCTAGTAAGTCTATTGAACTTATATAATTACCAGGTACAAAATATTTTCTTCTGTTATGAAGTCGGCGTGAAACAGAAGTTCAATTAAAATACATCCCCGTGGTAACTTTCCTTATTATATAAATATGTTTTTAAAATTTTTGGTGTTCTCTTGGTAACATTGCGCTTTTTAAAACAATACATGTACGTTGCAAATTCTTCCTGTTTTGATGATTTTAAACTCGACCTTACCCTCTCTCAGTTTTAACAGGAAAATTACCATTAACTTTATTCTTAGCCTTTTTTTCTGCCCTGCGAGCAGAGGCTACATTTTTGCGTTGAGATCTGGCGTGCGACCACACACCTTGCCTACAACCGTTCAATGGCGTCCCGTTCTAGACCACTTTGGAACTGAAATTGTGTCAATCCTGCGTCCGCGAATGAACGCGGACCATTTTGCGTTCCCATACTTTCCTAATTCCCGCTAACTTACACAGACCAACAGGCCTCAGTTGTTAATCCTTGGATAACACTATCCACTGGTAGGTTTTTGTACCGCATTTGTAAATTATGCTTTTGTTTCCCCTCTAAATTGCTCCACCTCGATGATACATTTTTTTTCCACTAAAATACTCGGTCTCCCCCGAAAAAGTCACCAAAATGCTCGATAATGCTCATCTTACAGAAATTTTCACGCCAAAAAACATATCAATGGTAAGACAACGACATATACAAGTTAATGGTTTTCACCGTGCAAAGATAATACTCTATTTTCTGGTCAGAAATTCCGGATCCCCGTTGGAATAGAAAGTAACTACCTCATCAGGGACCGCGGAGGGGGAGGGGCTGGTAGGGCCGCGGCCCCACTACTTTTTTGCGCTAAAAAGAAAAATAATTAAAATTAAAAAAAGACTTGAAACAAGTTTTTTTCCGTCTATATTCCGCTATATTTTCTGTATTTTCTTTAATTTCAAACGCCAGGCATTTTGTGGGGCTCCTGTGCTTTTCGCGGTAATTGTGCCCTGGGGCTGACTTGCTCCTTGATCAAAGGCCATGCCTTGGCCACCCCTTCGCTTCGTTCGGCAGCGTGTTTTGTATTTCCAGCTCCGGCAGAGTTTTTTTTATCAGCTTTATCAGATAAAATGAAGAAAATTATTAGCTTTTTCAAGCCAAACGAATGTGAGTAGTTGTTTTGAGTTGATAAAAGTTTTATATTTTGTCTTTCTCCTTTCGAATCAATGAAATATTCGATGGCAAGAAGAATTACATTACTTGAACAGTGAACGGCCATAGTTAGAAATTTTTCAGATCACTTCAGTGTAGTATTTTCTATACTAAAATTGTAATCGCGTCTTTTCTTGCATTGAATCTGAACTGACCGTGTATGTTGGCCGACCTATAAAGAGCAACAAATACTGGATAAAGTATGCAAAGTCACGTGACAGAAACAAATAAAATACTATGATTTTATTTCTTTTTTCGATTTTCAATATGAAAAAATTATTTTCAATAGTCAGCCCTCCCACTTTTCACCTTGCTCCGCGGTCCCTGCTCATATCTAAATCTCCGTCATAATCCAGGATGTAATGTGTCCCATGAGAAATAGTAAGTAAGTAAAAGCTTTATTTATGTATCAATGTATTTAGTTTTCACAACTAATTGGGGACACAAAAATAAAAATTACAAATAACAAATAATAATAATAATAATAATAATAATAATAATAATAATGTATATACAATTAAAATATGTGGCATGTATAAATTGTGTAATAAAACAATTGTTCTATACAAGGTAGTCTCTAAGAATTACAAAGGTTGCAACAGCTATTGTTGTTGTTTAAGAGTGACGTTAGGTCTTTTTTCCTAATGTTCTTTTTGAAAGATTCAGTATTCGAGGAGCCTTTCAATTTAATATCTAGTTTCGACCATATATGAGGTCCTTGACATCTAAGAGAATGCTTTCCATAGTTAATAGTGTTAATTCTTTACTCAACTCTTCAACTCTTTTATTCTTTTACAGTTCTCAGAGTACTGGTATTGGATTGAGACGATGCTTTATTCTTCTAACAACTGTATGCGTGTTTTTAGTTCTACTCAGTGCATCACTGTTTCGCGTGAACCAAAACGAGCCAGATAAATACAAGAACCCTTTAAACGCGGCTGTTGCGCACATAACAAGGCCGTCGCAATCCTCTCAGCATATGGCTCAACAAACAAACATGCCCTCGTCTAAAAAGCCTTTCATATATCTCACTCAAACCGGGAAATGTCTGCCTCCTAACCTGGCCTCCTCTGCAAAGATTGGTGACCCAGAGACCTGCAAATGTGATGTCATCGTCCTAAGTTACAAGACCGAGTGTGAAGACAGAAATCACCCACCACACATCTCTTATATATTTGATCCGACAACCACTTGGGCTTCAGGCCGGAATTTGCTGTTCTTTAATGCTTCGAAAAGAGCAACAGCCTATCATTACTACATCTTTATTGATGATGATGTAGGTCTTGGTTTCAATTCGTTCACTCCCCCAAAAATGAGAACGTTGCAGCCATTTAGGGTCTTCGAAGAATGGCTTCTGGATTACGAGCCGGCTTTTGGTTTTGCGAACTATCTACATCATGGAGCAAGATGGACCTTCAAAAAGAGAGAGAAGCTATGTGGTATTGTAGAAAAATCCTTAGTTATACCTATAGTATGGTTTGATGGTTGCCTCAACGCTTACCATTACCGAGCTGTGGGGCATATTTTACCCTATCCCACATTGGATAAGGGTGAAAGTTGGTACATACCCAACAAGCATATCATGTCCGCTGTAGAACTAACATTCCGAGGACAAGCGATGATGCTTGTTCCTGTCGGTATTTCTAACATAAAACATCGAGTGTATCCAAGGAAAGCAAGCGTCGGTCAGATGGCAAAGTATTGGCGTGAGTTCATCGAGAAGATCCAAGAAAAAGCACCTTTAGTTTATAGGAATCGTTCTCTATGGAACGAGTTTAAGGAAGGGCTTGGGAAACATATGCACAGCTCGTCAACGTATTGTATGAATGCAACTCGTCATCTTCCCATCATACCTTTTGCGCATTTTGACCGTAAAACCTCCAAGGTTTGAAACATAGAAACTGGCTTTACATAGCTTAGTTCCCAGGCAATTTCACTATTTCGTGCGCGTCCGGTCTGACGTCACCTGATGAAAATCAGTCGGTAGCGACCCAGCACCGTGAGAGGATGGGTTTGCGTTATCTTTGGACATACAGATCTCTTCCTTATTGGGTTATTTGGAGACGATGAATGTTTTCCTAGTCTACGCTTTATGATTTCATGAAACTGTTCACGATAGACGGTGTTTTAACAGAAGCATTTGGCAAACTGAACATAGCTTAGAACGCAGATTTGTTAAACGTTTGCTAAACTCCTTTTAAATAACCGGACTAACTGTTCGAAACGATAGTAAATAGAGCAAATGAAAGGAAATAAAAGAGCGAGATAATCTAACTCAACCGAATTAGATAAAATGACGAAAATTAACTATGAAATTAACGCTCATGCAAACCTTGTTAGCCATCAAGTGGACTGAGATAAAACTATTTTCTTTGACATTAGTTACTAGCTGAATTGTTGCACTCAGGACAAGCGTTTGACATCATAAAACATTTCAAGAAATGGGACAGCTCGTCGCCAGTTTCTTCGACACAATCTTTTTTCAGCTTGTTGAGAGTGAGAATGTGGACTTTACCCCCAACATTAGAGGTTCCTTTACTAAGCCGTTCGAGTCTATGAAAATTTATTTGCATTATCGGGATAGTGTCATGCTATACTGTGGTCGTGAGTGTTGAAAACAGCGTGGTCGTATAACAAGACCAATTTAAGGACTTGAGCTCCGCGGTTTAGCTCCACGGTTTAAGCTCCGCGGTTTACTCCGCGATAAGGCCGGTGCCCTACGCATGCGTACAACAATATCACCCCGGTAGAGGGAAAACTGTTTCGTGGTTCCCAACTTACAGCTACCACTTGCCTACGGTGGGGCTGGCGCTTACAGGAGTGCTTTTAAACTCACCGAGCTCGTGACCGGCGGGGTCGATAATCGCAAGTAAGACCTCGCTTGGGGCCTGGAAAATCCTAAAAAAGACGAAACAGCTGTCCATGGTTGCCACCACCAAACCACTACCAGGGTGATATGGTTGTGCGCACGCACAGTAAGGTACTGGTCATACCGCGGAGTTGGTACATGTGCTTCAGTGCGTAAATCGGTATGGTATAACAAGGGTGTCGTAGAACAGAAAATGAAAAAGGATGACTGGATTTTTCTTTGGGCCAGAGAAAGTCCCCGCAAAAGCTTGCGAAAACAGCCGGCGACATTTCGCGACGCCACCACTAGTCTCCTTCGCAGCTGTTATTAGGGTCATCACGCAACGCCCCTCCCCACTAAGTGGGGAGGAGCGTTGCGTGACGACCTTAATAACGGCTGCGAAGGAGACTACGCCACCACTGGCTTCCTCGCAAAATAACGTCTGAGGAACGAGCGCAGAAATCTCTCCCTGATGACGCCTCACTAGCAAGTCTCAGACTATGGTCGAATGGCGGTGTTCCATAAACAGTAATCATTAAAGACCTGAAACGTTATGGAAAAATACATATTTTCCAAGCTGTTGATGTATGAGCCTAAGTCACCCGTTTTCTCTCCTGACACATTACCCAACCAAACCAACACTGCGAGTAAAGGCTACATTTTCGCGGTGTGAGCTGGCGTGCGAGAAGTAGCTACTTTTTGCACGCCAGCTCACACCGCCGGCGAAGATGTAGCCTTTGCTCGCAGGGTAAACAAAACCAGACTTTTAAGAAGTCTAAGAGAAATAAGTGACTACTCATCGCATTTACCACACTACCACGTCTACCACAGGCGCTGTCCATAACGATATGTAGACAAAAAAGGTTTATTTTTATTTTATTATGACAACCTCTACAGATTTTGGATACAGACAAGCAGAATTGAACACGCAAGAGCTGTTGCTTTTCTGTGCGTTGCTGTAGGCGTATGTGTTCGGTTACAGACCGTAATGGTGACAAGAGTCAATTCACGACCTTACGGATATTTACAAAGACGTTAAGGTCCGGTAACAGTACAACTGAGGTCCATGAACATCGTGGAACCTCTCTCGGTGCTGCTTCTTAGCGTGGCAACGGTTACTTCTACGCAAGCGCCTATTCCAGGTCTTGTTGGAGTAGAGTGCTAAATGTCTAAGGCATAGTCAACACTTTCTGTTTGCAGTTTGGAACGGGTGTGATTGGTCAACGTAACCCGCTGACCATTTGCTCTGAACGCGCAGGCGTTCCGTGGAGTGTCAAAAGACGTTTAATGCGCCGAACAAGAACTTGGATAAAACCGACTCGGGTGCGTCCCTTTCCGTGCGTCTAAAATTCAAAGAAAAAAAAAAAACGTTACATCTTACAATGAAAGTATACATAGAAAAAACAAGGGATCAGGAAAGGATCGTATACACTCAGATGAGAACTACGTTACATGCATGTTCACAGAACAAGGCAAAACCCTTAGCATCAATCTACATTGCGTTCTACCTTAATATGGTATATTGTTAGGTTCTTCGGGCACCTATATATATACATGTAGCGTACAACGAAAACGCAGAAGTCTTCTTCCTCCCCCCCCCCCCCCCCCACCCCTCTGCGCCTGGTACGCAAGCTACAAGTCGTAAAACCTGGTAATCTGTAGCCACGTGGAGCAAACCTACCACAATACTGTTAAACACCGCCGAAGTTATACACGTACCGTAAACTGCCGCTTTTAAGCCCTGGGCTTATATATCTCCGTAAGGGGTTTTAGGAAGGCTAATAAACAGAGGGGTTTATATCCGAGGGGACTTGTAACCACAATAGAAAAAACGCTTCGAAGCAAGTGTATCAGTGCTGATCAGAACACGTTTTGTATTTAATGGTTTTTAATTTTCAAGGCTTCATAAGTAATCGAATTCATATCGATACAATTTAGAGGGGACTTATAATCGGGTAGCCTCCCCGCAGACGTCCTTTGGGGTTCGTTTGTCACGCATTCATTTCTCGAATGCGTGACAAAAGAACCCCAAAGGACGTCTGCGGGGAGGCTAATAATCGGGCTTCTTTTCTTGTTTACAGCCAATCGGCCTTTGACTGGGGGGGATTATAGGTATGTGTGGGGTCGAAGCTTGAAACGGCAGTTTACGATATTCAGTCGGTCCCAAAGTCTAGCACACATCCTTATCCGCACACATGAATTCAATAGGGCAAGTACAAAGCGACAATACAATCTGCCTGCCATATTTCAGTACCTGTTCAATTTCAATGAGCTTTTTCAAAAACGCCTCTGTCAGGGTACTTATGGATTCTCTTTTAAGCTACAAGAAAAGTGCAATATACTTTTAGTACTACTGCAGCGAGCCGGGAGCATTAACCTTGCCTATGAAACAAAAATCGTAGACATAAGAGAAACAAAAGAACTCCTTTTAGATAGCCTGCGAGCAAGTTCTCCGGGGCGCTCTGGAGGCGGGGCGGAAGAGCCCTCGCCCCCGCCTCCGCCCCGGAGGGCTTGCTCGCAGGCTACCTTTTACACGACGTAAACACATCACCGGCGCAATGTGAACACCATGACCGTCTAAATTTGTGTACGGAAAATTTGACCGACACGGTGTGAACACCGTAACAGTCTAAATTCCTGTACTACAAAGGCACGGCTGCATAAATGCGTGGTACCCCAGCTGGGAGACGCCACTTTGATTTGCTAAGAGCGCTCTGATTCGTGAGTTGCGTGTAAACAGAGCGAAAATATTGAAACGTTCCTTGTGAACGGTCAAATTGTTCAGTCCGCTGCCTTCACCCTGGCAGCAAGAAAGGTCGCCCACTGAGAGACACAGTTGTGCGCAGCTTTCGTATCTGCAGTAGAATGTTTATAGTCTATTTCCCGTAAGAATTATCGAGATCGAGCGTTTACTGTAACAATACGCCATCTTGGCTTCAAAATTAACAAATGTGCTTAAGGGGGCGCGGTAGGTCTTGAGAGGAGCTCGCATCCCTCCCTTTACCGTTATAAACCCTGGGGCCTGTTTCTCGAAAGTCCCGGTGGCTTTTCGGCCCCGGAAAGCTGTTTTGTGTTTGCTGTTTTTACCTTCAAGATCAAAGTTTTAATAATACTGACAATAATACAACGAAACTGTCAGTGAACGAAGAAAAATTTACTAGTTTGTGAGCTAGGAACTGTGCTACTACTCGACACGTTTTGATAGTTTAAAATCTGCCTTCGGGCCCGAAAAGTTTCCGTGCCTTTCGAGTAACGAGTCCCTGACGCATGTCCTTCGGAATATATGAAACCGAGATGGTAGAAAGCGAACGCTCGACTTCGACGATCATACAGAAAAATAAAGGACTGTAAAAACGCTACGTTTTCCGCCACAAATTTGCTCTATTCATCATTTTAATGTGCACTGAAACCTAATTTCTGGATAAGTTTAAACAATAAACCACAATGCAGACTACATTATCAGTGGTAAAATGGAAACATTTAGACTGAAGCATTCAGGTGCATGCACGTTAAATGGCCTATGTTTATACTATTCCCAAACGAGTGTGACTTACAGCATCTATTTCCTCTCGCGTTACACCACCCCCAACTCCAGCAGAAGCTTCGTGACCAGGATCAGATGAAAACGCAGAACTCCTGGAGGGTGACGCCCAGTCTGGTTACATAAACAAACGAACACTTATTACTTTGACTGAATCACCAAGATAACAAAACGCCAAATGCCGAAGGCTCATGTCAGAAATGAGTTAGCGCTGCGTCTCGTTTCTGGTGCCCTTCAGTATACTTAGTATAGGCGAGTGGAATTTGAGACAATTTTGAAATATCACGAGTGGCATTTATGCCAAATATCACGTACAAATCATGCTATTATTTGTTTATACAACTACCCGCAAAGGTTTTGTAGTTTTCACATGCAGGTATTTCAAATTAAGCTGAAATACTACTGCTCCAAGCCAACCAAATTAGAGAAATTTCTCATGAAGTAGTATAATTAGTAAACGCGATTGGAAGCCTGACGGTGGACAGCAAGACATAATCAATCAACGCAGTGTCGAGAAAAATTCAATGTAGCCAAATATTTAAATAGGCACGGAAGGTGAAGGATCAAATGTTTAGAACCGACAGAGATTCTAAACTTTGCATTTTGCTGTGGTGGCTGCGCTGGTAACGGGGTAACTGCGCACGGGTTACGGCTGCAAAGGAGTAATAGCTGTCTATGTTCTTTTCTAAGTTAGCAGATAACTTGACAAGAATCCGAACTCGTAAGCGAATACCTTGTAGTCTTCTCATACGACTTCCGGCCAGCGTTGGACCAGCAAGCATGCGCCGTTCTTCATCTGATGGGATGCAATGCAAGAAGTAAAAATCCAAGTGACGCCATATAATGAATAAACAGTTCTCGATAATGTCTGTTGTAAAAGAGTCAAGGTTAAAAATACGTTCCGACCCCATACCGCAGTCGAACCGCTTGTATCAGTAATGTCACTACTGCTCTGTCTCAGATCTAAGGTCTTAAGACAAAGGAAGGCTCCACTATACATTGTAATGGTAAGAGCACTCTCCACCCGTCAAACTGGCCCGGGTTTGTGTCTCGGAGGCGATGCCGTATATGAGTTGTTGTTGGTTCTTTCCCTTGCTCCGAGTGGTTTTTCTCAAGGACCTGCGATTTTCCCTTCTCCTAAAAAAACATCACTTCTTATAACCAGCGATCAGGCCGCTCTTCCACCCTTTTTCTTAGAGGAAATGAACGCCCGATCTCAAGCCACATTTCTAAATTCCAATTTGATCTGTTGAGTGTTCCTAGGGTATTATCAAAGGATACATAGTTGAGAAGAAATTTCACGTCCCTTGAACTGCACGATCTGTGTGAGACATTTTTGAGCCAGCTGATGCCTCTGTTGTGTGGTGAGTCTTTCTTGTACTGATCCATTAAAACGAGATTGACTAAACTGAAGGTAAACAAAACTATTAACGAACGTTTTCAAGAATGTCAAGCAATATATTTATCAAAGCACGCGTTCAGTCATGGACATACGTGGGCAAATTCGTGTTTTGAACTTTTCCTACTTCACTGAAATCCCCACTTGACGAATTATAGACAGCAAAACACCGAGAAAACGAACGTTATTAAATTCTCAACTTCGGATAATGCATTCCCAGCTTTCTCATTGGTTCACTGGATCTCGGTCATCATCCATTGAATATACGCTTGACATTATATGGAAAATGAGTGCTACAGTGACAGTAATTCTCTATTAACGTTCATAACCGCTCTGTACCTCTCTCAGTTCATCGCTGGTGAGTTCTGTCAAGTTCTGTAGCTTCAAGCGCGCCTGAGAGTATAACTCAGCCGTCTGAAAGATCTGTTCACTACATTTCTTCATGAACGCCACAGGCAGACCAAGGCTAACAGGTCGGTGGGACGACACAGCGGCGGAGGAACGAACAGCTACAACGGGTACAAGACATGAGAGTGAATAACGGAGCAGAAGGGACAACAAGAACTCCCATAAACCACAGTTAAAACCTTTATCTGTCAAGTGCAGTGTTCTTGTGCCAATTCTAGATTCTAGATAACGGATAATTAGCGGTCTCCGCATTTAGGCCTTCTACACATGTCACTACCGTCGCTTCCTGCTCAATATCATGAAGTAATTCACCAGTCTCGATCGTGGTTTCTGTTTCCTTAGTCATCATCAACAAAGCTGATTAAAAGTATACGTTTCAAGATAGCTTATCCCCCAGTTGCATAAATAAATGACACTTGGAAAACTATCGCGCATTTGATTATAATAGTTACATGAAATTTTGCGCGTGATTAAATTTTTACATTATTATTAGTCATTATAAGACTTTGCTATCTGCTTTAGCAAAGCACTCTCTTTGTTTGGATGCATTTCTTGACGTTGCGAAAACCACTGTTGGTTCGCTGTAAACTCTATGTGTATTGTTCGTTATCTTCACTTGAATGATTAAACGATTATTTTTAAAAATTAGGTTATTTGATGATTGCACTATACGGATTAAGACAAAGAAACTCCCCATTCCCCTAATGTTGTTAATTCATTTGCTTACCGTCTCTGGTGAGACGAGCATCGCGTGACAATGAGTCGGTTAGACTTGGTGAAAACAGCGCCTGGCAGTGAGAGCCAACAGAACCTAAGGGGGACCAGACAATATCAACGATAATTACAGATCACTTGACGGACGTCCGTAAAATGGCTTTTCTTAGTTAAAAACGGACGCCTTCTAAGGAGCAGCTAGTCACCTTTACTCAAGCTCCATCAAGTTATGTTTCAGTATTGGCTTTTATGTCTGTTAAGTTTTATTCAGTGCGTACAGGTTCTATTAAACGGTCAAGAGGCACCATATAAGTTCACTGAAAACACCTGTGTATGGCTAGTAGTATAGAGGGCATAGAATCTCCAGGATTTTTTTGCCATATGAATGAACCAATGAGCATTTCTAATTATTAGTCAACTAATCGATGACATTACCGATCTAAAAAAACCTGCCAAACCGGTCATATTGGTCATATTTTAAGAACAGTCTGACGTGATCTTATTGAGTTGCCTATTCATGACGTCACATACGATAATATATTATCTCCGCCCACCACTCCCCTCAAAATTGTGTAGTAGTTCGATGCTTACTGTACTACTGTGGCTTGCAAATTTTTTTCATTTCTTTCGACAAAGGCAAAGGTTTATTCATCTTGCTTCTCCTTGCCACACTCTTCTTTTTCTAATTCAGACTTATTTCCACTTTCGCGTAATTTTTACGAGCTTGCGCGCAACAATTACCTGCGTTAATAAAACGGCGATGTATGGAAGGCCCCGCGTTAAAGTGAACGTTGAGCGAGGTTCAACTTTTATGTTTACGTGCCACCTTCCATACATTGCCTATTTTACTTACCCACGTAAATTTTACACGCGTAAGCACGCGAACATTTCTGGACGGAGGAAATCCACCTAAAGGTCGATCAAACTCAATCAAGCGATCAGTTGGACATTTCTGCCCCCCCCCCCCCCCACCCTTTCGCCTGCCCCTCGGAAAGGGTAACTGTGTGTGTGATGTTTTACCCAGCTCAAACGTCGCATCTAATGCAAGTGAACAAGAACAAAAGAAAACGTCAAAATAGGGGAGAAAGGAAGATAAGTATTAATAGAAAAATAAGTATCTCAATACCTGTTAAAGACATCACGGTTTTACAATAGCCAACAATATTAGAGCAGATCCTTTGCAGTTTTTCGGTGGTTTCCATGGCTACCAAACTGTACTTGGCACCAGGCTCTTCGTTGTTTTCCTCCAACATAGATTTGATAATCTGCAAAAAAAAAAAAGGATTAAAAATTTTAACCACAAATAGTCTGTCATTTAAGCGATGAAATCCCAACAGAATCAACGAACAAGACTGATGTGAGGGTGGATCATTTAAGCTAAAAGTGTGTCTCTCTTTAGGAAAACAAAGTCGCATTTTGTAATGCAGGATGTGAAACAATAAAGCGTTTTTAAAAAGGTTGATTTTGTGGCCACCAGACAAAGCAGCGAACACCTGTGAAATTAGAAATGCAAATGTATTGAAGTTGATATCAGAGAAAATAAAAATACCAATACAGACCGAAAAATGAATTGAAATAAGGTTGCTAAGATCTAAACGTCAACGGGATAGGTGGAAAAACCTGGTTAAGTGAAATAACTTCATAACGACAAGAAACCCTACAACACTGGAATCGGTATTTCTTTTCCATTCAGGAAGGGAAAGAGATACGACGATTTTCCTTTTTCGCTCCAAATACAACTTACTTTTTCCCAACTATCACTTGAACAGTATCTTGGAAACAACCCAATCATTAACCGTTGGATTCTTGCCAGGGGTCCCCTGAGTTGGATTTGTTCTTGCCCCAGTTCTTCGTCAACTGTTAAACTCGCCTCGGTCAGCCCCATGTTGCACATGATGCCTGTAACAAGCCCTACTTCATGTAACGAGCCTGATGTATGTACGGTGTGTCGGTCTTGAAGAATGCTGATAAAAACGTCCACATGGGCAACCACAAAGTGCAAAACCTGCAATTAACAAGTGCGTCGCTAAGTGGAGGTTGATGCCAAGGATGTCCGTCGGCTTCCACTTTTGGCAAAGCCCGCCCCTAGACAAAGTTACACCCCAACGGCTGGCAAACCCGCGCCCACCAGCCATGATTCCCAACGCCAAGGGAGCCAGGCGCCTGTGACACTGATATATATAAGTGGAAAATAAAAGGGGAAGGGGTGGAGGAAAAAGCACAATCTAAATCAGGACACTTTGGTTACAAGACGTTCTTATTAGTCTTCTCTCAATTTGCCTGCCGTGTGAGGCCGGAAACGTTGGACATCATATCAACGGACAAGACAACTTTGCAAAAACCACTAGCAACAACACAGTTGGCTCAAAGGCCGATAAGCAAACACAAAAACATAAAATGGCAACCCACGACTGGGTCTACTTTCTTACAAACTACTTGGATGGTCATTTTCAGTGAATTTATTAGTTATTTTCAGTCTTTTCAGCCCGTCTCTGAGAAGCCCATACAACAGCTAATAATATCCCAATTAGTATTACCGACAAATCGAGACAAGTATAAAGGATATGCGTGTTGATGTTAGGACAGTGAACACAAGGATAAATCTCTCATTTACTTTTCTCTTCGTACTATTTTCCACTTCAGATACTCTAGTAAGAATGAGTACAAGCTTTGGGATCGTTTGGGTGGCCAAGCGTTAGTTATATGATTGGTCGATGGCATTCAAGGCAACCAATCATAAGTACATAACGCTTGTCCAGCTAAACAATCCCAAAAGTCGTTGCGCCGAATGCTTGTACCCATTCCTTTCATAGTTTCTGGAGTTGGGATTTACGAACCTTAGTAGCAGCCTCCCTGTGCTGTGATCCAAGTGACGTTAAGATGGCCAGTGTGACCTTGAGAGCTGGCATAAGTAGCTGTCTGTATCTGTCAATAACTGAGGGGACAAATGAGTCAGGCACAGCAGAGCTCATGTCTTGATCGGGACCATGAAGGCTCCTGGACATCAAACCAACTGTCCTCTCACGCTCAGGCCGCTGATCTAGGAAAGTGCATTCTGCTAAACGTGATAATAGCCCTGCTTGAAGAAGCACCTTGGCGCCTTCTGCAGACTGTGCAATGCGGGTTAAAAGGGCCATTTTGGACTCGTAAATGTACAATGCCTGTTGCAAAAAAGAGTTAAGCCGTCAATCAACACATCCTTTATGATAATGCTCATCTTTTGTAGGTAATCTAGGATATGAATCTACGACGCAATAAATCAAGGCTCCAAGTTCTTTGTTAGCACGTTTCTAGAGTACCTATCTATCCACATCTTTTATCCGTAGCTTTTTCTGTCTTAGCGTTTAGTCTAGAACGCTAGGAAAAGCCACAAACAGGTCGAACCCTTGGACGGGTAAAATTGACTCGAGGGGTGAAGTAAATCCTTGGATACATGACTGTTAAAAAGACAAGATAATCCAATCACTAGCCTAAGAAAAAAGCCGACATTTCGCGACACCACCCCATGTTAATGACGTGTCACTACCCAGATCTGGGTAGTTTTTCTGATTGGTTGAAACAAGTTTCCCACGCAGCACGACCAATGACAAGCACTACCCAGATCTGGGTAGTGACGCGTCATCAGTACGGAATTTCTACGCTCCTTTCTCTGACGTCATTTCGCGAGGAAACCAGTGGTGGCGTCGCGGCTATACACTCAAGAAAAATGTTATGTTTTTGTGCTTATAAGAATTCTAAGTTTTCTTGGAAGGTGGCAAGAACGACCTCAACATGGCCATTCTTATGCATGCATCATGTTTACGTCAAACGGCAACGCCAATTTGTACCACGTGACCAAGTTTCTCCTTTACTTGTCGTTTGTGGTTCATTATTTCTACACATAAATTAGTAGTTTCACGCAATTTTTTATCCATAAGAATTATTTTGAGCTGTTTTTATCTTCTCATTTTCTATTTTCAGAAATTCCCAACTTGAATCTGACGTTTGCCGTTAGCCGTATTAGTGAAGCTTAAACTCTCTATTGTTACAAATGTGCTCTGTTTCTTTGAAAAGGCAACAGCAATAACTGCTTGCTTATAAACAAACGCTACAAATCCTATCTATGGCCGTGCATCCCTCTTGCAACAAAATAGTTTTAGTCCTTAAAGACACCTTTCTTAACACCTAAAAGTGAAAGCCCCTAGGGCCGTTACCTTGAGGGGCTCAGGTGAAGGGTTCAACATTGACTGCAGTATGTGGTCCTCATGAGCTA
Source organism: Porites rus (assembly GCA_964035705.1). NCBI lineage: Eukaryota > Metazoa > Cnidaria > Anthozoa > Scleractinia > Poritidae > Porites > Porites rus. The sequence goes on along the minus strand of OZ037996.1, from coordinate 7,783,459 downwards.
GTCCCTCCACCATGTGCCTGAGGTATCCCTTAAGGCTGAGATAGTTCAACCAACGCTGTTGCCAGTCAACTGCAACAATTGCATCCAAAAGAGAAAATGCCAGCATCTGCATCAAAAACAAAACACTTTTTAGTTCCCTTTACTGCATGTACAGCTTAAGGTTATGTTACACAGGACGATTCGCAACGATTTTTAGCGCAAAAATGTTGCGTTCAACGTTGACGCCGTATAACACGGGTAGGCGGACGTTTCTCTGCACAATTTTTGCGTTGCACGTTTTCGAACAGGCTTCGAAAAAGCAACTCTAAATCACGAACTTGGGCAAAAGAGACAGTTTGCAAGAGGCGAGTACTATGGCTATAATCTGTAGGCAGCCCAGGGTCACAGGCACGCCCCATGTAACAAGGTTTCTCTTGTCTTACCCTTCCCACATCGTGCCCATCACAGGAGTCTCTACAGACAGCGTCCATGAATGGTTCACCATAGCTGGACAGTACAGGCAAAATACTGGTGTCCCATGACTGACCAGGGTAAAGTGATAACACATTTTCCATTACACCTGTTAACAAAATAAAGCATCAACGTGATAACCACAAGGTTCTACTCGAGGCAAATGTTTTGCTTCCCTGGCCTCACAACTGCTGCTTCATAATTTAATTTAAGCGAAGGTCTAGCCACTTGCAGGGCAGAGGCGGTATTCTCGCCCTCAGACGTGTTACGTTTCTGAGTATTCGTCCTAGAAACTACTGCTCTACCAATGGACCTCTTTAGCTTGTACGCTTTGTTTTCCCAATCAAGGGGAATTTGACCCTCTGTCTCTTCATAAATAATTATGCTTACATATGCAAATGAATTATCCGAAATGTGTAAGAAACAGTTCTCAAAAGTATTATCACATGACCTACATTGGGAAAACAAACATAAATGGTCACGAGATCTATTGAGGTAATAAAAGGGTGCATAAAATTCTACCCAAAACAGACCGAGAAGCTAAGGAACTATACCACCGGTAACAATTATTCTTTGGCCAAAACCGAACGGTGAAAAGTACGGGACATATAAAGGGTTTCGTTTGATCGTTTGTCTCACGATTGTCACTTTGATATTTGAGAGATTTAGAGCCACGCTTGCGGCAAACGGCAAACTTGTGGTTTACTGTTCATGACTTCTACTTAAAAATAAGTAGTTTAACGTCATTTTTTTCCATAAGAACTGTTTTGGACAGTTTCCATCTGCTTATTTCCTATTTTGAGAAATTCTCAACTTGAAAAATGCCGTTTGCCGGCCGTGATTCTAAATCTCTGTATTGATCGCCATGTTTCGACCGCTAACTGCAGGTCTTCATCAGGCGACATTTACTCTTTATACACATCATCAACGATGAACAAGGACAGCACATGTCTTTTACATTTTAAGCATGATACCTCTTTCCTTTGTTTGTTGAGACTCTGGTGCGGTCTGCATGAAGTACAACAGGGCGGCGTACAAATTAGCTCTGACCCGTTGCAGCCCGCCTCCAGATCGAAGCACTGTTTCAATGAGCCCCTTCAAAATGGCCACAGATGGTCCAACAGGAAGAGCGCTACGACTAGCCGCTTGATGCAGGGGTCTCCCTCCTCCTGTACCATCTAGGACTGGTAAGGATGTGGCTAAGGAGGAGTCCAGGGATATTGTACACTGACGCAGATGTGCTAGGAGGGAGAGAAGGACTCCTGATACTGGTGATGTAAGTTCTGGTAACGCATCTTCATCTGCGATCTAAAATTCATTGTATACTGATTCATTAAGCATCCTATTATACACTCCTTCGGGGCTTTTCAGGGATAGCCTGCGAGCACTTACTGGATGGCGGCTTCACCGTCAATATTTTTCCCGAATTAGCACAAGTGAGCCTACTCGCAGGCCAGTATTTCAGGGATAATCTTCAACACTGGTCTGGACATTTGCAACACTGCTTACGGCGCAGTTTACAATAGTTAATGAAGTAGTGAGTTATGAATGCCCCCTAAGGTGAATAAGAGTTTGAGATTAACCACTACACCGGGGACCAGTCCCCTACTCTTCACGAACAAAGAGTAGAATTTTTATTTGAGCAAAGCCTACGGTTTATCGACCTTATTCGAGACGTCTTGAAAGTTTTAACCGTTCGCGGTTGCCATCACCAAGGCAGCACTACTGTTTTGGTCCGGCTAGGCTCTGAATCCGCGGCGTCCCGCTCGACAGACCAGCGCTTACCCAAGTACATCATAAATGAGTAGTGATACGGCGGTTAACTGCGAGTACTTTCGCTAAGGTATGTGAAGATCAATAGACACCTTTTTGTTACAGGAAGTAAATAAAGAAAAAGACGAGCAAGAAAAGGAGAAGGAAAATGAAAAATAAAAGGAACCAACTGGAGAGTTAAAATTCATTAACTGTGAAGGTCATACATGTACCTTGGACAGTAAATCCTGTAGTATATCTGCTATAACAGTCTGTCTGGTGTCTTTCGGCAAAATATCAGCTGGACAGGAAGCAAGGGTCACCTCTACAACCCTCCTCCACGCCTCAAAGGATTCTTTCTTGATATGCAAGCTCTCTCGCATCATGTTACGAAGCACAACGCTATGAAGAATGTCTTTGACTTCCTGTAACAAAATTAAGTGCATACTGTCAATATCCTCCCGACGGAGCCCTCCCTCCCTTCCTTCCTACGTCTACGACAAAGACACTATGAGTTTATTTAAGGACACTTGGACCTCTGTCCCTTTAAATACTTTCAAGAAATGTGCAAGACTGGACACTGCGACCAACACAAACGCATTTGTGACTGCACAGATGATTTTAGGACACTGCAAGGAATTGACAACTGTTTATACCCACACATTGACTAAAATCTATTTTTTCATCAAAAGTTCACCATTTATTCAAAAACAATTGTTAAGAGCACATAGAATATGACCGCCAAAGTTATTTAAAAGGTATCGACTGTTTAACCAAGAACCAAGATTTTCCCTTCGTTTGCAAAATTTCCCTAACTTTCAGAATAAAAAATTCTTGCTTCCCCAGACTTTATCCCCGCTGTGGTAACTCTGCAGAAACTAGGTTGATATTCAGGTGAGTTCGTTATCTTTGGCCCCAAACTAGACCACATTTCACAATACGGCAAGACACAAGTTTTACCTGAATCAAGAAGTTCCTTTGTCCAGCTGTTGCCGTTCCTTGCACCCCTGAAATTTCACCCATCAGTAACTTATGGAGAGCAGGCACATTACAGAACATTACACCACTGTCCTCGTCCTTCTGCTCACATGAACTTATGGCTTTCTCAGTGACGGACACATCGAAATAATTCAAATGCAAAGGCGGGGGTAGCTCTTGACTGAACTCTACTGACTCCAGAATGGCTAAAAGCTTGCGCCGAGTCTGTGCCTTTCCCAAATCAGCATACGCGACACGGCTAGTGTCAGCTGCGGAGAAATCATCTTCTAGTCGTCTTGGAACAAGCTCTGGTACAACCTGTGACATGCCTAATACTGCCTGTGCCGAGGGCTCGCCCATTAACAAGACTAAAAGCCTTTGCGCGTGTGACCTTTGACGCCCTTGAGCAGTCATTCTCAGTTCAATAGCTGCAGTCTTCAAAAGCCACGATTGTTGACTAACAATTGTCTGCGTCGGCAGTGATGGTTGACCATCATCAGCAACCATGCTGGAAAGATTCTTAAAAGGTGAATGTTGGAGATGACGGTACAAGAAGTCATGGCTAGTTCTGAGATAGCGCAGTGTTGGTGTAGCAGTGTCTTTATTGGCGCATAGACTGTAGATAAGCTGATATGCAAGCTCAGCAAATTTTGGAGTTTCTGTCACACAAAAAGGCCCGTGGTGTGTATCTACACCTCTGTTCAGCATGTCTAGGACTGCATGAAGACATGTCTTAGATGCTCCAAGGACACCTATTCAATATAAAAAATTCACTGAAAAAAGGTCCACGCACTCATATATGCACCGTTTAATAGGCCATTTTACAGTTATGGATGGAAGCGAGGCTGAGGGTGACCTTGTTTTGATACAAACCTTCTTTGCTTTGTTATGGAAATTGTTCTTGAAAAATACTAGTTAGCATAAGAATAACTTGATTTACATAATAAAGCAGGAAGGTTTGTATCACCGTCGGCCTCGCTTCCATACACAACTGTAAAATGGCCTATTGAAACGCAAAACAGCCAGTATGTTAAAGTGAGAACGGTAAAAAAATTCGACAACTAATTCCCAAATGGTATTATGCTTCCTTCAGGTTTCAGAAGACAAGAATAATTGTTGCAGAATTGCTGTTGATTTTCTCCTCCTGTAAGGATGTGCTTACTTTACTAAACTACCTTTGTAAATATCTTACACAGCTGGGCGGCATATCCCTTGAATTGATTATCCTCTTTGAATTCGGCCGTCACTCTGTTATAGGCAGGGGTTTCGTTTCAGGCCGGACGCCGTACGTAAGGCCCGGTTTTTTTTGACATGTAACGTCCAGTAGTTCACGCACAAAATAATTATTTTAAAAGACCTTCCCGGTTAACTAATTCCGGTCGAGGGAAAGTAGGAAATTGCACTTTAAAGAGTCCAATTTTAAAAATTTCACGGGAAAACATGCCCCAGGACCCCAGAAGAAGTTTGTTCTTCCGGCACTCAACGTTCGCGCCTGCGGCACAAACGGTGCCATTCCGTCAGCTGAACCTCTGCATCTGGTACTTTCAAATGCTACCGTAAACCCTGTATAGTGTGTAAAAACTCAGCTCTTGATTTTTGGTTTTGGGAGAATGTACGAAAGAAGTTAAAGGAGACAGGACTTCATTAGCATTCAGGGCTTTTGACAGATGTTAGGTCAAGCTGGCTACTTACCAGGGTCCTGGAGATTGGTCTTTGATGTCGGCTTTCTCAGCTCAAAACCCATTAGAAAATGAGCAAGATTCGGCGATGGGTGCTGCAGTGAATGAAGGATCAATCTCAAAATATTTTGTCTTACTGCATTCCGTATTTGTGCCGCACCATAAGACCTCTCATCAAGAAATTCTGTGACAAAGAAATCATAAAGACATTTGTGAGATCCCTTATATTCGGTATAGTATTCAATAAGTGTATTCAAAGTTAGCCTGTTCCAGGCGTTCACATAGTGGAGTGCTTGGCGAAGTCAGAGTAAGGAGGAACGGGAAGAGAGGGACGGAGAGAGGAGGGACGGAGAGAGGAGGGAACTCACTCTCACCCCCTCCGGGATTTACAACTCGACTGAGTAAACTTGTATAGAAACGACTGGAAACGCAGCCCCCACCCCCTTGCTGCTGTTCCTGTTCGCATCTCTTTGCGCCGTCTCCACAATCCATTGAATGCCTGAAACAGGCCAATTTAAAGTGGATAAAAGTTTCAAATTGGGCAAGATCGAGTCTTAAAGAGAACATTCCTTATAAAACCGAAGCGCCAGCAGTAACAAACAAAGACCTACCTTTTCCAAGTTCTTGTTCATCTTTTGCTTGAGGGTCCTCCGGTTCATTTATTTCCAACTGGTCAACAAATCCAATCAGGATTTGCTGTGATACAGACTTGGGATTAAAAGAAAAAAAAGACAAATATGTCAAAGCCTTCTGTTGTAATATATAGATTTAGCCAGGGCTAAAAGCGAAGCTCTTGTTAATAAAACTTGTAAACAAAAAAAATTAAATCGTCTAATGCTAAACGGGGAGGCCAATGGAAATGGCATCAATAGATCTAATTAGCAAAAAAACAAATTGCACGTGCAGCACACTTTTTTTTTCTAATTAGCAAAACAACAAAATTTGCACGTGCAGCACGCTTTTCGTCCTTCTTTGCCGTTGTTTTGCACAACTACAACGCTGTTTTGTAGGACTAAACGTCAAACTTCCTAGTTGCACATTATTTTTTGGAGGAATTCTTACCCAATTGTCTCCTGTGTTGATGTTCGCTTTTATTTTTCACTGCCGCTCAGTTTCACCTTGCTGGCCACTAGCATTTCTCATTGTCTCACAGCCGCTTTGAATTTTCATGTTTTTCTTCCTACAAAATTCTTCTCTTTTGTTCTCAGAAACTAGCGCTAGCTCAGTTTCTCTGTTATCCACGTGAGTGTAAACATCAAAAATAACGTTGAAAAAGACACGACTTTGTTGTTGTTTTTTCTTTCTAAAAGTCCGGGCGGCCATGCGATTTCTTTCTAAATAAAACCTTGAGTTGCATTTGGGTTGCCATACCTGTTAATTGAATTATTTTACATTGGTATATCTGTGGTGCGGACGGACGGTGGTGCGGACGGACGGTCGGGCGGGCGGTCGGGCGGTCGGTGTACGGTCACGTGATTACCAAATTTTCTCGGATGGGTAGTTTACCACATTTTTTTACCTATGGTGCTCCGCTGCGCGCTTCGCGCGCGAGAGCTCCGCTATGAGCAATTTACAAAAACTTGCAACTTTTCACTGCACTATAAATTGTTGATACTAGAGGTAATCATTGGTTGCAGATCCGCGTTCGTCACTTACGAAAACGAAATCGAGTCGAAAGGAGTCCAGTTTTTCGGTCGAGACGCCCCTGACAAAATCAGTGGGGGCGGCTAATCGGCAGTCGCCCGCGATGCTTCGAAAATTTGTGGCTTTGTACCACAGGACCACCAAGATCAGGATGCGTTCTAAAGAACGCGATATTTGGCAAAATCAGGCATAGAGAAGATTTTTCACACCGACTTTGATTTTTAGTGGGAAAGTGACTTAGCTTTATTTTTTCAGTCAACAAAGCCATCAATGTATTTAACCCTTTCAGCCGGCCTCAATATCCACACGCCAATTCTCCAGTCTAATAAAGAATTTGTTAAAAGATCAAAACATTTCCCGGCTCAATAACCATTTCATTAATTCTCAAGACTTCTTCTCATGATTATGGATTAACATTGTTGGGAGAAAATTGATGTTAGTCACTACACAGTATCTCTTGAACTCACCTGATTTGCAGTCAACAAACTCACAAGATGTCTCTGAACTGTTGTTGACTGACAGACCACACACAGAATTTTAACAACAGAAAGAATGAGTTCAGCTCCAGTGTGAAGGTGAGAAACAAATCTGCAGCAAACGAGAAATAATTCTCAACCTCACAGAAATAAGCATTTTAAGCTAACAATGCGGTTTACAAAGAACAATTGAGAGTATTATTGGAAGTTATGATGCATTACGTTTGCTTTTTGTTCCTACGTTTTGATTGGCTTAAGTGCTAATCCAGTTGCCAAACTTATCCAGATTTAAATCAAGACCGATTTTATTGCGACTGGCAAACATGAATTTTCAATTGCCTGAATCTAGCTACAAGACAAGTATCCCGTATTTTCCTCCTTTGAATACCTCTCTGCTGGACGACCTAAAAACCTTTACGCTACAAATCTTTAGAAACCACCCTGTTTTGTGATGTAGCACTGTTGTTACCAATCAAGTGTCATGTACATTGGCCAATCAATCAATCAATCAATATTTGCCCAAGCACTAGGTACATGTATTTGTACCGCTTATGGCCATACCTGACCAAACATGTTGAGTAATTTTTCACGACAGAATACATCAGGAAATCGAGTAATTTTTATTTTCAGTGGACCAAAACGTTGTACCAGAGTAATTTAAGGCATATTACTTTCATTTTTACTTTTTTTCAAGAGCTACAGATATAATTAGATATCTGTAATAACACCAAAGAAGATTTCTTATGGGCACCCAAGAAAATAAATTTCAAATTTCACCAAATGGACCAAAATGAAATCTTATGCATAAAATTTTACCTGCGTTTTACAATTCCAGTGAAATTTGAAATTCATTTTCTCAGGCTCAAATAAGAAATTGTCTTTAGTGCTATTACATATAACTAATTATATCTATGGCCCTTGAAAAATGTGAAAAAGAATGTGATATGGTTTAAATATTGTTTTGGTACAAGGTTTTTGTCCACTGAAAATTAAAATTACTCAATTTCCTGATGGATTCCGTCTTAAAATGAGACTATAAACCCCAGATCAATCCACCGGCTTATTTACTTACTTCATTATTTTAAGGAGATAGTCTGCAGTATTGGACTGTGGGTTAATACTAAGAAGGAGTTCCTCCAAAGGTGATACCATTACTGCTGACTGCTGCGGAACACTGCGGAAGATTTCCATGAACTGCCCTTGCTTTTCCAGTGCAACTTCAACCATTCTGAGACACAGCAATGTTGCTTTCTCCAGCTCCTCCCTTACATCTGCAGAAATCAATCACAACCTTTAAAATCACCAGAAAGTAGAGAGCACAGCAAGTGCATAATCAGTTGTAATAAATGCTCTGCAATCATTACGTTTATCTAGAAGTTGGTACATGGGCAAATGGAGATGTAACATTCCTCTTCGGGTTTACAATACATTATCCCATAAGTGAGTTCAGTGGATGAGCATCAAGTTCAAGGTCAGGATTATTGAGGAGAAAAATGTGGCCAAATGGTCAACGTGATTCCTGTTCTGAACATTAGATGGTTTACTTCTTCTCACTTGTCCTGACTCCAGCAGGGCTGAGGGCTGTGGATTTCCCCTGGCTACTATCAATATGAAACAAAAGGAAAATAGAAAAACTGCTCAGTTCCCTCCCACCTACTAATTGCTTATCCTTAGCAACTTGAAATCTTAGTAACAGCCTTGGTTCAGCTTCTCAGTCTTGTACTTGCTAAAAGCTACATGGTTTGTCTCCTTCCAGTTTGGAGTTCTGACTGTGTTACAATGGGTCTGGATCTTATTTTTGTGACTTCTTGAGAAGATGCCTGAGTTCCATGTTAAATTGGAGCAGCTAAGTAATAATTTACTACAATACATTTGCAAACGCCCCTCACAGGAACCACATTATCAGACAAATTTGTTTGTCGCTGATAATCCAATAAGAATATGGCTGCTTTAATTCAGAAATAATGTTCCAAAAATTTAAAAAAAAAACCTTTACCAGAAGTGACAGAGAGGTGTTCAAGTGAAGATGATGCACCGTCAATGACATTCAGCAACTGAAAGAGGAGAGCCATGATAAGTAAAGCTATTGAGGGAGAGAATTCAGAGCCACCTTAAAGGCTTACATGTACCTTCATGTGATAAGCTTTGCTGCTGAAAAGCTTGCATTGGTCAAAGTCACAATTTGCTTCACCAGTGTTATGACAAGGTAGGGTTTTCATATATGTAAACTGAGAAAATGGGGCTTTATATTTTTTTCAAAAATTAAAGTGGCTCTGAAGCTCACTTAACAATGTTTTTACAGTTGGCAAAAAGTTGTATTTCTACATGCTTACCTATACTGGACAATAAAAATGGGGATCACTGAACTCATTTTGAATAACAATTTAATAGCCATAGAAGCTCAAGGTATGATTCATACTTTTGATATAATAGTAACCTTCTACATGAGAAAAATGATCATAACTTGTCAACCAAGTTTAAGTTTAAGGCCATTGGTATAACATCAACTGGAAAAGGGTAGTGGTATTTGTCCATAAGAAGAAGCTATTGTGAGCCATCTTGAGGCCATGCCATCACCACATCTGTGATCTAGCAGCACTTGGTGGACACTGGCAATTTTCTTTCACCAATGCAGCATGAAGGAAATCTGAGATTTTGCATATCATTTGAATAGTGAACAACTAGGATTTAAAAATTTCAGAGCTCCATGCAACCTTTCCTGGAGCACACCCTTGCATCACTGAGCAGTAACTGACAGTTTTGTAGTAAAGTGAGAAAACAGCCAACATTTTGCCAAGCCACCACTGGTCTTCCCACAAATTGACAACTGAGGAATGAGTGGAGAAATTCTATACTGATGATGTGTTACTACCCAAATATGGGCAGTGCTTCTGATTGGTCAAAGCAAATTTCCTTTGGGTCACAACCATTCAGAAGCACTACCCAGATCTGGGTAGTAACATGTCATCAGGACGAAATTTCTGTGCTCATTTCCCAGACATCATTTCACAAGGAAACAGGAGGTGGCATGGCAAAATGTTGGCTGATTTCTCAGGCTAACTTTGTTGGTAACTGTAGCAAAATGAGTAACATTCCCTAACCATTCTTAGCATAGGTGTGTCATTCAGCATGTAAGTCATGAGACTAAACCCTGGTGGCTTTGGAACAAGAACTCTTTCTCCGCCTTGCATCTCAGCAACTTGGTTGACAAAATCTTCTGGCCTTGGAACATAACCTTCAAGTAACTTGAAAAGAATCTGCAGAACATCACTGGCAACCTTCCACTGTTAGAAGCAAACATATTTCATCAAATATTTTAGTCAGCAATATCATTTTCCATGGCCACTCACTTATGCTAAAACTTAAGTTTTACACATTGCTGGTAACTATGGATCTGCATTTCGTTGAAAAGCCATCTTGAAGTTTGTTACTAAAGAAAAATGCAGAAATCAGGCTATTTTGGCAAGGTCTTTTAGTGGGCCTGAAGCTCTAATTAAACAAGACCTCTTCAGCAAAACTTTGAGCGTATGAAATCTGCTAAAAAAACTCATGATTTCAAATAATGAAAGTTAAAACCTTCTGAGACTTATTGTAGTGACGGTCACTCTTGGGTTCTTGGGTTAAATGCTTTAATTGTGAGTTCGCCACTTGAAAACATATCAAGTGTCACGACCTCTTCTTGGAAGAGGCCCCATGTGTTTTGATTCACGTACACCTCCTATAAGCATCCACTAAATCTTTGCATTTTGGGTGGTCGCTAATGGGAGGTTTGACAGTAATAATGGTGGGTTGTGACATTCCCTGTAATTTCATGTCTTTAAAAGTAAGTAAAAATAAATCTACCTTCTCATTGGGATCTTGGTATCCTCTTGAATTAAACTTAAGGAACACATCATCTCTTAGGAAGGCCAAATATGGCTCAAAGCCTGGCACCCGATAACCTGATCCCAGGGTGGAGGGGAGGGGAATCTCTGTCAGGTTATTAAGCAGCTTAAGGAATGCTCTTGTCTCTGGGTATGTTTCACTGCGGGCTTCAAGCTCGTTCAGTTCAACCTAAAAAAATCATCACATAACAGTTGTAATTTATTTAGGATCTTTGAAAACAATTTTTCTCTATACAAATATTGGTTACTGTTTTTACAATCTACATGATGATTTTGAAAGGGTACTCGGACAATGAAAGATTTAGTAACTGTTTAAAAAATTAATAAGTAAGATCAGGCATTCCATGGACCGGTAGGATCAGCAATGTCAAATAAATTATTGAAAGCTCTCTCTATATGATACTAAATGTAATGTGTTATCACCTGTATTCCACCTTGTTGGACAGCTTGACCAGTTGGTGTAACAGTCTGCAAAATCTGACCAGAAATTCCAGATTTAAAAAAAAAACAGTCATCTAATATCCAAAGCTTTTAAGAAAAGAATGATCTTAATAAAGTTTATAATTATTTGAATGACAACTGTTTATTAGATAAAGTGCAAGAGATATAATGCAGGGCTGTCATTAAGTTTTGAAGCAGCCATACAAAATGAAGATTCACCTGTAACATCTCACAAAATTTATAGTGACACCTTTAGTTTTCCACTTTGATCACTTGTACCATCAAGTGAGCTCAACCATAACAGGTTTTATGGGTTACAGCCCTTAAAGGGAACCTCCACTTCAACAAAAAGATAACTTTAAATCACAGGAAATAACTGTTACAGTCAAGTCAATCTAAAATATTTTTAAAGAAAGCGTTTGTATCCGAAAGAAATAACTTTTAGATTTGCCTATTTTTGTTTTCAAATTTTGCGGGCGTCGCCATCTTGAATAATTGTGACGTGTAATGGTTGCCCTATTGTTATTAAACAAAAGCTCTTTTTGTCAGAACAATAGAGCAACCATAAAACGTCACAATTATTCAAGATGGCGGCGCCCGCGAAATTTGAAAGTCAAAATAAGCGATTTTAAAATTCACTTTTCCTGATATAAACACTTTTTTTAAGACAAATTTCGAACAAATTTGTTTATCAACATAATTTTATTCGATTTAAACTTATTCTGTAGTAAGAGTGGAGGTTCCCTTTAAAGGGACACTGTCAGCTATGGGATCACGCTGGCCTGGACACTACTTTTGCCAGTTTGAAAAGCATTTACCTCAACCCGAAATGAAATCTATGCATCCAATATATCTAGAAATCCGCTTCAATCCTACCTAGTGTTTCATTCGATCCTCAATCTTTTACTGAAAATCTCTTTTTGAGCAAACTTTTACTGATCCTATTACATAATTTATCATATTTGGTTAAAAACAGTATTCAAAGGAACATGAACAGAGGAGGTGAGAAACGCGTAGGCGCCAGGTGGGAGAAATCGCTTTTGTTTACCAAAATAACAAAAAATACGAAAAGTGGAACAGAATTTTAATCCAGGATCAGCGCTAATCGGCCTTTAAGAAACCGAGCCCTGAACCACTAATATGTGCCTTTGGAACTGAAACAGTTAGAGTTGAATAAAAACAAAAAACAAGTGAACTGGCAGACATATTATTACCAGTTTAAAAAACTATAATGGTGATAGCAGTAAAAAAGTCATTATAAAAAGCATTTGCATTCCCTTAAATTTCATTGCAATTATTTTAACAGAAAGTTGATAGTTTATGTTATCATGTTGTGAAGTTTCACAGTCACAGCAAAGAAATGTAGAAAAAGTGTAATGCAAAAGCAGTGAAGTTATTGTTCAGATTTGCTTTTTAAACCTATTGCTTGTTTAATGTTCCCATTGCCATTGCTGCCATGTTTGCTTAGACTCCCTCTTATGCCTGCCAGTGTGAATATCTTCACTAAACAAAATGACATATATGTAATTAATGCACACTTTACGTTTTTTATAATGCACATAATATAAACAAAAATGGGTCAATCAGTGATCTTTTTTACAGAGTAATATGGCTTTATTTTATTGACAGTCTTAACTCACCTGCGAAAGTTCTAAGGTATGCCACATTGATGAAGCAACTTCAGGAGACTTTGCAAATGCTGCAAGTGTGGAGAGAATCTGAGCCTTGAGGCTCACAGGCACAGGGCAACCAAGCAGACCAAACAAAGATGCAATGGGAAGCCAAGCTTGACTTTCACACATAGCCAAACGAGCTTTTTCATCCTAGAAAGCAAAAACACGCGATCTCTAAAAATAAGGCTTGCACCAGACTCAAACTATACTATACTGTGTTGTGTTCTTGGGTAAGACACTTGACTCTTATGGGAAGTGCCTCACTTAACCAAAATGGGCACTGGTGAAAAAGGTAACCCAGTGATGGACTGGCATCCTATATTCTTAGTCGTTTTATGTTAAAGGTATAAGCTCTGGCCCACTTAGCTAAAATTCAGTCTTTACCTTCACCTTACATGTTCATGTATGAGTAAGTTCGTCAGGGTCCTTTTCCGAGCTTTTTTCCACAACCAGGAAAATTTCTATACTATCGCCTAAGGCAAGTAGAATTGTCTTGTAAGATCCCACCTGATCAGCCACTCTCTCTGTCAGTCTCAACACTGACTCTAGACCTTCTAACTCCTCTTGCGTTATGATGCGATTTGACATGTGAGCAGGTCTCTGAATGTGACTGGTATCCCTGTTCAGTCCTCCGTATATTGTAGCTAAAGAGAAACAAGTTAGAGGATTAACAATGGCAACTTGAGCATCTTATACCCTAACAAAAACAAATGAAACAGGTCATGATTATGCAGCTTTTTTGCTTATTTCCAAGCCCCCTAAAGGTTGGAACACACTAGGCCACATGTTACTACAGCACGTCACAGCGAAGAACAACATCTTGTGTATAGGTTGAAGGACAAATTGTGTGACACTAGCAGCAACAAATTGTTTAATGTATACTGGAGAATTTTGGGGAAAATCTGCCTCAGCAACAGAATTTTGTCGCCCCAACAAGTTGCACAAAATCAAATTGCGGGCACAAAGATTTTCACAAAAAGTTCTCCAGTACACACAAAGCATTGTTGCTGTGAAGCGTCACAGCAACGTATTGCTGCAGCTTGTCACCTAGCATGTTCTACCTTCTTTTACATCAGTCAAGGTAAATATCATATTATACATTCAAGAAAAAGAAAACTTTTTGGTAACTGAAAAACTGGATAACTGTTGCATGCACTCATGGCAACGTTATGAAACAACCAGGCTAGAGCAACAGGCATAATTATATGAAAAAAGAAGAATATTAATGAACATATAATATAGTAATCTACCTGCATGTGCACCATCCTGTCTTAGATCCATGTAATACTGTTTTATAGAAGCAAAGAAGTGATCCCAAGATACAGGTCCATTTGCTGTGGATTTGAGGAGGTTAAAGCAGTAATGAGCAGCTTGAGGGCTGTTTGAGAGGCCTGTTAACATCTCCATATATGATACAAACAGTGAAGGCGGCAAAAGATCTCCAGCCAAGCGAAGAAACTTGTTGAGACTAACCTAAGCAAAGATACATCATACATACGAGTTATGGAATTTTTGTTTCTTCTGCAGGGGTGTGTTCATTCACAAACTCAATGACACTACAAGCAGTTTTCATGTTTCAGCAACCAAAAGGTCAAATATCTATCACTATAACATTATCCAAAAACTCAAGAATTCCATTTAAATACCATGCTGATGACAAGCTCAAGGAAACTTTGAAACTATCCAAAATCCTAACACCCATTGATTTGTTTCTGTCTCCAAGATAATGTTATGCAAAATTAGTTGGCTTAACACAGGATGGGTCATAGAAAATGTATGCCAAAAATTGCAGCTTCACTGATACTTACACCAGGAACCGAGATGCGATTGGCATGGTAACTTACTTTTGGGTAGTATTGAATTTTTCTGCTTCAAAATAAATTGCAAGTGAAAGCCATCACAATGAAAAACCGGAAAATTAGTACAGACAACTGCAGTACTTAAAAAAAATGTAAATGTTGTCCTCAGGAGAGGTTCTTTTAATGTTTCACTTCCAGAAGAGGCAAAAATGAAAGTCCAAGACAAGATTTCCCACATTTGATTGTGTAACAATGGAACCATCACTATGATAAGAGAGCAGTATAAATGGTCACATCAAAGGATTTCATCCACATACTCAAAATATGTAACTATTTTTTTAAATACCTCTTGGCAAAGGACACTGGGAGTATAGGATTAAAGATCCAAAGAGTTCTTACAAATCCAATTTAGTGACAGAATGTTCCCTTGACTTCAATGACCTCTTTACACCTGAGTAAACACTGCTGACCACTGTCAGACTATTTGGTTAATTTAGCTTAAAGCAAAGTTTAATCATGATTTCTTAATTTTCAACAACTTGCCGCTGGCCTTCAGCCATCTTAAATACCTACCTGTTTCTGTGAAGCACGCTGCCTTACAGCTGGTGAAATTCTAGAGGAACTGTAAGGCGAAAAGGGAGCTGACAGGCTTGTGTCTGTAGGACACCAGAATTCTGTAGCAAGTTCAAGGCCTGTTGGATCATCATCATACAGCTCTCCAATCTGCAGAAAAAAAGATCATTTGGACTTGTCTGCACCTAAAAAAACTTTCTTATGAGAATTCTCTGCAACTTTCACCTTGTATTTTCCCTGGCTATACTCTGATTCAATATCCTCTAACAACTACTTGTATTTTTCTATACGTCAGTCTTCATGTTGTACAGTTCTCAGAATACTTGCATATGCGTTAGAGATCAAATTTGAATTCAAGTTAAAACTTCTTAACCTAGGTTGAATCTCAACTTCCTTCAGGGCTAGGGAACAAAGAAAATCAAGAATCAAAGTAACCTTGAACATGAACAAAAATGCAAATGATAAAAAAAAACTGCTCCAGACACAATGTATGGGGTTTCTGGCTCTTTTGCACAACTCCAATGGCTCTTTTTTTGTTAATGTTCTTGTTATTATTGTTATTATTTTTTATTAGTATTATTAGTTGACATGAATTGTAATAATAGATAAAAACGTGTACTAACGATAACCTCAATGACAAAAAAACCATTAAAATGACTGTAGCTTAAAGCTGTACTAAAATGAGTCAGTAGGAGGACTACAAATATTAATTTTATATTTTTTACATGATTTTCCCACAAACCATTCTCATGAAGTCTTCAAAGTGTCTCGGCAGACCAGCAGGTGGTTCTACACCATCTAGTTTGTGTGCTTGAAGGATCCGCGCAGCTTCATCACCATGGTTACGCAGCTCCTTAACCTATGTGTTTGTAAAGAGATAAACACAACTTTAAACTTAAAATAATATTGTTTCTTGGGGAGAATGATTGAGGATTTGTGGTAAGAAATCTGACAAAAGCCATACCTTCAATGGCATCTTAACAATGAAGCCTGTTACTAAGGAGTGTAATCTTTGAACAAAGTACTCCTGAAAAAAGATAACATTATTTTACTTTCATAAATACAACTTATCATCTTGAAAACTGTAGTTTTTGCTCTTGGAACCCTTGGCAAAGTCAGAAAGCACATTAAATTTTTCTTTATTATTTAGGTGATCCTAAGAATAAGATTATTAACAAAGGTAAATATTTAGAAAATTTGCCTCCAGTGTAGCCTTTAATTTTGGTGAGTCCACTGGTACTGTTTGAAACAAAAACTGCCGTAAATAAAAGTGACTGTATATGACAGAATTTTTTGTTTGCTGCCTTTTGAAGTACCAAAAACATGAAATTTCACTTCTGGTGGGGTACAAAACTGTGCGAATGTAAACAGGAGACTGGCAATGATTGCAATGATTTCAGGATATTCTGTTTTGCAGCAAGAAATAAATGAGAGGAAAATTTGCTTGCCATGAAACAGAATGTCCTAACTGACATGAGGTCTCAAACATTCCCAGTCTCCTATTTTCAGTTGCATGTTATTGTACCCCACCAGAAGGACAGTGTGTAGATTCCACCAAGCAAATTAAAAAAATCTTGTCATATACACTTCAATCTATAATTTCCAAGAGTGTCTTCAAGGGAGGGCACTACACAACATTTTAATGGCAAGTACCAGTGCATTCCAAAGAAGAAGAAGAAGAAGAAGAAGAAGAATAATAATAATAATAATAATAATAATAATAATAATAATAATAATAATAATAATAATAATAATAATAATAATAAAGCCTTTATTTAAAGAGGGTAGCACTTAATAGCCAAAGGCTAATAAACTTGTGGCCCTCATGAAATACACAACTATTTACAATCTAATAAATATAGTAAGCTAAAATATATAAACAATTAAAATAAAACAAATCTGGCCTTCATTTCCATAAAAATCCCTAGCAGCAGTATCATTCAATGAAGGGTGGTAGAAATGGAATCTACAAATACCTCTTGGTGAAAATTACTTGCTCCTAGAACACAGTACCGAAGAAAACCAAACACATTTTCATCCACAGCAAGATCCAGAACTCCTTCATCTTCCTCAAGGACTTCAACAGCCCCAACAAGATTTGGCCACTGGCTGCAAGATCGGAGTACTAATGCCCAAGCAAACTGGATGCACGCGCACAACCCTGGATTTTCCCAAGTGCCTTCCTGAATGATTTCCTGATGAAACTCTGGAATAAAACTGTGGTCTGACAACAATGGAAAATTTTCCTCTGTAAAATAATGTTCAATATACACTAGTTAAAAGCAGATTTCACCAGGTATCATAGATGACTGTAGATACCAACAGAGTTTGTACAAATTGAGTAATGACTTAAAAACTACTCAAAAGAGAAAACACTAGCTTGCAAAATCAATTGTCCAAATCACTTTCTTAAATCTATAATAACTACATTTTTCAAAAATACTGGCATTCTGAACTTTAAAAGCCAACTAACAGCTGCTGTCAGTCATCTTAGCAGACCCCTGGCAGGTCATGGTTTGTGATTTGGTATCAGTGGACTTCGATCCGTTTTGTGTGTTTCTGTGACTCAAAGTTGGTTGCCTGTGTTTTTAATTATCATTAACAGTAGCGAAAAATGCTATTTATTATAAGCTGGATTTTAAGTTTCAGAGTTTGTGTGTTATCGAAAAGTGCAGCAATAAACTGAGTAATGAGCTCAGCTTTGTAGTCACACACAGCATGAACAAACGATTTCTGTCTTGAATTAAATCATGCTACACCTGCAGGGTTGTCAGAAAGTTTTGAAGTAGACGGATGAGTTGTCAAAGTAAGCAGCCAGTCCAGGGATATTTTATTTAAAAAACGCCATCCGTAAAGAAATGCCAAGCAGAGTAGCTGGCCGATACTAATCAAGTAGGCGGCGATTTTCACCGGCAGCCAGCTACTTTTGACAACCCTGCACGGGCCAAATAGGTGTTTACACATTACCGACCTGGAAGATAAAGCACAAAGAAAAGAACAAGAATAATGTAGTACTCCTCACCTCGAAAAGAAGATTGCATTTCTGCTGCTTCATCAAGAGGATCGACATTTAAACAATACAACATAGTCATCAACAAAGTAAGAGTGACACTGTCCAGTGTCCCATCTGCCTCAGTAGATGGACACTTCTTAAGAAAGGACAATAGTTGAAGACAGTCACTTCTTGGGAGAGGTGATTGACAAGCAAAGCAGAAGAGACATTCTGCTAAGAGCTGTCTTTGATCTGTAATGAAGTCTATTAGTTGCTGTTTGTGACGTTCATCTCCTATTGCTTGTCCTCTTTCAAGCTTATCAAGTTCTTTTTGAACATCAAGCTGGTCAAGTTGTTGAAGAATTGTTGTTGTTAATCCTAGAAGACAAGATAAAGCAAAGACAATGAACATGTGAAAGACAATAATAATTATATATTTGCAGGAAAGATGTTGTTCTCCAAGTATAGTTTTTAGAACTTGTTTTACAGTGGACCTTGTCAGTATCAAAAGTTAAGAATCATTTTCAGGAAAAATTTTCCAGGATGCTCAACTTATAACATGTAGGTGAAATTATGTATAATGAGTTCACATTCATCGATGTATTGCCAACTTTTCAGAAAGGACAAACTTCCATCGGATTGAGAAAAGACAGGTAGTCATAATGAGAAGCAGAGAGTGTCATGTTCTTTGACTTGTGAAAACAGTGTTAAAGGCAGAGGTAGAAGAACTAAACCAACAAGAAAGTATAAGAACAAGCATTATGACCAGATTACCCTTCAATCTGCTTTTGCATCCACTGATCTCATTTTGAATAGGTCATGAGTGGCAAAGTCATAAGTAGTGTCAGAAGAAAATGGGTTATTGTTTAGGGCCCAGTTGTTTGAACGTCGGTTAGCACTAACCCAGGGTTAAGTTTTAACCCGGCTTTCTTTTTCTTGTTATCAAAAGCACTCTCTTGGATAATTTTCTCTATTCTTTTTAGAGTATCCAATCATCGAATTGTAGGCAAAAAGAATTAAACTGAATTTGAATTTTAAGCTCTAATATCTGAGTTCAAAGTTTGCACTAACCCTGGGTTATCTTAACCCAGCTTCGAACAACCCGGCCCTGATTCTCATGACTTTCATACAGTCAAGCTTATCAGTGCATTCCATTGGGACGATCTGTATCAAGATCAGTGATTGAGTGACCTCAGATCACTGATCCTGATTCTGATCATCCCAAAGGAATGCATCTTGACTCCATTTTTTACATTTATAATTGCTCTAATGACCCTGTTAAGATGGATTATGGCTCTGACTCTAATTCTATTGTTGATGAAAACCATCCTTAATAGACTGATACTACCTTGTTTCAAGAGCTCATCTGTAAATTTTGTAACCAACTGCATCAAGTCCTCATATAGACCAAGTGTCCATGTTAGACCCTCACGTGACTGGATCAATGTTCTCAAAGCACTGGCTAGACACCTCCGTCCATCATGATACAAGAGCACTGCTACAAGTCCTCTTGTTAGACCAGGAAAATTGGGTTGTTGCTGCTCACCAGCGAGAAGCAAATCCACACAAACAAACTCGTTCAGTTCAAGGATGTCACTGAGTATGAGAGATTCTTGCACAAACTGCTCAGGGAGCTTTTGTTTCTCGGCATGACCAGCCAGTTGAAGGCCAGTGGTTGGTGCTTTTTTCAACTTTTCTCTATGGTCTGCATTTTTCACCTAGTGTTCAGAAGAAAACAAAGTCGTTTCCTTTTGTGCCTGCTACTTCAATCTCCTATTGTGAGGTTTCTACCTTTGAAAGTTCTAAGAAATTTTTATGACCTTTTGATGGTCTAAATTTAAGCAGTTGTTTTCAAAATCTTGTCAAAAGGATACATGTCTAGGGCACTTCCCGTCTTGCAACCCAGTTTTCTAACATGCTACTTTTTTTGTTCTAAGTGTTATACGCTCTTCTCACGTATGGTAATATGCCCATCTAACCTCGTCTTTGAGTAAAAAATCCTTTGAAATGCTAATCAGACGACGTTTTGGTATTTGAATTTCAAAAGAATTTTTACCCGTAAACGAGGTTAGACGGGCATATTACCATATGTGAGAAGAGCGTATTGTCTTGTTGACATTCACAAGCCTGCATGCAGATGTGTCATTTTAGTCTGCTGCACAAAGAAAAGGGACTTCTACATAACAATGTGGCTTGTCATGCTCCACAATCCCACTTTTGCTTTTAAATTTTGAATACATTTATAACTTTTTTCAAAATATTGTGCCTCACCAGACTTATATACATTGTAGAAACTGTCATTTGAATGTATGCAAAGCTGGTACAGTTCAGTTACAAGGCTTTTATTTTGGCTTAATTTAGCCTTTTCCAGGCGTTCAAATACAGTGGTACCTCAATTTAACAAAGTGCCAAGGGACTGGGGAAATTTGTTCGTTATATCGAGGGTTTGCTATATCGAACACTTCCATTTAACGAATTTTCAGGAAAATGACTAAAATGTTCGTAATATCGAGGTAAAGTTAATAATTAATTTACAAAACCCAGCATTTCCGGATCTGAAAAATTACTGTGATAACATTTCACTACTAAGCTATACATAGCTACGGCACTAGGAACTCAAAAACAGGCAAACAAAATTGCTTAAAGCTACACATGTACTGTACACATAAATTCTATCCTTGTTGGTCTGTTTGGCATTCATCTTTTATCACATGCTGACATTTATTCGTTATATCGAGGTAAATTTTACGTTTACGCTCGTGGATTGTGTTCGTTATAACGAGGATTTCGTTAAATCGAGGTTCTGTTCCATACATATTTTTAGTGTAATTTTGGCTGGGCTCAAGGAAAATCGTTCGTTATACCAAGGTTCGTTAAGTCGAAGTTCCACAGTAGTGAGGCACGATTGAACGCCTGGAACAAGCTAGGCTTAATTTTGAGTCTTACCCACTGCAAACTGAACAGAGCTTACCGGATTTTTCAGTAAAGAGATAAAATCTGGTTTAAATTTTTTCAAGGAAACCTCAAGTTCATGATAGACTTCAGGACTTTTCTTGTACAGTGATCGCTCTACGACTGCCTGGAGCTCCTTGTAAGGTCTCCATACCCCTAAAAGTTAAAGAAAGAAAACGTCAATAAAACGTTCAAAAGAGATAAATAGCAGCAAAAATAGCATCCCATATACCTCCTCTCGTAGCCGCCATTTTGTTGGCGCGCGCTGAGCGTGCTCACTTTGTAACCAGGTCTTGCCAACTTCCGCAAGAGAACGAAAGCGAGCTAAGCTACCTGGCCAGGTTTATGTATAGATCACATGACGAAAAATAGTGAATGTCATTGGCTAACAAAGGGACGGAGGGTGACGACCCGAAATCCCCGCGTAAAATTGAACGCGCCAAAAGTCACAACCGCTACAAAGCGATTCCATTGTACTTCTAAAGAAAGGCGAGGTGATTACTGCAGCCGTTTTGGCTTCTAAATGCCCTCAAAGTGAATTTTTCCACCTCTATGAAGTATCGACGTCGCTGTGTTAGCTGCTTTTCAATAAGCATTTGACAGAGGTTAGTAAAGAGGTGAGGTACATAACGTTAACGTGAACACTTCGATCGACACGAACTTTCAGTGTTCCCGCTGCTGATTTTCGAGTCTTTTGTCAGCTCTCAAATATATTAGGTATATTTTGTGTATTAATTTCTTCTTCTTAGTAAATAATTTTAACTGATTTTCAAAACTATCATGTGATTGTAGATAACTGGTAACGTTTTTAAGATCAAAGATAACGTACGTCATGATCAGAGATCTAATTTGTAACGAGTAAGCAGATGAATATTTTAATTTGTACTACGATACATTTCATCTGTTTGTACCTCCAGCTAAACTAATCCAAATTTCCTTTCAATGATTTCAAGGGTAACATGGAATCAAACCGAGTTTTATTAACTCCTGAAGGCTGGGATGCCAACGACGATAAAATGAATCCAGACGTCAGTGATTTTGATGATACGGACAGCGAGTGTAACAGCTCATCACAATCAATCCCTTTAGCCAAATATCCTTCGCTGGCGGAACTCTCCTCGATAGCTACAAATTGCGAGGCGAATAAAATGGTTTCTGATGAGTCACTGGAGCAGGAGGAAAAGAATTTGCCGGTTGCTGGCATCGAAGATTGCAAACATCAAATTACAAGTCAGCTGCTGAACAGTGTTTGGAATCAAGGACTTCCCGCTACCCCGCCAAAGTTAGCAGATACATCAAAGAACTGCACAAATCAAACCGGTGATGATCCACTCACACCTACAGCTAATCTTAAAATGCTTGTTAGTGCTGCAAGCCCGGCAATTCGCGATCGCGAGATAAAGAAAAGGGAACTCTTTCCTGGTCAAAATTCTAACACCTTCGAGGCACTTCACATGGCGGCGAGCTCGCTAATTTCAAATTCAAAACAGTCTGAAGCACTTGTAGACGAAAAATTCATAAAAGAAGAGTCTTCCCAACTTGATTGCGGAGGAAACAAGATAACTGTTAGCAGAAAGGACAAATCGCTGGGCCTTTTGTGCCAGAAGTAAGTAGAAAATTGGAGATATGAGCGTTGTTAGTGATTAACTGTTTAGCGCCAAATTTGGCGAGAGGTGGCAATGTTTGAATTTGTAATGACAGTGGACGCGGTTTGTTTACGCGCCAAAATAGTTGCTGTTTTTGTTCTATTCTGATGCTTCCTTGATGTTAAATAGTTTATTTCCCTTGGAGGCGAGATTAGGACTAATTTTCACAGAAACCTTCCATAAAATTAAAATTAAAAGGCAAACAGAAAATGGCATGACCACAACCTTGCGTTACACATGTAATGGCTTACTCATTTTAGAAGCTTTCTAATTAATGAAGTCACGATAATTTAAGTTTCTCAAAACAAAAGTCTGGTGGATAGTATTTAGAAGAAACATAACTTGAGATCATTTGACATAAGTAGCAAGTAAACGTAATGGGTAACTTAATTTCAAAGTGCATGTAGCTTAAACTACTGTTTTGTATTTCTAGACAAGTATGTATGCTCTATTTGCAACAGGTTTCTCTCAAAATATCCAGAATATCCAAAGAGGAATGAATTTATTGAAATTAGCTTGGATGACGTCGCAAAGGATCTCAGTAAGAAAGACTCTCTTAATATAAAATAAAAATATAGATGAATCATAAGACAGGGACATGCTCAATTATAAGCAGTTCCAAATATTTCACAGGTCCATAGCTTTTA
Organism: Porites rus; assembly: GCA_964035705.1. NCBI lineage: Eukaryota > Metazoa > Cnidaria > Anthozoa > Scleractinia > Poritidae > Porites > Porites rus. Next base: position 7,759,873 of record OZ037996.1, on the reverse strand, counting down.
ATTTAGGGCTCTCTTAAATTTTCCTGGAGCAGAGCAAGACCCCAAGCCTAAAACAGTTGAGAATTTACGCAGAGGATAAGCCAACAAGCATTAATTTTTATAAGTGATACTTCAGCAGTCAAACCTCCTTAATGCAACTAAAGAGCCAAGTGCCCATTTACAGAGATGCCTGTTTTACAGAGCTGGAAATTGGTGAAAATATTGTTTGGTATCCTTGATACCAAGGGACATATCCATGATGGGGAGGTGTACCATCAGCGTGCAAAGAAAGTAGTGTCCGATAGCCCGGGGCTAGTGGATTTTGCTATCAGGCTAGTGAAATCTGTTTCTAACTTGCCTGACGGGCAAGTGATGTTCTTTGAGGAATTCTAATAACAGAAGAAGTGTGAAATCAATTCTGCTTGACGAAAAGCTTTTGGGGCTAGTTGAAATGACATCTGGGCTAGTAAATGCTAGCTTCAGCTTGCCCAAATGGTAAGCTGTAAAAATGATTTTCTTTGCACCCTGACCATGTTCATCAGGATACCTTTGGCTTTACCTTAGTTTGGGAATTTCAAGGGTGTGATCTTCTGCAAAATACTTCCCGTCTAACACACACATGCTTCATTTGAAAGTATACTATCAGTAGTCCACCATTCCACTTTAACGCTCCCTTCTTCCTTGGACATGTGTACCTGCAAAAACAAGCTGAGGTAAAAATGCCATAGTTTAAGTAATACATGTACTTGTAATTAACAAATTATTTGAAATCTTCTGTAGGTGTAGAAAGAAGACGTATATATGACATTGTTAATGTACTGGAAAGTGTAGAAGTAATCACCAGATATGCAAAGAACAGATATGTCTGGCATGGGAAATCAAGACTACCCACTACTCTAGTGAAACTCAAGGTAATTTAGACACATATGTAATGAGTTTACTTCATAAAGCAAAAGTTAACATGACAAATGTAGTGAACTTTACAATAGGATGGCATAGTAAAGAAGATGTCAAACTGTGTGTGACAGGCATGACAGTAACTTACTCAGCATGTTGGTTGAATTTTTGTAGCTTTCTGGTACTGGTATCTATAGCCCCATTCACACCAAAGCTTAAACATGGTTAAAAGCTGTTTAGTTAAACATGGTTCAAAATTGTCTTCTTCATAAAAGCTGCTTACAGACTTCTTCTATTGCAAATTATGTGCAAATTACAGAGTAAGTTAAATTTTATTTGAATGTCATGTACATGTAAAAATCTGAGTTCTAGTTTTCCATCATTGCTTTTCATTTTTTAACCTGTTTAGTTGGTGTGAATGGGGCATATATCATATACCTGGAGTAATCTTGACTAAATTACTGGAACTTTTTTGTTACACACAGAATTATGCTGTGTCGCAGGGTTTTCAGTTGAAGCCTTCACCTTCAAGGAAGGAAAACCCCAAACCCAAAAAGGAAAAGGTAACTGATTTTTGTACATACTATGTACTGCTACTTAACTTGTTACTGATTTGAAAATGAGCCCCAAACTGGATCCTTCTTCTAAATTTCCTTGTGGTGCTTGTAACCAAAGGGCAAACTCTAAGGGATGTGTGGAATTGAGCCCTGATTGACATCCGACAAAAACCCTAGATTCTCTGAGCAGTTTTCATTACGAGTCAAAGGGAGAATTTGACATCTGCTCATAGCAGTGTCATTAAGTTCTGAGGCAACCATAGCAAATCAAGATTCACCCGTGACATCTGACAAAGGAGCCTTTTAAACTCATTTCACATACTCCTTCATTTGATGTCATTAGCAGTTGCTCATTAGAACTTCACTCCTGCCACCCCTTCAAGTGTTTGCACTGTTATCAAGGATGTACCTAAGGAAAAGCTAAGCAGGCAGGCTTATTATGATGTCTAGCCAGCTTTTTACTTAACTTCAACTTAAAAATTACCCTATGTCTCTGTTTTCCTGTGTTATTTGCATCAGGTGTGAGCTCCTTTTTAGCTGGTAAAATTTGCCAACAACAGGCACCTTCTAGATAAAACCCTGTGTTGTTTTGCATGTCACACAGCCAGGTCAACCTATGTACATTGACAGATGTAGATTTTAAAAAGCTAACAAGTGAGTTGATATAACATATTGCATATTTCAGGCAAAGAAGGCTCCAATCATTCCACTATCTTCCAAACTGCCTTTACTTCTGCCAAAGGACACAAATGTCATGAATCTTGTCCACTCCCTAACTCCAACAATAGGGGTGGATCAAAGTCTTATGCCACCACCACCCATGCAAGACACTGCAGCAGATGAAAGCACCAACAAAAAGCCAAAGTACAAAGGTATAAAACTTTCTTTGAGAATTTAACAAATTAGCATTTACTCTTATTCTGCTTATACATCAGGCATTTTCTTTCAAATTCGTCTCTAAAATTTGCTTTTCATAACAATACTTTGGCATTGTATGTTTACGCAACACTTTCAATTCTTTCCTTAATAGCTAATGCTTGATTTTCAAAATTCGAACATGACTTATTCATAGGCCTAACAAAGAGATTTGCAAGTTTTTCATGATTCTATTGTCCCCTGATTACCAGATGTGAGAACAGAGAAAACCAGACATAGAAACATGACCCGAAAGCCTCAGAGTCATTTTTTTTATTATGATACAGCCCACTCTCTCTTAATGGACACCTCTACAAGACGGACACCTCTGTAAAACGGACACCTAGAGTTGGTCCCTGCCTTTCTTTACTCCTTTTATTTGACTCTCTATACGACGGACATCTCTCTAAGACGGACACTTAGTGCCGGTCCCAAAGGTGTCCGTCTTAGAGAGAGTTGACTGTATATTGAGTGTGGGCTATTTTTTATAGAAACATAATAGTTTTTCATAAGGAGCAAGTTGTTTGATATCCAGACAGTCATACCATGGTGAGTACACTAGGTTTTTAAACTGATTTTGTCTTCCAGGTGTCTGGAAATCACACAACTTGACTTATTTACTAAAATGGTCCATAAATAAAAGCAAAAACAAGCGCATTTATTTTGTGGATTGCATTTCCAGTGAAGATTTAATGCAACAATTTTTTTATGATTTTGAAAGAATGTGCTTCTGAAAAAATCTTTGCGTTTCTTAAGGTTCATGCTTGCCTCACCTTCAACTTTGTCACTAAACTTCTTTTTTACTGTGTTTTTATTATTTCTGGGCAGAAAACATAAGTGAGTACTGCAGAAAAGACAAGTCCCTAGGAGTGCTCAGTCAAAAATTCCTAATGATGTTTCTTGTTTCTGAGGTAAAGTAAAGCTCACATGTTATTATTAACCACATGATATTTGTATAGGTAATAGCATGATTTGTAGTGATATTTGGCATAAATACCACAAGTGATATTTCGAGATTGTTATACATAATTTCACGAGCCGTTAGGCGAGTAAAATTTGAGACAATTTGGAAATATCACAAGTGGTATTTATACCAAATATCACGTACAAATCACGCTATTATTTGTTTATACTACTACCCGCAAAGGTTTTGTAATTTACACATGTAGGTATTTCAAATTAAGCTACAATACCACTGCTCTAAGCCAATCAAATTACAGAAATTTCTCATGTAGTAGTATAACATATGTTATACTACTACGTGATAAATTTCTGTAATTTGATTGGCCTAGAGCAGTGGTATTTCAGCTTAATTTGAAATACCTACATATGAAAATTACAAACCTTTTTTGGGTAGTAGTATATTGTATGTGATATTTGGCATAAATACCACTCGTGACATTTAAAAATTGCCTCAAATTTCACTCACCTAACAGCTCGTGAAATTACTTATAATAATTTTGAAACATCACTTGTGGTATTTATACCAAATATCGCTACAAATCATGCAATTACCTATACTAATAACAACAGATGTTTACAATGACAAAAACAATTAATAATGATGCACAAAGGTTAAACAGAATTGTCACTTTTGTTCAATCAGAATCGATATGTAACTTTGGAGGATGCAGCCAATGTCTTGATAGGAGATGAAGAAGAAGGCCAGACAAAGTATAAAAGTAAGATAATTTAAACAGCCAAATCAGTTAAGACTTTTTTTGTAGATCTTTATTTTTAACCATTACTCACCTTTAATCTAATAAAGTCAAACCTCCATGTGCGACCACCTCTTGTAAACATCCACTACTCATAACAACCACTTATCCAAAACACCAAAATGTTCCAAGTCAAAGCCTCATAGTTGGAACCTTTTGTAAGCAACAACAACTACTCTTTGGAATGATGGTTTTAAAATTTCCCATTTTTTTAACCTCTCGTGGGCAACCACTAGATGCATGATCTGATATCTTTGTTTGCAGTAGGTACTTACTATGCCACTTAAGAGTATGCAAAGAACTATTAGTGTCAATTTGGAACTATCTATTTACCCCAGTTGTATCACTTAAGGAGAACCCTTAACATGTTCATAACAAAACTTTTTTCCTCAACAGCTAAAGTTCGACGACTCTATGATATTGCCAACATTTTGTCAAGTCTCCAGCTTATAGAAAAAGTTCATATTCATAGCATTCAGACTGGAAGGAAACCTGGTTTTAGATGGATAGGAATTGACCCTGAAAAGTTAGAACTAGTGGCCTATACCCAAGGTAAGTATACCACGCATAAAAAATCTGTTCCTTTTGCCATAGCTTCGCTGTTGAACTTCAAAACCAGAAATAAAAAAGTTCTTAGTTAAGGCACTACAGTCGAAACCTAAGAGTGAGCAACCAACATTTTCCACTTGTTTAACCTGATTAAAATTGCAGAGAGATTAAGGTAATGTGATGCCATGTGGCCTCTAAGTTTGTTCTTTTGTAATGACATGTACATTTGTACCATCAGTCGACATCGAAGATGAAAATTTACAAAACACTTGCCCTTCAGGTAAGTTACTAGCCTGTGCAGGCTACTGGACAGCACCTTTGTTGCACCATGGCTATAGGGATAAAATTATGGGTATGGGGGTCCACACGGTATTGTTACTAGTGGTACCTCAAGCTGGAGAGCCTGCCCAAGGAGAAAGGTCCAGAGGAACCATCCAACCCTACAAAAAAGTCACCCCTGCACCCAGGCCAGCCCCACGTGCCCCCTCATGTCTTAATATTCAGGACATCCTTTTGGCTCATCGCACGATCCTCCCCAATGTTTGGAAGGATTCATGATTGTGTGATGTGCCAAAAGGATGTCTGCATCTGCACCTTCTCCGATACGCTTTAAACTATTATGTACTTCATGGAATTTGCCACTCCTTAGTAAAATTGTAAAGTGCAAGTCCCGAGAAGGAGTGTAATTTCCTCACAAAGAAGAAAGAAGTTGCTGTACTATAAAGTACTTAAATATTGAACTCTTTGGTTTGATTTCAATCTATCCTTTTTCCCTTTAGATGAAATTCAAAAACCACCATCAGTAAAGAGAATCTGCGCAGAGAAAAGCCGTGGCCTTGATGAAGGAGAAAGTAAGTGGAGAACTTTAAATATGCCACAAATAGAGTGATATGATACTGCTACATCTTGCACTGCTAGTCAAACACATGCATACAGTCTAAGTTCTAAAGCAAAAAATCGTCAAAGATTAAAAATGGAACACTTACCGTGACATTCCTTGAAGAATGTCTGTGTCAGTAAAGAACCTTTGCAGCTGACATGTTTACATTCTACACTCGTTCCCGGTCCCTCGCAGATTTTAATTCAAGGGAATTACAGTTTGCGGATTGCGTGACACAAGTTGTGTTATCTTTGACAGGTGTTGTAGGGCGCCTTATAAGGCGGAGGCCGAGTCAACAGCAGCTCAGATCAGAGGATCCAGATGCCAGCAAATGCAAGCTGCCTCGTTCACAATCAGAAAGAGTTCTTGGTACTAAAAAACATTGTGGTGGCGAGGAAGATGGCTTTTCAGTTCAAGAACTTACAACCTCTTACGGTAAGTTCATTTATGGGTGCAGATTGCACTAATACGGCCCAGAGAAGGCGATGTTGGTTATATTGTAATACATTTACTGTACTGTGATGTAAGGTTTTCCAGAAACTAAACTGGAATTTTTTCCCCCTGAATTGACAGGTGCTGATCTGTCTGCCGCAAGCCCGACAGAGGCAAAATTCCGCGCAGAGCTCAAGAAACTACACCAGCAATACCCAGATCATATCCTTTTACTTGCCTGGTTATTTACCCACTATCTTTTTACTTGGCCGGTTATCGAACTGTAATCTAAAAGGAACAATTTCCCCCATCTCGGGAGGGGAAAGGAAATTAAACTCAGAACGAGGGTCAAGGACAATCCTTCGCAGCTCCCTCGCGCGTAACCTTCCACTTTAAAGACTCTTAAACACCACTTGCAAGGATCCATGCAAGTTTTTGACCCGATCAGAAGTAGGTGAAAATTTTTGACCGGTACCGTTCCACCTCTACGCGGACACGTGTGAACACCTGAACCGTGCACAGTTTGCGCGGTAAACACCTGGAGCCTAGTTACGCCACAGGCGGCCCAGACGTAGTATGTGTCACTGAATGAATATATTAATATCCACATGGACAAATTAATGCGATGAGTCGTCGAAACTCCCATGGACTAAAATAGTCTAAAAGTCAAAATATAACAAAACAAAGCTAAGATACCTTCAACTGAACGTATGGATAGTACCTACAATTTCAAAACTCAACAAAATGCCACTTAAACCGGCCAGGAAAGACAAGGATACGTTCAGTTGAAGGTATCTTAGCTTTGTTTTGTTATATTTTGACTTTTAGACTATTTTAGCCCATGGGAGTTTCGACGACTCATCGCATTAATTTGTCCATGTGGATATTAATATATTCATTCAGTGACACATACTACGTCTGGGCCGCCTGTGGTTACGCGCCTAAAAGAAACCCATTCTAATGCTGACAATGGCAAAAATTTGTACGGACGCGGGTAAACAGCAATGTAACATTACAGAATTTTCGCGATAGCGTGTAAACAGGTTGCACAGGTGAAAAATTCGCCCGTTCAAAAATTTGACCAGACCCAGACCCGTGTCAGCGGGTTCATAGTGGAGAACTTGTTCTCGATGTTGAAGATTTGTCGGTACTTAATTTGTCAAACTCATGATTATCAACAGCTTTTTCAACCCGAGAGATCATTTGCAAACTTAATGTACCCTTTCTGGGTTATTTTTGGCTCTTTTTATCCTTAACTCTTCTCACGAATGTCACAGCTGCTGTCCGCGTGCAGACACTCGGATGATTTTGATGCCAGAAAAAGTCGGCGGTCACTGTTTATCTCTGGCACAGCGGAACTTGAAGATGCTCCAGAGCCCAAGCGAAGGCGAAGCGCCGACGATTTTTCGACAATCCTGCAGAAGACCGACAACGGATTCTCACATTCATCCACTTCGCCGTTCAAAAGCATTGATGATGGAAAAAAGGATCTTACGCCCTGCAGCCCAAAACAATCAAGTCCAAAGGCTTCTCTTGATCATTCCTCTCCTGAACAAAAGATTTTACTGGAGAGACAGAAACAACAGAAACTGTTAGAAGAGCAGCGAGGATTTGATTCACAGGATGAGCGGTGGAAACGCATGGAACGTGAGTTAGAAAAGGCATTCCCTAACCAAGGACCAAGCCGTCCTATGATGGTACACCAGTCGTCGTCTCCGTTACCTTATGATGAGCTTGTAGAACAGTCTTCAGTTGCCATTCAGGCGAGTCTTATCGACGACGTAAGCCCTCTAAAACCACTTAGCTATTACCGCAAGTTAAAGTCCCCGTGGAAAGACCCTGGATCTTTACAGAGCTCCCGTCAGGCTTCTGCCACGCCCTCGCCGATTCAATTTCAGAACAACTGTGCACTAAATTCCATGTCCAATCCGCACGCGTTGACGCCGACTCCTATTCTTCCAGCCACTGAACGCCCCATTCAAGTTAACAACGCGTGTCCTAGTAACACTATCTTCCTTCAGATTCCTGCCCAACCGGGTAACGGAGGGCCAGTCCTTTGGGCCACAGCCACACCTCCGTCGGGCAATTCCACGCCTTCTCCTGACCAGCTAATCAAGGTAATGGGGCAAACAGTCAACACACCACTGCTGTATAGTCCCAGGTCTCTCACTCCTACTCCAGAGCCTGGTAATGTGGATTTGTCCCAAGTGTCTTCAGTAGTTGAATTCACGACACCTTGCGTGACAATGGGTGACGTCCAGCAACCGTTGGCGGGAAACCAACCTGTAAATTCGGGTAACGCAATCCCATCGAATCAAGCCTTAACCATTCAACTTCCAACCATGCATCACCTTAGCAGCGCTGAAATGTTCTCTTCTTCTCCAGTATCTGGAAGTTTGGCGCACCTTCAGTTCAACACCCCGGTGATGAAACTCACAGACATTAACAAAGTTGTTCCTATAGAAACACCCACCACCACGGTCCAACTTTTAGCAGATGTTTCTAAACGTCTATCTCTTCCTCTAAACAGTCATCAACCCAGTTAGGTGAATAAGAATTATTCTAATTTAATGGTCTTCGACGCTTTTGTGAAGTTTAGATGTTCTTGAAAAAGAATGAAATTTTCTTGATATGGCTGTTTGCCTTACGTCAAGTAAACTGGAACAGATTACTTCTTGACAGTAATCCGTTAGACGTACTTCGCTGAAAGCGCCGTAAAAGGACAAAAAAGTTGAATTCATAGCACTTGAGGAGACAGTCTCAAGGCCGAAATCAGAATGTTGATAATGGTATCAAAATAAACGGAAAAAGATGACTAACGCCGGAACGCAAGATAATATTAAAAAAATCCTACTTTTCATAAGAATTCTAATTGATTTCTCGACACCGAGTTCAAATTTTTCGAAGAGTTTTTTACCTTTGCAACACTTTTCTACCCAATTCCTGTACCTGTTTCCAGTTTAGAATATTTTTTATCAATATTTTGTATACATTTTTTGGCACAAAAATTGCATAGAATTTTAGTATGTTGGCCGCCCATCATAAGTTTTAGAGCTAGAGCTATTTAGCAATTCTTACGTTACTGAGGGCAGCGAGATTTCTTTCTGTTTTGCAGATGGGAGGGGAGTTGATATACGATTTTTTATTTTTATTTTAAAATACCAGCCATTGGCAGAACAATATTTTATATCATTATATATTTTTTTAAAAAAATAATATACGAAAATTGATGATTTACTCAATGACTTTATTTTCAAAAGTACAGTTTTACAGCTTAGCATAAAGTCTTTTTAAGTAACTAGTGGGTCTTCAATCCACGCATTATTGTCTTTTATCCGAAAAATTGTCCCAGTTATTTAACATAAAGGGTGTGTTGAATTTGTTTACTACTTATGAGTGTTAGTAAAATTGCAAGGCTTTGAGGTCAACAATAAATAGGCGTCCGTATATCTGATGGTTCGGACATTTTATCGTATACCAAGCTATTTCAGTCAGTGACGTTATTAAATTCAGCTAGTAGAATTCTAATTGTTCAGCTTGGTGTTTTACTTTCTTATAATTCTCAATCTAACATTGCTCGCACGTTTAGAATGGAAACCGTTACCGTAATTACTCTTTAAACGCCGCCCTCGATTAATCGCCGCACCCAATTAGAAGGATGCTGCGTTTTTTCGAGGATTATAGAAAAAAAACTTGGTACAACTCGGAAATCTACACCATTCAGACAACTAGATCTCAGCAACAATAGGCGAGAGTGGAACTTTAAACACCTTTCTGTTTGACATAGTATTTACAAATTATTTACCGCAATTTTTGTCAGTGATTAAAGAAATGCGATTTTGAAATAAATACCCCGTTAGAAACGCGTAAAATTCAACAAACACCGCGGCTTTTAATCCACTGATTATGGTATTAAATGTTCAAAGTAGTTTAAGTCAAGAGTTTGCCCAAGTTCGTGCGGAAGGAATACAGAGTTTACGCAACGACGTTTTTGAGCGGCGCAAATCAACCGGAAGTGGACTTTTTGCAATCTTGGGGACTGATTTTGACCAACTTTTCGGGCAAATCATCTGTAGGCTTTTGTACATTATGCTTTTGGTTCCCTACTAAAATGCTCCACCTTAATGCTCCATTTTTCCCATTAAAATGCTCGGTCTCTCCAAAAAAGTCACTAAAATGCTCGGATAATGCTCATCATACAAACGGTTTTTTAATAAATTTCAAAGTTTACACTTACAAAAACGTTCAAGTGTTGCAAGTAACAACGACAACGTGTACAAGTTCATAAATACAGCCCAAAAAACCAGCTGTATTAGGTTTTTGTGAATTTTGAATTTTAGTCTTCAATTTGTTTAAAAAAGCAGGAGCTTATGGGGCATGGGCTCCTGAACAAAGTTAATTTCTATTTTATTTTCTCGGAAAAATTAATTTTCCGGGCAAAAGGCCACTAAAATGCTCGAATAATGCTCAACGCTTTTGCCTCACTAAAATGCTCAAAAAAATGCTAGCATAATGTACAAAAGCCTAATCATCTGTATGCGAGTAAAGACACTAAGAAATACAAATTTGGTAGCGTCACTTCCGGTTGACGTGCGTCGCTCAAAACCACTTTTGCTTTAATAACGTCCCTAAAGCGTCAAAAGTATAAAAACGGCCAATAGGTGAATTAGGTCCAGCGAAATGATAGATGCATATGGCACATGTTCAGTCCTTTCTTTCACGAGAGTTTGTTTAGTCTCCATACCCGAGAAATGATCACATTTTAAAATGAAAATGAGCGCCATGTATATTTCACGTTTACTTGCCCTACGTCTCAAGTTCTTTGTTGGTAAACGATTAACTTCCATTATTTGAACATGAGTGGAAGGTTCGATCAGCTTCATAGCAATCCTATGCAATGACAAATCTTGGTGGAAGTTTACTTAATGAATTTCCCGGAAGTGCTGGTTGTCATACTTGTGGGATCCGGAATTCAGCTCTTGAAATCCGGAATCTAGCGAACGACTTGAATTTGGAATCCAAACTCCAGTGACAAGGAATCCAGAATTCAATACTGTCTTGGATTACATTATATAGGGCAACTCTGATCTCGTTCCCAGGGTCCTCTTCTGCTTCCAACAGCATGAGATGATGTGATAGGTCGGTCCGCCGATACTTTCACTTTTCTATCTGTACCAGAAGCATCCTCCCGGGCCGTCCCCAACACAATCGCCTTGTTCAATCTGAAAAAGGCAGTTCTCTTGTCTTATCACCAGTCTTTTATTCCGTCTATTAAGCCTCGTGAGACGGAGTGATGTCAGTATTCGGCTTTAATCCAAAGTTACCACTTAATGTTGAGTGCTGTGTTTAATTTCTCTACCTCGTGGTATTTTGTGTGAAGCATCTCTCTTGCCTGAGAAAATGAACAACTTCTGTCAAAGGCAGCGAAATGGACCGTTGAATAATTTGTAAACCCGAGGTTTGCGGTGACAAAATAAAGTGATTTGTATGAAACTGTCATCACGAACGTTAATCTTGGGCGCGATCCATTCAACCAAAATTTCCGCAAATTTCGTCTAAAACTCAAAGCATCGGTTCGGTCCCACCGGAAAAGTTTCGAAGAAACTGGTCCATATTTTGAGGTGGACCACTTTTCCCGGTCGGGCTGGTCTGAATTTTGGTTGAATGGATCGCGCCCCTTGCTACACCTTTGTGTGCTGACAACTCACTGGAGCGGAATGCAGGAACGTTCGATAAATGAAGACAAAAAATAAAAATGGGAGGTTTACACTACATTTTTTTAAAACTATATAATTAAATTGTCAGCAGTTGCTCTTTCTCATGAAACTGACGTGAATATACCTACCTTCTCAGAAGATTCCCCGCCTAGCCATTCACTGAAAAATGTAAAAAAGTATAAAAAGAGTAGTTTGGCAGGAACAACATAGAAATAACGCCTGGATATAATTTATCTATTCTTTTCGTGAACAACTAACAGATAAATTGAAAGGACTACTATAGTTACTCACTCGTATAGCTTTTCCACTGCTGGATTTTCACTTGGTTTTCTTGATCTAAGCGAAAACACAATTAACGTTAGCACCCACTCCAAAATTGTAATACGGAAAAGACAAAAAAAATAATAAGGTTTAGCGTTTATATATATATAAAAAAAAAAGGGGTGTCGCATTTTTGACTGAAAAGAAACGGCAAACTAATAAAGATTGCCTCGAAACCGTTCCTGGTAATGATTTGTCTTTCGTGCGTTAGCAAGGAGCTTTAACAACGGCGACGGTAACGAGAAGGTCAAAAAGCGTAAGCACAGCTGTAGGCAAGGCAACAACTAAGCCCGTGTGTCGTAATTTTTGTTACATTTCTTAGTCGTTGCGGCACGACTACGAGTGTGAACCCACTTAAAACTTGTCACTATTCAGTTCAAGATGTGTCAAAGTACCTCCAGCGTACTCAATAACTGCGGGTCAGAGCTACTGAAGTTTGAATGGCAAAAAGAGACAATAAAAAATGCAATGACAAACGAAAAAACAAATAGCAGCTGATACCTGAGTGAATTATAAAGTTCATCCAATCTACTCAATAATTCTTTTGACGTTTCCCCGTCGCCTGATCGTATTTGGCCCCCTCCATTGAGACAGCCTGTAACAGAAAATAAGACAAACAGAAAACATTTACACTGGATCAATTATTTAGGTTTCTGGGAAACTGACCACATACCCCTCCCCTAAGCTAATATTAACACTTACGTCTCACTTAGGGCAAAATGATGGCTTAGGGGAGGGGTAGGTGAGCAGTTTCCTAGAAACCTAAATTGATCCTTTACACCTAGCCTCCCTACAGACGTCCTTTGGGGTTCGTTCGTCACGCATTCATTTTTTCCCCCTACGTGACGAACGAACCCCAAAGGACATCTGCGGGGAGGCTACCTTTACACCTTCATGAGCCCTATTTAGCAGCCATATTTTGGAGTCTTGTAGCTATTGCTCATTCAGAGTAACATTGATTTCACCACCAAACAAAGCTACAGTAGTCAAGGCGGGGTAAGACAAACACTTGGCAAGTTTAGAGAGCGGTAATTTCGGAGATGAGCAGTCTTATGCATTTAAGGGCGCCAGTGACTAAAGACGTCTTACTTTTTCGTCTATATGTTTTGTGCGTAAACAATAATTGCTAATGTTTATGCCTTGAATTAACGAGCCCATTTCTTTTTGCTCGCCTCCCCACCAACTGGACACCTGAACTAACAGGCTGATTAAGGTTACCTTCACACGGCAACGGACAGATTTTCGATCGGTTAAAAATTCGTATGTTTAGGTGTTCTCTTCATACGGCACCACCATAACAGGGGCGCATACGAAAATTTAGACGCCAAGTTCCGTGTGAATAGAGCGTAAACACTTAACGGTCCCGTGTGAGGAAAGTGTCTGGTGACGCTTTTCAAGCCGGTCGAAAATTCGTCCAAGGCCGTAAGAACAAGACTGTTCACAGTCCCCTACTTTTCCTTAAGATGGTCGAGATCGAGCGCTTTGCGTCACGGGCGGCCATCTTGGATGAGTGCCAAAACTAGTTGGGAGGCGCTTCCTCCCAAACCGCTCCCTGCCTATTAAGTAGTTTTGACACTCATCCAAGATGGCTGCCCGTAACACAAAGCGCTTGACGATCTTACGGAAAAATATGGGACTGTGAAGTGTGAACAGTCTGCGTAAGAACGTAACCTAACTGTCATTAAAAGTCTTTAACAGACGGAAAGGAAATAGTTTTGAGTTGAAAGTGCGTGTTTACGAGAACCTTGACAACGCCCTCAAGATAAGTTTAAAAAATCCGTACCACAATGAAAGGTTCATTTGTACTGGTATTCAAAGTTCACTTTGATTTTTATACACTTTCATACACACCAATGGTTTTAGTTACCCACCCAATGATCAAATAATAAAAAAAATGAAATAAATTGCGAGTCATACCTGATGGGCAGGCCATAACTTCCACAAAATGGTAAGGAGATTTGCCACGCTTGAGTTTTTGGACAAGATTCTACAAACAGACGAACAAAAAGTAATTAATAAGCAGTAAAGACGGGTTAACCATAACCAGGAATAATAAGGAAAGGGCATGATCTCACGCTAGGTTACACAAGACAAAACAAGTTTAACAGGTTTAACTTTGATATATTCACTTTAATGCAAAATGAGCTGTTGTAATTCCCCACTACAAAAGCTCCAGGGAAAATGGGTACAAGCCTTGGCCCCAGTGAATTCTGGGATTTTGGGTGGACAAGCGTTGTTATGATTGGTCGATGGTATTCAATGCAACCATTAACGAACCATAAGTGACGCTTGTCCGCCCAAACAATCTCAGATATGGTTGAGCGGACAGCTTTCACCCATCGTCCTCATAGTTTTTGGAATGAAGAATAAAGAAACAATAACAGAAGTTTCTTTTTATAAAAGATTAGCTAACTGCTGCGCAAATTACTAGTGACACTGGTACAACAGACGCACCTGAATATTTCTAAATCCATACGCTGCTGCAAATTTCAGGACATCTTGACCGTCCACCTTGCGTGAGTAAAAACGTATGATCACTATCATTCTACCAAGAGTTAACTCAAAAACGCTATTACAAGTATGATATTGTTGTGGAATTTAAAAGCAACAGCTAAAGCGCGGTAAATTAAAATTTCATTGAACTGTTCCGGTCGTAACCAATTCTAGACATTAGCTGTACCTGTAAAGTGACTTCCTTAAAGTCCTTATTTCTCAGTGTCTTGTAAGTGATATCATCTACCGTTCTGCCATACAACTAATGAAACAACACAAGTGAATAAGAACAACAAAGAAGAGAAGTGATGGCGTCGCAAAAACTACATTTGTGAAATTATGGGAGAGGGTTGCATACCCAGAAAGAACAAGATGAGAAATGTTCACTTGCCCAAATTTAGCCTGTTAGTGCAAGTTGGCGGGGAGATATAAGCATTTTTATGCTACAATGACCACAATTATATATCCTTCTAAAATATGCCGGGTTGCAAAAAATATCTTAAGATTAAGGGAACTCCTTAACTCAAAACAATTGGTTATTATTCCAGAACAAGAGGTAAGAGCCCTCTTGTCTTAAGAAGATTTATGCAACATAGACCTGGATCGTAAACGTTACGATCCAAACCACTTTTGAAGGACTGGAGTCATCAGAGTATAAACAATTTGCACTAAAGGGCTAATTTTTGGCAAGGAGGCTTTGCCCATCTTGTTCTTTTTGAATATGCAATCCAATCCCTTAATTTCACAAATTTGAATTTTTGTTTGCTACAACTCCCTCCTCCAACCTCCCACCCTCCTCCACTCCCTCCTCTTCGCCTCTTTGTGCCGCTGGGAGACTAGGGAGAGGCGAAAGGAAAGTGCGTGGGGGTCGATAGGAGGTGGAAAGAAGTTCAAGGAAAACGCTTCGGCCGTTTTTTCCCGCCTTCTTCCTCTTTCCCACGTAAAAGAACGGGTGACGAAGTTCTAAGAATGTCTGCGTGGAAGGCTAACTTAACAGAGATTCTGTAGCTGTAAAAGTTTAGAAAACATTGAAAACGAAAAGGGAAAAAAGTTAGCTTCGTGATATCCTTTCCAACCGTGGTCAAACTTCAGAGGGTTTTTATTTTACTAACTGGGAATTCTTTACCGTTAAGTGGAAACATGGCTAAAAATGTATAAAATTGCTAGGAATGTAACGATCCTCTAATTTTTCTCAAACTAATAAGTTGCAACTTGCCTCTCTGGCTGCAAAAGTGAAGATATGTTCCAGATAACCTCCCTGAAATACAAGTGAAATCATATTAACACAGCACAATTCTTCTTAGATGAAACAGGACAAAAGACACGGACATTCTTGAGTCTAAACATTTTGAACAAACTGAGATTTACGAAAAAGTCACAAAGTTCTTTGTCAGGTTAGCTGGAATGATCCGAATGATCAGTCGAGTCTGTAGCTTTTCAAATATCACGTTAGTTCGACTGAACAATGGAATAATTGTAACAGACACCCTGGCTGGATACTGCTGGGATTTTATATTTGGCTGTGAAGTTGAATATGTTAAATATAAATATAATATAAAACTTTAATAAATACTCCCAAAAAAGGTTTTTCAGTACCTATTTACAAATATAAATGCAAACTATATCTAACAAGCTAATATTGTTAAATGCTAACTGTCATACAATCATTCATTCATTACAAGTTTCAGGGCTTTCTTAAAGGCCTTTACAGTTGTAGCGTTTCTAAGGTCTTCGTCTAACGTGTTCCACAGGGATACTGCTCTATAGGCGAAGGTTCGTTGGCCAGTGGCAGACCTGAATAATGGGATTTCGAACTTCTCATTATTACGGGTTGTGCGATTATGTACAGAAGATCGTTTTTTAAACTTAGTACATAGGTATTCAGGAGCTAAATTGCTGGCACACTTATAAGCCATAACAGCGTCTCTGAATTTGAGCATCTTGCTAACTGGAAGCCAGTTGAGTTCATCAAGTAATGGCGTCCGAGCGCCGCAGATAATTTTGCAGGCGAAATTCTGAATAAGTTGCAGCTTTTCAATGTTCTTAGATGAGGTATTAGACCACACGGTCGAACAGTAGAGCATTTTGCTTAAGACAAGAGATGTAATAATTAAAACCAAAGTCTTCCTATCAAAACGATATTTCACGATGTTATATGTTCTCCTCGCTGCTTCTATAAGAAGTGAATGGGGCAACAAATGAGAAATTAAATTTTGATCTTAGCGTTTAGTATAGGGTTAAAAAACCACTCTTACCGAACCACCGCCAGAATGGCCAACAAGCTCATCTCCGTCAACACTTGAGAATCTAAAGCATGACAGGAAAAAAAAGACAAATTAGAGAGGGCTTTTTTAGAGGTAAAAAGCAACAACAAAAAAGAAAAGAAAATTAAAAAGAAGGAGTCATACCACAAGAAAACAATGGTACACTTACAGATTATCTAAATGCGAATTCTCGAGCTCTGTAAAGCTAACTTCTTTTTCTTCAAACATCTTTTCAAGTTCAACTGCGAAACAGAAATTGAATTACATATGAGTTAATAACCTAAGAAGCAATAAATTGAACCTATATTCATCCACAATCACCTGCTTTACAGGAACTTTACTTTAAAGGATTTATACCTGACATCAAAGAGCGTGCGAAACGACGCTGGACCGAAGGCAACGGCAACGAACGCGTCTAGCCTGGGACCAGGCTCCGCATTGGGGAAAAAAGGAGGAAAAAATCAGCCGAGCGTTCGCTTAACCAACCAAAAGCCACGCAGGTTTGTATCCGTTCGATAAACCAATAAAATTGTTCTATTTCAAATCATTTGTTGTTTCTGTTTTGCTCGGGCGTTTTCATTTCAAGGTCATACGAAAATCGCTCTAAGCAAAACAACAAATCTGCACATGTAACACGGCAACACGTTATTTTCAGTACATTTCTATGAAGTCCTCTGCTCAACAACGCAATGAAATTTCATTGCACCGTCTTCTGGAGGACGAGAACACAAGGGGACGAATTTTTCTCGCTCTTTTTGAACTCGAATGTGGCCCCTGAGAATCTACTACAGTAAAATTTCGCTAAAATTGACACATTGAACGAGCTGAATTAATCAAGATGAAGTTTAAAAGAAAGAATTAAAATACACGTTAGCAACGGTTTCACTTTCTTCGCTGTCGTGGTTTCGTAATGATTGCTATTTCCAGTTTGTATTCTAGCAAATACCCATGCACAATCTACAATGTTCAGCTTGGCTGATAAAAGTAACTGATAGTAAACGAAACTTTCGTCAAACTCTCATTCTCCAATCATAGGAGACCCTTGTTTTTCTTTCGTTGCAGTGGTTATTTTTCTTCTAAATTATGAGTGGTTCAGTATGCTAACCAATAACTTACGTGTAGAAATAACGCAATCCACATCTCTGGTTCTGTATATGTCGTTATAAAAATCTTCTCTGGAAGCTTCAAGTTTCTTATCATAACAAGGCATAATAGTTACGTGGTAAATATCGTCAGGTCTGTTCGAGAAAAATGGTAAGGCACAGAAAACTTAATACCTCATGAAAGAAAAGAGACGAAACAACATTATTTATGCGCAATGATAAGACTAGTGATAGTGAATTTTAAGCCTGGTGAGTGCATAAAAAAGATGATTTTTCAGTCAGTGACACAGGCGGCTCAGAAAAAGAAAATTTCCGAGTGCTCCCAGCTGCAGTGGAACCTATGACTTTCTAGTTACCGACTAGTCCAGATGCTCTATCACTGAGCTACAGGAGACTCGTGGAAGCTAAAACCATTAAACTGGATTGATTTGACAAACATGATTCATTTTGGTTTGTTCGTTTGTTTCTCAAAGTGCCCTCTTCTGTCTATCCTCTCACGCAGACGTTCTTAGGGCTTTGTCACGCGTTCATTGGGGAGGATTGCGTGATGAGCCAAAAGAACGTTTGCGAGGGAGGCTATCTTGAACAGTAGTCCTGAAAACCTTTGCTGACATCATTAATAAACCCATAAAAAGAAGCATTAGCGTTACACAAACATCCCCTTTAGGAATCCCTGACTTGATATACTTCATAACTAAAAGTGTAAAAACATCTGGCAAAGAACGATGGAAATTCCTATTCATTTCCAGCAAGTTTACCTTTTTCCTAAAGATGCAGCAAAATGGCTCTTCACTACAGAGCCCATGATTTGTTGTGGAGATTTTGTTGTGCTAAAAAAGACAAACTGATGATTAGAGATAAAACTGAATTATTTCCTAAAGACACTGATTGCCCTTTGAAGAACTAAATGAACAAACTTGAAAATGCAAAGCAAATGAAAAGCACTGCGATTGAGAATAAGCTGTTTTCTTTGAGTTCACTAGTATTCGGAACCTTTGATAGATCAATGTAGGTTTCTGGGAAACTGCCCACATACCCCTCCCCTAAGTCATCATTAACACTTACTTCTCACTTAGGGCAAAATGTTGGGTTAAGGGAGGGATAGGTGGGTAGTTTTCCAGAAACCTACATTGATCCCCTTCGACAACGACGACAGTGGCAATGACAACGTCAAGCACATGTATCGCACTTTTTGGTACCTTTCATTGTTGTCTGCGGAACAACTATGCCAGGAGGCACTGATTTAATAAAAAACTTAAACAAAAGTAAAGAAAGCAACTTTGATGAGCGAAACAACAGCCCTGCATGTTCACCACACTTTTTATCACATCTCTTTGACATTCATTGCACGACTTCAATGTGAAACGTCCTAATGCGACATTTTATGGAGGTCATTGATTCACACTCACTTTTTGTAATATCAGCGATTTTATGGCGAACACTGATTGGTCGAGAGTTCTGATGGTCCATTAGAGTATAGACCATGGAAATTGTTGTAGTCAGATTTGTAAAGTGTAACTCGGAACTATAAAGTGAGTGCTGTTTGTACACCGCACATACCTTATGTAAGGTAAAATATAACTTCCATGGGTCTTTTCAGCATAACATACCCAGCCTGCCAAGTAAAAAACAGTGAAATACAATACCTTTTTCATGCAATTTTTCAACGCACATTGACAGGACTGTTGTATTCCTTGGAGAATGTTTTAAACAATTTGAATTTCTGGACCCACAGTAACTGACTGTTCGAGGTCTCCTCCAATTGCAATTCCTTACATTACCTGTATGTATGATCATTGATCTAAAAACATCAGCTCAAAGCAAAATACAAAATACCTTCTTCCATTATAATGAAACAAAAAAATCGGAGGATGAGCTTGAATTTTATACATGTTACAGGTAAAAATCAAATTCAGGTTAAAATTTCCTTTGTGTCCTAGCTGTAATAAGGCTAATTCATAAATAATTAAGGCTAGAAGACAAAGGAAATTGAGATTCAACCTAGGTTAAAAAATTTTACCCTGAATTTATTGACCCGTCACATATACAATGATCAAACTACAATGTGTTCATCTCAATCCTACCGTTAGAAACTCTACAAAAAATATGGCATTATTGAGTCATCTCCAAAACTTTATTTCCCTTACCTGGACACGCAGAGGCAAGCATAGGAATACCATTCTTTTGTCCTGACTGATGATCCATCATTCTTTGTACAAACTCCCTTTGACTGAGAAAGAAAAAAGAAAAAGCTATTTTTTAGTTGGCATTGTTTGCTTTCAGATTTTTAAGGACTGGGTCTAATAATGTTGTATTATATTATTGTTTAATACAAGATAAGTTTTTTTTATTATCTGATTCCTAATCATTAAAAAAATGCTTTTAAAGACTCACATTTTTAAGGTAGGTTTTTCCCTCCAATTTAGGTCTACAGAGTCAATTTACATACCTTTCAGCCAGACTGAAGTCTCGTGAAAAGGTGACGTCAAATACATAATCAACACCTGAAATTTGACATTGAATGTAAAATAAAAATGATTCATTTCAGCCCTGTAAAAGAGCTTGGTTACTTTCTAAAATAACTTCCTGCAAAGTACTATCAACAGATGTAAAGTAGAAACTTTTTATCTTACCTAAGTCTTTAAAGAACTTTGTAAGCTTTTTCGCTGTCTGAAAATTAAAAGTACTGGTAATTTCATGGTTGGTGGTAGATTTAAAAGGAATGTAAAATGATCATTTCCATAGAATTAGGGACATTCTTTATGGTCATGCAGTTGCTTCAATTGTGATTTAAGATCTTTCAATTATAAATTGGCAAACTAGTCATCCAAGATATTGCTTAGTCCATTAAAACCTAAGATCAGTATGCATAGGTTGTAGTTAATTTTCTATCGCAGCTAATAGGACATTTGCACTAAGAGGTCATGTGACATCGTTTTTATGAAAACGAAAGTTATATGGTTTTTTCTTCAAAAAACGATGAGTGGGTCATATCTTAAACAAAATAATAGTGATTTGGTTTTTCAAACCTGCACCATTTTCTTAAAATGAGTAACTTCCTAGCTAGCTGGTCACGTGACCAAAATGTGATGTTTAAACTTATGAATTTCCTCTTTCTGAACACAATTTTTGCACTTAAACTTCAAGGAAAATGTTGAAAAGTTGATGTGGGAACGTTTACAGCACATCTGAGTGGAACTATCAAACGTTTAACAAGATATAAGCAAAACGTAGTTTTGGCCGCCATGTTGGAGGGCAAGAGTATGCCGTCCAACATGGCGGCCAATACAAATCATACTACTTTGTTGAAAAATCAAAGTGCCATAAAATATCTCCCTTAAATGCGTTTTCTCTCAAATTTCGGGTGTAAGGTAATTTTTGTGTCCTCTGTCAATTTTTGGCATCAGCAAGATTCCAACTCATTGTTTAAAGGAAGCATTGGTCACGCGACCTCTTAGTGCAAGTGGCCTATTTTTGGTTTTCTTTTGTTTTTGGGTATGGTAATGTATGCTAATGAAGTTGAAAAAAAAGAAAATAAAAAATTACCTGAGATAAAAAATTAACTACAACACACATTCCACATTGTAGTCCATCCATGGTATGGGTGAGGATAATTTGTTTATGATCAAAGCCTTTCTCTATTTCGTACCTGTATTCTCACGATTGTTAGGCGTTAAAATATTAGAGCAGAATAATCCAAGATGGTACTTATTTTATCAATTGTAATGAACAAGTACGTACAATTTTGATGCCTATGTGCAATTAGCACATTCAAAGGAAAGCAGTAGAATGTGTTATATAAATAACAGAATCATCAGTCACAAGACTTAATTCACCACATTACCCATAGTACACCTTGTTTACCCCCAAATTTTGTATAATTATTATTTGTTTTCAGTTTCTCCAGGGTATTAACAGTTGGCCCATGAGAAATTGAAGACACTGCTTACACAAAATTTTTTGGTGGCATAAACAGGGTGCATTATGGGCAATGTTAAAAATGGCGAATATGAATGTCATCTCAAGAGAGACAATAAATTGCGAGGTTTTCAAAACATTGACTTAAGTTTTAAAATTATTTGTTTCTCTGCTGTAAACTTATTTTCAATCAGAAATGTATAGTTCTTAAAAAGACATACCTCAGTAACACTCAATCTAAATTTAGCTGCAACAGAAGCTCGTGATTGAGGGGATACTGAAACTACAATGACTTTCTGTCCTTCAACAGTTCCATCCTAGTGTTAAAATAGAATAATAAGACTTGGTGGAGACCATTTTGATCTGTAAACAACCAACCAGATGTGATGTATGCACAGAGGTCAGTGACCAACATACTGTAAAATTCCGAAAATAAGCCCCTCCATCTATAAGCCCCTCCAAAATCATAACGCAAAAAACCCACCGTTAAATTGCCCCTCCGAATATAAGCCCTCCAGGGGGCTTGTACTTGAAATTTGCCCTCGAATACAAAGTAAGAACAAAGCAAAAATGGTAAATTTCCTTCCCACTACCAGCTAGCCCAATTGATTTTGAAACACAAATTTCCCTCTGTATAGAAGCTCTTCTGAATATAAGCCCCTCCAAAAATAAGCCCCTCAAAAAGGGCCTTTGAAAAATATAAGTGCCGGGACTTATTTTCGGAATTTTATGGTTTTATTAGTAATCACTGTGAAGTATTAATATAGAAAAGTATAAGGCTAAATTACAACAATAAAATCATATTGAAAATTGGGAAACAGCTAAAAAAGCTAAGGAGTCTCCTTTTTATATCGCTGGCTTTTTCACTCAACAGCAAATTTATGTCTTACTTTACCCGAGCAATTTAGGCCGGTGATAACATCTCTTTCAGCCAATGAATTTAGCTAGCATCTGGCTCTTAGCTACACCCCTGCTCTTACTGAAATGCTGCAATTTGCCGAGTTTTCTTTTATCATTCGGTACAGAGATGACTCTTGTGCAAGATAATCAAAAGACCCAGTTTGTAGGTTTCATTTAACAACCCATATATTGTAAGGGAAACTTGATTTACTGCTCTGTTTTAAGCAAAATAGCCTAAGAAGACAACAATTTTTAAAACCTGTGCCTTTGGCAGCTCTTTTTGCACAGAACTCAGTCATGAGTTTCAATACCTCCTGAATCTCAAAAAAAAATTTTTTTTAGGAGATCTTCCAATAATTTGCTCTTGAATCCATGAGGCAAAAACAAGTCCTTTCACTTTTTGAATATTTCTTGTTGTTTATCCACCATAAAGTACCTTGGCAAGTTTCTGGTTATTTGCTATAATTTTGTACAACTCCTCCTGGCTCTGTTGTGTGATCAGAACACTCTCTGCAGATGTTATGCAGCCACTAGAAACAGACAATTTTATATACAAATGTTAGATTAGAAGTCGAATGATGACTGCATACCAGGTTCTAGGAAGAGGGGAAGGGGCACTGAAGAGAAATAATGGGTTGGAGTGTGTTACTGAGGCTTTCAAATATGACCCTGTTTGAGACAAAATCCAATCATTTCACTACAGTTTTACTATTTTTTCTTGAGGCAATTCTTTTTCTTAATACAATACTACATACCTACAGGCCAAACAGTCATTCAAGGTAATCTGGGCTCTTTGAAGCTTGGTTTTTTCACCACCCTAAGAAGAAACAATCTTTATGAGCATTCAGATCTTAACATGAAGTATATGATCCAGAAAAATGATGAAAAAATTCACTAGATGGCTACAATTTAAAAGACAACTAATTATTAAACTATTTTGTCCACTGTACAAAGGGAAGTAAGAAGTTCTCTCACTCTGTAAATATAGGACATATACATCACAATCAACCAGGTTCACAATAATAGTTCATAATTATTATGAACTATATCTGATCAGTCACAGCATATTTTTTGAAAAATTACTTTTAAAGCACGTACCTAAAAAAGAGAAAGCTAGATATTTTTACCTCTGACAACTGAACATAACTACCATCATCTTCAATCTTGATCTTTGCCAACTGCCATGGATGGTAAATAAAATCAAACCGCATTAAATGTCTTCAAGTACAGAAAAATTAAAAAAATTAAAACTTTAATAAATACTCCCAAAAAAGGTTTTTCAGTACCTATTTACAAATATAAATGCAAGCTATATCTAACAAGCTAATAATTGTTAAATGCTAACTGTCATTCGATCATTCATTCATTACAAGTTTCAGGGCTTTCGTAAAGGCCTTTACAGTTGTAGCGTTTCTAAGGTCTTCGTCCAACGTGTTCCACAGGGATACTGCTCTATAGGTGAAGGTACGTTGGCCAGTGGCTGACCTGAATAATGGGATTTCGAACTTCTCATTATTACGGGTTGTGTGATTATGTACAGAAGATCGTTTTTTAAACTTAGCACATAGGTATTCAGAAGCTAAATTGCTGGCACACTTATAAGCCATAACAGCGTCTCTGAATTTGAGCATCTTGCTAACTGGAAGCCAGTTGAGTTTGTCAAGTAATGGCGTCACGTGGTCATATTTCCGAGTGCCACAGATAATTTTGCAGGCGAAAATACCACCATTAAAATTCCTTTACATTTACATCAAGTAAAAAAGTGAAACTACATATGTGTAAGTTAAGCCGACAGAAATTTTTACTAAATATACCTCACAAGTGAATTCACTCACTGTAAGTTCATAATGTACACAGGAATGAAGAAAGGATGCTGATCTTAGCAATTCTGTGGGGGGCTATTCATTAATATTGGGCTATTGCATTTAATATCCGTACCCGACCCTCCCGCCCTGGAGAGGACTTACCTTTTCTTCTTAACCCTGAAGATTGGCAAAATTGCCTTCACCCCCGAAGACTTCCATAAAATGTGGGCTTACCCCTGAAGAATATGGATTTACCCCTGAAGAATTTCGTGAAAATTAAAGCTAAACCCCCAAAGAATTCAGTATTTTTTTTTACTCTACCCTTAAAGAAATCCTCAATTTTTATAACTTACCCCTGGAGAATTCCATGGTTCCTCAAACGAGGGGTGCGGATATTAAGTGCAATAGCCCATTGTGGGTCTTCTGTCGGAACCTCACAACCACGTCATCTAATGAGGAGATATAGGATACCAGGAGCCTTTGTGATGAGACTCAAAGTTTCATAGTTTGCAAGTTTCCTCCAGCATCTGACTTGTTCACTTTTTTGTCTCAAATTATTTAGAAAGGTCTCCCCATCTCAGCCAGGCACAGTTTATACCATTTTACCTAGGAAGTTATTAACATAAATCACTGAATTTTTAGTACGACGTATCTTACCTGGCCTGGTTTCTTCTCTACTTTAACAGGCTTAACGCATTCCTGCAGTTGAAAAAAATAACACAGTTGTGTTGTATCACCACTTACGACTTCGATTGTACATGTATAATAAGCGTTTACCTGCGAAGGAGTAATAAAATCGTCCAGATCCGTAAGTTGTAATGCTCCGCTAAACCCAGCCGCCATTTTGTTCTGCTTTGAGTTACCACTGGACAATCGCGGGCTTAATCACATCTCGTCATCTCTCTCCCCTTAACTCTCTCCCCGACCCTCTCAGGCGGCAAAACAGTTGCGCGCGTGCTCTCGCGTGCTACTTGTGATGGTTGTCAGGCGTGTACCCTAGCGTGTACAAGTGTGAGAGACAAACATGACGAAGGCATCAAGAAAATGTGTTCTACTGGCATAAGCCTTGGAAGATCAAAATTACTCTAATCATGTAGAAACTTGGAAATTTTTTCAGCTCGACTGCCGGTCAAGGTTTTCAAAACACTAAATGGCCGGCAGTCCCATATTCTCAGTAAATTTCACAAATCGAAAAAATTCAGCCGTTCTGAACTATCATAAGTCGTGATCCTGATCAAAGTCTCTACGCGTTAGTTCCCTTCTGGAGCTAAATACACTTCAACATTATCTTGTCGACGTTATGACGAAACAAGCTCAGCTCCAGAAGGGAACTAACGCGTAGAGACTTTTCCCGCCAGTTTTCCGCGGAGGCCGCATGAAAGGTCAAGATGTTATGACGTCAAACGTCGCCTGTCACGCCATGCTTTGGACAGAGAATCATCCAAAGACTCGAGACCAACAAAAACATGGTTTGATCAGGATGACGATCAGGATCACGATATGGATCATGATAGTTCAGAACGGCTGAATTTTTTCGATTTGTGAAATTTACTGATAATATAGGACTGCCGGCCATTTAGTGTTTTGAAAACCTTGACCGGTTATCGGCCATATAGCCACAGCGTTTAATATAAATATTGTGTTTACACCATACGAAGCGTGTTTTTCGGTACCCGCACGATAACAACCTGTGGCAAACATTTGCTGGAATTCGCTGCCACGTGACAATCCAGATAACAGCGCAGCTGCGAGGGACACTACTATGGTGGCCTAAGACTGCCATAACAAAAAACCCAATTTCTTGAAGAAAACAATTTTTCACAACGTTTGACATACCTTTATTTTTCGAGTTTCTTATTTCTTTCCTCCAAATTCTAAGCATTTTCCTTTTTTTTAAACAAGCGCCTTATTTTTTAAGTTGAAATACCAAAATATAATTTACCCGCGAATCGGAACCATTTTAAACCGCGCGCGCCTGAGCCCACGTTCCCAATCGCTGGGTTGTGGTAGCCTAGCGTTATTCAGCTCTGTTCACGCCCAGGTAGGTCGCCAGGGTCGCCAGTAGTTAGGTTGCAAGGTAGTTAGGTTGGTGTCATTGAAATAAAGATTATCCAGCCTACGATCCTGGTTTAAAGACTACGGTTCTCTTTAATATTGGCGAAGGATAGACTGAAACTCTTTGCCGTTCAGCCCGTTTACCCTTGCTCATGATGTGTGGTGTTTATGTGGTTGTATGTTGACCTAGTTTCATCATTCTCTGGTATGTCTATATTACAGAATTACAATGTAAATGTTGCACTGATCTTGCCCTTGAATTGTGCAAATAGGTCAATATTACAGACGCAATAGTACACAATGCATACATATAGATAATACATAATAGTATATGTACATCTCGATTTGTGTTTTATAGGTGATTTGGTGATATTGGAGATCATGGTAAACAGACACACCTGCTGATATTGTAATATTTAAGATGGATGAGACCACAGTAAAGAGTCACTCTGATGCTCAGTTAGAAGGCCATGAGGTGACACATAAGCCTGATCTGAAACAAACAAATAGCCCTTTAACTTGTGGATCTGGTGCTGAGAATGATGACAGTATTTCAACTCATTGGTATCACAACCTATCTGCTGAGCGGAAGCAATTGCTGTTGGACAATCTGATAAAAATGGACAATAAAAGTAAAATTGACTACAACTCCAGTTATGTACAAAGAGTCAAATCTGGTATTGAATCCATCATGGCAGAGGTGATAAAATATATGGAAACGTGCCATGATTCTTTTGTTGGAAAATTCAGACTTATTTATGGTGGAAGCTTCTACAATCAAACAAAAATTGATAGACCCTGTGAATTTGATTTTGCAATAGAAGTTGATGCTTCACTGACAGTTCTGCAGCATCTGAGTGTCATTAAACTCACAGGCTCAGAAGACAATTTGATAACATTTAAATTGGAAGATATGTGTGTGGATGGATTTAAATCAGTGAATTTTTCTGCTGTCAAGCCTGGCTGGAAGCATGGTGGTTTTAACACCCCCTCATTCAGTGGATTTCGCAGGAGTGGCCCAGCCATGATGTATCAGTTTAAATATTGTGATCCAGAATGCCAGAATGAAGATTTAAATATAACAGTGGATGTGTTATTGGTATCTCCCCATAACACATCTCATGGCCATTTAAGTTGGGTGATAATGCAGCCATCTGGACTTGGTTGTTATGGACCTGTGTCTAGTCCTTGTAGAATTGAATGGCTGAGTGATTTCCAACAGGACTCCCCAGTCAAGACCATCATACGACTACTTAAGAAACTGAATTCAGCAGGCGAACCAACTGTAGATGATTTGTTATCAGACAGTCAATCGAATAAAGATGTGCCACCCTTTAATTCAAATATGTCAGATACAACTTGTATACAACTTCTTCAGAAATCCTTTAGTGTTAAGCATTTGTTGATATACAATTTACTTTATGGAGAAGTTAACCACAATGAAGTGTATCCTTCCCTACAGTATTTGTCTTCATATGTAATCCAAAGCATTGTGATGGTGCTGTTCTTAGAATCGGCATCAGCTTATCCCAATACCGTAACAAATGGTGTGTGGTGTGAAGAAGACATTCCTAGGGTGATTATTACTGTTTTGGACATTTTGCATACTGCATTTGAAATCAAAGACCAGCAGTCAAAAAATAATATTGAAGATGGCCCAGTAGCTTTGAACAACTTTGTACTCCACATTGCTGGAAAATATAAGAAATTTAAAAATAGTTTCAATGCTCTGCTCAATTCGCACACATATACAGCGAGTGCTCTTCTTTCCCATGTGAAATCTATGACACAAACTCTAAAACATATGACAGAAAGTACTGGGGGACCACTGGTAAATGCTGAGCTAGTAGATCAAACAAAAATATCTGCTGTCCATCTTGTAGACAAACCAAGACAACCAAAAGGATATATCAGACCCCAAAATATAATAATCAAAGATAAATGTTGGCATTTTTACTGTGAACTGATATAAGTCAAGTTATTAACCACTGCATTTTGTTATTGCAGAATGTTATTTGTACATTCACTGAAAACATCATTTGAAAGTTTTTAGGTTCAAACGTCAATAAATGTCATTTTAATTTTTGGGGGGTTTGTGAAGACTAGAAAATATTTAAATGTTGTGCATTCTGATGTTCACGGTATGCATACTGACAAATATCTGTATCTAGATAACTATATTCATTGTTTGGCACTTCAAAGGATGGCAAATGATGGTAAATGTAATGGATATTACAGTATGGTCATACATCCATCTCTTCCATTTGTGTCCTTCCAGCTTGTTTGTTTATAGGTAGAGTTTATGATGTATTTACATTACTCTGGAGCTAAGAGTATATTTCATCAGTGATTTTAATGTATTAACTTTGATAAGTTATGAGTATTAACACTGAATTCAAACTAATGTTTGTCATTGAGGGTAGATGAAATCACCCACATAACTGAATAAAACTGTATTTGCAAAACAACCTCTTTAGGTTGAGTCACTCATTGAATACAAGGAAATGTGAGCCATTTAAGCATTAAGAGTGCCAGTGGATTTATACAACAACACATACAGTACACCCAGATAGCATAGAGAAATTTGGCCAATGTTGGGCCAATTTAACAGCTGTTGTTGGGCTAATGTGATTTTGTTCCTTGGCTTCACGTGGAGCCAACATGAAGTTAAATTACCACTACCCTGACAACATTTTGCCACCAGTGAGCCACTTTTGGGCCACTGGTGTCATAAACATTCTGCTTTTGCCATGTGTGGCCCATCGGTGGCACAGATGCCAACCATGGGCAACGTTGGGCCAACAACTTCATGCTATCTGGGCATGTATTGCTAGGTATATATGAAAAGCCAATGTGACATACTAATTCAGCTCCAGAAGGGAACTAACGCATAGAGACTTTGATCAGGATCACGACTTATGATAGTTCAGAACAGCTGAATTTTTTCGATTTGTGAAATTTACTGAGAATATGGGACTGCCGGCCATTTTAGTGTTTTGAAAATCTTGACCGGCAGTCGAGCTGAAAAAATTTCTAAGTGTCACAAAGCATGATTTCCTCCTCTGAGCCCAGCGCAAACCACGCAAACCAAACACTAGACTTGAGATCTGTAAAGCATTTCAGGATCATTTGACTTTTCTAAATCGACATATGATAGTTTAGATTAGCTAGAATCTTTCGATTCTGTGAAATTTACTGATAATAAAGGACTGCCGGCCATTTAGTGTTTTGAAAACCTTGACCGGTTACCGGCAATATATAAAATTCCGAAAATAAGCCCCGGGGCTTATATTTTTAAAGGCCCTTTTTGGGGGGCTTATTTTTGGAGGGGCTTACATTCGGAGGGGCTTATGTACGGAGGGAAATTTGCGTTTAAAAATCGATTAGGCTAGCCTTATTCTTGGTAGGAAATTTGCCGTTTTTCTTTGTTTTACTTTGTATTTGAGGGCAATTTCCAAGTACAAGCCCCCCAGGGGGCTTATATTTGGAGAAGCGATTTAACGGAGGGTTTTTTGCGTTACGAATTTGGGGGGCTTATACATGGAGGGGCTTATTTTCGGAATTTTACGGTAGCCACTTAATTCTCCTTTACATTCATTATTCGCGTCTCAGGCTGGCCAGTGTTCTGTTCTTTGTGACCATCACGGTGCTTGATGAAGTTGTAAGATAAATGGTATTGAGTATTCACACGAAACTGATCATTGTTTGCCGTAGACTGCAAGCAGTAAAAAAATGAGAGACTGCTCGTAGTCTATGTTTGTCGTGTTTGCTGCGGGAGCAAGAACAGTAAAAATGTTTCATTTCGCTCGATTATGATATCACTAAAAAAGCGTCTCAACTTGACAATTTCCGGTAAACAAAGTAAGTAAGTTCGGACCATGCTGAGAAGCCCCGTACTTATGATTGGTCACGTACTGACAGTGACATTATCGGATTAGTTGAGAAAATGGTGGGCGGATTACAAAAACACCGGCTCTTATAGAAGGCGCTCCCTTCCCTTTCCTCTCTTTCGTGCTTTTCTCCCTCCCCTTTTTGCGCCTGCCACGCAGGCTAGGCCAAAAAAGGCATGCTCTGCTCGCCAAGAGGTCGACTTGTAGCAAGTCTAACCTAACCTGAGTATCAGGCCTTCCTTAGGGATTGGGGCAGAAGAGGGCGGAGAGGGGAGGCGAGAGAGAAAGAGGGGGGGGAGTCTTTCTTCGCTGTCTCCCCTTTTCGTTTCTCTCTTCCCATCTTTCCCCCAGAAACGCCTAATGTTCAGGTGACTTCCCATCCCACTATGTGACGTCCACCGTTCCCACTAAAGGAAGCCTTGAAAACAGACTAGGAACAGCTAGTCGAGGAGGGAGGGGTGGGGGACTAAGAGCGCTTTCCAAAAGTCAGAACCGGCCGACCGCACCATGGCCGGACCAGTCATTTTGACAAAGCGATAAGCTTTTTCCAAGAGTTTTTGCTGAAATATCATCTCCTTCGGGCAAACTATTTAGGATTTAACATATCTGGCTGGGTAGTTTTGATAAAAAGTGAAATTCTCATGACGACGGGAATGGTCTGGCCGGTTAGTTCTGACAAATGGAAAGCGCCCTAAGAGAGTAACTCGCTGTTTAGATGGTCTAGTTTACTCGCTCAATCAAAAAGAAAGAACCAATCAATCAGTGGGCTCCAAGGATGTACAAAGTTTGGAGATTTCTATCTCTTCCATCATTAAAACAGAAAAGAAACAAAGTAAAGCCATTTCACTCCGAATCGTATTGAAATTGACAACAACACCACAAACCTTGATGGTACAAAAACTTTATTCAGTAAAGCGATACTACTTCACTGTAACTGCATGAACGACGTAAAAAATTGACACCGTGTGTAGGATTTCGGTATTTAAATATCTAAATAAGGCTACAGGAATCCGACAACCGGCGACAAGTTCTTAATCGAAAAAAAGCACAACGTTTGTACTCTCTGTACATTATGTTACCACGTATAAATAAGGCAAAATGATTATATACAAACATGAATGTGTAACTGCTTTGAAAATATGAGCAAGCAAATTCGCGCTCAGTGCCCAACTAAACTAACAGAGTGGCCGTAAAAACAGTTCGTCAATTATCCCGACAATTTTATTTTGGCATAGACTGGCTCGATAATCTGTATCTCAATAAACCTTCACGGATTGGTAATAAACGTACCATTTTGGTGCGTTTTGTGGAAACACTGTTTAAGATCTATATCACAAGAATACTGTACAAAATAATTATATTAATCATGCTTAAGATCTTTGAATAAATTTGCAATTCAGGCTAAGTGTTCTGCTCATTGTACTTATGGTAAGTGCATCTGATTGTGTGTTAACGTATACCATTATCTTATCAACCTATGTCCAACCTTTTACAAACAAGAAAACCCCCTTATTGCATGTGATTAGATGTAAAGTATTTTCCAACCAGTATAACAACTGGGGCGACTCAAGAATCACTGAGCAACTAACATTTTTCAGCAGCCTAACCTTCTAACGTCTGCGCACAAAAAAGACATACGACTCACTCACTTCAATCATATGTAAAGAAAATACGACGTACCAGCAATTACTTTGACGACAATGCTCTCTGTCAAAATCGAAGAAATTAAACTAGTCCTTAGGTTGTTCGATTCTGACCACACATATTCAGTTTCCTTCCATAGCTACCTACCGTTTCTGTGGACTTAACTAGGGACAACTGAGTACAACATTGTGTACGTGTCAGACAAAATTGTATGCTTGTCAGACCCCGTTGATTTTTTAGATCGATCTTCTTGGGCATCAAGATGAATGTCCAAATCATTAGAAGAGGTTATTAAAAGGGTTACAAGAAGATTTTCTATACAGAGACAGTTATGACTATAATATGTTATATATAATGCTCTAGATCGATCCAAGAGGCTAGGTCCGCGCTGCCATCTGTCTAGCGCCCAGATGAAGGGTTATATTCTGTTATATATTATTCTCTAGAAGGATGAGATTACGGAGTTTAAGCAGTGACGTTTTTCAGTGACGAACGGACGATTTTTTTTTCTTTTAATACACCTCGACGATACCAAAGTTAGATTTCTAATGGTGCTTAACTCCGAGAATTTGTTCAAAAAAATCACAGCCGACGAGTGCAAAACGTCCACTTCTGGTTGACGTGTGTCGCTCAAAAACGTCGTTGCTTAAATTCCCTAATAAGTAGTCCAGAACTGTTATCTCTCTAGCGCCCAAATGAAGGTGTTGGAGTCACTGGAAGAGGCTTTTCTGTGGGGAGACAACTCCGAAAGACAGGCGGCTACAGCATGAGCAGCTTCGGAGTTTGACATGGCTACAATTGACAAGTGACTTTCGTGTCGTCTCAGCATACTGCAGGTAGAACAAAAAAGACCGTTAAAGAGGGTGCAAATGGAGTCAAAACATTAAAAATGTCACTAAAGATTTTGACAAAATATTTCTCCAGGGTACACCCAAAATGTATAAGAAAAGTGTGCAGAATACACCGTGACAAATTGATGTAAAAAATATACGCCCACTTCTAAATAAACGCCCCCTGTTTAATAGACGCCTCCTGTGAGAAATACTCCAAAATACTAGCAATCAGCAAAAAGGAGCAATTCATTCAGTTTCCTGTTTGATTAACAAGGGTTTCCGTATTTCATCTTGTTCAATATCAAGATCAAAGTAAGAATATACTAATGATGGCAACACAATAACCCTGAGCGAGGATTCTCACATCGTTGTTGAGAGTTGAAGAGCGACATGGATTTCTAGACGGCCTAGACATATCAATGGACGGAGTGGATATTCCGCTCTTTTTTTAACTCTCTTGATATTTTTGCCGAAAGCATACAGTATTAGTTTTTTTTAGCTTGTTACAGTTATGAGAATAAACGGCTCTCTCTTTTAAACGCCACTTATCTATTAAAACGCCCCCGCTTGGACCCCTGAAATTAAATAGACCCTCCGGGCATTTATTAGGTCATTTAATGTACATATGATCCCTATTGCAAACAAACAGAAAACATATAGCTTTCAAGTGAAAGTACTGCTAAAAGGTTTCAGCTGAAAGGTCACATCACAGGATTTGGTCTCCATACCTGAGAATTAGAAGCACTCTCTGTGTCATATCGATTGACGAAGTGAAAAGGCAAATTTAAGACTAAGAGAGTAAGAGTGAATCTCTAGGTCGTAGTGATCGACCTGCATCTGCGCAATGCATCAATTATACTTCAACTTAAACAGTCCTGGTAACGTAACATGATCCGTAGCCGGGTAAGGCTCCTAATGGTGCATTCCAATGGGGTGATTCGGATCAGGATCAGTAATCCGAGGTCACTCGGATCATAGCACGTCAAAGGAACTGACGAATACAACCTGGGAAAGGATTAAACGATTTCTTTGATGTATCATGATCTGAGTGACCTCGGATCACTGATCCTAATCTGGATCGTCCCGTATGAACACACCCTCTTAAAATCCATCTCTGAAGAGTTTGCAATAGACTCCATATTAAGTTGTCATGGTAGTAAGTGGGTCTGTTAGGGGATGATATAGATTGGATGAATAAGGGGACACTAAATACTGAGAGCCAGGCTTTTAGCCAGACATTGCGGAAAACTGTCCGTCCAGAAGGTATGTTTTCCCATAAAATTATAAGAGATTAAGTGGATTTTCCTTGCATTCTTCCAAAAATGGGCGTCCATAGGACGGCTGGACACCTTTCTGGCTAAACCCTTGCAGAAAACAAACGTACCTTCTCGCCAAAGCAGAGTATTGAGCGACGTTTCTAAGGACAAGCGCTGCAGTTAGTCTTACTGTCTTAGTCAGTGGTGTCTCTTCCTCGCCCTAATAATGTAAACAAGTATGATAAAACATTACGAATTACATGCAAACTGCTACCTTGGTGTTGGAGCACCTGCTGTCGCCAAATGTTGTCATGTCAATCGGAAAATTCGAAAGACAGAAAAAAAAAGCTCATAAAATGACACTTAACAAACGATAGTTTTCTCAACACTTGCAAAAATTCAAGTTTGCCACTAAATGCCTAGAAGGGGAGTGTAAAGATGAAACTGGACAGGAAACGAGCAACGAACACGACTCTCGCCTAGTTCGTGTTACATGGTCTTACATGGGGCCTCAATGCTTGCTTTTTGAGCTCACGACAACTGAAGTTCGTTATATAAACCTAAACAAATAACCTCTCTACACTGCTTTTACCTGAAATGATTGAAGCATCCGAGCTAGAAAGTGATAGGCTGGTACAAAGGTCGTTTTCTGATTTGGAGGCGGAGCCTGCGGCTGAGGAGGAGGCTGGACCGGGGGAGGCTGGTGCTGAGCTGGAGCTGCCTGTGGCGGTAGAGTACTGGGAACTGGTGATGGCTCACTGTGCTTTTGCTGGAATAAAATATGCCTTATTATACTTCAAAAGTATTTATTTGCCTAGAACTCTACACGCCACACAACCTGGAGGTGAGTGCATCACGGGGCCAAAAAAGTTACCGCACTGCGAGAAATCAAGTCGCTGCATTATTTACCCCTTGCGATATCTGCATCACCAGCAGGAGCAATGGAATGATAATATAGAATCATTTTTTCCTCTTGAATAACAAACGCATATCTTAACGCGCCAAAAAAATCGCTAGTGTTTGTGCAAGACAAATCGTTGGATAGTCCGCCAAGTTGACATCCATCGTCATCTGCGCCTTAGTTACAGAGCGACTAAAACAATCAGATTACAGGCAAGGAACAATGAAGAGCCAACCTTATGATTAAAAAGTTACCAATACAGGTAATCATCTTTTAGACTTAAAAGTTCTGTATTTTCTGTTGTCTAGAATAAATAGGTTCCACGGCAATTTCTTGTATTGGCAGAATTAATCATCTGTTTGCTCCCCGCCCCAAGACAAACCACGTGACATTGCTTTTATCTCATCGGTCCTTACGCAAAGATGGCGATTGTATCATGAATAAGGTCTGTTCACTGTCCACTTAACAGTAATCCGATTCATTAGTACTTTTCAAGTGGTCCAGTTTAACGTGTAAGAACGACTCCTCATTTTTTACTACATTAATTGGTATATAACGCACGTATAAACAATATTTGACTTGCTAACCTGTAAATGAAAGAGCAGAGAGGAACGTGAGCGGCGAACAGGCGGACATCCTTCCCACATACACGACAAAACCAAGCTGTCTCTAGGAACATGTTCTTTTACCACGTGCGAGAACAGATCTTTACTTGTATCAAACGAGCTAGTCAAGGAGAAAAATAAGTCAAGGTTACCATGGAATAAACTGCATATCTTATTACTTAAAGTGTACTCGTGTTAGAGTCACATCTGAAGAAAAAGTTCTAAGACAAAATGCATGTATTTGGTGGAAAGTGCAAACAGATCTATTAAAAAATGACTCTAAAAACAGAAACGGAAATCCACATATTTTTCAATTAACTTCTTCAGAAACCTCAAGGAGAATGGGTAAAAGCTTTGGGTGCAGTGATTTCTGGGATCGCTTGGGTGGACAAGCGATGTTATGATTGGTCGATAGTATTCAAGGCAACCAACAACCAATCACAAGTAACGCTTGTCCGCCCAAACGATCCCAGAAGTCGTTGCGCCGAAAGCTTGTACCCATTTCCCTTGTAGATTCTAGCATGGACAATGCCAACAAGACATTCCAGTAGACAATAATGTCATTTAAATCATATATCATGCGTTACTACATTCATTTACCAGATGATCTAGTCAGTTTAACTTCTATAAACAGATTACCTGAAGCAAGTAGCCCACCGACATCTGTATGGTTTAAATGACATGACTGGAGGTACAACAGAGTCAGACAGGTGTCCCTTTGAAGGTGGAGTGGAAGGAAATTCCTGCGAGCCAGCTATGACTGGATTGGACGCCGCCGCTACTGGGTTTTGCACCCCAGGCTGCAAAGTCTGCTGATATTGTGAAGGCTGCTGTCTACCCTGAGATGCAGAAGTAGTGTCATACATGACTGAAGCTGGACTGGCACTTATTTGAGTCCTTATGTCTGGATAAACATTCACAGTTTTTTGCTGGTACCCTGAAGGTAGCGCAACGTTTGGAGGTCCAGAAGGTACCTGTGCTCCAGCGACTGCATTCTGCTGTAAAACAACCTGCCCAACCCGTTGCTGATTTCTTTCCACTAAACCTAGCTGTTGTTGAACTCCGGTCTGTGCCCAAGCAACTGACTGAATTCCTCCACTGGAATCAGCATTCACTCTTGGTAAAGACGTTTGAATCGAGGGCGCTCCTTGAAAAGGAGGTCGAACTGACAAAGGCTGCTGCACGCCTGATCCTTGAATCCCAGGAGCTATACTGTTAATGGTACTAGGACCGTGTGACCCAGGCAATGTATTTTGAATCGCACCAGATCGATTCATTACAGCTGGGGGTTCCTGAGCAGTTCTCACTCGCTGCGGGCTAGACTGAATATTCTGATGTTGAAAAACACGCTTTTGACTCGCGACTATTGTTCCCTGAGACTCTGTGCTGCTCATATTATCCAAATGCGGCCTAATACCTACATGCTGCGGCACGAGACCCTGTTGTGAGTAACCAGGCAATCTCTGCTGAACATCAGGAGCAAGTCGTTGATTAACATATCCCAGTTTTGACGTTTGAGGAACAGTGTTTGTAGCATTCCAAGTTGAATTTACGGCAGATGGATTCCTACTGATAGCAACATTGACAGCTCCTTCGTGAAGTCTTTGTGTATCTGATCTAACTGAGGAAGGAATTGGAATTTTACCTTGTTGTTCTGTAACGGCCGAAGAAGCTCCTTTTACCTTTAGCACATTACCACTGTCGTCAAAAGGTGCTTCAGTAAAAGTAGGCATCTTTGACGATTGTACTGGGTGAGTTCCTTCAGTGCCATTCTCCATTGGATCAATTCTAAGATCTCCTTGTAGGACATCACTAAACAGCCCTGTGTCAGTATCACTTTCCTCTAGATATTTCCCAAAATCCGAGTTTGTTTCACTTCCGAACAAATCTGGCGAAGAAGCCTTGCTGCCGCTTAGTCTCTCTCCATCAGAAGCCAAAAGGTCCAAGTCAGAAGCATCAATACCGCAAACCCCATTCAGGGGCAACCGAAGATCTTTGTCCAAGAGTTTATCCATGAGCTTATTTCTTGGATCTCCCTTGATGTCACCATTGACAAGATGCGTTGGACTGCCAGTCCTAGAAGGTACAGATGTCGAGTTGTCCAGTTCACTTTCTAGCGATGACATTCTCTTCTCCAGCCTCGGTCTCTTTGCAGGACCACAATCACCGCCGATACTGTTGTCTCTTCGGCCATTGAGATTTTCCTCGACCGTATCATGCATCATGTGTGCATTCAAGTCTCTTTTTAAACTGCCATTGCTAGAGGGGTGACTCCCCTGTGGCTTTTGAGGATTACCGGCATTTGATGCAAATAACTCACCACGACAATGTTGTGCAATGTCAACTTGATTTGTTGGGATATCATGAGTTATCCGTGCATTTTCAGAGTATACTGAGTGGTTTGTTCTATTTTTATTTTCCACCACTACAATTTGCTGCTCCTCTGCACCGTCTAAGAGCCCTGATGAAACAACGTCGGCAGCTCGTTCTTCCTGTGCTATGAGAACGACGCCTTCTGGTCGCCTATAGCAAAACAAAAAATCTGTTACATAGTGACAAAGAAGCAACAACTGCTGCGAGGGAAAGTGAGGAGTAGTTTTGTTCAAGAAAACTTTAAGTTGAGACTACTAAAGTAAACAAACAGCCAAGGTAAAACAAAAACGAAAACGTCACAGTGGAATCCCTATTATTCCAACAACCTGGGAAAAGAAAAGTGGTTCGAATTATCAGGAGGTTTGAAAACCTTGGAGTAAAATTACAGTGTTTGCCTGGCGAAGGGAGTTAGATTTGGTCCGAATCATTGACAATTAGCTGAGGGTTTAGCAGTTTAATCAGTAATCAAACTGAGGGTTCGAGAAATTGGGATTATATTCTAAGTTGAACATGGAAGAAGCTTACCAAGGTAGCAACAAGCCTAGCTATTGGGGAACAGTGGGGTTTATTGATCATACTAATAACTACTTTGATGGAGGACAGAATGAAAAAGAGTGGAATCACATGAAAACACGTGAGAGAGAATAATTGGACAGAGGGCATTGGCCTGGTTAAGTGAATTTCACTGCAGTTATTTTAAGAGATGTAATTAAACGGAAGTCTGATTCCAGAGACGTCTGCACGATTTAATCGATCGTTTGAAACGTCATCAAGTCCACCCACAACAGCCTCAAAGCAAACAATGCAGAAAATTGTAATGGTGACTGTTGAATTCTCTCTTGACAACACTGAATAAAAGTTTGTTGACTCTTCAAAAACCAACTTTTGATTAATTCAAGCATTAAATTGGTCTAAAAATAACTTTGGTGAAATTCAGATATCCCAAGGGCTAGACTAAGCATTTTCCTCTCTTTTCCATTATTCTCTCTTGCAACAACGAAGAGTTTCACACAAACAGAAAAGAACTTTAACCTGGTTGATTGTCTACTGTCTTGCCCAACTGCAGTCTGAGTCAATCCACCATGTACATCCTGCTGAGAACGAGAAAACGGCTGCCCACTTGCCAAGTTGGGAGGGATGAGTGGAGACTGGGCTATGTTGAGGGGTGGTACTTGTGGCTGGAAGTTCTGCCTCCCAGCATCGGACTGCTGGAGTGGAGAGCTAGGAACTGGCCTGGCATGTCTTCCAATAGCAACGGTATTGGGAGGAATTTGTTTTCTAGCTTGGTACTGCTGTGAAAGCTGCGCAGTCATTTCTGGGGCAGGCTTTGGGGCTAGAGGCGGATAGTTCCCATAGTATGTAGGTCGGCTGTTGTATGCGGGTGGAGCAGGTCTTATGTTATGCTGCTGAGGATAGGGAGGCGGTGACTGCTGGTAACCTGCTGGTGGTTCTGCAGCTAAAGACGGCCTTCGCACTGAACTTGTTGGAGGTGTTGTCTGACCTGGTTGAGCGGTAGAGGGTTGTATGGGCCTAGGAGGTACAAGTGGAGACCTAGATAAAAGGCTCTGTGGGGGACGGCCATTTCCAGTCATACCAACAGTCCCACCCTGAGGAGGCTTTGCCATCAATTGTGCACCAGGCACCGCCATCCTTTGACCTGGCAACATTGGCACAGTCTGTGGCTGAATTCCCTGAACGGGATAAGTGGTTTGTTGTTTTTCCTCTCTGAGTGGACCTGGACTTGGAGAAGGTAAGGAAGTTCTTTGTACTGCCTGCCCTTGACTCTGATATTGGATAGATTGTGTACTCTGGCCTGGCAGTGGATTCACTCCCTCCACACTTGCCCTACGCATGGCTGTGATTCTTTCAACAGGTTGTTCATTGCCTGTTGGAGCAATGGTCCTCTGCATCTGCCCTGCCATCATCTGCCTACAGTCAGTAGCTGTTTGGGACACTTGTTGCTGGATGGTTGCCGCTGGATAATGTCTAATACCCTAATCAGTGAGAAAAGCAAACCAACATCAAGAGATCAAACAAAAGGATAGAGGCACTAAAAAACGAAAAGAAATTAAGAAGATGATTATATACTATTGTAGAAAAAAATTCCCTAAACCACTGTAAAAAGCCAAACTTCACTGAAAAATTTGAAAACCTTTATTCACCTTCAAAAGATTTTTTAGCACACGTGTGCTCTAAACTGGCGTGCAGGTAGCTAAGCCCCTGCTTGGGACTTAAGAGTTATAGGGTTAAAAAAATACCTGATCAGGAGTTGTTGGCATGTTTCCTTGGTTGGAAAAGCTTGGTCTTCTAGGCACTCGAACCATTCCAGGTTGTTGCTGCTGCTGCTGCTGACTTCCTCCTGGAAACTGTGAAGGTCGCTGCTCAAATGTTCTTGCCATGGACTGCACGGGAGTTGGCTGTGCAGCAACTGCATTTTGCTGCCGAGAATTCCATGCAGGCTGCAATTGACTCTGAACTGGTACAGTAGGGGTTCTAGAGATACTTTGTTGGCCTGGGGATACTCTGTGTCCTGCTGAATGGGGACTTGCAGCACTAGGTTGTCTAGCTGTAGCTGGTGAGTCAGTACGGGTTTCGACCGGGAGAGGGTTAGCTCTTCTTTT
Source organism: Porites rus (assembly GCA_964035705.1). Taxonomy (NCBI): domain Eukaryota; kingdom Metazoa; phylum Cnidaria; class Anthozoa; order Scleractinia; family Poritidae; genus Porites; species Porites rus. The sequence goes on along the minus strand of OZ037996.1, from coordinate 7,719,247 downwards.
TATCCCAGCTAGAACATATTGTGCATTATCCCCGGACTGCACTCTTCGAAGCTGGCCATCAGGGAAAGCCAATCTGTAATTACAAAAGGAAAACTGAGTTCTTTACCCAAAGCCAACTGTATCTTACCATTCATGCTTAGGTTTTTTCTCTTTGGGGGTGATGGAATTGATTGGCGAAGCTGTAAAAGTGAGTTGCAAAGCGCCAAGAAAGACCTGCACTTAGCATATTTATGCTTCTCACCGCTGGTGAGTAAGAAGACTTCTGGTATCCAGGGTAACTGCATCTAGGTAGCACCTGTATATGGGTATCATTGATTGTTTTTATGACACTGCTACTGTGACTTGTTACCACTAGCCTTCATTATATTTAGTTGGCCTTTTGCAACAGCTGGTCACGTGATCAAGTTTCTTACATGATCATTTTTCTCTATCAAACTCATCACCAACAGATGAGATTGGGCACTGGTGCCCACAAGGTTGACGGAGCCGGCCAATGCTTGAGCACGAGAAAGGAGGTATCCATGGTAACCCTGCAAGCGGCCTGCACTAGGTACTGTCACACTGAACTGTTCAGTGGGAATACTTACCAACCAATACTTACCTTGCCCTGAAAAAAGAGGGAGGGTTGGGAAAAACACAGCACACAACTGGCAAGCAAGCAACAAAGCTATAGCAAAGACACTTTGCAAAGAAGCGCAAGCAAACAAATGTGTATACAAGTCACCAGGTGCCCCTGCTAGAGGCTATCATGCTGCCCCCAGCATAGTACGGAAAACTGCTAACCAGCATTGCTTCGAAAATAACTTTGCCTAAGTTACATTATTGCATAACACAAAAATGATTCTTTTTTTGAAAAATATTCCAATCTTCCCTATGATAAGGCACTCTTTCTTTTGAAAGAGGTTAATACCTGGGTGGTAAGAAAGCAGGGTTGTCAAAAGTAGCTGCCTGCCGGCAAAAATCACCACCTACTTGGTTAGTATCGGCCAGCTACTCTGCTTGGAACTTCTATACAGATGGTGTTTTTTAAATAAAACATCCCTGGACTGGCCACTTACTTTGGCAACTCAGCCATCTACTTCAAAACGTTCTGACAACCCTGAAGAAAGGGTTTGTCAATCTCTAATTACCACTAAGGGGCAAACTCACCTAAACTCTTCTAGTGACCAAAACGCGAATAGTGTTATAATTACTATCTTAAGTCAAAGAAGATTATGCTTACTTGATAATTCTATTAAATGCTGTTGCATTTAGAATCCCTATTCTTGCCAACTTGCTACAAGATGATAGGTAGTCAGCATAGATGTCAATGCGGGACACAGAACTGCCTGGACAAGACTCATAAGTTCCTTGTAACCTGAAATATAGTAATGGAATATTATTGTAAAAAATAAAAAGTTACCAGAACTAAGAATACTGTCTAAAATCAGAAGGGAAGGTATTAACTCCTACATGGACATGCAGGAACTGCACAGACACATGAGTGGTACTAATACTGTGCCACACATTGCATCTTGTGTTCAGACGTTTAGACTCACCAGTTATATGTGAATGTCTCTGGTTCTATCTCAGTTCCAGTTGTTTTGATTGGCACCAGGCTGGGCGATGGGCTGTGTATTGGACCAGGTGAAGGGCTAGATGGTGGTGCTTGGTGCTGAACAACTGGCTCCTTAGGTTGCTGTGGAACAACTAAGCAACAACAAAAAATAATTAAAACATATTCAAAAGTATGATTATCCAACCACTGAATCATCTGGTTTGGAAATTCTGGTTTGTAATGCAATATTGAACATCTCTTCAATAAAATGCCGTGCACCAACTGTTCAGATTACATAATTTATGTTTCTAATGCTTACAGATTTGGGTGGCAACTAACTGAAGCCCACAATCATAATCGTTATGTTGGTCAAAAACAGGCATGCATGGGCTGCTAAAACCTGGAGCATTTTCACAGTTTGTGGACTTCCAGCAAAAATTAAAGGAATGTACAAAATGTGTGTTATGCTAGGCAAAGTTTAAATCATATGAAGTTTTCCTAAAAAGGGTAATTTATTCTTACATGTATAAAAAATGCAATTGATCCTCAGTGAGCTTTGTCATGTGGGCTTACGATGGTTTACACTGTATATCAATAATGTTTAATTGTCTCTTTCAAATCTCCCAACTAAACCTATCTTTCTCATTCCAAACATACCTCATACACTCATTAACCTTTGGTTATTTCTAGCCTGGATATAACTTTTTAAAGTACAGCAATAATAAAGAAGAAATAAAGTAAAAACCTGGCATTGGAGATGACTGTGGTTTGGGTGTTGCTGGGGATGGCATGGCAGCTTGCATGGCTGGTTGCACAGCAGCAGGCACTCTTTTTTCCAAGATTTGCACCTCTGATAAGGCTTCTGGACCAAAGCATTCCGCATCCATAGTCACCAAACAGACCAAAACATCTGCACACAGTAAAAATCCCTTTGTTAAGAATCATTAAACAAAGCAAAAGAAAATAATGATGATGATGATGATCAGTAAGACTTTTATACAGATGATGCTGAAGACGATGATGATGATGATGATGATGAACATTGTTTGAAGTTAAAAGGCTCTAAAGGTGCTCAATCAGAATTATCTTGATTGCTTAAATTCTACACCTGACTTGTGCCGAGGGTTACAATGCTATCCACTGGATAAATCACTACTTAACAGATAGAGCGGTTTTCACTTGACTGTCAAAAGGGATTGGTTTTGGTTTTGGTTTTGGTTTTACTACGCCCTTTGGTTGGCTAGTGTATTTACTTTGGTTTTGGTTTTACGACTGTCAAGTGAAAACCGCTCTAAGCATAAGTAGAACAAGAATAAATATTGTGTTATCATATGGATAAAGCTTTCCCAGAAACCAATGCTATACCATCCTTAAAATAACTGGAACTGGAGAAACAAGACCACATTGATGTGTACATACAAGAACAGCCCATAATAATATAAGGATAAAACTAAAGGGAAAAAGCAAGCAAGGATTAAAACAGTTTATCTGCAGTGAACATACAAATACATCAAACCATTCACCTACCTATACTGTGATGAACCTCGGCAATGTGATCTGAGGTCACTTGGCCAACTCCCGAGAGATTGTACAATGATTCCAGCGAAGATAACACCAACTGAAACAGACATGGAATTTCAAGAATAATTCCTACTATGCAAATTTACACAGCTGTTGTTTATTGCTGTTTAGGTGCTGTAGCAAAGAAGAATTTCTACAAATGAACAAGTAACTCTTAATAACTAAATACACAAATAAATAAATAAATAAATAAATAAACTTCCAGATACTTGTATGTGGAATACGAAAAATTAAAGAAGCAAGGAAAACCCAGTGAACAACAACCGCCATACACCTTCTTCTATTAGCTTATAAAACAAACTTATTTTTTCCAGTCCATCTTTTTGTAGTCCTATTATCTTTGACTCTCTTCAAAACAAACCCTCACTTCCCACCTCAATAGCTCCAATTAGACAGAGTCAACCGTATTTTGAAAGTTACCCAAACTGGACATTGAACAAAACAGGTTGGTATTTTTCAACAAAGTTCTAGCTTAAAGTAAGAAAATAAGTGGCGCCCCATTTTGTTTATCACAAGTGGTGTATTCTAAGTAGGTTAAAGGCTTTCTAGCCAGGACTGAACTGGACTTCAAGAACAAACAAACAATGGCTTAGAACACCATTTTGTTAAACACTTTTTAGTAACCAGCCCAATGATATTTTTTTAAGTTTCGTAAATTACCTGAACATCACTGACAATCAGAACTTTGATGAGGGACTGATATGCTTCAGGTTCAAGGCCACCTTCTATGACCTCATCATTTCCCTCAAGGGTGCACAACTTGCCCAAGACATCCATGGCTAGCAACAGCAATGATATTCAGATTCAGATTCAGATTCAGATTTACTGTTTTGCACTATTAACAGCCGTTACTTTTGTTAAAGGTAAAGCAGGGTAAAATATTCCCAGTCGTCCGGTCGTCCCAGATTACAATCTTGTACGGATGATTAACCCATTCACTCCTGGGACTTTTACGTGCGACAACCCCCCAATTCCCTGGCAATTTTCGGTTGAAAATAAGCGTACGCGAGCGCCTTAAATAAACCATATGCGCAGTAAAACCAGAGATAAACTCTGGCTTTCAAACAAACTTTTTCTTTTAGATGAGTTAATGGGAAGCCAGGGCATGTAAAAAAAATAGCAATTTGAGAAAGAAAAAGCTGTGGAAAGAGGCGAAAACAATGAATTTCAACAAAATTTCTTCGCCGCGCGATAATTGCACTGATAAATCAACGGTGAAACGGGGAACAAAAACGCTGTTAAAGGAATAAACACAGTCGATAAAACATCAACAACACTGTAAAGTCATTTTACTGAAAGTTGTTTCATTAAGTTCTCTTTCAGATCAGTCCAGTCGAGAAGCACCGTAGAAAAATGTAGTGAAACTTCGGTGATGATCACTTCACGAAGAGCGATCTGAAAAGTTCCACATCATCAAGCATGGGAAAGTTTAATAAAACAAGGGAATGCTGGACTTCAGCTTCCCACTCTTTCATATATTTTTCGATTCTTGAATGTCAACAATAAAATAAATGATCGCATTCACCAGAGAAGGTGACAAAGCCGCAAACTTTCAGGGAAGCGTATTTGATATCCTGAACTGAAGTGCCTCCCCGATCATGTCCGATCAACAAAGTAAAGCACAAATAAGTTAAATGCCAAACTTGCTTTATTAATGCTTTATCTACCAATGCACAGATCGATAGGTGTTAATAGTTATAAACAAAGAAAATAAGCCCACAAAAAGCATCATTTGGCAACTGTAAATAATTGAATAAAAAGACGGTTACCGTTTATTCTCCGTGAGCTTCCCCGCGATGTGAAGTAAATTTTATTCATGGGGATTGTCAATCCAAATCGATCGTCGCACATAATCCGTTTCCTTGTTCAAACTTTTAACTCTACAAAAGCATCACCTTCAGCAGTTCAAGAAACAGTTACATTTAAAACATTTGCTGCGAGGAACACGGTACTTGGATGCAAGTAAATGAAATGAACGAGGTAAGTTTTCATCGATAGTCCATGCGGTTTGTTTACCTACGAAGCGCTCGGCAATTTGAGGGCTAGGATTGTCTTTTTCAGTCTTAAGATCGTTTAAAGCTCCATCAGAAGGTTTTTCACAAGGTCTGTTCAACAACCTGAAGTGATCAAGAGTCGAATTATCTCTATATTCTCTCAAACGTGATGCGAACTTTGATTCGAAATCGACACGGGCGGCCATTACTCTCGCGAATTTCTTTTACTCGTGCTCTTCGAAAAACCCGACCCTGTGGTGCTTCTCATCATCTGTCAAAAAATGCGCAAAAGATGGCAAATGATTGGTTTATTATCCATCAATCACTCTGTGAAAACAAAAGACAGAAAAACACCCGGGAGGAGAGGGGAATGGACTAAATCCAGCGGCCATTTTTACGGGCGGTTACGGGCGGTTCAGGGAATTCGGGGGTTGTCGTACACGGGCGGTTACGGGCGGTTCAGGGGCGAATGGGTTAAGATAACTTTCAAAAGTCGCCCTTTGGACGAGTGTTGTTTTGCTCAACCACAAAATCTTTTCAAAAATTCTTATAGGAAGGGGGCAAATTTTACAGGAACAACTTGGAATTCAGTTAAGAAAAAATTATACACTCTTTTTTAAAAAACTTACCATTTGTGACATGGTATCGATCTTTGTGATCCAAAAAGAAATGAAGCATCTGAAAGAACATCTGGGTATTGGATGATTCTATGGGCTCCAATAACATCTGTTTGTATGAAAAGAAAATCATGCATAAACAACACTATCCTTTCAAAAAAAAACAGAATGTTAATCTTGTAGATTTACCTTTTCTGCCAAGTTTGACAGAGTCTCCCAGGCCATTCTTTGAAGAAATCCATGTTCACTACAGATACACTGTATAAGAAATCTGCAAAAAGGCAACAAAAAGTCACTCAATACTTTCCACAAGAAAACCATAGGGAGTGAAATCCCCCATTACCGATTATCTACCTAAAGCACCATGCTGACAATTATCCACGTATTCGAAAGACGTTTCAACCAAGGGCTAACATTTTGAACTTCTTGAAAATGTGATATCGCATTAGTATAGGTTACAACAAGACAAACATCTGCAGGCAACAACGTCAGCACCTGAGGCAGGTTGCATAAAGCTGCTTACAATGAAATGTGAATTTTCTGTGATTGTTTCCTCTCTTCAGGAGGAATTCTTTAGCCCTTATTTGTTTCCCATGCTAGAAATTCCACTTTGGCCAAGTTTTCTAAGATAGGGTACAACAAAACTCTCCCAAACAAAGAGACTGGACTAACAGGAAATTTGCACAGTTAATCTTACGTTTCTTTTTAATGCAAATGGGCTGAGGATCGTTGCTGACGGTTATGTTCACGAAAAGGTGGATTACAAGACAGTTGTCAATTTTAAGAACACCTAGGCACTTTTAATGACCAAAAGATATCATAATTTCAAAATGAAATCCATAATATTGTAACAATATTTCAGTCAATATTTTCACAAACAAGCTGTCTTTGTGGAAATGATGAGAGACATATGACTAAGTGTGAATAGCATGCAGAACGTGCTCTGAGAGTTCTAAAAAAAGGAAGGATTCTCTTCCATATCCCAATTCAGAAAGTAACAATTTTATTACAACAGTCTTACCTCAAACACAAAGGATGACTTGCAAGGACACTAGCATTTGTGTCATCAAAAGAGAAGTTATAGAGGATCATTCCAACCTACAAAAGGAAGTGGAAAAATTGATGACAAGGCCTGACACCATTGCTTACTTACAATCAGGCTCAGTTCAAACGTCAATCTTTTCATGAACCAAACCTAATCCCTTCAATTAAATACATGAAAAGATCGACGTTTGAATCAATTAAGTTCAACATATCTAATTTGGGTCGATTCATGAATTATGATCGAGTGGCCCACATGGGAATTTCGACTGTGGAGTGACTTTGTTTTAAACATCGAACTTTTCATGTGCCAAACAAAAGGAATAAATAACTAAAATTTATTTTCACTTGCAAGCATTTCAGACCATTGAACATGATTCGTAAAAATGAATTGAGTCCGACTAATTAAGTTCGACATCTGAATCAACTATCAAACTTATATCATTTGGGTCGACCTAAATAGGCATTAAGTTCGGTACATGAAAGATCGACATAATGGTAAAACAACTGACAAAGACAGTGTGATGGCGCAGAGAGGAGTGTTATCATAATATGTCAAGCACTCAAAATAACACCACTGTTTTTCTACCTCCACTGTTTACACCTATAACATGAAATGAAACAGATGGGCTAGAGTGGAGAAACAACAACTATTAAGATGCAGCCCACATTGTCAAATAATATTATTCTGTTCTAATATGATAATGAGACTGGACAGAACCTTATTCTTACTACTTTTTCTGCATACATAATTTTGGGGAAAAAAGGAGGCTCAATTTTGACAGTATTATTTTTAACATTGCAAAAAAAATGAGAACAAAAGTGCAATAAAATTCAAGATCACTCGCCACATAACAAGGACGTACTGGAAAATTTCAAACATCTGGTTCATTGAAGACAATTCACAACAAGGGCTGAACTTGCATTTAAAATTATAGATTGTTTTGTGTAATAACCTGGGAAATCCTCTGACATTCAACGTCTTTTGCTCCAACTTTTCTTCTTACAGGATGGAAAAGTGCCTCTACATCAGTAGCATTTGGTCCCTCATCTGCTAAGAACCATGAGACCAAAATTTGAACTTAGATGTGTAAAAACTGGTACTTGAAAAAGCAATATTGTAAGCTAGAGTTCACACATCAAAGGAAACCCAATAATGTTCCAAAATACAAAAAAATACAGAGCTGAGTGTGAAAAACAGTAGGACCATTAAATATCCAATGTGTCTCTAGAAGGCTTGTTTTCTAACCTGTTCCAGGCATTCAGATCATGGGGATGGTGCAAAGAGATGTAAGTGGAAGAAACTGGTGAGGGGGTGGGGCAGGAGGTTGGAGCAAGGGAACGCCTGTAGTACTTTTTAGCAAAAGCTTGTTCTTAAATACCAGATTCTAGTATATCCTATTATTGGTCTATTTTGACAGCTCTTGTCTTGGGAGATAGATAGATAGATAGATTGCCTTTACTTCAAAATGATAAGTATTAAAGATACATGAGATTGTGGGGTCGTTTGCAATTGACTAATCACTAAATAAACTAAAAACTAAAATCTAGTTATATTTAAACAGACAAAAATATTTGAACATAAATTAGCGATATTTACAAAAGTGACAGGAGAGAGGCAAAGGGAAGCCTCAAAGAATCTAACTAATCTAAATAGGAATTATTAAAACTTGTAAATACCATTTTTGCTGCAGAGGATCTCCCGAACTCCTTCAACTTTTAAGTTATCTTTCCAAAACTGTCGAAAACAAGTTTTAAGTCCATATTACCCAACCAGGTTTAACAAGGAAATAACATCCAACGCTACATGATAATCATTTTTGTTCACTATACAGCTGGAAACCTACATTTCATACATTACCTTTACAAAATCTCTTTCCATGTGCTGCTTTAAGTACCAATCTTCATACAATTCTTTTAAACCATGGGAATCTAAAGAAATATTAACACAATTTCTTTTAAGATGACAGTGAAAATAAATAGCCAAACAAAAGCTTGGAAAACGGCAACGAAATATGCTTTACCTAAAATACTAAACCACTGCAACCTTGTAGGGTGAAAATAAAGACAGGCTGGGGTTATAAATAATTTTGTTCTCAGTGAAGTCAGGATAGCACAATAATCCTCGGGAAGTTTTGAAACATTATTGTTTCTTTTCAGATATTGCATCTTTGCAAGACTTTTCTGACAACGAGAATATATTTCTAGTTAAACTACTTCTTCCGTTTCTTTTTGCATGAACTTCTGCATACCTTCTGAAAATATCCCAGTGTGTGCCAACAATGTATCTATTACTGCTGGAGCCTAAATGAAATAAATCAAGTCACATAAGGAAAAGTGTTAGCATCAAAAAATGAAAACCAAGTATAGCCTTTTGGTGATAAAATTGTCTTCTATGTTGCAGAGTGTTTTTACTGTCACGCAATTAAAAATTATATTTGAAACCGCTCAACAAAAGAGACAAGAAAATGAAATGTTACAGAAGACTCATAAATACATGTTACAGGTCAAATTTGATTTCAGGTTAATTTTGATTTAATCGAGGTTGATTCTCAATTTCCAGTGTCTCCTAGCCCTAGAAGACAAAGGAAATTGATAATCAACCTAGTTTAAAACCTTTTAACCAGAATCAATTTCAAACCTGTAACATATACAACATATCCGAGTTTCAGGTCTAAACGGCGAACTGTTTCTCACTTATTCTCTGAGAAGTTTTATGGGCCTGCACATAATTGTCGGTTTTTGTAGGTCCTTTCCTAATTAACTATTAATTCATATAAGGATTTCAAGAGGAGGTAAATTCATTCTTATCATACCTTGCTCAGGTTAAAAACTGAGTTGCTAACATTTGACAACAGCATACAAATGTTAATAGCAAAATCCACTTCATTAGGCATGCCACATTGAAGAGAGAGAACAAGTTTATCAAAGTTCCTTGATGGATCTGCAATCGAAATTCCATTGACGGTATATTAAAATAAAATTTTGAAGTAATGGGCTTCTGTATCAAAACAACTTCAACCAGTCACACATAGCAATGCAAAACAAGCACTTGAAAACAATACCTTTACTTGTAGAAATGACAGAAACATAGTCTGGAAAAAAATGCAAAAGGTGAGAAAAGGTATACCCATCAATGATATTAATAAAATAATATTTAAATATCCCACAACATAATACTTTTTATCAGTATAGCTACGTTATTCACAAAGCCTTACATATAAACACGGTGGAAGCTCTTGTAAGTGGACACCCTCAGGATGTGGCCGCTTACGAGAACAGGTCTTGTATGCAGCCACTAGAGGTGAAAGGGTTTGAAGGCCTCTTATGGGAGCTTACCCAACAACAAATAAATACTGGAATGCAATGAAGAATATAAGTGGGGTACCTGCAGCTGCCACCGTGGGTATATGAGTTGAAAATGAGCCTCCTCCAACTGGAGTGTGGGGTCTTCCAGCAGAAAGAACATCTTCTGCATCTTCCCCAAAGAAGTTGATTCTCTCAAAGCTTTCCAAGTAACTGAAAGAGTGAAATGAAAGCAGATTTACTCAATGATATGATCCCTAATTTTCCATTAGTTTTCTCTTCACTTGCAAAAAAGTAAGGTACCTGTCTGGGATTTGTGTGGTATATAATAAAACCTAAATATAAAGAACCTCAATAACTCAAACTTGGATAACTCGAATTCCCTGCTAACTTGAACTCAATTTCCTTTCCCTTGATCAAAATTTCACTGAAATTTACCCCAATAACTTGAATTCCACAACACCTCGAGCAGTTTTTCGTTTCTCTTCAGAGTTCGAGTTACCACAGTTCCACTGTACTATTAGTATTTCACATATACCTTAATCTTACTTAATTTCAAGAGTTTTCAATTTCGCAATTTGGGAAAAATCATGAAATTTAATACGTGTAATATCTAAAAATCTCTAAAAATTCACTAAAAATCCCTATAAATCCCTATAAATCCCTAAAAATCACGAAATTAAATACTCACAAAATATGGCTCATGATTTTTCGCAAAATTTAATACTTGCAAAATTAGGTGAGAATAAGGTATATAAGATCACTCACTTCAGCAAGAGGTCAAAAACCATCAGGACAAGACCAGTAATTTTCATAACTTTTTTTAATAGTCTCTATGATGTATGACTTCTATTTCCCAGAATCCTGTTTCATTACTCATGAAATGCAAAAATATTTTACATTTCCCAAGCCATGACACTTGATTCTCAAAAAGAAAAGTCAAAAGAATAGTTACGGTAACAATCTCTAAATTGCCTTGAGCACTTCACTTCATAGGTAGTGGAACTAGAAATACATTTTCTCAACTCAAATTTTGAGTTGTATGGCTTGCCCGCTACCTACCGAACAAAAAGCTACACTGATTTAAATCAAGCCACAGAGGCCCGCTTTAATTTCTTCAATATCAGTGTATTCACAATTCACAATCAAAGATCTAAGCATTTATCATTTCACAGAGAGAACTCAAGTTACAATTCACAGAATGATTTTTCATTTTCCAGTAAACTATGATTAAAAAACAGCAAAAATGCCCCTACCACACCCCTACTTCATTTAGTACTGACAAAAAAAAAAACAGGTCAAATGCTCTTTTTCTAATCGCTAGAGTTAAACTGACCAAATGCATACTCAGAAATACCCAGGCTTGTCATATAACAGTAGTAATTTGGCTACTTATAAACTGTTAGTCACTATTTGTCATTCATTGCACCTGTTGTAGACTTAACCCTGAATTTTTTTTCCTTGAACATGCAAGAATAATTTTGTTGCCATTTAATAATCATTCAAGAAGAAAATAAGCAGCTTTGAAACACTGTTCTGTTCTGTCTCAAGAACTTCTTTTGTTGCCACATTTTTCTTTTTTTTTTTGATGGATGAAATGTAACAAATTAATGTACAGAAATATAAAAGAAATTACAACTTGTATTTAAGGAAGTTCAAGAACTTCTTCACTGATATGACAACACAAGCTTTAATTTTACCAGCAACCAGGAGTATGACATCAAATGTAAACATTGATTTTTAGAATTAGTAACAATCATTAAAACCGAGATGCATTTCTTACTCATTGTAAATTTTCCTTCTATTTTCTCAATAGAAATGTGAAAGTGAGGAAGGTTTTGGAAAAAGAACGTTCAAAAATCGTGTAAGCTTTTAAACTGGGTATTTTCCTTTACATGGTAACAGAAGTCTCCTCTTTCTCTATCAAAATTCTTGAATGAGTTGTGCCAAGCTTATTGTATCTACTAAAATAAGAGGCTAAACAAATGCGTTTGAGTAAGAGATATGTTACTTAATCTCCGAATAATTGTCTCAAAAAACTTCACCTCGTCTGTGTTTCGTACAAACGTACGAAAGCCTCGATGTTCGACTTAGGCCAAACTGATGGACAATAATTATATTGTTTTATGTAGCACGTTTTCATTTGCATAATGAGATTTAATGCCATAAAACCATTTTAAAGCTTGCTTCCTGCACGGCTCAAGGGAATTATTTCTTTTTTAGGATAAAGCTAAAACCACGAACGACAAGAAGTCGTGAAGTTTTCAGGTCGTTAAAAAATATTCGATAACAATGCACATAGTCACACACAAAGAAGTAGTAGTCCATTGTCAGTGGTTTTTTCTTTCTTTATCCGATATCTTTCAACAAGGATACATATTATTTTGAAGGAATATCATCGCTAGAGTCAAGAATACCGGAAATAACCCCGTGAAAACAAATCAATCATAAAATTATGTAAAAGATTAAGCTTACGAGAATTTTAGGAAACACACTGCTAAAAGAAATTGTTCTTATCAAGGCATCCCCGGGCATAAAGACCTAACTTTGTTTCCCAAACTTTCACAGACTCTTCAAAAATTCCAGTGCTGGCAAACAAATGAAATGCACCTTGCATTACGATGGAGAAAATGTCAAGGCAAATATCAGATTTTATGTGGCTAACGGAAGTTTCCAAGTATATAATCTTCTCACCAGCACACTCGTTGTAACGTGACTATACAAGAATCGTTAGAGAGATCCTTGCTCGAGGTAATGTGACTTTTGTCAGCCAAAATGCACCATTCAAGAGGTACAGACGTAACGTATCCCCTAAATTTTCTTTAAACGTCAGTTAATTGAAAGGTTAGAGTCCTAAATGTACACAACTTTGGACGTGAATGGAAGGCTTGTGTTTCACTTACCGAGAATAATGTTGCCGTAAAGCGAAAGCAGCATTTGTACAGGTCGGCGGTAAATTAAAAACTTCGGCGATGTCTCGCCAAGTTTTCCCTTCCGTGACCTAGGATATGGACAGATACCGTTCAAGTCACATCTCAGTGGTTCGTAAGACGAAAGAATCGACGAAGACCATTATAAAATTTGAACAAAACGCGGGAATCTAGCCACCTACCTTCACCCAACCACCGGCCAATGTAACTTTACGGTACAGAAGATACAAGTCCAAATATTGCCCTCCTAACCACGGCAAACGTCTAAACGGCGTCCTAGGCGACAAAGTATAGGATAAAATTATCTTTAAGCATTGCGGAAATAACACACAAAATATCCGTGGCAAGAAAACCTCCAAACATTCACTAAGCTCACCCTTTGGACTCGTGGAAGTTCTTCAACTTTGTCATGAATGCATTGTACTCTTTCTCGTAGGTTAGAGAGTCTACACCCAAATGTTGGGCCATTTTTTGAAAATGCGAGGGTTGAAACATGGTGTTCCTGGTTCAATCACCCCTTGTAATGAAGCACAAAGTTGTGTGCCAGTAAAAAGGAGGGAGTTTTAAATTTCCACTCTTACGCGAGTGAACCAATCACTGAATCTCGCCGATCCATACAACGGATCCAAAACAGGCCAACAAATCTCTGCTTTTCTAAATTTCTCGCACAAAAAATGATCCAATACTAGTTCCAAAGTAAAGGCAATTCAAATTCAATAAGATTTAAAAATCGTTCTAAGCAAAATTCCTCAAAGTTTTCGCCAGAATTTACGCGACCACTGGACCACAGCCATTGTCAATGAATCGATTACCTCAGTCCATCATAAATAAAAGCAAAACTGCATGAAAGGTGAATCGCCGCATACGGCTCGTCGCAAAAACACACAAAGGGACGTCCGTGCACAAACAAATTGACCTGTTCCTTGACAAATTACTCAAACTTCCACAGTAAAAGCCAGAAAAATTCTTGAATGCGCCACAACCGCAGTCCTTCCCGCTTCTTGGTCTAAAAGCAGTTCTACGGCAGGTATAACAATGTTTTCGATTCCAAAATAAGCAGCACAGCCAACAGAATTATTCCCTTTGTACGCTGGTAATAACGTTACCACAAGAAACGGTTCCATAAGCAAGGAAATTCTCCCATTTCAAACAGTATAACACGATCGCATTCATCGCATCGAGCCTGAACTTTTACTTCAAACACGAGATCCAGCTCACTAAAGCGCTGAGCGCACAGGTAGTAAGAGGTTACTTGCAATCTTCGATGTTTCATCAAAATTTTGAAATTCTTTAACAACCATTATTTAGAATCTTCCTCTAAGAGTCAGAATACACCTAACTGAATTGAAGTAGAATATTTTGAGAACCAAAAATGGTTTATGCGAATTTATATTGAAGATTTCTTTCTAATATTTTTACGATCTATAATGATTTTCTCACAACTGTTCAAGCAATTCGTTATTAGGCTCTAGAGGGGGGGTGCGACTATTGTCCCTATTTAGGCAGCACGAATTGGCGAATTTCGTGACTTCGTGACTCTTCGCGCCTGAAGTTCTCAGTGTGCGAAACAGAAGGAAATTTGAAACAAGGAAGGAGTTTCATAAAATTTTGTTTAAAAAATCGTAACTGCTTCTAGTTTACCTTTCGCAAAACCATAAACCAAAAGGGTGTTTCCTACATCGAGAAGCAATTTTTAACCTGTTATCTCCTCTGTGCGTCCTGGGTTCACTGGCTGAACATGGCTGAAGAACGAAACATCGTGATTTCAGTTTCACCTGGGAACCATTCAACTGTTTCCCATCATGAATTATTCTTACGTCCATAGTTATATACTGTTTGAATAGTATTTTTATCAAGGCATTCGTGACTATGTATGAGAGAAGTACTTTACTATAACTGCCTTTAGTTGGCAAGCTCAGGGAGTTTGGGAGAACCAGCCCAGCACTGTACTGTTACCCCTAAAAATAACCTTCCTTCTTTGACTCAACCACATCGTAATCCGAGTGGGCCTGCGCTGCAAACTAAATCTAGAGTTGGTACGGGTTGGAATTGGTGATGATGATAGTTGATCATATGATCGATATAAAATTTTCACTCGTTACAGTCACGTGATGTCTGGTACGAGCACCTCCGGAGTGAGTTACTGCAACAAGGTACCGGCTGAATGATCTCTCTAAAGTTGTGTGATATTCTGAATTCGAATACATTTATTTTTTAATTCTTCCATTTTTAAGTTCAGACCAGAGTCACATTTAATCCCTCGAATTTGTCTTACAATAGAACACAAGGCAATTATTTCTAGATCTGATTCCTGTACGCATTATCCAGTGGATAGGTTATCCACCTTTTGAACAACTGGGGCCTGATCGAGGTCCTTGGTAGAGTTAGTTACGTGGCAAGTTCTTTTTTTTCTTAGCCCCGGATGAGGTTTTTGTTGAAAAACGAAATATGGGCCAGTGCGCCTAACCATTTGATTTTTTTATATATTCTTTTTTTTTTCTTTGCTCTCTCAAATTTCTTGCCGCAAGGATCACTTTATTGGTTTCTACTCAGTTCTTCGTGTTACCAAAAGTAATAAGACTCTTTAGCTTGTATTTAACAATTATTCCTCAAGCCCTAATGGGCTATTGATTCAGAGGCCATGAGAGCGAGAGGAATAATTGTTTTAGTAAAATCCAACTTGCTGGTCAAAAATATCGCGACAAAACAACTTTAGCTGGTTAAAACTAGACTTTAATCCTTTTTTGCCGCCAAAAAGCCGGCGCTTTCGCTACTAGTGGGCTATAACATACCGGTATAGCCTAGTAGTAGCTCAACCAATCAGAACGCAGCATTGATAATAGACCACCAGTTGGATTTTACTAAATGCATATATTTTGTTTCCCAATAAAGGCTAAATAAAGATTTTAAAAATGTAATCTCAAATCAAGTAGAATTAATCTGACATTAAAGTAGTTTTTCGTTTTCCCTGTTCGTTTCTTGCACAAATAAAAGCCCAATGAAACATCCACCCCAAGGTCTTCCCGTTTCCACCCGGCGCCAAAGCGTTCAGTCCTTTACTGAAAGGACTCAAAATTTTCTAGGAGGAATCGAAACCAAGGGGTTAAGCAAAATTTGGGGAGGGGGCAAGCAAGGTGTATTATATGGGAGATGTGTAAATGGTGAAATTCAAAATAAAAACA
The DNA here is from genome assembly GCA_964035705.1 of Porites rus. Lineage (NCBI taxonomy): Eukaryota > Metazoa > Cnidaria > Anthozoa > Scleractinia > Poritidae > Porites > Porites rus. Next base: position 7,703,059 of record OZ037996.1, on the reverse strand, counting down.
ACCAGATTCATGTTAATAAAGTTTACCACGCCACGCAGACCAATGACAGTTTTTCCTGAATCCCGCAATTCGATGTACTATTTAAACAAAAGGTTATCCATTTTTTGAACAACATTGGTTCCCCAAAGGGACTTATTTTAATTTCATTACCTTGGGAAGCTCTCTAGGAGATGGGGTGGGGGGCTTTACTTAAAACCAAACTGAATGCGCTACAAGGCTGGTAATATGGGGCAAAGGGCTAAATTATTTGAGGGCTTTGGTCTTGTACGAATTAAGTCAAAAGGTAGATTGAACAGTATTTCGCTCACTAACATTTGTTAATGTAATGAAATGTCGTAGATTAGAGGACAACAAGCTAGACGCGCCCTATTTACATCTTAACAGTAAGCTCGGACTGCAGCATACAAGGTGCCACTGGCAGCCGTTAGCTATCAGTCCATTTATGAGTTTACTGTAACCCAGCCATAGCCTATGATATAAATGATGCATGATGCCTGAAAGGTAGACAACACCACCAAGGAAACTTCCCCTACTCTTTTCAAACAGTAGTGTGGGTTCTTTTACATCCCCTTCGATTTTGTCCAATGAAAGAAGAATGAAGGAAACAAGTCCAACGGCTTTACGTCACTGCCCAATGACGCGATCATCTTAAAGGAGCTGTGTCACGAAATTCAGCCAAATTAGGGAATTACAAAATGCCTGTTAAATTAAGAGAAATGTTAAAATAACCGCTTAAAAAATTAAAGGAACGTTAAAATAACACAACAGACACAACAGATGTCATAGATGGGCAAAACTGAAGAAGATTGAAACGGATTTAAATTTGGGTTTTGAAAACTGTTCAGCCTAACAGTTTTTCAAAGTTGATCTCTGCTGTTTGCAAGTTCAAAAATAATGCTCAAGAGACATATTTCGTTGTCTCGAATCTCTGATTTTGTCATTTCCATCTAATTTCTTTGCTTACTTTAAGTTCCATAGCGATTGAGGGCAAGTAATTGGCAAAATGAAACAAAATGAACTGGACTGCCATGACACAGCCCCTTTAACTGAGACAAGAACTCAAATCACAGCCAGCATGATCTCACCAGTTTTTTTGGAGACCCTGGCTATTGGTCTGGCCGGGGTTTGAACCCATGACCTCCCACTCTGCAGACTGATGCTCTCCCAACTGAGCTAGGCGTTAACAAACTTTACCCCTACCCTTTCCCCGATACTAAAAGCCTCCTAGAGGAATAAAAATCGGACGCTTGTCATCGGGGTGCATAGCCTGTGCCAGGGATTGATCCCCATCGCTGTCCAAAAGGATCACGGCCTCTGGGAACGAGACTGAGCTATGATCTATTAGAGGACTGGCCCCGGTTGTTCAAACGATGGATGGCGCTATCCACTTGATAAATCCATATCCAGTGGATAAGTATTATGGAAACCAATTGCACTATCCACTGGATAGTGATTTATATGCATTTAAATGCAATTTAAAGGAGTTAACAACTAAGAGCGCCTAAAGTGCCTGAGGTCAGCGGTCTTTTGGCATGCGCATGCCCAGTAGCTCGCTAAGTCGATCATGTGATTCATTGGCGTGTCCAGTTTTCCTTCGTACTGGTTTTTCAGCCCATGATGTTCTTCCAGCCATTCTCTTCCCCCTTCTCTCCCTAGGCTTTGTTGTTGTTGTTACCGTTTCTTTTCTGGCTCCACTAATGTTTTCCAGTGTGACGGGTGCCTGTTCCTTTCCTTTTGTGTGGCGGCTCATGGCTGGGTTGCGCTGTTGTGCCAGTCATGGGGGCATTATTTCAATCTGGCTGCCAATAGTGGAAGCCCCTGGATACTCCAGGAACTCAACCTCCAGTTTAGCGACGCAGTTGTTAACCAGTGGATACCGCTATCCACCTCTTGAACAACTGGGGGCAGATGCACAGATGACGTCATCATTGGCAACTTTTTTCTGCTATTTTATGAAATGGCGGAAAGTTTTTTATTTACACGTTATTTTACCCGACTGGGTGAATGATAATATAAAACGAGGTCTTACCGAGGCTGTAGATAAATACGAAAAGCAAGAAGAAGAAGAAGGAAAAAGCGGTTCGCAAACGAAACCGAACTGGAGTCTCAGTCGATCGCCACTACATTTTGTCTCTTTATATAAAACCAGAAATTCATAAGGGTAGATTCCATGTTGCCGTGCGTCTGTTCAGTAATAGAGAGATTAAGCATCGCGTTTACGGCAAACAGGTAACGCGAGATTCAAATTGAGAAATTTTCAAAATGTGAAATGAGCTGATAAAACAGCTTAAAACGATTCTTATGGATAGAATTGGTGTGAATTTACCGATTTTCGTGTAGTTGTAATAAGTAGTAAACGACAAGTAAATGGAAAACTTGGTCACGTGGTACAAATTCACGTTTGCCGTAAACGCTGTGCTTACTCTCTCTAACAAATCACCGAAGACGTCAAAATGTGGTGGGAACATCAGTGACACACTCGCCTGCGGCTTGTGTGCCACTTTTTATTCTTACCACATTTTGAAGTCATCTGCGATCTACAGCTGATCTGACGCACAGCAACATGGAGTATATTTGTGAAATATATCGATTGACTGATTGTAAAAAAAAAAGTACATACACAGCACTCTACTTCCCTACAATAAGAAAAAGCTAGTAAAAAAGTCGACAAGAGGAGTCAGTTGATTGACAGCCAGTTTGTCTAGTTTCACCCATCAAAGAAATAAATTCACGACAAACAAATATTAGAGCTCAAAAAAATCACTTCTTTTTATTTTATGAAAGGTTAAAAAAGCAACAAACACACCAGTGAGTTCGTTTACATACACTAGCTGTTTATATAAGACTCACCAGCTTTATAGCATAATGTATAAAACAAAAAAAATGCTTTCGTAATCCGCGGTTAACCGCTGTTGTTTTCCGCCGCGGTGTTGTAACAGAACCTACATACAAAAAAACCTCGCTATAGTGAACCCATTTTGCCAGTCCCTTTGACCTTTTCGAGCTTCTACTGTACTGACCAAAAAATGTTCATCAAAAGGAAGATAGGCTACAAAAAAGGTGAAAGAAAAGTAAAAATATAACTACGTTAAACTTAATACAAAAGATTCTCTTAGAGCTTCTAAAGTCCTCTCCGTTATTGTCATAATAGTTTTGTGTTTATCAATGGGCAGTAGAAAAAGAGAAAGCAAAAGGCTTGGTCTAATTCCACACGTGTTCGGTGCAGTGTTTCAAGGCCTGCGGAGATAAAGAACACACCAAATTAAGTCATGAATTAAGTATGAATACTACTGTGATCCTTTGAAACAGGGCCCTCACTAAAATCACTTTAGTGACGTGGGCTCTTTTTTTTTTAAGTGTATGTCCAAAGCGCAAATAAAAGACTATTTTCTAGAGGGAAATCTTCTTTTTATACCTTCAATTTTACTAGTTTCGTGGTTGTTATTGTTGTTTGGGTTTGACATCCAATTCATGCAGAAATGTTTGACATGCTTACTGAAACATCTGAAACATCTCCCTATTTCAGACCACAATATGTTTTTTCCCTAACATATTTCACATCCGGACCACTCTACAAAAGAAGTGAATAACAAAAAAAAACCCTTTACAGACCCAAACTGTTAGAACCTATACAAAATTTCAGATCAAAAGGGGTCAAAAACCGTACCGCACTGCACATACCTTGATGGTGTGTATAATAAGGAAGTACCACCTCAAAAACAGCGAAGCTGGGAGGGGGGAAGAGGGGGGGGATTGCAAAACAAAAGACCTACTAAGAGGAGTCTCCTAAGCCTGGCCACTTCAAGTCACTAATTAATCAGTTAGAAAAAGGTTCCGCTGTTCCTTCCCCTTGCCACCCTTCTAAACCAAAACTCTATTAACTGATTTTGTCATGCAGTTAGTATACGATTAACTTACATTGCAGTTGATGGCATTCTGCTTACTGGCACACCAGAATGATGCACCAAGGAAACAGAAGTCACCGCCCTTCTTCTTTAGAACAGCTGAATCACACAGACCGATATCCTGAAAAGTAAATATGAAATGATATCTGTTAACTCTGTTTTTTTACAATGAGCCGAATGGATGTTAAACAAATTTTTAAGTATTCGCTTGGTAATCCACCTTCAACTGTAACAGCCTTTTTCCTTAAAACAACCTGACATTGCTAGCGTTCTACTAATTTCATTTTTTTTCTCGCACATTGTGTATTACAATTCCCAATACCAATACTATGCTGTCGTACTATTGTCTGATTTGAAATAATTAAAAGGACCTCTTTAACTTAGCCATAATATGCGCACGTACAATTTTACAAGTAAATAAGACAAGTATTTTCTCGAATATTTATACGTTTATTTTTTTACACGCGTGTTTCGCGCTTGTGTTTCTCGTGCAATTTGCGTGCAATACGGCAGATTTACAAAACAGGTGAAATACTACAACTCCCATGTCCTGTGCTATACGTTGGACATTTTGTTCATTGTTGTGAGACTTTACTTAAGATTACCATAATTCAGGATGGCTTCATGAATCTTGCATTGGGTGTGGTTACAACAGTAAAGCCACTTGAGATTTAGTGGAAATTTTCTACAAATGTTTTTATGTTTCAAGGTATCGTTTTTTGCCATGTTTTTTTTAGTCGAGTTATCTTTGATTGTGTGGAAAAAAATCCTTGTAATCAAACAGAATGATTGCAGGAAATTTTCACTCTGAAGCATACCATGATCTATGCAAAAACGCCCTGGGCCCAGATGCACAATGCAGCCTAAGATTAAGTGTGAATTTTCTGTGCTACAAAGGAATTTTTTGCACTCTCTTTTTGTTTTCCGTACTTATTAAAACATAATCTACCTTTGGTCAATTTCCAAAATATACCCTGGAACAAGTCTGATAGGTACAATCTCAAAATTAACCCTTTCACCCTAGCTGAGATTGAACGACGGAATCTTGTCAAGTGGTTCTAATTTTTGAGTCTTCGGCTGAAATCCTGTGGTATGACCATACAAACAAAGCCTCTGCGCCAATTCTCTCACATGGTGTTATTTGTCAGCATTTTTACAAAATGAAATTTGGAAGTTTTATTGCAGTTTGACTTTGATCACTTTTGGAGATGACAGGGTTAAGGACATCTGGAACTCCTGCTGGGTCCATCGCTGTAAACGGTATTCTACTGCGGTGCAGATAAAGAAAACAATACTGATACCTGGCACAAAACGTGAGGATCAGAGTCGGCAATCAGATCCAGAATGGCTTCACCATACTCTGAGACAATAGCACTGCACTAATAAAATGACAAATAAATAGTTTTAATAATCAAATTAATCAATCATTGTATTTTATTTTCAAGCAAGCCCCACGTAAGCACAGAGCTGTGACGACGTGTTTTTGTGCAATCGTAATTCACAAATTCTTCTCTTATCCTGAAAACGCATATTCTGAAAACCATTCAGGAAAGAATCAAGGAAAATCAAGCTTTGCGTAATGAAATTGAAGAATTAAAGAATGACGACCTGTCAAACAATCAACATGTGTCAATTAGATCACTTAACTTCTGTGTTTTACTTATTTTTAGTTGCAATCTCTAAGGCTTTCTAATAGTTTAGGGTTTCTGTTTTACTAGATAATTGTGTTATTGATGTACTTGTCTTGCCCTGCCAGACTAGCTTTCCAGCTATTTGCAGGGCAAGTTATTCAACTTTTGTATTTTTGTACAAAGAATAAAGTTGTTGTTGTTGTTTTATCAGTTCACAAGTTAGTGTAGATGATATCAAATCAAAATTACCTCCGAAGCAATCTGGGATGGCAAGTAGTTGCAAACCGCTTTCATAAGACTAAGGATCTCTTCCTGATAGAAAACAAACGAGAACAAACAAGTGAATCCAATGATATTTTAATAGTGCAATGGTGCCTATTCCACTGCACTGCAAGCAGAGCTTTCTCTCTTGCATGGCGTTTAGCATTTACGAAGTCATTAACGTTGCTTATCAGCACAATGCGACTGACCAGCGATGCAAACGACTTTGTAAACAATAAACACCATGCAAGAGATAAACCTCTGCTCACAGGGTACTATACTACCTACACCCTAGCTTAACTTAGAAAACTTGAGAAAACAACAATAACAAAAAATCAAAAAATAAACTTGGCAAAATATATATACCAGTAATCAATCTTTTGAATGGAAGAATAGGCCATTTGCACGATAGCGTCATTTTACTACTACGACCAGAATTCTTTTCGTTTTTCCTTTCACATTTAAATTTGGTAATCCCAGCAAGGTTTAACTAACGAAGGCGATAATTTGCACAAGAAAGGAAAAACCCGAAGGATTCTGGTCATAGCAGTAAAATGATGCCATCATGCAAATGGCCTATTGAAACACTGATAAGGAAAGCCAAGCTTTACAAGTTACCTTGGTGGCATTGTCAGCAAGTGCATTCTTCAGATATGTCATGACAGTTTCACAGATTTCACAAGTCTCATTACTTCCAACCTTAAGAGCCACAGGCTTCTCCATTGCTGAAAGATCAAAACAAGACCCCAGTTGATGAACACAACTACAGTCTCATATCTCCAATATTCAGCCATGTTCTGTGGCCTGAAGCAATTAGAAGGTTCTGTAACCCAAGAACATATGCAGGTGTGATGATCCCTCACATGTCAGGGAAGAGGGAGGTCAGAGACAACATGTAATAAAGATAAGCATCTCTGTGCAGAAGCAAACAAATGCATAACCTTCTAGGGGTGTAACGATTCATGTTCCCTGCGATTCAATTTGATTTTGATTATTTCAATTTGATTATGTAAATTATTAATGTTTCTTAATTCTTATAACATAATGCATAACGTAAACAACATGCAACCCTGAACCCTCAATTTGAGAATAGTAACAGGGACAAGAGGATTCACGGTTGCTTGGTCGTTCGTCGCCATGTTTGAGAACCTGACAAAGAGCATGTTGCACATGGTTTGCCTTATTTGGAAATTCTCAAGGGGTTGTTGAAGGACAACGTTATAACCACCCAACACAAAATGGTGCATGAACTGCAATCGTCTTTGCTTGTCAATCAAAAAGGCACATTTTAAAGAGTTCTTGATTCTGATTTTACAATGTAATAGATCACTGAGGGCACCCTGAAAAAGGTCTGCAAAAATCTAACCAAAATCGTAACAGGGAAGCAAAGAATCATGAATCAAACTAAAAGGTCATAATTGTAATAAATCGAGGATTTGAGTAATCATTACACCTCTATAACCTTTATGTCAATGTCATTACCGTCTTCACTGTGTTGGATAGTCTATGTCTTAGCTATGTTTGGTTACAAGAATCTTCCTATAAAGTCTTCCCTATTTCTACAGATAACAGACATAAAAATCTTTTAAAAAAAACTTCACAGACAAGGCCTCAATCTGGGACCCTTCAGATTTAAAACAGAGTACAAAGTGTTTAGATTGTCATATCACCAAACTTTATCTCAGCCTTGAGTGGCTCGCCATTTTAATGACAGAAAATTGCCATCCTTTACCTTTCTGGTGTTTCTTTGATGCACAAAGGTTGAGAGCTGTACAAACCATGGATGGATCAAGTTCTTGAACCAGGATATCAATAATGGCTTGTTCATACTGATCCACAAATTGTTTGCACTGTGGAGAAAAATAACACAGTATTATGGTACAGTTATCAAGGAAACCCCTCCTATAACACATCTTTTTTATCTGATTGGCATTTTCAAGAAGTGACAGCATTGTTGACTTGTATTCACCTTCCCCTCCATTTCTAGCATTGTTGACTTGTCGTCATCATGACCTCTATTTCTCTTTTCTGCTAATCGAGTTTACCGATTATCAACTAATTTTCACCCCCTTTTTTCTCTAAGTGTTGTTATCTGTCTCCTGAGGTCTGCCACTACATTAAATTATAGAGACCCTGTTAAGCGATAAACCACATACATATACATTAAATATTGACAGGGATATATCGATATGGCCTTCTCGTAATGGCTGTACTTGAAATTCAAACTAGGGACATACTTACTCCCCCAAGAGGGCCTCATTATACAATAGTGAGTTTACACAACAAGACAGCAGGAGAAAAGAGGATGGCAAAGGAATGTTATGGGGCTATAACTTGCGTGTTTTGTCATAATCAACACTTATCATTAATATTTTCTGGTCTTTTACAAAAAGATCTGTTTAAAGGAAGGTGAATTTTTTTTCAACAAATTATTGTCATGCTTGTCACACAAGGTTTGCCATCTTCTTCTTCTCCCATCCTGTTACAGAAATTCACTAATAACAAATGGGGGAGGTGGGGTAGATAAATAGAGATGTTCACTGGAATCAGCATGGCAGGCCAAAAGCTGAATTACCCTTATGCTGCAAAAAAAAACTCGATTCCTGCACAAAAACTGAACTAATATTTATGAAACATATCAACTAGTAACTAAATGAACTAAAATCTACAACATATTGAGCAAAAAAGTGACTAACTAAGATTATCAGATGGTGCAGAAGAAAACCATGAAAAACAAAACCACACAAACAAAAATAAATCTTTCATACATTTACCTCACTTTGTACAGTGGAAGGAAGCAAACTGCAAACCTCTTCCAATGCCTCCTTTATTTCTTCCTGCAAAATAAACAAAATAAAGCACATTATTGACTTTGCAAATTGAACAAGAAAGTAAACGCGTGCCAGTCTTATGAATGACAAATCTGTGGCTCCTAAGAGCCACGAAACATCTCATTATTACTCATGTTTAGAATCTCTGAAATTTAACGCCTGCAGAAACAGTCTGTGCTGCACTAGTCTAAATTTAAGAAGACGTGTTTGTCCCCATTAGGTCATGAAGTTTTTTGTGTAGCAGTACATTTCAATTTTAACTACTAAATCTTTTAAACTAGGCAAAACGCTTAACCAGGTGTTAGGGTATGGGTGATGGTGACTCTGGAAATAAAACATGCGTTAATATTATTCAAGAAATATATTTATTAAAAGCAAAATAAGGACATTTCCACCTCATCTTGCACATCATGGTTTAAAAAAGTTAAAAAATTCGGTCCCAGTTAAAAGGAAACAACTGTTGAAAATTATTCACTACAACACACATTCCATTTTTGCAAAATTAAGCGAGAACAAAGTTACCCTTTTTAGGTACAAATTATGCTGTGTGCAGGTAGTTTTTAATTGCCGTCAATCTCAGGGGGGGTAATGCCCATGACATCATTGACCATAGAAGTTGTCTTAGTTGCAGGTTAATTTTGATTTAAGCTAATTGCAGGTTGATTCTCAATTTCCTTTGTTTTCTAGCTATATGACACAAAGGAAATTAAGAATCAACCTACTAAGGTTAAAAATTTTAACCTGAGGTCAGCATATTTGACTTGTAACATCTAAAACTGGGTTGGCAAGTTTATATCCTATTTTATGTCACCTATGAAGAAATTTGCACAGGTGGGAACAACAAAACATGCCTCGTTAAAAATAATCAAAACTAACCAATCAATATTTTTGTTTTTATTCAAAACAAAATTTATAATTACTTGTGTTGCATTTTCGCTTAGCAAGGTCTTGAGTTCAGTCATCACAAACTCGCAGAGCACGCACAGAGGAGAAGCCTTGTAAGGCTTTGACTGGAGGATGGCTTTTTTAGGTTTTGAAGACAGGAAGTTTTTTGCCAGCGGTAAAGTGCTCATGATAAGTTTTGCAGCAATGACCTTCTTCTGCTTGGATTGGCAAAGCCCCAAAGCTGTGCAGGCTTGCTGGGGATCTGCCTAAAAATAAAGGAGAAAAATATCATACCATAAAATTCAATAAAATTATAAAGAAAATGAAAAAAATTATATCATTGGTAGGGCATCCATAAATTGGCTCTACATTATTTTGTAATAGTCTGGATCAAACTGGAATTTAGAAATGTTGGTTTTAAGGAGAGGGAAAAAATGGAGATCCCGGATCAAAACCTCTTTTAAGACTGTTACCCGAGCCAGGATCCAAACCTTTGCCACATCAATGGAAAGCAAGTTTTCTCACCACTCTCTTAAGAACCAAGGTCCATAAGGACTTCATGAAGATGGCTTCTGACATATTTGTGACCTTTCCGCGAAAATGTTAACTATTGCTTTTCCGTTTAACGGCTAAAAGCGTTTACAACTCGTTAGATAAGCGTTAAAACGGTTTTGGAAATCATTGAAGGGGTTTTAAAAGTCGTTACAATATTTTAACCTGCCATTAAAAGCGTTAGGAAAACCATTCAAGGCATCAGAAAAAGTTGTTTGAATTTTGCACCAAAAACATTCAAAGTGTTGAGAGAAGTTGTTAGAATTTTGTTCGCTGCTCGGAAGTTTGAAGCATGAGCCACAGTGAGTTTTGTTCATCATTACAGCTAATTCTTAAGGTTCAAGCCTCAAACCTGACAATACATTGATTTGAGACAAACAGATAGAGAGATTACTTAAAATCACAAAGAGCATGTTGTTTAGTCAACACGTTAAGCAAACCGTTCGGAAAATCAATCCGTTCAAATGCTTTCCAAAGCCGTTAAAAATTTTCGCTCACCCGATGAAATGCTTTGAAGAGCCATTAACAAGCCGTTCATCAGCCGTTAGTTTTTTCCCGTTTAGTTTTTGCATCAGTGTACGTGTCCCTGGAGAAGGTCACATTTGTGAAATGGTGATGATAATCACAATTTGACATGTGAGTTCAGTTTTCAGACTCACAGCAACGTTATATTGAGCAAGTCTTCCCAAAATGATTTGTGGATTAGAATCACGTACACACTTTCTGCAAACCTGGGCCATTCATTCAGTTATTGTGGGTTTTTGTTTACAATCATCATCAAATCTGGATTGAGTCATAGCATTGGCCTGCAAGTACTTATCCCCTGAACCCTTTAAATATTCTCAGTGATAATACTCACCATCAGGGCAAGAAGATTTTTCATTATCACAGGCTCGTATTGATCTACCAGAGATTTGCACTAAAACAAATAAACAACAACAAAAATAATCAGTTATGTACAACTATGATCTACCTGCTCTATGTGTTAATTCATTAACAAAAAATAATAAGTCATGAAACACTATGTATTCAAAATCACAAAAATGAGATGTTTTGAAAAATTTGGATTACCCAGAAAGAAACCTCTGAACACAAAGGAGAGAACTAACAACAAACTAAAACCACATGTGGGGTTGCATCAGGGAATTAAAAGCGGATCTCACTGCTGAGTGCTCTTGCCACTAATACACCCTTGTTCCACACTGCACGTGTCAAGGTACATGTACATATACTGTCATTGTTATTAATCTAACAAGTTGCAGGTCTCATTTACAAATGGGTATAACTAAAAAGATAATAGCATGTACAAAGACCTCAACATGGGCGCATCTAGACCCGCAAGACCAGCTTTTTGTATGATGATCATGTGTGCAGCAAAGAGGGACCACCTTGGTTATAAAATTATGGCAAATATCCTAACTTAGGTCCAGCACCATTTCAACCCTTTCAATCTTAACAGTGAATTTCTAAAATCCAAAGAAGTAAATAGTACTGAGCAAATGTTCGCCCAAAGAGGTTGCTTTAATAAATAGGCAACACCCATGGATTTTATCCACAAATTTAACAGTTTGACTGACTTAATAATAGTACCACCATAATGCGATCTTGACTTGGGAGAAAGGGTTAAAGATTAGTTAAACATGGTTAGATATTCGATTACCATTCCTGAAAGTCCAGGTCCAAGATCATCACAAGTTTTCTCCAACACAGATATAACCTCTTCCTGCAATTAGATACAAAATAAACTGTTGAATAAACATACATTGTATTATATTCGTTGTATTGCAGGAAAAGAAAACACCATTAAGTTATTTCAGAAACTTATTTACAATTACACTTTAACTAAGTATGAAAAGTGAAAGTAAATAGACTAAAACAGTTACCTGGGTGGCATTTTGTGATAAGAATTCTTTTATTTGAGGTATGACCAGTTCACAGATCTCGCATGCAGTCTAAAATGAAAAAAATAGAGAGGCTTTGCATCCTTACAAAATTGTGATGAATCTGTGATTAAATAAGTCTAGCAAGGCCTACTAGTGCTGCCAAGTTTTGCACGAAATGAAAATGTCATAAGCACAGTTGACTCCCGATAACTTGAACCTTTAAGGGAAATCAAAAAAAGGTTGAGTTATCCGGAGTTTGAAGCAAATCACCGGAAGTAAGGAAACAAGCAAACAGATGGAAAGGAAAGGCAATTGAGCAACAAAGTATACAGGAATGGACACTGAATTTGAACTGGAGTGACAAAAAAGTAAAGACAAAGAATTGACGCGGTTGTTTTGAAATAAATTCAATATTTTGGACTTCAGTACACGGTTTTTCCCCCGACTTGTCACGCACTAATAACATGGTTCGAGTTATCGAGGGTTAAATTGTATAGAAATGAGCTAAAGGGAAACAAAAATTACTTCGAGTTAGCAGGAGGTTCGAGTTATTGAGGGTTCTAGTTAATGAGGGTAAAATTACAGGAAATGTCAAAAGGAAATCAAGGGGAAATCGCTTTTGGTTCGAGTTAGGGGGAGGTTCGAGTTAGCGAGGGTTCGAGTTATCGAAGTCCACTGTATCATCAAGGTTAATAACATATATACTGCAACTTTTAAGAAGGCAATAAAATTTGACCAAGGCCCACCTTGAGGTAAAACAGGTTTCTTTACAGCCAACTAATCATTTCAAAAGTCAAAACGCACTAGTTCTTTAGTTGCCAGTCTTAGAAAAGGGTGTTTTATGACCATTTTATAATAGGATGAGCAGAGCAAAGCAAAAAACCAATAAATAAATGGTACATACACTGCTAATTGCAGTTTAGATATCACACACCTTCTTGGCTCACTCCTCACAGTAAAGTACTATGCCAGGGATTACAGTAACTCTTTAATTTAAAACAGAAATACAATAACTTTGTTCTTTATAATGAGATGAAACTTCCTCCAACCAGCCCAGTTAAACACGGATACGGCATAATAAGTGTTCTTTTTTAAAAACTTTGGATCAAACTCACTTTCTACTCATAATTGCTCTTTGCCGAGCATTCAGCCAAGATGCTTAATGTAGCTATAATATTAGCTATACAGCTATTAACAAAATAATTACATCATCTTTGACAGCCCACACTTTACTGCGGCAATGCTCCAATGCTTTACACTCAACAGCTTGTTTGTAGCTCTGGCACCAATAAGATGGACCCCAGGAGCACTTGCTTTGTCCCAAGGGGGTTGCAGCAACTGGAAAAAGGACATCAAATGCAAAATTTAAAACTGTCACAGAACTATTCGAAACCTCAAATTTCATTACTCTGTTGTTGTTTTTCTTGTTTTCTCACCAAATCGTGTTAGCTGTTCCAAGAGTGCCCAGGTTGCCCAAAATTTATAAACAAATGTTAAGGCTCCGTAGGAGCAGTTGCAAGTGTACCATCTCACAAGATGGTTTTACAAGGCATAGAACAGGAAAGTAACTACACAGTTTAGGCACACAGTGATTTAGAATATAGTCAGCACTGGTCTGCAGGGCTTGAAAAGAGAAAGACAGAATTCCAGCTTGTGTTTAATCCCTGCAACTGCCAAGAAGGGATATCCTTAACATGAATGATCCAGCAAAAATCTTCATCTAGTTGTCATAGAAGAGCCTAGCAATTCATGTAACACATGGCTGTACTGCATGAAAGGTGCTGCATCATTGCCCTGTGCTGTTATTTCTAATGATTGCCACTCACTTCAATAATTGAAAAAAATATTTTTTCTCCTTCTACTTTAAAACCCTTTAAACCCTAATATTAAACCGAGATTCTCATTTACTGTCCTTATACTTTTTCAATAGAAGTAGTGGGGAGAATTTGTTGAAATATCAATTAGACTCATCTTCACTGAATGTGTACTCGATTCCCATGACCACTATGTTTTCTAAAGCATTTATGTCATAAGGAGACAGTTCATGCTGATCACTCTTAAAGCTTAAAGGGTTAACTTTTCTGAACAACCCTGCAACCAAGGGAAATTTCAATGCAGGGTTAGATAGTTAGATAGTGGAACCACTCACAATTCTGAAAAATTAAGTCAAGGGAAAGAAGTGTTCATCTCATAGGTGTCCACCTTGTGAGGGGTCAATGATAGGAACCAACTCAGTGGATGTTCGTTCATTTTGGGTGTCTATTATTAAGAAGCATCTGTTTACTAAGAGAGAGTTGATTGTATATTTAACTATCCCTTCATCACTAGTCACGCTGAAGTCCTATGACTATTATCTGCAAATAATAACAGTTACTGTTTCTCAATCTTTGAAGTAGACTTTGGCCCTGCATGATCACAATTTAACCTGCAAATGACAGTTGCCCCCACAAAACTGCACCACTAACTTAGTAGCTTGAGTACTAACTGTTGAAATAAGGTCATTATTATGAAGAGGGGCAAAGTCTAAGCAATGAGCATGATTTTAAAGTGGATAAGCAGCATTGAAAGCTTAATTTTTTAAACACTTGCCACCTGGGCCAGTACTGTTAAGGTTGTACTTGCCCAAACTCATTGTTACCTGTCAAAAACTATACCTCCAACCAACCCGAGGTAAACCAAATTAAATATAGTAAAGGAAACAACACTATCTTCTAGTAACCAACGCCAGTCAACTTGCCATTTTGAAAAATTTGCCTTCTAATGCACTCTAGACAGGGCTTCTGATATTTCGCGGAAAAAAAGCAAAATTTCGCGGGATTTTCAGGAGTAAATTCGCGGAAAAATCGGCCGATTTCGTGGGAAAAAAGTCAAAATTCGCAGAACAATTGGTCGATTTCAGGCGATTTTCGCGGGAGAAAAGTCAAAATTCGCAGAAAAATCGGCCCATTTCGCGGGATTTTAGTGGAAAAAAGTCAATTTTCGAAGGATTTTCAGGGGCAAATTCTTAGGAAAATCGGCCTATTTCACGGGAAATTTTGGGGGGAAACTTCGCCAAGGAACAATCAGTAAAAAACAGCCGATTTCGCTAAAATCGATCAATTTGGCGTCGATATGACCAGCGTTGGTGAACCGTTTTTTTAACAGGGATAATCATTTGCTCTTTCAACAACAGTTTGCTCGAGAAATGAGCGAATGTTAAAGCTATCAACATTATAGTTAGAGCCCAGTTTTTCGCAACGTTCATCTAAAAACGCCTGGTAGTTTTGGGACATTGTTTACTCGTTGCAGTGACAAAGCTTCAAGCTAAATTTGGACGTTTGGGGTGAATAAAGCCGTTCTAATAGCCAAGATAAGTATTAAATATGTTTTGCCGACGCGTATTTGGAAATATTTCTGGCGGATTTCGCGGTATTTCGCGTTTTTTTGGGAATTTCGCGGGATTTCGCGGAAATACCTGAATTTCGCGAATCCGCGACCACGCGAATTATCAGAAGCCCTGTCTAGACTCTGTCTTTCTTATCCTTTATGTCGGGAGTTTTAGATATTCCAGGAACAGTTACAAAACTTCAAAAGATTTTAAAATCAAAACCACACCAGAAAAGATATATCAAAAGCACTGTTGTTTTTGGACTTTTTGTGATTAGGCTATTATCAACGCAAAGTCTGAGTCTGGGAATGAGTTACGTCTTAACAGAAGTAATATTATTCTACAGTAATTTGAAGTCAATTTTCAACTGTATCCGTATCTTTTCTAATTAAAAATGTGCTTGTTCCACGAACCATTCATGTCAAAGGTTTACATGTCCAAGCTAAATTTCTACCTGTCCTGGACAATTGGACATGGGTTTTGCAGGGTGTTCATTAGGCATCAGAGATCGGAGAATTCTCCATTTCTGCTCGGAATTCTCCAGCTAACATGCGATAGTCAATGACTATTTTCTATTCAGACATGGAGCCTCTTTCACAATATTTATAGAGTTACACCTTTCCCCTGCTACTAGAATTCTCAGCAAAAACCTGTTTTGGAGCACCCTGCACCAATGTCAAACCTGGACTATGAGAACTAACATTTGACTGTGCAAAAACCCTGTAATTTTTGGGTAACTTAATATTTAAAAAAAATTGACAATCAACCTTCTTGTTGAAACCAATTTGACCTGGGTTTCATTTTGACCTACAACATACATGTACATAACAGTTCTTCCGCTTATGGTTCCGTCCAAACATGAAACTACTAGCTTCAAAAAACAGAAGAAAGTTAGCTGACTGAAAAAAAAAAGCGGGGGCAGCTACACTTTTCTTTTTCTAAAGAACAAGAAGAAGGAGAAAAAAAATTTCATCGATATAAGCTGAAGCGAATCGCTCAAACATATAGCGTTTCTAAAATATTTCTTGTGTTTCGTGTGGTAACTGAAAGGTGCTATCCAAGCTGGATGAAAAATAACTTCATATCAGTTTAAAATAATATAATATGACAATCTTTAAAAAACGTAGAGAACTATTTACGGTAGAGGACTATTTACAAAACGTATGTTAGCAAATCTTAAGGAAAGTAAAATTTCTTTCCTTGGAAGTTTGCCCTAAAACCTACCACTAGCTTTATATGTCAAAGCTTTTGCCACAAAGCTACATGCAGAAGGAAGCGAAAACCACGATGCTTAGAGGAAAATTTCACTTTCTAGGCGAAAGAGTTTTGTATAAGAGCGTTTTGAGGCGTTACAAAGACTTACCCGAAGCTACTAGAAGTACAAAAACCGCCAATGTAGGGGCCATTTTCAAATTATTCTTACTGCTGTAGATCTTCTCACTGGTTGCGAACCGGGAAGAAAGTATGCAAATTTGTAGTGCTTAGAGCAATGTGATAATCACGAGACATCCTACCAAGCTACAACCAATCAACAGCAGCTCACGAATCACGTGACATCATGCGATGGTGAAGCCCCCTTCCCCGCCCCCTCCTGATTTCGCGTTCTCGGACGTTGTCATAGCCTGCGTAGCTGGCGGTATTGTGTGGGTGCGAGATTAAAGTTTTGGCGGCGGAGCTGTGTTCCAAAAAAAAGGAGTAGGGACGAGGCGGTTCACTCGACTATATTACAACGGCTCCGCCGCCAAATCTCACTTGACTACTACACAATACCGCCAGCTACGCAGGCTAACGTTGTCACCTTGCATGAACTTTAGCAGTACAAAAAGTACAAAAAAAGCGAGGCTGAGAATAGTCATCATTGCCACAGTAACTTTTTTCAACGGAAGATTTTTAAAGATAATACAATAAAGATTGTATTTTCATATTTTATTGTGATCTCTCCATGAAGCCATGATCTTTTGTTCAGACTATATATATGGGACTGTCACATGGATGTCAAACCAGCATTATTTATTCTAGCCTGCGTGGCAAGAGTTTCCATTTGGCGCGCGGTCTTTGATCTTTGACTCTCTTTCCTCGTTCTTTGTTCCTACACCACACGGAAATGCTTGCTACGCAGGCTATATTTATTCCTAAGGGACCGGTCATTATTTATCACCTGGGGGGGGGGGTCGGAGGATTTTGGGGGGGATCACTTGATTTTTAGGAGAACAGAGGGGGGGATCAGTCGTAACTGAGAGCCCAAAAGGGGGGATCACTGAAAATTTTGGAAGGATTCAGAGGGGGGACCACTCAAATCTGCTTGAACAATGCCAGTTTGAAAGCATAGAACATAAATGTGCCCATTCTGCTGGGAGATGATGGCATTTGCAATCTCAATTTGTTCTATTAACACAACTTTATTTAAAAAACGGAAGTCTGTCACACTGGCGAATGTGTGCATTTCAATTTATATCGGGAAAGCTTTGTTTTAACGCTCTTATATTTTTCCTTTTATAACGTGCTCATGACTTAGCTAATATTCATCTTTAAACATGACAGGTGAATTCTAAATTGTGAACTATATAAACTTCTGATAACTGAAACATTGTAAAAAGCGTGTTTGTTTAAACATAAACCATAAACCATAAACCAACGGGAATGAGTTGTCCAGCAGTGATGAAGAGAGTGAAGAATCAGATACGGAGTTAGATGATGACGAGGATAGCGAAGATGATCTTGTCATTGCTGATCTCGATGAACAGTCAACTGTTCGTATGCCAGTTTTAACTTTTGTACCAGATGACCAAATAGCTGAAGTTACTGTACAAGCAAACACTGGATGAAAAAAAAAAGGAAAACAAAAAGAAAACAAACAAAAAAACGAACAAAAAAAAATTATAAAAATGTGAGCAAAGCTACAAAGGCTGATCTATTACACTATAGATGAAAATAAAAAAGGAGACAGGAACAGTGGCCGATCCTAGCCCTTCCAGATGGCCGAATTGTCGCTAAATATGACCTGCTGATAGGGACTTGGCGGACTGCTATTTGGCACTCTAAAAAAAGGACCTTGCAGTTTCAAGCACTGATTGCAGTTTCAAGCACTTTGCAGTTTTAAGCAAGATTGCTTGTATGTCAACTGAATTCAGATGTCTGGATCCAGACTAGAAAAAGACACGGATCAAGAGACACTTTTAAAAAAAGACTGCGCGATAACGGCTTTATTATGCTGTAAGTATATCATAGTTAGAAATACTACCTGTATATGAACGTTTAAAACACTAAATATACACGTCGAAAGGTGAATATGGGTACAAAGACATGGGGGGGGATCACGAAAGTTATATATAGTTATGAGGGGGGATCACTTCAATAAAATAACATTTAAAGGGGGGATCGGCTAAATTTCATCGTGTTTAGCCCAAAATCCTCCGACCCCCCCCCCCCCCCAGGGCGATAAATAATGACCGGTCCCTAAGGCCCGCCGGGTTCAAACGTCGAACTTTACATGTGCCGAACCTAATTCGTGGCGAAAAGAAGTATCATCCTTACTGCTTAAAAGAGGGAAATTTACTGAAAAAAGTAAAAGTCACCAAGCCTGGATATTCTTGTTTTGATTTTAGTGTAATTTGTGTTCTGTTATGGCAAGGAGACAGCTGAGGAGATCGTGATCGTGGTCTTTGGACTAAATAAAGTAACACCATAATTTTTAAAATACATACGCGATTTCTTTATGGATAAAAAGAAAAGCAACTTCTTAAAAGACCGTTTTGAGCTGTCCAGTTTCATTCTAAAAATCTACAACGTGAATGCTGGTAACCGTTGTTACGCTTCTGTGAGTTCTGTCCGCAAAGGTGCGAAAACCCACTAAATAGCCAATCAGAAGCGCGGTTACTTTGAAAAATACGTTAACGTAATTTATGCATTAGGTTCGGCACATGTGAAAATCGAAATCGATCTTTTGCCGTTCTATTCGACAAGCTCAGTCGAATAGGACAGCAGAGTCGACCCAAATACAAAAGTTAAGAGTGAATAAAAGTATCAAAGTAAATCCAATTCTCTGGAAAGACTGGAATTTCTCTTCGCGGAGCCTCTTTGGGTCGTTGGAGCTTGGGATGCCTGTGATATTAGACGAGAGGAGTCTGGTTAAGAGTCTGGTTTTTTGCCAGTGGTTTCCCACGCATGCTCAGTATCTTTGTTTATTGTGATTCTGTAAATTATCAGAAATATTTTATTGTGCTGTGAAAAGATTCTATCCGTTCGGTATTTTTTCTATGTAAAGTTCGGAGCTTGGTTCTTTTAAGTATGAATGAGCCACAAAACAAGGGAGACAACCCCGACAATAGACAAACTTCGCCACAAAACGCCGCGGATATTATTACAAACATGGCTCTCGCTCACGAAATTTTGATGGACGACTCGTTCAAACTTCAATCGGATCTTCCAGAAAACTCGTAAGACTTTTATTTACGTTTTACTCTCTTTTCGTAACAATGCTTTTAAATTTTTTGTATGAATTTCTCTTTGTGTATCTTGCCTTTTGTGCGAGTCACTGAATATATTTTTATGTATATGAATGACACTCACATGTCAGACTAGATGAGAGGATTAGTTGCGTGACAAACTATAAAAGGCACTCGCTATTAAAGAAAACAGATAATCAGATAATTCAAAAAAGTTCATGACATTTTCTTCCATTCGAGGCAATTCACTAAAGAGTTTCCATTTCTTTATAGTTTCTTTTTGTAAAGATAATTTTTAAGGAAAGGTTATTAGTTATTCTGAACACATTTCACTTTTGACACATCTGGCTAAGTAAGCTTATATAATTATTATCATTAAAAAATGCCATTTCCGTTTTTATTTATTTTTCCGTTTATAATTTTTATCAAATCATATGTTTTAACTAAGCAACATCATCGCAGGTTATTACTAGTTTTAGACTAGTCGTTCAGACATTCAAATAGTTCCCTCATTCAATTTCAATTACATGTTGCAGTTAATTTTTTATATTTTCAGGGTATATTCCCTGGCTATGATCCAGATCAGGATTGGTGATCCTTTCCCAGGGTAGACTCTTCGTTCCTCTGATTTCCCATGATTCGAGTGATCTCAGATCACTGATCCTGATCTGGATCGTCCAAATGGATTGACCCTGATGTTTTGGGGTTTGGTAAAATGTATGCTAATGAATGTGAAACAAACAAAAAACAAAAATTAACTGAAAAAAAATAAATGCTTAATAAAGAAGAAGAAGGAAAAAATAAAATTAATAGCTTTGATAGAAGTGTACGGTAGTCCGAGGAGATTAGCTTTCGAGTTAACCACCACTATATTATGAGTGGAAAATTATACATAAAAAATGTGTGTTGGTGCCATGGCAACTATGGATGATACAGTGGTCATTTTTTGTGAAACAGTCATATTACATTATTACCTTTGAGAGTTAACTAGAATTTGCTTGTATTCTTTTTTGAACTTATGGTGGCTACGTGTTTTTATCTCTTCCCAAGTTTTGGTTATGGCAAATTTATTATTGACCTGCCAATGCAGGTCAGTAATATTATGAACTCATTGTGGCCTTGGCCAACTGTCCATATCAACGAAAAGTCTGTGAATTCATTTTAACTTTTAAGCAGTTAGAGTAGTTTTTAACCAGCCTCGTTCCCAGTTGTCCTCGGCGATTTCGGATGTGACGTCACCTGTCAAGCTTGTCGGGAAAAATTGCCGAAAATTGGCACTCGGTTCTAAGCCTCCTCTGGTAACTCGGATAGCAGGAACTGGCCTGGGTACAAGGCTGGTTTTT
This sequence comes from Porites rus, assembly GCA_964035705.1. Lineage (NCBI taxonomy): Eukaryota > Metazoa > Cnidaria > Anthozoa > Scleractinia > Poritidae > Porites > Porites rus. The sequence goes on along the minus strand of OZ037996.1, from coordinate 7,681,956 downwards.
AACGCTTCTACATTAATTTTGTAACGATCTGCCGCAAAATGTATTTAGCAGCTTATATGTATTTATATGCAGATACTGCTCTGTGTTTGTGATAACTTCATGTCAATTATTACAGGCTCGAAAAGCAAGTCAGGGATGTTGTTCATAAAGCATTTTGGGATAAGCTTCGTGAAGAGCTTAACCAGGAGCCACCAGTCTTCAGCCAGGCAATGTCTTTAATTGAGGAAGTTAAAGAGGTAATTATAGCTGATCCAGTTGTATCAAAACTGTATATGTCAGTTGCAAGATTGCAATGAATATTCAAATAATGTTATTGTTTCTTTACAAATTAATTTTAAATTCTCTGGGAATAGACCTTTTCACGGTTGTTTTCAACTTTTGACATGGACCAGGTAGTAAAAATCCATCGACACTGCTGAAAAGAGAGCCTGAAAAATAATAATATAGCCAAGTTTGAGAATGATTTGTTGAGAAAGAATAAAGATATTATAGCGCGGCAAAGTTACAAAATTTTGCAGATGTTTATATGGTGAGGGGTACCAACCTGCCTCAGCCACCACACAGACCTTTGTAAACTTTTTCGACTTTTGTAGAGCTATAAGTTTGCTCACTTTAGAAGTATTACTTTCAAACCTGGCAGGTTTAATACCGGTAATGTTAAGGTGCTCTTTTCAGCAGTGTATTTAAAACAGAAATGTCCTCAAAAGTTTATGGCTCAATCAATTCCAAGTGTGGCCATCACCCCGGGCTTTTGTCATCGTGTCAATCCCGGTGGTGAGCAATTTGTTAGAAAACCTCTTCCCGGGGGTGGAGTGTAATGTCAATTCTTCTAGAAGCAGTTAACATCGTTCCACTTCCAATATTTCACTAAATTAATCTTTGTCAAAAGATGTCTCTTGAATTGCTTATTGTTTAACTCTGGAGGGATCACCTACTCAAAGTCACACACGACAATAGGAAAAGAGGATGTGACACACATCACAAAACATCATAAAGATGCAATATATGGATGTATATAGCTTTGTAGGAAAGCCAAACTGAAAGTTATCTGTAATTATTTAAGGGAGACCGCAAACAGTTATGTTAAAATTAGCAGAAAAGAATGTTTAAGTTAAGGAGTAAATTCCCTGCTCTCAAAATCGATTTCACTGACTAAGTAACAAAGAGTTGGTTCTCCAAAGACAATGCATAGCTAGTTCAATCTTTGTCAAGAGTTTCCAAAGGCAGTTTGAATGTGTAATTGTAAAGTAAAAAATTTTGAAAGTACTGTTATTGCCTTGTTAAATATAGTATTTGCAACTCATATTTACAGGGTGGAAAAGGCAATTTTTGTGTTGTCACAGGGTGGGGCATTTGCATAGTTTTTTCAAGCCCCTCTGTGGGGTTTTAGTATGAACCGCCCAGCCCCAACCAGGGGTTTTTTGCAGCTTTCCCCCCGAAAAAATGACAAATGCCCAAGCGGGATGGGCACGCTTGGAATTGACTGAACCATTATCTGGTATATATTGGAACCAAAATTTCCAGAGATAACTGATGGAACTTTATTAACTTTCATTATTGATCACAGTTTCTGTTTAGCTTATCAGGAAATGATGAGCATATGAAATTATGCCAAAAGTCACAGTATCGTTGAAAATAATGCACTTATTGTAGTTTCTTCTTTCCCTTGTTTTTGCAGAATATGCTGTCACTGCTTCTTCCTCATCACAATTCCCTAAGAGCACAGATAAATGAAGTTCTTGACCTGGATCTAATAAAACAGCAGGCTAGTCATGGTATTCTGGATATTTCAAGGCTGGCACAGTTTGTAGTTGGTATACTTAGCAAGCTCTGTGCCCCTGCTAGGGATGAACAAGCCAAGAAAATCCTTCAAAATGAGGATCTTGTAGATCTTTTCAAGTGAGAGAAAATTTAAAATGCATAATAGAGTGGAGATGAAAAAATTTTGGTTGTCTGTGCAAAACAAAATGTTTTTTTTTTAGAGTAAATCATACAGTATCTCTCTTTTCTGATGTTTTCCAGAATACACATGTGATCTTGTTCTCATTGGTAAACAATTTTTTGCTAAAAAGAAACAAAAAATGTTTTAAAAAATTATTCCATTGCAAGATGGGTAAAGAACATGCCAAAACAGATAGAGATTCGAATTGAATTAATGTCCTTTATAATTTGAGCTTAAATACGTAGGGGCTGCTTATTTTGACACTCCTGAACGCAGCTTATAAAACTGTCCAAAAGTGAACTGATAAAATAGAAAACAGCAGATGACCGAAACCTTGTGACTACATTAGGCATGTTCAAAGCAATAAATTATTGTTTCAAAGTTATATTATTCTTATTACACCTTTTGCTGTTCAAAATTTACAAGAAAATAGGCAATCATCTGTGTGAAACGGCGACCATATGCGTCATATGTGCAAACGTTCATATTTTTGCGTTAATGAATGTATCTTCGCACTTTTGGCCGCTGTTTCATGCAAATGATTGCGTATTTTCTCGTAATGAATGGCAAAAGGTGTAAATTGGCCCATTGGTTAGCATGACTTCTAATAAAGTTAAGAAATGATAGTTTTCTTAAATGGTTATTGTTCATTCTTCAGATTCTTCAGTGTAACCTTGATTTTGGCCTTGCAACTTACTGTTACCTGGAAATGGTGAAACTCACATGAAACAATAACTTTCATTTGCCGTTTGTCATTATGTTTTTTAGGGAAGTGTTTAATTTGATGGATGCAATGAAGGTAGACATGGCAAATTTTCAACTTCAATCCATTAAACCTCATCTAGTGCAACAGTCTATTGAATATGAGAGAAACAAGTTTAAAGATTATCTTCAATCTAATCCAGGTAAATAAGTAAATTTACAACAAAGAAAATATATTTGTGTGACATGTATAATTTAATTTGTGAATTTGAGATATAACAATAAGTACAGTCAAACCTCACATCAAAATGCCAAAGGTTGCTGATAAGAATTTGAATAAAGGGTCTTTACTAGCAGGAACATGCAGGTCTGTCAGGTCTGCTTATTTAAATAATTTAAACAATTTCCGAGATGAAATGATAAATAAATAATCAAAGTTTGGAATACTGTGCATATTTTGAGCTATGCATGTATATGGCGAGCATTGGCAAATAGAAAGAAATAATTTGTAAAGAAAGAACAATCTCATTGTCTTATCCGGTCACTGTGCAGCATTAAATTATTCAATTTACTTGGGTAGGATATCAGACCCTGTAAAAAGTGACTAATCATGCAAGCACGGTTAGCTCGCTAACATGTAAATACTTACTATTTATTCAAAACATTTCGCCTTTTCTGATTGGCTCCAATCCCCTGGCTGATTCTTCATAACCAACTGGCGATTACCATATTTGGAATATGAGAGCAACATACCATCGATTGGATGGTATATTTGATTGGAAATGAGGTTGATCAATGGACCATATAATTTGATTGAAAACAAGGCTGCTAGCCATAGGGAAATAGACCATCGCCAAGCCGAAAACAAATGGCGTTCATAGGAATCCAAAGACAAAATAGCTGAATTTCGAACTAAATCTGAACGGAAGAAATACAAGAATACGCTAAACATATCACTCTATGGATTTTATTTACGTTTTGAGGAATATCGACATTGAAGGAAAAACATCCGTTTATATCCTGAAACTGTGTCAAGAAATAGGCTAAAGGTTTGAAGAAAGTCTACGAGGAGGTAATCTTGTTAAGAACAGTTCAAGAACTACATTAAACATATCATTCAATGGATGTTATCTACTTTTTGAGGAGTATCTTCGAGGAAAAACATTTGTTTTTATCCTGAAACTGTTCCAAGAAATAGGCTAAAGGTTTAAAGAAAGTCAACGAGGGGGTACTTAGAAACATTTTGAATGAATAATTATTATCGAATTTGCCTTTCGCATGATGTGAAGACTTATGCAGATCTCGGAGGATGTTATCTGCCTTTGCCTTCAGCCTCAGTGGATAACATCCACCTAGATCTGCTTAATTCTTCGCATCCTACTCATCAGCTTCATTCAATAATTGCTAATTATTGACATTATTATTCTTTGGGCACAGTCATGAGTACATGATTAGGTTATTTTTCTTACAAGTACACAAAATTTAGTCATCTTTATTACTTTTCAGCTGGTCTTATGTCAACTAAGGTGTGGTTAAAAAGAGGAGCAGAGGTGGCAACAGGGACAACTCCCAGGACTGCTGCACAAAACTCAGCAGAGGGAGTAGACAGTACAGACTTTCAGAGGAAGCTACAAGACACTAGTTTATCAGATGTTTTAGTTCATGGATATTTAGGAATTATCTTCGGTGAACCAGGCTGGCCTTACCCTGAGGTATAATGGTATTTATAAACACTGGACACTTTCTCTATACTACTATACAAAAAAAAAAATTGGGCGGATGTTTTTGGTAGCACATTCATTCTGATGTCATTTCAGTCCAATACGTTTTCCCGTAGCCTGGGACTAGGCGTCCGTAGTGGGGGAAAAAGGCGAAAAAAACTCTTAGCAAGGAGGAAAAAATCAGCGACAGAAGCTAGCTTGCTTAGCTTGCCGATTTTTGCTGTTTCACCCCGTTTTTTACCTTTTCCCCCCACTACGATGCCTGGTCCCAGGCTAATTTTTCCAGTGGTTCCCTGGAGCAAGCCACATGGCCTTGTTAGACTTCTAAGTAACTGCTGCCTAAAAATTCTGGTTGTTATAGCATCTGATTCTGAAAATGACGGGGAGCATTACAATGTATGACACATACGCAATCCACAATTCCTCTGAATTTCTGTGGAGATGGGATAACACACAAAACATCAGAGCCAATGGGACATATCACATCCCTTTTTTAATCCACAATTTACCCTGTCAGAATCCCGACGTGTGGTTTAATGCTTTTGTTAAAATAAAATACTCCTAAAAACAGTTTTCACTATACTAGGAGAAAAACAAATAAATGATAATAACGACAATAATCTGACTATAGAGTTAAGAATGTAAAATTATTTCATATGAGAAGTTCTGAGAAGATGCACTGTATCTACAGGGGGCACACAGAAAGGACGTGTCAGAATTTATTGTTCCTTCCAGAAGGGTAAGGGGGGTCCCAATCAACCGTATGAACGCATTTGATGAAATCACAAATTATTGTGTTTGTTAGTATCTACATCTCTCTTGTTTGTAGACTTTGATTATGGACGAGTTTCGATTGGCTGAGATGAGATGGAGTATCCGCCGCACCACTCTGATTGCTTCAGTTGTACTCGTAACACTGAACACTGTTGGTCAACAGCTGGCCTCAGACGCAGCTTATCTCACCAGTCTTAAGAAAGTGCTTTATATTCTCCTGGAGGGAGTATCTGAGGGGTGAGTCACAACATGTCTTGAGTTCATTTGACCAGAATACCCCCGTGCGCCCTCCTTTTTGGGGCACCCAACGACTGTTTCCTCCCAAATACGTTGAAAACACTTTTTAGGCTATTCAGAGTACTTTTAGATCTCTAGAAATGCATTCTAACCGGCATGGGAACTTGCGTCTTTTCGAAGGGCTTCAGTATTTTTAGATGCAATTTAACGACTTACAAAAGTGAGAAAAGAATTTTTCTGATTCCTCTCTCCATCACATTTTTTAATCTTAAAATTTTTGGTTCCCTTTTGTACGAAAAATAGCCTAACATGGGCAGTGAAATGTATAAAATTCGAAAAATCATAGGAAAATAATTAGACAATTGGTTATGAAGAACTAGCTGGGGGATTGGAGCCAATCAGAAACGGCGAAATGTTTTGAATGAATAATAACAGTGATTTTTTGCTCATGACAACTAAAACGTTGCGGAGAAAATATTTCAGCATACTATATTTCTTTACTTTTAGGGACTTCCCTTCTGCTCTTCCTGGAATGTATGAACAGATTATACGAGAAACTGAAAAGTTTCTAGATGACAGAGGTTTAAACAAACTCACATCTCAACAAAAAGACATGCTGAAAGGACAAACTGAAGGAATAACGTTCCCTGATAACACTGTATTTAACTTGATAAGTGAGTAGTAAATTATAATAGGCATTTGATAATCATCCTTTTAATTCTTCAGGGTTAGAGAACTGGTCCCGAGGGTGTCGGCTTACTAGAGCTTTTACAGTACAAACTCAGTATTTTTACATTCCCAAGCGGACAATCCCCGTAGGCGGCAGTGGACACTTTTAGGGTTTACGAGTTAGATGTTAACTTTGTTTTTAAGCTCTCGTAAGCGGACACCTGAAATGATGAAATCTCATTGGTCTCTGAATCTTGTATTTTTTAAATTATATTTATTATTTTGCTCTTTGTCACAATGGCTGAATTTTTATCAGTCTCAGTGTCTGTTTTTTTTTCTTTATTTTTTTTCAAAGACACGTCCGGTTACACCTCAAAACACTATTTGAATTTTATGCTTGCGCCTAAATGGCAACGTCATCAGAACAATAGTGTAGCCAAACACGTAACAAACAGTTTTTTCGCATTCCCAGTATGTATTTGTAGTTGGGCAGGCTCCCGTTAGTGGCCATTTAACCCGTAACCCTTTAGTGTCCGCATAAGAGAACCATGCTTGTAAGAGGCCAGCTCCAGTAGACCTTTTTTGTGATACGGCGGCTATATTGAATTTATTAGATTCAAGGAGTATTATGGGGTTCATTCCCAGGGGGCATGAGCACGATCCGATATACTCGCTCAGCATTTACGCGCGCTTTTCGGGCCAATTTTTCTTTAAGTTTTCGTAGAAAAAGATTGTAATGGGAAAAAAGATCGTTGCGTCGTGTTTGGATGTAATAATGATCGTTTTTTTCCCGCGAAATAAACAGTGAAGTTCTCTTTTTGCCCCAAAAGCGCGCGTAAATACTAAGCGACTGCCCCCCTGGGCATCCCATAATACCCCTTAAATCTAATAAATTCAATATGGCTGCCGTATCGGTAAAAAGGTCTATTACGGACCCCTTTATCTCGTCCCGAGGGGGTCCGCTTACGAGAGCTTCCACTGTATTTCGTATTAGATATAAGATTAATGACTCGCTTGGTTCAAGTTGGAAGCTCATCCTGCCAGTTTTTTCCTCTTCTTCGTCTTCTTCTTCTTCTTCTTCTTTTTTTTCTCCTAACTGTAAAATAAGTCCTACCTCATGAAATTTAAAGCGATGTTTTCTTTCCACCTTGCAGGCACCCGGGTGTATGACTTCATGTTAACCCGAATTAAGAGTCTACTCCATCAAAGAAGAGATGCTGCGCGTTATTCACCATCTCAAGATAGAAGATCCACTTCACCTACCATTCCTCAGGGACTAGCTTGTGTGAACTCTGAACTATCAGAAATTACCGGCCGATTTGCGCGTGTAATCGGTCACAATATTGCAGTATTTACACCATTTTATGAAGATATTTTAGAGGAGTTAAAAAATTCGTGACATTTTTCATCTCTAGGTGAAAGATAGGTTTTCTTCAGGCTTTCCCATTTTAAACCCGACTTTATTTATCAGAGTGTAAATGTATTTAGCACGCTACTGCAGACGTCGTTCCCTGAGGTAACTTGTAGATACTCCTTACTGTTGCATATGTTGTGTAATGCTGTAGTGTCTCCTGCCAATATAATTCTGAACTTGTTAGCTCAAGAGAGGGGATATGGCTTAATCTAGAAACACAACTCAACGGTCACTCGATGTTATTGCATGTTTGAACACGTCCTGCGACTCGAAGCGGCAACATTTTAGGACCGGCTACGGTTTTAGGTCAGCTGACTTACTAGTAGATCAAGATTGAAATCTTCTCGCAAAGTTGAAATCAAATTGGTAAATACAAGATGACTTTTATTTAGAGCAATTTCGGTAAAAAATGAAACTAGCTTCTATACTTCCACGGTATTGCTTCCAACAATCTTTACGGGTGCACGAAAAACTGTGGCGCGCAATATTCTACCTTGTGGCCGGACCATAAGTAAGGTAGAATATGCCCGTAATATCTGATAACTTTGATAGATAGGTGGACTTACACTGTGTTGTCACTGGTTACGGATCAAAAGAGGATCAACACTTTCAGTGTATGCTGCCTCGTCCCCAAGAAAGCTTCCTTGTTCTAGCACGGTGTCTTCTGGGAATGTACATCCTTCCCTTGATGCCCTGCACTCTCTGTTCTTTAGTACAGGGACCCCAGAGGTCGGGGAACTGTGGCCTAACTTTTATTCGATACTTTTGACAACATTCTTTCAAAATACTCTCGTATGTTTTTAGGCACGACTTTGAATATGTTCATCGGCAATTGAGTCGGGCTATAAAACAGTGTTTCATGTAAAACATTCGCGATTCTTTTAGTTCTTTAAGGAAATTTTTAAACGAGGCTTGGTTTGTTGGAAGTTGATAAAAATATATAGAAATTTGAAACTGTAATATATTCCAGAGTTGATTCTATAAATGTGGTTAAAAAATAATGTACTTTTTCATTACGGTGCTAAATTGTAGAATTATCAGAAAAGGTTTGCTGTTTTGTAGTGTTTACCGCCACGAATGTATATCTTTGTTGTAATAGAATGTATTTAAGAAAAAAGTGAAGTATTTATCTACGCCCTTTTAGATACTGCAAATTATTGCAAGGAGTCAAAATAAATTGTTATGTTGCTGGTTACACAGTAAATTAATAATCTAGTTTTCTGTACTTGGGTGATTATTGTGTGTGTATATATGATAGTCGAAAACGAGAAATGCTTGTATTATAGGTTTACATGTAAGAGTGTATTCAATAAACTAAAATGAAGTCGTGTCAGTGTCAGCAATTTGTAATGTTGTACCATTCAATTAAAGAAGTTTCAGCAAAAATGCTGATAAAAAATTGTTATTTTTTCATAAATCGATTGTACTGTTGCCAAAATTCACGCTGCAACTAAATCTCTTTGGAAAACATTAGAACACCTTGACGATCCTTGGATTAGACTCGTGATACAGACAGACGTCAGCGATTCAATCCGCCTACGTAACTGGCGGGATTAGCGGGCGAGTGTCGGTAGTTTTTTGTGGCGGTGGAGCCGCAAGAAGCTAAGATTGGAGCAAGTAAAATTAAAGTCCTCGCGAAGAGAAAGAAAATAGCACGAACATGAAAAAAAAGGAGGTTTCTGGGGAGAGGAAGGGCTCTCTTCCTTTCTCCTTTTTCCCGCCATAATTTCGCACGCCTTTCACTTTCGCGTCTTCCCCAGTATCTGAGTCGATTTTGAGAGCCTGGAACAGGCTACCAAGAAAATACCCCGTGAATAACAATCCCGCCAGCTGCGCAGGCTACTACTCAATAATCAGGCTGTTAATAGCTAGCTATCGTGGAAGTTTCAAAGTGTTCACGGATCTTCGGGTATTTTTTCCGTATGTTTGTCCCATGAATGCGCTAAAATGGAGCGTTTATACGTTCAGGTCAATGCGAAGTGCGGGTAGGGTTACTGTAAGTATCGTTCACGATCTCTCAATCTTTAAGTTTGGGGCTTGCCGCTCGTTTCGATAATTGGCCGGTTCCAGTTTGTGTAAGAAAAAATAGGGGCTGTCGGCGTATCAGGGCTGTTATAGCTATTGTATTTCGTATATATATGAGCGTAATCATGTGTCCTTTAATTTGTTGGCGTTACCGTGTAGCTGTTTCTTATTATCACCCCGGTAGCCTCGATATTAACAGCAGTTACAAAGCCCTCGTTTTTGGTCATGATCAGTACTATATCAAACTGAGGCCACCCAAAAGTAACAGATGCGACATTTGTTTCTGTGGAATTCAGGTTACTACATTTTTAGATTTTTTTGTTTAAGTCGGTGAGTGAAGGAAGAAGATTAGGCCAGATTAGTTTAGTCAGCACGGCCATTTAGGTTTAAAGATAAGTCAATTGCTAGGAGAAGAGCGTTTAATTACCTAAATGCTCAAATTCGTACCCTCCCGATCCTTTTACGAGCTCGATCCCTTATTCGAAATAGCACCTTTCTTCAGTCTAACTTAATATCAGTCATCTCTCCCTAGAACGGACACTTTCGGGACTGTTCGTCTGAGAGAGGTGTCCATCGGCTCCTGGTCCGACTTTAGAAAGTTAAGGTAACGTGACACCAGTAAAAACTTAAGCTGAACCCAGAACTCTGAGCTGAACCTATTTGCATTGAATAATCATCTGTTTAACTTATGCATTAGACAAATCAGCTAAAACTGGAACATTGTAGCAGAAAAGTGGAATTATTTTCTTACGGTACGCAATCAAACGCGTTCATTATAAGCAAACGTTTACGGCTTTGTTACCTAAAAGCGTAACAGTATACCGTGCTCTGCCAACTGGAGAAAGACTACAAACTACTAAAAATTTTACAATTTATTGTCATTTATGACAACTACATTTCCGTTTTGAGGTATTTTCTTAGTGCATAAAGCAAAGCTCAAATGTCCGTTGACGGTTTCAAGAGTGTCCGTTATCCGTCTTAAAAGTAGTGAGTACAGTTACAGTAAAATGATCGAAAAACGGCAGGGACCAACATCAGGCTAGGTCTTTGTCTTTAGAGAGGTGTTCGTCTTATAGAGGTGTCCGTTAACAGAGAGTTGACTGCCTGTTAAATAGGCTCCCAATGCAAATCCAAGAAAGAAATAGAGACATCGAATACACAGCATAAAACAGATAAAAGTGAGACAGAGGGATTTGAATTAGTGCCGGATCCAGACCTTGAGATAAGGGGGGGGGGGGGGGGCAGTCTCCAAAAAACTTATTTCGACCCTTCGGGCCTCAATTTGGTCTAAAAATAAAGGGAGCGGGGCCCCCGGGCCCCTCCCCTAGATCCGCCATTGTAAATTACTGCAATGGCCAGAACGTGGAACTTGGATGGTTAGAGGAGACAGGACTTTGAAAGTAAATACATAGAGGATATTACACGGTGCCTCGAAGATATGACTTTTATGTTCAAGTGGCAACAATAATATCTCACGAGTGAGCGAAGGGAACGAGTGAGATATTGTTCTTGCCAGGAGAACATAAAATTCATATCTTCGAGCCAACGTGTAATTTTCTTTTTATTATATTATATGGAGAAACCAATTCAACAAAAGCAAAAGGCGGGAATCGTGACGTCATTGAACGATACGACACTCACAAAGGTGACATACGGAAAATACGCAACTCGGGTCCCGGATGAAGTGGCGTATAGAATCTACGAGTGGTTTAGCCTGCGTAGCTGGCGGTATTGTGTAGTAATCGAGTGAGATTTGGCGGCGGAGTCGTTGTAATATAGTCGAGTGAGATTTGACGGCGGAGCCGTCACGAGCTCGCACCCACACAATACCGCCAGCTACGCAGGCTACGAGTGGTTTAGTTCCCAGTAAAACACTCTCCTCCATATAATAAATACAGATAAGTGTTTCTTCTTACAGGTATACACGTTCCAGTTTACTCAGTTAATGTGTATTTACGGAAATAAGGGTCTCTAGTCTAGATTCAGAAAAGTAAAAAGCCCAGGCGCTAACTCGGTCATTGACGGTAAGTAAAGTGTTGCGAGGAACGGCAACATGCCACACCCTGTTTCAGCATTCGATTTTTCACTGATTGTTTGACATCAAGTAACGATTACTGAAATTTCGGCAGCGAAATCGAACCTGTATCAATTTCAAGTGTCTTTGCTAAGATAATATTAGTCCAAGCGGAGGGGTCTAGTAGTTTAGAAAGGTTTATCCGTGGAGTTTTCTTTCGAGCCGGCTGTAATATTAGCGGGCACACACCCTCGGATTTCCCCGGATTACCATAATCATGACTTGCGACTTGTTTTGTGTTGCTCGTAGATGTGAGTGAAAGTTTTCCTCAGCGACACTGTCTTAGCAAAAAACAAGTGACTGATGAATCCAATTTTTATATTTACTGCTTTGCCGCTGGCCATAGGAATTGAAGAGAAATCTCAGAAATCTAACCGGCCAAGTAGCTGAGCATTTTAGAAACAAGAGCCTTTTGGTACATATAGGCACTGTCTGATCTAAAAACAACGCCGGAAGTGTACAGACAAACCGGATTTGGCAAAATCCTTTCTTTTGCCGGGCGCCAGCCCCTGATATTTAAAGCTTATACTAATGGTCTTTCCGGACCCATTGTTAAATTTAAGCTTGCAGCTCCTTGTAGCGCGCAAACTTTTTGTGAAATGAACAAATGTTTGTTTAAAAGCCACTATCTGTTCATTTAACAGAAAGGCTTTCGTGACCGTTCAAACGGCTGACGCATTCTTTTGTAGGTCTAAATTAACCTGCCATTATTGCAATTAGCATATTGGCAAGGCGACCGAGTCTTTGTTGTGTGAACGTGATTTAGCAAGAAGCAAAGATGGCGTGATGTGGCGCGCTAGAGAGAATGCCAAGAACATTTATGCTACTTTTTACAGTGTAATGGCCTATTGAGTAGATGTTTTCGCCGCTAGCCCGCGGAAAAGCTGGCTGGGATGGTGGTCTTGATTTTGAAGATGGCTTGGATCAAACGGTAAGACAAAAACTGCTCTTTTCCTTTCGGGTTTCTTTCTGTTTTGAAATGATCATTCAATCTATGCCGAAATCTGCATGCACGATGAGACTCTTCTGGTTTTGCTTAGCGTAGAATTAGGCAGTGCGATCAAGGGCAAGGGGGATGAAATTCATATCTGGGAAAATTGATAATGGCAGACCGAGATGCGGGTGAATTCAACACTTTTCAAGTTTTGTTTATCAATGTAAGGCGCTTAGAGCTTTCAACCCTGGTCGGGCTCGTTTCACACAAACCGGGTTAAAGCCTGATCTTTGAATAACTTTTTGGCGCATCTCCATTTCGTTTTGGTGCTCTGAATTATTCGACCAAAATATTGTAGAGGACTGAGAAATTTAAGACGGTGCTAGTGGAAGTAATAATTTGCAACAACCGTCTGGCTGATAATTGACAGTGTTCGTAAATTATTACATAAGTCCTTAGCTCCAAACAGATCGAAAGAACGGAAAATTCGAAGGTTAGGTCCGTATACTTGAACAATGCTTCTCATAATTTTGTTGCAAAACATAAAAAAGATGAAAATGACAATAACTAAGTTGACAAGAGTAATTTAAGAGCAGAATGTGAACGGCCGGAGCACCGTATTTGAACAATTATCAAAAAAGGACCAAAAAGACACCCTAGTGTGCAAACATAGGTAATTTTACTCAATGAAATGTCAGAGCAATCAAGCTGAGTGTCATCTTGTTTAACATTAATTTAGCCGCTAAAAGAAACAAAACTACATGAACCTTTGACCGTTACCGTACCTTCATGCACCACTAATTTTGACTTTCCCGTAATGTTGATCATTGTGATCAAGTTACAAAATTTTATATTTTACAGGCTGTAAATTTGGACACTGAAATGAATGGATAATTTTTCGTGAACAACACTTATATTGGCAGAAAAAATATTGCCAAAATATATGATTGGGATGCTTTCCAAAATGTGCATAATAATATCTTGATTTTGCAGTGTTTTATGTAATTGTATGTCAAAATAAAAAGGAGGGTGAGTGCTTCATTACGGCTGGGTACTTTCATCTGTTTCAAGGTGTTTGGAACTGGTGATGAAGCACATAGTCCAAGTTTTTGATGTCTTCTCAAATGGAACAATAAGAAATTATGACATGTTTTCTCTGGTATGCATAATTTGTTTCATGAGTTGTGTTAATCAACAGAACATGTCATTTAAATGCAAGTGTTTGATCTCAGATGAAAAACATGTTTCATGTCAGATGAAAACCTGGTCGTGTTTTATCTGGTGTTTTGTCAGATTTATCCACCTGATCTAAATGGTCATCATTAATATTGGCTTTTGACTGCAGTGAATAATAAAATATTAATGAATTCTAGTACATCAGTTACAATACATAATACAAATTATACAATTTATTAATTCTCCCCAAGGGGCTTTTCAGAATATTAATTAATTTTCAGAATTATATATGTTTATAAAATAACTGAGATAGTACGCGTGATCTGATTGGTCAAAAACCTATGGTTTATTATACCGGTAAACCCATAGAAAAAGGCATCCGGACCACGAGCCATAAACAAAACCGGCTATTGATCTGCAAACAACGATTTTAGAAAGGCTAAAAAAAAACATAACAAGTTACTTACCCAGTCCTTCTTAATATTAAAATAGTTGGTTTCCATATTTTATTACTGAGCATTACAATTCGCTACTGCCATAGCTTTAGAAGTTATAAAGTACAAAGCTGGAAAGCAGTTTACATTTCACGACGATGCCAAATCGCAGAGAAAGACAACAACTGTGTGAATTTCTGGTGTAGAAAGTCTCTAGGAAAACTTAACCACGTGCCAACCAGCAACAAAACGGATAGTTTTAGCATTCTTGATTTATTTTATTTCAAAATTAAATTCCTTGATCAAAGAAATTGTTTCAAAAAGAGATCTCTGATCAAGATATGGTACAAAATCGGCCGCTGGAGGTTGTAAACAAGCTGCCAACGATGATGAAAGATGTCAGAGTTTCGGGCTAGTTTTTTCCAACATTTGCACAAATTATTTGATGATATCGATGCCATGACCTACCTCACACCACCTGACTTCACAAATCGACAAATATTAACGCCAATATGTGGCTATGGCAAAGAAACCTTTCTCCACCACTGACATATTTCCATCGGTCGCTGTACGTGCATATAAAGTTACATGCGACAACTTAGCAAATGCAGCCACGTCGTTACCGCAGCATTTCTTGATCATAATAAAGTCCAGGAAACAGATCTTAAACCACTGCGGCTTGTAAAAAGTGAATGAAGTCCTCCATTACAATAGCTGCCAGTTCCCTCTGTAAGCACGAAATTCTTACGGATCGACTCAACAAAATACAGCTGCGTACAGTCTGATGTTCAATCAATTTCTACTTCTGTAGTAAACAAACCATGAACGTATTCTTTCATTGTACGTTCGCATGAATATGTGTTGACTTTTCCTGTAAAACAGCTTTCATAAGTTATCATGTAATGAGTGCAAAAACTCGTGTTTTGAAGTGCTGCTGTTTGTTGTTTGACTGAACTGAGTTTTGAGAAAGTTTAGCGCTATTAAATCGTGAGTCGTGATTGGCTTATGATGACTTTAGAGAGAAGACATGACTTGATCACGGTACTAAAATCATGTTTTTTACCTAAAAGACTCCATTTTATTAAAAGTTATTTTATAAAAGCAATAGACCACACTTTCTATGGGTTTACCGGCGTGATAACCCACTTGGGATGTTGGGAGAACACTCGAAAAGCTTGTAAATCACTCGCCTTCGGCTCGTGATTTACAAGCTTTTCTCGTGTTCTCCCAACATCCCGCGTGGGTTATCACGCCGGTAAACCCATAGAAAGTGTGGTCTATTGCTTAAATTGATCATATTTCATTCTTGTTTTTCAGTCCCCTATAGAGCCTCTCTTTCCTCAGTTACTAAATCATACATCACCACGTCACAAGTCTGCCAAGTCTACTGGCAGTTTTGTTTTGGATGATGGACAACTCTCCCTCCCAAAGACATTTGTCACTCGCAAGGGTGCTATTCTCCTTTTTACCCCAAGTGATGATCTTCATTGCCATGGTAATGTGGAGAGCCACCTTAAAAAGGAGAGTGTGTATGAAGCAGGGCTAAAACTAAGAACTTTGGGAAATTTGACCCACTCAGTGCTTGAGTTTGGAAAAGAGGTGAGCTTTCAAAAATCTTGACTGAAACTAACTGTCAATTAACCACCGTATAGCATGAAACTATCTGTTATTTTGATGATTTGTTAATTATTAATCTGTTTTTGTTTGTGTGTTTGTTTTGTTTTGTTCTTTGTTCTGGCAGATGTAAGAGTGAGATAGGTATCAAAGTTATTGGAACATACTCATTGATTTTCATCACTTTTGCTTTAATAAAACAAAAATACTTTATCTCTGCGTTCTAGCTAGACGCTTTCTTTCCATAGCTGTCATCTTAAATTAATGATCTGTTTCCTTTCTTTGTTCCCTTTAAAGTTAAGGTAACTTTCTGATGCACACAGTGTAATCTCCTCTTTAACATAATTATTTTCAAAACATATTTTTATTTATTTTGGACTTCACCGTTTTCTTGAATTTAGGATGAAGAGGCTTGGGAGGGCAGCGTCGTGGACAGTCCTAAGGAAACATCACTAAAAGGGAATCTGGAGAAAAGAGACAAAACACTGTTTTTAAGATTTCTTCACTACCTTGACTCAGAAAACCTGACAGCAGATAAGAATGTTCAGCCAGGTGCTGACCCAGATTACTACCTTGAAGAACTTAAAAAAACCAGGTCTGTAATGTAAAAGTGGTGAACTTATGCAGCAGGAGGGTAGAGAGAGGAGGCTAGCAAAATCTACGTTTGTGCATGAAAAATGTGACAACACTGGGTACTTGAACGTTTTATCGCAATCTTCACTTAATATAACTGTGTTCTAGTCTTTTACAAAAGGGTCTGTTTAAAGGAGGTTGAAGTTTGGCAGAAAATTTTGTCAAACATAATATTGTGATGCTTGTTAGCCGAGGTTTTGCCGTCTTCTTTCCTCTTTTCATTCTGTTGCATAAGTTTACCATTATTTTGTACAGTGATACCTTTTTATTAGAGTCACCATGGGAACAAAACCAAGTATCCATGTTATAGAGGTTTCTGTAAAAAGAATGCCTGCAAACGCAGACTTATTTCTTGATCTGATGTCACATTCTCCTATTGTCTCATAGGCAGACAGGAGAATGTAATGTTAATTCATCAGAATTCACTTTTTGCTCTTTTCTAACAATTACTTGGGTTTACAAGAATACAGCTAAACTTAAATGGTTTCATATTCTAAAATCCAGTAGCACCACCCCACCCCCCCCTGATAAAATGAACAGCTAGAGTACCACCAGGGGGTACTGCTCTTAGTTATTGTCCTAACACTTGACTGTTTATTTTGTTTTCAGTGGTCATAACTCTTCAAGGAGATTCAGGTCACACACTCCATTTTCAACCAGAACTTCTTACTCTGGTAACACTTATTCTCATTTCCTGGAAGATGATGAGGAGATTACTGGTATCATCCAAGACTACATGAAGTATGGTAGATCAACTGGGCATGGCCACAATAAGGAACACTTAGAACATGGAGTTGTTTCATCAGATCACATGCCTAATATTGACACTGAAGGGTAAGTAAATGTTACATTTGTAAGGGCTAGTAGTTTTAATAATTTTGGGGGATATTTTATGGTTATTTTAAGTTACTACTTGAAGTCAAGTGTCTTGATAAATTGTTGTAATGTCTAGTATTTACCCCCTCCCCCCCAACCAGAACACAACGTGAGATGTGAGAGGTGCCCTTGTTTCTTGTGTTTCTGCTTAGCGATTTGATGCTTGTATGAACATCTAAATCTGAAAAAAAAAGAGAGAGGGAGAGAGACTGCTTGTAGTTTAGTCAAGAATTGACAACAACTTCAAATGTTGACTCAGATTTAGTTGTTGATGCTCGCGCAGGCATCTAAATCTGGAGAAAAAGAGAAAGAGAGAGTTTAGTTAAGAGTTGACGAGGACTTCAAATGCTGACTCAGATTTTTTGAAGCCTACTCTTCAGGTCTTTAAGTGTAAAAAAGTACTTTCATCTTTTATTTATTGCTGGACTTACTTGTACCCTCAGCTTTAGTTCTTGCTTTGCGCAGGCTGATTTCTCCTTGCTTCTTTCAAACAGTTGTAAAAGTTACTGTCAAATTAAATTTAAAAAATTATTTGATAATAATAATGATTAATATCTGTACAAGCAGATAGAAAATGTTCATAAAACCTTGTCTTAGTTTCTTCACATGTCAAAACTTTTAAAGGGAAATTGGTCAATTTATTTAAAACTTTGTTCCAAAAAAGGGATAGTAGAGCGAGCGAAACGCGAGCGCGCGATGTCGCCTTTTCTCGCGTGGGGTGATTTTCAAGCGCGCTCGCGTTTCACTCGCTCTACTGTCCCTGAGGAAAAATGGGGGACTACTCGTAGTCCAACAAGGTGTAAACGTTTGTATTGCAACGCCGTTGCACTCAAATTTAGGTTTAAAGGTTCAGTATGTAACGAAGCCTTTAATACTAAGCCTTGGCATGGTTTTCTTTTAAATTCACAGACGCGAGGCTTCAGATGACACGTCTGTCTTTTCGTTTCCTAAATCACCCAGAATAAATCTTAACTTTAGTACCTTTTCGCCATCTATGCCGAGTATGTCGTCTACAACCTTTCAGGAGACTGAAGATTTAACACCAAGACCCAAAACTGCACCGATCCCACCCACCCTGGAGTCACCAAGAGCTAATCCTAGAATTACAAGTGCAAAACAACCACCACCCCCACGAGGTTTGTATTTGCGCTATACTGCGTTGCTATAGTTCTTTGACTTAGTGCACAGCTTCAAATAAGCGCTCTTTCAAGTTTTCACACCCTGTGGAGATGCAAACACGCACCCAGGACGATTCCCTCTTTCCTATTACCAGTAAGAGCCCGTCATTAGGAGAAAGGTATAATAAGCGGCCATTTATTGAAATACGTTACGCGGTCCCTGACAACGGTGCTTAACGACTGAGATACAGATATTGAAGTGCATTATAGCCTGTGTGCAGCCGCCCCCTCCCTCCCTCCCCTCAAACAAAAGCAGGATTGTTTAAGAGCCGAGCGGAGAGAAGCAACTACCAGAAATAAGTCTGCGTTCGTAGGCAAGCTGTACACAGGCTAAGTGGATTATTGCTGGTGCTTTGTGATATGAGGACGATAACAGTAACATTTTGGGCGCCAATGCGAGTATCTTCTGTAGTATTAAGACCTAGTTAAACAACATCATACATTTACTTTGTGTTTTAACAAGCCTCCCAAACAGGCGTTTGTGGAGACGGAGGAAATACGACTACCCTAAAAACGCCTGCTCTGGAGGCTGCGTTTTTACTGGTTCAATTTTGATTTTACGACGGCCAAAAATTTATTCGAGTACAAAACAGCTTTGTGACTAGATTAATTTCTTTCCAGCTCTTGGAACTACGCCAAGCCATTTACACGAGATAATTAATGCAGATGTAGGTTTTGGCCGCTATCAGCGCCAGGCTCCAGTTCCCCGACGAAGACTCAGTCGCAGTCCTTCTCCATCATTCCATTTGGGTTCGTCTAGAGGCACCACTCCTGACTTCAACAAAGTTCAACGTTTGGCCAGTCCAGACGGCAAGGTAGTTCTCTCTGACCTTGTTTTAAATTCACAAACGCCCATCGTCGGAGACTTAGCCCACGAGCAAGATCTCCATTCATGGGATACCTTATTAGAGGAAATTAACGCTTCATAAAATTAATGCATTAATTTTAGTCGCGTCAATTTCTGTAAACGTAAATTTCCGCGCCGTCGATTAAGTGTTGCGTAGATTTCCGCGACCTTAATTTCCATTATTTTGACCCCAAATTCTCAATGCACATCTGACGTTCTTGACACCCAAGAAAGAGGAGTATTTATCAGGGTACGGAGCCGCCATTAGTAGAACTTGAAGTGGCCAGATTGCTTCGCCTAATCCCCTTCGTAGGTTCCCCTCTACTAACTATGGTAGGTTTAAGGAAAGACCCACAACAAAGCTGGAAACTGCGTTTCTGAGTTTTTTATTTTAAAAATTTCCTTGGGCCATGTCCCCAGATCCCCCGAGGTAGCTTGCGCCTTCAGCGCTCATAAGGCGCCCTGCGGCGCCAAAAAAGTTGCGTGTTCGCTGCTTTCAGAAACATGTCCGCTACTTTAGAAAACTGTCGAAAACCCTGCTGACCGTCATTTTTTATATGAATTAGAGTGAGGACTGGAATCGAACATCTCATGTTATCGAGGAAGAGGATGAAGCCTCATTTCCAGCAGACCGAGGGGAGTCTGGGAGCGGATCTCGCCGCCCATCAAGCGCGGGTTCCTTACAACGTCGTGGTGAAGAGAAAGTTAGCGTGCAACGTAGAGCTATGAGTGCTGGTAAGAGTGGTAATTTGCAGACCAGCACAGAATACAAAGCAGCCTTTAATAGGGCTTCGCCACGCTATTTGCTATCTTTTTATAAAGCTAAAACGTTTGTTTGCATCAATTGAATTCCAAAGATTATGGTTCAGTGTTGTTATTTAAGACTATATTTAAACTTTGAAACTGTTTCCTGTCGTCTGTTGTAATGGATGGCCAGGATGGACATGGATTGAAACGTGAAAATTTGGGCCAACTTTTTCAAGTTTTTATACTACTTCATGAGAAATTTCTGCAATTTGATTGGCTTAGAGCAGTGCTATTTCAGCTTAATTTGAAATACCTACATGTGAAAATTACAAACCTTTTGCGGGTAGTAGTATAAACAAATAATAGCATTATTTGTACGTGATCTTTGGCATAAATACCACTTGTGATATTTCAAAATTGTCTTAAATTTCACTCACCTAACGGCTCGTGAAATTACGTATAACAATTTTGAAATATCACTCCTGGTATTTATGCCAAATATCACTACAAATCATGCTATTACCTATACAAATACTATGCCTGCAAAAATCGCCGGAAAAATATTATGGGTAGTGTTCCCTAATGAAATTTGTTTGATATCTGCTTCATACCTCCAAAGGCGCATTGTTTGTATGGTTAAAGGCACTATATAGCGACCTCAGCTCAGAATTGGCCTAAAACAGCAATGTCCTTGTGACATATACCCTTTAACATTTAAAACGGACATACTAGGACAGAGAACTTTCCTTTTGTTTAGTTGAATTTAATACGTATAGTAACAGAGACGGTATATGGTAGCCTGTACCAGGCTTTCAGATAGAGGGAAAGCGCGAAAACAAGGACAAGCTGTGAAACAAGAATGGAAATCTTTCTTGTTAGGACTTCTGAAGCTGAGATCTCGAACTCGAGGTTAAAATAGCCACTTTTTTGTTTCAGTAGAACAACTGTGTTCGTTTTCTAAGGTGGCGTGCTTTCTCTTTTCAGGAACAGCTAGCAAAAAGTCTCGTTCCAGTGCCCACTCTAGCCGCAGTGCGAGCCTTTCCAGTGTATCTCATCGTTACGACAGAACGCTCTCCGCACTGTCACGTGATCAAGAGAATGTGCTTCATCCGGCGACATTCGAAGACCTAGAGCGTGATGAAGACACACCAACATGGCCGGGAATGCAGGAGAGACATTCGAGCATGGAAGATGATTCGGCAGAGGTTGTTGAAGGTGGCCGAAATTCATTGGAGCAATTTTCTAGGGAGGTGGATGATTCAAGAGTTATCTCCCCTTCACGTGATAGTTTCGTGTCAAGGTCGCGTGATCTTATGTCACCTTCACGTGATTCTTTCGCATCTCCATCACGTGATAGTGTTGTCTCACCTGCCGACGATGTTGTTAACAGAAGTCCCTTGCCTCCTCGTCATAGTTCCTCGGTAACCTCTCGGATGGGTTCGCCATCAACTCGCTCACCTTCGGTGCAGTCTCGTCGAGGCACCAAAGAAAGATCACGTGGAACGTCAGCCGCGTCTTCTGACGCAATTGAACAGTGGGAAGAAGCAGTGAAATCAGTTGATAATATAAGGGAAGGACAGTCCTCCTCATCATCTTTGCGTGAGCATGGTGTTTTAAGCCGCCAGAGCGATCTCAAACAGGAGAGGAGCCGAGTAGAAAGCGACACGAGGATGTCAAGTGGAAAGTCGGCCAGTGGAGGCGCGGTAACAAAGGCAACTCTTGGGAGTGAAGCTGATCTGGCTCAAGTGTCTGAGACACAGGTTAGATCCCAGTCAGTAGTGGATGGTTTATATGAAGACCTGCTTGTTGGAGAGGAAACTGCTGACCAGGAATGGCCTGGCATGTTTGAGCGTGCAGAAGACTATGAGCCAGATGCAGGACATGAAAGTGACGAGAGTGATAGCATTATGCAAGGTAATAAGAAGGCATTAGCAACAGGGACTGCAAGCACTTAACTCTTCCCAGTGGAGTGTTGACTTTGATTCACTGTTTTATCTTTTTAGACCTGGCGATTTCGCCCGTTGATGATCTAACAGAAGCGTCAAATGAGAATACATTTCACCCTGTACCTTCTCTCAGTGAAGAAGAAATCGTGGACCCAGTTGCTAATATACAGCAAGGTAATACAGCTGCGATTTGCCGGTATTCACATTGTTATATTCGCGTCTTTTTCCTTGTTTCCTTGTTTAGATTTAAAAAACCACGAGATTCAAACTTTGAACTTTAATTACTTATCCTAAAAGGTAGTTTAACACGACGCTACAAGTAAGTAACAAAGTAGAGCTGCAAGTAAGTAACTGAATTAAATTCCTTGCAGAGATTATTCCAACTGCAGCAGAAGAAGAGGAAGTATTAACAGGAACACCAGTTAAAAATGCGCACGAAGACGAGGCTTTGACGCCTAGTCGTTCTCCAGAGCTACACCAAAACGAGACCTTACCCCCAGTAACCTTAACTTTAGATTTGGAAGAAAAAGTTCAATCTGTGAATACAAAGACCAACGCGCCTTCGCCGGATGTTGACCTAGTTACGGCCGGAACAGCAGTAAGTGGTGAAACTGGTGACGTTGTCCAGGAGTCCATACCAACGGAAGTACTGGCTTCGGCTGAGCTTTCTTCAGGTAAATTTTCCTGGTTTACTCCAAACAGCGGAAAAACATTATTCTTAAAGAACGAAAACGTTAAGGAAGGGAAAATTAAAGGGCGACGCATGTAGAGGAATAGATAAAGTGTCACTTGAGGTCTCGAAAATCGACGGCTCCTGGTTCGACTGGTAGAATGGCATGAATTACGAACAATAACCTTTAATAATGAAAATTCGAACGCCCAGTTACTCGAAGGTATCGATAACTTAAAGTAAAGGCACTTCCTTTTTCTTCTTTAATGTAATTTAGCTCCTGATAACAATCCTCCATCGATGACATAACCCAGTCTCACACCGAACTAAGCCCTATATCCTTACATGAGCTTCAACAATATATTTTTTGCTGATAGTTCATGTTGTACTGTTTTCAAAGAAATAATTAAACTTAAATTACAGTCCTAAACTCAACTATTGCCATTGCGCCTTTACCTGAAAAAAATTCATAAAACGAAAACAAGATTTTTCATTAAAGAAGTGCGGTGTAAATAGTCTTTACACGCTGTTCATCGCAAGTTAGAAATAGCAAAATTTCAATTTGGAATTAATTATCTTTGTACAGAAATCAAAATTCTGGTATTCCCAGTAGTTTAAAATGTCAATTTTGAAGTCCATGAAACAAAATTATTTAGGGAATTAAACTCGTGTACTAAAAAGAAATAAAAAGTGTACTGGGAAATTTTGCATTTGGAATATCCTGTTTGGTATTTTGTCATTCATCATTTTATATGATAACCCTCTTGCATTCAGCTGTATACATATCAAGATCTTTTATTGTTATTCCATTTTGCTAATAGTTTTTTTTTTTTCGTTTTTAAACTGCTTATAATTTTTGGTGTCATAATCTCTTCGTTTTTATAACTGAAGTGCCGATGGTTTTCGATCTTATTCGTTTGAAACGCAAATGATGACGTTAACTGCCCGTGCAAAAACATTTTAAAATGACTTGTCTCTTTTCTTTTTTTTATCACGGTCATTACTGCCTGTCATACGAATATGCATCACGTTAATGCTATATCCCGTAGCATTCATATTTAGCGTTAAAATTATGCAAACTTATTTGCATTACATTAAGTTGTGGGCTTGGGGCGATGCGGTTTCTTCAAAACATAGTAATCAAGGCCATAGAACAAAACGATATAATCGACAGAAATAAACACATTATCTCCTTTGCCTCTCGTTCCCTAGGATATAAAGCATAATTTCTTAGAATAAATTAATATTTACCACACCAGTGAAATGATGTAGCTTAGTGCTTCCGCTGATTGATTAGCTTGGCAGTGAATACTGTAGCATTTACGTACGAGCGACCGTTTCGTTTGAGATTTTGTGTTTTATTGTCACAAAACATATTCATTGTTTATACCGCTGGCGATTCACGCGTGTAGCATACACTGAAGCAATTATTCATCGTTTTGTTGGGGAAGAGAGAAGATACTGTGTCTAGTAAATAACCAAAACCGATCGCCTTACACCAAGTTCACTTTGGTGAATAATTGCAAACAATATGCCTTGGTATAACCTACTTTGATGAATTCGTCGAGTTCGTTTCTCAGTAAGTCATTCCATCTTTCATGGATTAGCTGTAACAGATTACTTTTTTTTCGTTATATCATCTGTGTCTGTCTTTTTTCCAGAATCTGAGATCGCTGTCTTGAGTCGGCCAGGAGTTCTCAGAGAAAAACCAGCGGAGATCCCTAGGGCCAGTTCTCCCACGCCAATCAAAGTTGATCAAATACTTCACAAGGAACTTCTAGCAGAAACTGGCCTACCGATCGAGGGACAGGTAAGATTTCTGCCTTTTGATACAATTTCTGCTCTTGCTACTGGGTTATAAGAAATCAAAATTGAAAAAATATAAAGTATCAAAATTCAAGCAATGGGAACTGTCACCAAATTGACTGAAACATGAAAATAAACGCTCACAACATTAAAAGAAAGTATATATTACACAGCAAATACAAAAGACGGAAGGTTTGGAAAGAAAGATCTTACTTGATTCATGTAGAGTTTTTCGCGACTGCACCAAAATCGGGCAAGTGAAAGAGAGGGCTGTGCTGGAAGAGAGTGCACTTGCAATCTTTGGAAGAGATTGTATGGTTCAAACAATCACGTTATACCTAGCCTGCGTGGCAGGCGTTAAAAGGGGATTTGGCCGCGCGAGAGCGCGTGGGCGCACGAGGGAGAAAGGAAAGGAAGTTCCCCTCTTCCCTCCTCCCTCGCGCGTGGTCTCGCGCCCTAATTTCCTTCCCCTTCCTTTCGAACGCCTTCCACGTAGGCTACGTTATACCCCATCACCAGAACATTTGTATGTTACTGTATTTACTCGCGATCCATGCGTTTCTTTGGGTACGGATCTGAAAAAAGGACGCTTTAGTTTCTATACATCATTTCATCAAATCATTGTTTTTAGATTCCGTGTAAAAGGTTCATCCTCTAGCCATCTGCGTGGCTCATTCTAATAGATGTTTGTTTCAATTATGCCTTAGGTGGACAATCGTCGACCTCGTTCGCCTTATAAAGAAACCATCGACATCGAAAAGTCACGTCCGTCGTCACCTGTGACGGAAGAAGAGAGAAACGTTCCCGTGAGTATTGGACAGGCGGTGCGAAATTACCTGGAGTCTGGAAAAGAGCCTCAAATTCGTGAGAGGTCTGCGCGGAGTAGGCGTGGTTCGGAAGCTGGAACCGAGGAAAAGGAAAATTCAGTAAAAACAGATAAGACAATGATACCAAAGATGGAAGCTAAAGAGCCAGCAATCAAGTCTAAAAAAGACGTTTCTAAAACAACAATAGACAAACAGTCGAAGCCTGTGGCGTCAAGCTTAACCGAAAAATCTAAAGATTTGCCTTCCAACAAGAAGAAAGTTGAAGAAAAGCCAAATTATACTGGGTTGAACTTGGTGAATAGAGACGGCAAGCTTAGAGAAGTCAAAGAGCCAACGGATGAAGAAAGAGAGGCCCGCCGTCAGATGGTCAGCAGCCTGTTCCAAAAGCGGGATGCGCCTACTCAGGGAAAGCTGGAGTTGGAAGGGATTGGTAAAGAGGGTGACGAAGGCGAGTCTCTTTCAGAAGGACTGATGACTAGAACTAGTCCAACGAATGCTGATAAGAGCAAGAAAAATGATTTGTCGGATCTTGCGGCACTTGTGGCTAAGACGAAAACTGCTAGTAAACCCAAAGAAAAGGTTGGTCTTACAAAGTGTTGTATGTGCAAGTAATTCTCTCTTAAAGAAAACCAGGAGCTTTTAAGCAGAGTGTGCAACTCTCATTCTTTGCTTATAGAACGGTGTTTTCATACACCGGGTTATTGTTTGCATCATTTTGAAGAAATTTCCCTCAAAAATCGAAACAACACTTTGTATTTATGCACATCGGTAGTATGAGATATGACAAAAAATAATAGTAAGCAAGTGTCTCCAAATCATAACAGATAATATTTTTTGGTCTCCAGTTATCGCTGACTGATTTTTAAGTCTTATTTCAAAGTCACAATTCGCGGGATAAAACGATATAAAAATAAAATGGTCTGTGAAAACTCCGTTGTATTAGCGCAAGGGAGTTAGTTACTCGCTCCGGGTGAGTTTAATAAAACTTTTACAAGTTTAACGTACAAGTGTAGCCAGTATTTTAGAGTCTGAAAACAGTAACTACACTTATAAAGGTTTTTGTAAAATTCGTCCCGAGCTTTGGGCCACTGCGATCACCAATCTTCCTCTCTTTAGTCATTTTTTTCGATCCTTTATACGGGTACTCCTCTACAAGAAGGCCCTTTGCCTCTCGTGATTCTTAAAGTAGACCACAAATATTTTACCTAGTGCTCAATTACTGTTTCACATAAGTTTTTTTGAACGTAAGAAAACATTATTTTCATTAGAAACTGTCATTTCATGAATTCTTTAATGTATTAATTAAATGTCAGATAAGCCGAAAATTGAGTTTAAAGACGTGTCAGGAAGGAAAAGGTCTATTGTCCGGGTGGCACTCACAAGCTCGCCACTTTTAGGTTCGTCACTATAACCGCACGGTAACTCTGCTTTTTAGAGCTATGATATAAAACTGAACCTAAGGTGAAATTGGTTTGATTAGCATTGAGTCTGTTTGGACCAAATTGGTGAGATTAGCAGATATGTTGTGCCAATAAGGCAGATCAATTTTACAGCGTAAGTAATATCAACTATAGCGGGCGCCAAACAAGAAAGAAAGGAATTTCAAAGTTAACTGCTTGTTTTTCTGAATGATTTCAGAAACCCGAGTCCAAGAAAAAATCTGGAAAATCGTCGAAATCTGCAAAGAACAAAAGCGAGATCACCATAGACCCGGAGAACATTGACTTTGACGCTTTCAACACACCGGAAATGTTAGAGGGAATGGACGACGAGCTGCGTCAGTTTGTTGAGGAGCAAAGCAAAGGTGACGTCACTTCCGCTGCCACCACTAAACCTAGTGACACTGACGTTGTTAGTAAAGAAGTCAAAAGAGAAGAGTCAGTGCAAACGTTAGAAATTCCGCAAGTGGCACAGGACGTTCCTGCCGAGAAAAGAGATGCTCATGCACCTTCTAAGCCAAAGAAATTATCCAAGAAAGAGCTGGCTAAGGTGCGAGCGGAACAGCGTAAAGAAGAGCGAAAGAGAAGGGAAGAAGAGAAAAGATTAAAAGAAGAAGAGATGAGGCTGATGAAGGAGCGAGAAGAAGAGGCGGCAAGAGCCAAGGCAGAAGCGGAAGAGAAGCAAAAGAATATTGAAGAAGAAAAGTTAAAAAGGCTGGCAGACGAAGAGGAAGCCAAAAAACAGGAAGAAGAAGCTTTGGAGAAGCTGAAAGAAGCCAAGAAAAAGGCACGTGAAGAAAGAGAGGTTAGGAGAGCTGCTGAAGCCGAAAGAAGAAGACTGGAGGTACAAAAGAAACGCGAGGAGAAAAAGAAACGAGATGAAGAGCTGAAAGAGCGGGAGAAAGAACTTGAGCAGCAGCGAATGGATCGCGAGAAGAGAATGGCGGAAATTGAAGAGGCTAGGCGAAGGAAAGAAGAGTTGGAACGTTTGGAGGAAGAGCAACGGCGTGAAGAAGAACGAATCCGAGCGCTGCAAGAGGAGGAGGAAGAGCGACGTCTGGAGGAAGAAAAGATCCGCGAGGCTGAAGAAGAGTTACGGAGAATACAGGAAGAACGAGAGTATCGTGAACAGATGAGGAGAATTGCGGAGATGCAGGAAGCAAAACTGCGGCAGGAAGAGGAAGAGAGGAGGAGGAGAGAGGAAGAGGAACGTCAACGGATGGACGAAGAACGGCGAAAATGGGAGGAGGCGGAGCAGAGGCGAATCCAAGAGGAACAGAAAAGAATTGAGATGGCGCGCAGACTGGAGGCGTTGGCGCGCATGCGCTCTGCTCAAGCGGCCGCGCGTAGGAAGGCATTGTTATTGAGACGAAGAGAGGAAAACGTAGAAAGGATGCAAAACTTGAAGCATACGCGCTGTGGACAAGGTATTACTCGAGCGTTCGTATTCACGTACTATACACACATACCAAGGAAGGTGTGGGAAGTTCCGATTGGGTTCAACAAGAAGAAGAAAGGATATGGATCACCAAGGAGAAAACCCGCTCCACCAAAACCTCCGTGATCGGAGGGTATAATTTAATGACAACGAATGTTCCTACTTTAGGTTTTGGTAATACAGTTAAACCTCCCCACAACGGCCAACTTGGGAATAGAAGAAAGTGGCCCTTGTAGAAAGTAAATGTATGACTGTCCGCCGAAAAAAGTAGCCGTAGTGGAGAGGTGGCTATTAGTCAAAGGGCCATTTAAGTTAAACATCTTCAGTCTACGTTATGTGAACCTAAGAGTGAAGTTTTCCCATTTAGTTTGAAGTACAATTTAAGGGAGTAGGAAAGGGAGTAGTCGTGATTCATAAAGAGCCTCAAATTAACTCCTTCTTAGTCTGTGGTGAAAGGTAGCATATGAGTCATCGTTTTCTCATAGATACCCAGTTATCTTCTTAGGAGATTATACTGGCGTAATCCATCCCTAGATAATGGCTTTAGATACAACCAACCATCCACAGCAGGTGTGTTTCGCTTGATGTTGTCAAGGTTAATAGAGAGACTAAGAAAGCGTTGTAGGCTTTTGATGTAGGATGTCACGACGGCGAAGTCAACGGGAACGTCAAAAAAGCAATTGGATTAATAACCAAAGCAAAATCTCTGCACGTGCATCACACTTTGTTGTACATTTCTTTGCCTTCGCCGCACGACTATGACGTAAAACGTCAAGATGTGACGTTTTGTACATTACCTCAACACACTACTACAAGTCTTTTTTCTCTTTCTAAGCATTAAAATCGAAGAGAACTCGCCCACCTCTGTCAAACTAAGCAAGTTGGAACAATCACTTTGAATTTCTAAAAGACGTTTAAAGTGACGCTTTCGCTCCTTCGCCGTAATGGTACCTTAACTTCCCAACGCTAAACATTTATCTCCTGATAGTTGTATTTTTTCACTTCTAACACTTGTTTTCTTAGTTCTTTTGTTAAGTAACTGTAAATAATCGGAAAATTATTGCAAGACGTTTTAAAATGATGTTATTTAAGGACATTGACCCCTACAGTTCACCAGTCTTTGTATATAGTGACTGAAGAACACAAAAAGGCCATTGAACAGTTTATGTTAGAGTTGTACAAAATTATGAATAGGCGCAATATTTTTGATATATTTTTTCCTTGAATGAAGAATTGCTCATTTAATCATTAGAAATGTAAAACCAAAAGCAGAGAAATTCTATTTAATTTAAATAGTTTATACAATTCTACAGTGGAAGCCCAAATTTCGAAAGTATGAAGCTAACAGGGAGAATGTCAGTATTAGTTACACCATGGGTGCGATATATTGGGGCCTTATCCAATACATTGTCTATTTTTTGTTTATACGCAAAAGAAATTTTAAAGTCAAATCTCTTTCTCGATTCTAAAGGTCTTTATTTACATTAATTCAGGCGAAATATAGTCGTCGTTAGATCAGGTTAATTTTGGTATAAATAAATGGTCTTTTATTTGTAAAAAGGAAAAACACACGCAATGGGTAGAAAGCTATTCATCTTTGTGCTTATTCTTTCTAGATCTAGGGCGCGATCCATTCAACCAAAATTCAGACAGGTCCGACCGGGAAAAGAGGACCACCTCAAAAGGTGGACCTGTTTTTTCGAAACTTTTCCGGTTGGACCGAACTGATCCATTGAGTTTTGGACCGAAATTTCCGGAAATTTTGGTTGAATGGATCGCGCCCCTAGTCTACAATTTGTATGATGCAGTGCAGTGAACAAAAATGTATTTAATTTTGATGCTAGCGAAGTGTAAAGGTTATATTTTTGATAAATACGTTCGCATGAAAGGGGAAATCGGAAAAGGTATATCTATCTTGACTGAAACATTTTAAAATTAACAAATAAAACAAAAACAAATTATTTTGCAAACGTTCATGTAGTTGTCTTTTTGCGATGTCATTTCTTTGAGTAAACATGTTGGGGGTTCTCACCGTTTGTTTACTGCTTTGTAGCTTTCCAGTACAATTGTGTTTGGAACATAAGGGCAGCATGGCCTTTCATGAAACTTTTTTGTAGTAGTGACAACCTAGTTTAACGAGTAATAAGTATGATTCCTAAGCCATTGAAAGTTCGGATTCAATTTCTCGTTCGCCGGACGGCATAACCAATTCATAACCAAATCTCCTCTGATGTACTAAAAACAGAAAAAACGTACCTGAATATTATGGTTTCAAGCTTCTGGTTATTTTGGAAAGGATACTGCGTTGACCATAGGTCGTACAGTAAAATGCATTTTTAGAATCCCGACAAAAAAAGAGGCCCTGTAAACCAGGGCTTGGGCTTGGGATTTTCCGCGTCTCTTCGTACCTCCGCCGACTATAGACTAGACCTTTTATACTGAGATATAATTTGTGTATGAATAGACTTCAAATGATGTTGGAGACTGTGTTTCCATGTTGTATATACATTCTCACTTGTAGAATATTTTGTCACGGAAATAAATAAAAGAGAACCGTCCCCCCCCCCCTTCCCCACTAAGTACTTTATAAGCTAGAATTTGTTTTTTCACGATTGCATCATACGTTTG
Source organism: Porites rus (assembly GCA_964035705.1). Lineage (NCBI taxonomy): Eukaryota > Metazoa > Cnidaria > Anthozoa > Scleractinia > Poritidae > Porites > Porites rus. The sequence goes on along the minus strand of OZ037996.1, from coordinate 7,651,205 downwards.
CCAAAACAAGTTTCGCTACCCTATCTAGGTTTCGATTAATTAAAAGCACCCTTTCTTGATATATATATTTTTTAACATGCGCTCGTGCGTCTCCCAGGAAATACTGTTTACGTTTGAAGATCGCTTGTCCCTTGGTAATTGGTGGGTCACAGAGGGTCATCCAATTATTTGCATGTCACTCTACGGATCGATCGTGCTCAGTTCCAAGTGCCATCATGGCGTCTTTTATCAAGCGAGTATTCTTCATCCCTGTTGTGCTGTCTCTGATGCGCCTTACCATCAGTAAGCATGTTGCTGATAAGGACAAGATAGACTGCTACCCTGAAAAAGGAAACCAGACTCTTTGCGAGTTTCGCGGATGCACGTGGGAAAACTCAGACGCTGAGGTGATGAATTTCGAATGAATAGTTAATTTTTCCCATCTCGACAATTCATTTACAAGAGAAAATTACTGTTATTTTCGTTCATCCAGCAAAACTTTGACTTGGTTCGTAATTTAGTGAGTCAATTAATAATAATTAGTCGTGTTTTGGTCCGCATCCCGAAGCATCTCCTCCGAACTCAATCACCGCACGCAAGAAAATTACCCCTGAAACCTCCGGGGGGGTACTCAACAAATGTTTATAAGGGGAGGCTCCTCCCCGAGGTCCAACCCCTTACCCTTTTATATACCATTTTTCACGAACAAGGTGCCCCTTTCGTATACCTTCTATTGACAAATGTTACCACTTTCACATACCTTGTTTAGAACTTTGAATTCCTTTTAACTGCTGTAAATGCACTGTCTTTTAAATAGGAATCAATCACAAAAACAGAACGTTTTCCCGACGTTATAAAGCCATAAAATTCATCTGCTAGCCCTTTTGGGCCCTTTCACAACCCAAATCACAGATTTCCCTACCTTTTTATATACTTCAACTAGTGGAATCCCCACCCTTTGTATTGCTTGCTTCTACCGTGATGAAAAGTCGTCAAGATAGAATCAAACAAACTACTAAGCCCACTCTAATGTCTGACAAATGTCAAAACAACAACACCAAATGCTATATTTGCATGACCATAAAGGAATTACAGTATTGCAAAAGCTATTAGTCTAAATTACTAATTCAACTAATTAGTACGTGTACGTGCAAAACATTACAAAACGTTACAGTTCTCATTCATTCTTTATTGATATTAATTTGGTTCTTAATTCAAAGCATTGCGAGATAAATGAAACTAATTGACAGTTAAAAAGACAGCTTCTGGATTTTACTCACGACAGGTCAATGTAAACGATCGCTTTGTTGGAGGACATTTTACTGTTTAGATAGTAGGACGTCATTTACACAAAATTTGATGCAGTGCAATCCCCTGTCGTACCTTTCCAAAATACTAAAGTTAATTTTGCCAATCAAAGCACTGTATTTTTAACTTCTCGTAAGCTACTGCGACCACTCTTTTAGAAAAAAAAAATTCCAATATTTTTTTTTTAAAAAAAAAGCATCCGTAAGCAACTACGTGACAAATAGAATAATCTCCTTATCTCCTTTTGGTGCAAAGTCACACAAGCGTTGATAAATAACGACGGATGAGTTTGACGAGGCTTATTTGTGTACGAGGGGGAATTTTTTTTATCGACATGTCTCGTGTTATGACTCAAGAATGGTGCACACCGATTTTCTTAGAATATTAAAGTAACTGTTGGTCATGTTTCCGGTAGACCGGTATATGTGGTCCGTCTCTGGTTTGCCAATACCAGCTTTTGGCCTTTGGGTTGTCGCTTACTGGAGACTTGACTGTAATTCCGAATAGGAAAACGAATCCATCTTGAGCAAAGCACCTGCAAAGGGTTAGTCACACGAAAACAAAGCAACCTATGCTGTGCAGCTTACAGGCATGCTCAAGGTTGAGCCACTCAAACTAAAGAAAAATCCATTGGTGACAAGTAAGAACATCAAAAGGCTTGTGCTGTCCCTTCAATAACCGAATAATTTTCTCAGTTACAGGGCTGGTTCTTCAGAGAGGGTAGCTTTATTTTTTCTCTGCCTGAAAGATTAGCGGGTGCTTGCAACCTGTATTTATTGCCATGCCTTCTAGAGGGTTTTAACTCCGAAAAAATGCGGTCTTATCTCGAGAGGAGAATATTTTGTAGAAATGGATGGTTGATGGAGAAGGGAAGGACCTCTCGGAAAGCACGTTACTTGAATAAGCAGGTTGAGTGTTGATATTTTCCCTCATTCCCCTCTCGGATAATGTCGGATTAAAAATGCGAGTTTATGGGGAGCGACAAAGTCCTATGCCTGATCCCTTAAGGGCAAAAGCATTTTCCAATGAAGTGGGATAATGAATGTTGTGATGACTTTATCTGCAGGGCGTTCCTTCATGTTTCTTTCCTGAATCGTACAGTGGTGGCTACAAAATTGAAGGAGAAGTGAGAAACACAAGCCTAGGTTACCAAGCTACCCTTAAACGCCGCTCGGCTGTTACAACCATATATGGGCAGGACATCGATATCGTCACTCTTGACGTTGAGTTTCAAACAAACGATCGCGTGAGATTTAAGGTAGCCGAAAGGTAGCCGTAGAACTTTATTAATTTCCATTGCGCTTTTAATGTTGTTGATGTTATCTTTCAAGAGGCAGGAAAACTAGGCGCGGCCTTTGCTGCTTTGCACATTTTCTTATTTGCCATCTTACTGCTGCTTTATCGTCCCCTGGCGAAAATTCATTACCTAGCCTACATCGTTATTTACTACGCGTATAGCGTCCACTGATATACCCTATCAATGTAACTGCCTTCATATTTCTCAGCTCAAACTCTTCAATACTTAACTTTTAGACTCTGGTTAAATTTCTAGCAAATTCTATTTTCCGAGAAGTGAACACATCTGTTCATTGAACACAATTAAAGGTTTTATTTTAATGAAAGTCCTGTATTAGGAAACAGCTACAAACAACAATCTTCAGTGAAAAGATAAAGTTATATGAAATGTTTTGTTTTAGCTTTATGACTCAAAAGAGAAGAGGTATGAAGTACCAGTTCCGATGCCATCTGCGACATCGAAAGCTTCGGACCCAAAGTACAAAGTTGAGTTCAAGCCTGATCCCTTCTCCCTGAAAATAGTGCGGAAAGAAAACGGTGCTATATTGTAAGTAAGCCACGTTTGTCCACTAATGAAGGATTGGCCTGATCAGCTCTTTTTTTCAGTTCATGATTACTTTAATTGCTGGCATTGCGTACAACTTCCTTAGTTTCTATCCGAACCTGCTCCCCTCCACCTCCCCCAGGTGTTTTAGACATTGTCTGTCTGCAAGAGAGAATGATCTCTTGCTGTCTGCTAGCGTCAAGAGCCATTATGGCTCTTGCTAGCGTTTATTTCTGGTAGAATCAGTACTTTCTTTTTTCAGATAATATCAGAAACTCATAAGGGTTTGAAACAGCCTCCTCATCAGGCGCTTCGTTTTTCGCATGGCAGAGGCGAGCGCGAAACGAGTGACTGGTGATGAACCGCAAGGGACCATGGGAAGGGTACAGACGGCAGACGCCCGTTGTCTCCTTCCCGCCTTCCTTTGCGCGCACGTTTTAAAGAGAGACGTCTGGGTACGAGGCACTGCCGGAGTCATCTTCAGTCGGATTTTCTTGTGACTGCATAGGTGAGAAAATGGCGCGAGATAGTCCAGCCAACCATGAACCAAAACTCCTCTTAATTATATTACTTTATCTATAGATGGGATTCCTCTGTTGGCGTGTTCATATTCGAAGATCAGTTCATCCAGATCTCGACCCAGCCTCCCTCATCATATGTGTACGGGTTTGGTGAACAGGAGCATAAGTCATTTAAGCGCAACCTCTCAGCCTGGGAAGTCCTTCCTATTTTCACCAGAGACCAGTTTCCATTTGTAAGTGCCGTAAAATAATTCGTAACTAAAAGCAACTCCTCGTCAAGAGATTCGGTCGATATTTCTCCCTTATATAAATTGAATTAATTTCAGTAGTTGAATTAATTTATTAATTACAATGAATCCTGTATTAGCAGATCTAATATTAAAGCAAACACCCTGTATTAGTTGGACACCAACTAATAAAGGAGCAAGCCAAAAACTTGTTTCCCATATTTTATTTACTACGAACCTGCATTAAGCGGGCACCACCGATGGTCCGCCGTTGGCTACCCCTTGATGCAGGTTTCAGTGGAGTGCATTTCTCCGCCATGTTGTAATCTGTCTTCGCCCTTGTAACAGTGTCATCCAGACAATTTGTTCAAGTAGCAAATTTTCTTTATATTTCTCCTCCTTTTGCGCCGGCCACAGGTCCGTCTCTCTTGGGGCTGAAAGAGTAGTAAAAAACCAAATGCTCTTTGTATCACTTAAATATACATTTTAGGTGTTCCTTTCTCGATTACTATATAAAATTAAATTACCTCTACAGGCTGGAGGGAACTTGTACGGACATCATCCTTTTTATACATGTATGGAGAATGACGGAAAAGCGCACGGAGTTCTGCTTATGAACAGTAACGCTATGGGTAAGTAACACAACAAAGCTTCCCCGGTAAAAAAAGAAATGAAGGCGCTACGAAAATTGTGATGTTCGATATGTCAATGATATAATTTCTAGTAACAAAAAATGTGAGAGGGTAACAGTGCACTGATACCCCGGCTCTGACGTAATAGATTTTGCCCGCCGCTCAGATTCGCTAGGTGACGTTTGGCGGGAAACAGTTTTACATATGTCAAATGACTACAAGGAAACCTATAAGAGCGCGCTGTTGGGGAAAATATAACTCCAGTTATATAACAAGAACGATTGACTCTAGTCACCATGTTAAACAAATTGACTGTCTTGTTTTACTTCTTGTAGATGTTGCCTTGCAACCTAAGCCAGCCATAACATACCGTACAATTGGCGGGATTCTTGATTTTTACGTTTTCCTTGGACCTAACCCTGAAGATGTCGTGAAACAGTATACAGAGGTATAAGAATATTTCAGTAACTTTATGATCGTTGTCATCACAGCGCTTGGACAGTTCAAAAGGAATTATTGGTTAGTGTTGTCAATGGTGACGCTTAATCGATGCCTGCGAACATTCTGCTAATTAAAACCAATTGTCAAAAAAAATCATTTCGCTGTAAATCAGCGATGTAGTTTGTCAATTTTATTGAGTATAGAATTCGGTCTGTCACCTCTAGTTTCTCCTATGTTTCTCCTTTTTTCTTTCTTCTCTCATAACAGTCATTCAGGTGAAGGTTTCTTGCGTGTAACCTTATCAAGTAACCTTGTCCGGACACAACACCACATCACTGTACATGAGATTAATTTCTGCTTGGAGTTTTGATGCTATGATGGAATGTAATAACAATGTTTCACACTCCTATTATTTCTACTGTATTTGTATAATCGTTGGTGCAAGAGTGACGATAGTTTCAGACCGCGAAAAATCTACGACATGTTACTTTGACTCCACATTATTTTTTTTCAGACTATAGGCCGCACGTTTTTGCCACCATATTGGTCTCTCGGATTCCAGTTGTCCCGCTGGGGCTATAACAAGATTGAGACTGTGAAGGGGCTGGTAGCGAACATGAGCAAACACAACTTACCACAGGTATGAAGCTAACGTTTTCTTTTCCTTTCGACCACAGAGTTTCTATTAATTACACCTTGTACCCTTGTAGCTCTTCCTGTGAATGTGCCCTGCGGGAAGGGTACTCTCTATCGTGGCCTATACGGAGATGCTCCGCCTGAAAGTAGAGGGGTATCTTTTTCAGAGAGGGTAGAGATTTTAGTAGTTGAAGTATATGAAAAGGTAGGGAAATCTGTCAATTCGGTCTGTTAAAGGACCTAAAATATATGCCTGTGAAAAAGACAATATCACTTCCGGTTTAGTTATTTGTCCATACGGTGATTTAAAAAAACCTGTGATTACCTTTGGTTTTGATTTTGGGATGTTGAAAACCAAATCCTCTTACTAACACCTAAATATATATTTCTGGTGATTCTCTGTCAATTACATTTTTTCCTGCCATTTTCAGGATGTGCAGTTTGGTGACATTGACTATATGATAAGAATGAAAGACTTCACTTATGATCCTATTAACTTCAAAGGATTACCTGACTTTGTTCGCTCAATAAGGAAAGACGGCTTACGTTACATAATAATCCTGGTTAGTATAATATTTTCTCTTTCCATTGAGAACAATGTACAAGTAAATTATTTTCTCCTTTTGTTTTCTCCTTTTATTTTCCGAAGCCCATAACGAAACAAACACGAAAGTTTCGCAACGTCATCTAAACTGTTCTATGATAAGCAAACTGACATCCTTTGTGTGCAATAGCGTTATATATGTATCTTTTTGTATTCACGGGGCAGCTATCATAAAAACTTCGAGATAAAGGCGAAATAATGATTAAAAGCTTGCTGTTATACTGAGCAAAGCATAAAAAGGAAAACAAAGGGAAAGACAAGGTTTCAAGGAGTTTAAACTCACCTAAACTACAGCTACCGAACCACGCTTGATTTCGACTGAAACCGCTGACCATCAACCTGAGAGCTGTCTAGGTAAAAGCTTCGCATAAAGCAAGAAGCAATTGACGACTTAACAGCTTAAACAAAGCACCGCACCGTGTTGTTGTTGTTGTTGTTGTTGTTTAAAAAATATTTTGAAATCTTCTGTTTTAACTGGCGATGATAGGCTAGTGTCGTATCTGTAGACTGGGTAGTGGGATATGACCTAAAATGTATGTAAGTGTAATGCAGTAAGCGTTTTAGCCAGGTAAAAAATGAATTCTCTCCGTTTAGTAGATTAGAAAGACCAACATAAATATCTACTGCCATTTTATCATTATCTTTTTTTTTTTTTCACCAAGGATCCCGCTATTGGAGCAAATGATACTGGCTATCGCCCTTATGACTGGGGAAATGAGTTAAACGTGTTTATTAAGGATGGCGACACGGAAGAGAACCTTTTTGGAAAGGTAACGGTTATCTTAAAATTTCTCTGGGTATGAATTGAATAAGGGAGCAGAAATAGCGTTATAAATATATATAAATAAATATGTATGGGGTTCCGTCTGATGTGCGTCACACAATGATCAGCTTCTTCTTGGTTTTGATATCACTTAGTTGGAAAGCTATTCATTATTCACGTGCGCTCTCAGTACGTGTACTGACTTCTGAGAATAATTCGAACGAGCTCAATAATTGTTTTCCTCTCATTCTAACAAAACTAAATAAATCGTCCGTTTCAATTACATGTAACTTACGCATGTATTGGGTTAGGATTAATTAAGATCGTCTATCGGTATTGTGATCTGTTTTAGGTGTGGCCAACATATGAAAATGTTAAAATCGACGAAAGTTTGCCATGGGACGAAAAAACAAGGGTTAGTGATTATTAGTAAATTAATAACTATTTAAATGTAACAGATCAATGTTTCTTCGTCCTCCTGATTCTTGGTCGAATTGGAATGAAATGTTGGTTTTTGAGAAGAGGGGAAAACCGGAGAACACGGAGAAAAACTTCCCGGAGCAAAAGGAGAAAACGAGCAACAAACTTAACATACATTTGGCGTCAGCGCCAAGAGAACCCAGGCCACATTGGTGGGAAGCGACTGCTGTCACCACTGCGCCACACTTGCTCCTAAGTTGTAGGTGCATAAATCTTCTTCTGTACTCTCCTCTCTCATGACGGGTTGTTGCTGACAAACCTGACTAAAAATTAGTTAAGAATGACTTTTTGAACAAAACAATGGAGACGAACTAGCACAGAACCACTGGAATTCATCAAGTTAAAATGAATACGTTTAAGTTCCTATGAAATACACTTAATTCATTTCTCGCCTCTTCTTATTTTAGGCGTTTAGTCTGTAGGCAGTTATTTATTACGGAACTGTTAAAGCACTGCTGAGCTCAGGATGGTCATCACTGCAATTGAAGTTCAAAATGTTGTAACACGCCCTGGTAACATTAGTCAAGAACATCCGCTCTGGATGAACCCAAAGCCCATTAAAAAATTGTTATTAAGAGTATAGTCGTATTAGCGTAATAATTACTTGGAAGAGTTTTCCGGCCCCATCTAAGTTCCTTTGACATCCTGTACAACATGTGAATTGTCTGCCTTGCTTTGTCGTGGTCAGCTTGGAGCTTTTGTCGTGTGGGGTGGAGTGACTCGATAAAGTAACATATTTCACCCATCTTTTATATTTTGTTATTTCTTTTTCTAGCTATATCGTCAGTATGCTACATTTCTAGACTTTTTCCACCCAAACATCAGCACTTATTGGGGTAATCTTATTCAAGACTTCTACAAAACAATCGAGTTTGATGGCCTGTGGATTGTAAGTGCAACACTTACTGTTTTTTGATCTCCTAGTCGATCTTACGAGACCTGGGCCGAGTTGTAAAAAAAGCTGGGGAAAGATAACCCAGGGCTACTGCGAAATGTGAATTCAGATATGAGAGCTTAAGAAGAAAGTTCCACTATAAGAGGATACTCGAGAGAAATTAGAGAGCGAAATTTACCGGGAAAATGCTTTTGAATAAAGGAAAAAGTAATCGGGATTTAAATTCATTTTTAACACCGGGTTAGCGCTACTGAATCAGCCTTCCAAACTGAGCCTTTTCAACCTGCTTCTTTTTGCGTTTAGAATCATGGCAATTTTATTTATTGCTAAATCGCCTAAGAATTAGTTTCCCTAAAACACTAAACCAAGCTACTTTCTCCAAGGACATGAACGAGCCAGCCAACTTTGTGAAGGGAAGAGTAAACGGCTGTAGTAAAAACAAGTGGGACTATCCTCCTTATAAACCAAGTGAGTATTGATGCTTTCATGCGAGTAATCGAACACTTGGGAGAAATCAACAACTAGAGCTAAAACTTAGAAAGCTTTTCAAAGTAATCATGTTTATGCTATAAGCTCTTCAAGGGGTTGCCGCTCTTATCAAGAGTGGAGACTAGGCGGTATTAGGCTCAACGCATCAAGCTTCAGCTTCTGGTGGTGGGGTTTGAGCTTTCCTGTATTTTCCTGCTAAGAACTGGAGAACATTTGCCTGACACTGTAGCTTTCCACCCAGAAATCATATTGACGAACAACTCCTGGGCGTTAAGATATGTATCCTGAGTATTGTAGGCGGTGATTAACTCACTTCTTGATTCCAGACCCAAGTTGTACATAAATCGCTACCGTCGATACAGAACTGAATAAAAGCCTAAAGATACCCCGCGATGAAATAACCTACTATTTAGGTGGGAGTGGTAAGAGGCTAGTAATACTGCTGAAAGAATCAGGTTGCAGAAACCGTAATAAGATCTTGGCCGTTTGAGCCTTATCTTGTTTCAGTGCGCCCCTACTTACCTAACTACCCTATCTACCTACCTCCTACCTATCCACTACCCACTCACTTACTTACCCACCCATACATCCACCCACCCACCTTATTCTACCTTACTTGCCTAGATCGTTTACAGGTAACTTCGCCAAATGCATGGGCGAGTTTGTGCTGGATATGTTTTTTAAACTTCTGAGAAACCTTCATTCATCATCTAGTTGTCATCCTCGAAGCCCGTCATAGCATAAAGACGAACACGATAAGAATATTGTGTCAAAAAGGCCGGGAGTTTCTTTTGCAGTTTGTCTTGAAGGGCGTAGGAGTTACCATAACAGAGCGTGCAAATATTAACATAATACATCATGTGTTCTTCTTTATGTTAGACGGTAAAGGTAAATGTTTGCCCGCGTTTTACTCAGATGGGTAACACATCTTTCTTCTTTGTATCCATTCAGGAATCATTGGAAACATCATGGCGGAGAAGACTGTTTGTATGAACGCGCGGCAGACAGATAATCTACATTATAATGTGCACAGCCTGTATGGCTGGAGTCAGTCACGAGTTACACTTGAGTAAGTTTCTGGAGAAGCTTGATGTTCTGTGGTCGATTATATTTTACCGGTGTAATTTGTTCTATGAGTCGATGTATTGTTAAGACAGTTTCGCAGTCGGTGATAAGCAGACCTACTACAGATTGTACTAGGCTTTATCTTTCATGTTACAAGTTGAACAAAAAGTCTTTTACTTTGTTTTGGTATATTGGACCATACTGACCATACAGCCGGCAGAGAGCTGAACCCTCAGTATCTGAATAATTTCCTCAATTAAATGTTTTTCGCAGCACGTCTAGTTTAGAATGTATACTTAGCGGAGGATATAGCCGAGTGTCGCCCTTTTTAAGCATACCTAGTAACCAGGCCTTAAATATGTAACAAAATTCCGTTCTTGATAGGACCCGGATGGGGTTAGAAAGCGAGGAAACGGTGAGGGATTTTTTTACCATCCAATTTTCTGACAACTAATTGAGTGCCAACATTGTTGTTTTAGAGCGGCCAGGAAAAGTACAGGAAAACGCAGTCTTGTGATTTCAAGGTCAACTTTTCCCAGCAGTGGAAAATATGCAGGGCACTGGCTGGGAGATAACATTGCCTCATGGGATCAGCTATATGCGTCAATCATCGGTGAGTGACATAGTGTCATGTATGTGTGCTGCAAAGTTTTACTTTCTAAACTTGCCTGACTCTTGCCTCTGGCTCTAATTCAACCATTTTTTCCATTTTGTAGGGATGCTTGAATTCAATCTCTTTGGAATTCCCTACGTAAGTAAGGCACTTGAAAGCCCTTTTCTGCACCTGCTTTTATCGATGATAAGTATGATAGCCGCGAGCACAATAGAGCCTGCTGACTCTAATCTATGACTGCATGTTAAAAGGAAACATTCGAACTTGTTTGATTGGCTATGAGGCAATTACCATAAATCAATGTTTCTACTGCATTTAAACTTAACCTACCTCAGTTCTTTGTGTTTTGTTATTTGTAAGGTTAACGAGAGGTCTAACAAGACTCAGAACTTCCTCTGTGAGACAGAGCTGCTTTGAGTTTTCTTTCATGCGAACTTCTTCTTAATCATTTTTAAACAAAGTCTTCATACACGGCTCCGATGTTTAATTTCTCTTCCCTTTTTCTGAGTTACACCTATGCCACCCTTTCATGTTAAATATCTCAGGCAGACCTTGGATTTTCGGGGAAATCAGACATAGCCTATAGAAGACTAACAGTAAACACGCGAAAAGTGGCGACTTACACCTCAAGTGACTATATTGTAAGACAAACGATAATTCTCTTTGCTTTTGTCGAGTGAAATCCTTGTTAGCGCGCCTGCTTGGTTTAAACCCTCACTTCATACACCGTATTTACTTGATTAAGCACCGCCCTCTAAAAAGCGTCGCATTTAGGACAAAAAAAGTTAGCAAGAGGCACTGCTCCGATGCAATCATAACCGGAAGACGTTTCTGTTACTTACTAAAAATGATAATACCGGTAAAAAACAATTCTTTGTCCCGTCCAACTTTCAATTAAAACCCGCCCTCAAATAAGCGCCACATTTGCGTCATAAAGAAGTAAGAACGCCGTTAGGCTTATTCGTTTAAATAAGGTATTAGGGAGATTAAGATTCACGTTTATCGCAGACGGCAAACGTGAGGCTCAAGTTGAGAATTTCTTAGAATAGAAAATAAGCAGATAAAAACAGTCCCGAACGATTCCTGTGGTTACAACTGGCATAAAACTACTTCTTTTTGCTTAGAAGCAATAAAAAATAAGCGAAAAATAAGGGGAAAACTAGGTCACGTGGTACAAATTCACGTCTGCCGTTTGGCGTAAACGTGAATCTTAATCTCTCTATTCAGTATTCTCGTCCTTAAAATAGGTTGGAGCAGACGTCTGTGGATACTTTAACCATCCTACCAGTGAAATGTGCCTTCGATGGACTCAGCTTGGGGCATTCTACCCTTTCTTCAGAAATCATAATGGATTTGGATATAAGGTAAGACAAGATTCACTCTTAGCCCGAGAAAACAGCAAACGTTTCGCCCCGTTACCAATGGTTTCCACTCGAAGTGACGTCTGAGAAACGACCCTCTCATGTGAGCCTCGACCGTCGAAACTCTTCACTGCCCAGATCTGGGTAGTGCTATTAATTGGAATTTCAACCAATCAGAAACACTATCCAGATCTGGGTAATGGTACGTCATCAGCTGTATAGAATTTCTGCGAATTTTTCGCGGGGAAACCAGTGGTACCGGCACGAAATGTTGGCTGTTTTCTTAGACTAGATCAACTCCTTGTCATGTGTTATATAATTTGCTGCTTTCGATCACTTGCCTTATCTAACAACTAAAGATGTGAAAATAATCCTTTCTAGGCACAAGATCCAACGGCATTTGGGGATGAATTTGTGAGCAAGGCCCGTAAGGTGCTGCATACACGCTATTGGCTAATACCTTTTCTGTACACGCTGTTTTACGAAGCAAAGGTGTATGGATCCACAGTAGTAAGATCTCTGATGCATGAGTAAGTGTTCTTACTGCAGTTATAATATTTCCCCTAAGTAGCCAAAAGAGATGTCATTCTGTAAAATACTAAAAAACATTACTATGAAAAAAAAATATGCCTGCAAAGAGGTTTCATTTGAATGGTCACCAGGACTTTTGTTTCGTCCCCAAATGACGGCATGCATGGACAGCAGAAACCAATCCTAAGAATCCGTTGTAGGGATGTGCCCGGCTTGTAAAGGTCACCGTTAGAAGAGAACTGAGAGTTTTATAATTTAATGAAATACATTTATCGTTCGTCAGGTTTCCAGATGATAAAACCACGTGGGACATCGACCGACAGTTCCTCTGGGGATCAATTTTGCTTATTTCACCTGTTTTGGATGAGGTATAGTTTATAGTTGTAATTTAGCTCGAGTAAATAGTAATCCCTGCAAATTTTATTTGAAAGACGGAGAGGCTAGGTTTCCGAGAACGAGATTTTCTGAATACTAAGTAGTATAAGTGCGTGAACCGGCCGTCATGTCGGGAAATCTGCGATAGCCTTCCTCATTCTACTTCGCTACAGCGAAAGTCCCCTCTACTAACCATTGGAGAATGTCGTATTGGCGGAAACAAGTTATCAAATGTTAGAGGTTTTATCCTTTTGCGATTGGGAGAAGGCTTTTTAAAAACAACCGTGCTTATTTTTTGGTGGGAAAAAAGCACAATGGAGATTTCAGTCGGTGTATATTTTTTTTAGATGCGCGATAAAACTTTTAAATCTCGTCCTCGAATCTAAAGGTCTCTATTTTATGGCTACGTTTCTTGCATCCGAGTTTCTCTTTTTTATTCAAATGTAAGTGATAATTTGCTGTCCTCTTTTTGTTGTAGGGCAAAACAAGTGTGGAGGTATATTTCCCAGAAGCTCGTTGGTACGATTATTACACAGTAAGTACTTGCAGAAAAGACGAAAAGTAAAAAAAGTTAGACAACATAAACGCAGCCTGTTTTAATATTCCTCTTTTTTCTTAATTATCTCTTCTAAGTTATACTGAAATGCTGGTCGTTGGCATGATGTTGTAGTTTTGTGGCTCCCTTTTCACAATGAGAAGACCATACTGAGGAGATTAAGCCGGGCGCTGACGAGTTTCTAGCGTTATCATGTAAATCATGTTGTTCTTATGCTGACTAGTTTTTTTTTTTAAAGAATGATTTTCATAAGAAAAGGAAGGAGGTTTGTATCAAAACAAGGTCAACCTCAGCCTCACTTTCAATCAGAGGCTAGGGTACTAACCTTATAGGTGTACTGTTTGACTACTTATGACTGCAGGGATTGGGGGGAGGAATACCTGCGTCGGCTGATCCAGTAAACTAGTATCCATTTCCAACAAAAGTCCTCTACATTCCTAACGGCAGTGTTTCCACAGGGTAAAGAGATGGCCAGCCGTAAAGAATACGTGACACTGGACGCTCCTCTTGATCACATACCTCTTCACGTACGCGGTGGTTACATTCTTCCCATTCAGGAACCTGCCAATAACACTGTATTCAGGTAAAACCCTGAGCACTGAAACCAACTCTTGAAAGAGTTGAAGCGACATAAGTAACACTTGACTTAAATAAACTGAGGTGAGATAAGAGTTCTGCAGACCTAATATTTAAGAAGCTTATTCAGTTCCAAAGTCCTTCTACTTTTCAATGAAGATCAATGCTTTTCTCAACCCTTCAATAAACTGAAATTGTTAGATTAATCTGTCATCTGAGGCCAAAACAAATCTTCCTATTTTCCTGTGCGATCCCGTAGTTTTGCTTTGATAGTTAACCAAAAGTCAAATTTTGTTATCTGTTTTTGGTACGAATGCACTTACTACCAAAAAAAAAAGGTTTCACATGAGAACTTAACAGTAGGCTGTAAAGAGGTGGTCTCAAAGTAAAAACTAACTTTCATTTTTGTTGCAGCCGTAAGAAACCGATGGGTCTGATTGTTGCTCTTGGAGATAATACAAAAGCTGAGGGAGAACTCTTCTGGGATGATGGAGAGTCTATTGGTGAGCTAATAACCCCTCTTTTTTCAAGCAGATCTCCATATGTTAATACGGAGGCATAGCGACCTATTATCAGTTGGTTATTGGTTAAGAGCATCACATGGTTCTAAATTCAATATCATTCCTTAGATGGGAATGTCCCGTTATCCTATCAGTGTTCCGTGTCGCTTGCGATCAGTTGACCCCGCCCTATTCGGTAACCAAACAGGACGTGTGTATGTGGGATTATAGCAAGAGAAGTCAAGCGTTTTCTTTTCATATCGACCCGTGGTCTAATGCTCAGGGTATTCGGCCCCCCTGCTAAAGTCAGACAAAGGAGTGCTACATTTAGCCATCTTTATTAATTTTCTTAGACACCGTGGAAAATGAGAAGTATCTGCTCGTCCAGTTTTCCAGTGATGAGGTGAGGACGGATTCAATTACTTGCCACGACCCTATGTCCAAACGTATGTTATTTATTCCCCATCTCATTTCTGTCGGTTACTATTGCGCTGAAAATGATTCCTTTTTTCTGTGATTCTCAATAAAATAAAGCTGAGAGAGAGAATCTTAGGGCGTTGGTCTGGTTATGTGAATTTCACTTAAGTTATTTTTAAAGGTTGTGATTAAACAGAAGTCTAATACCTGAGACGTCCTCATAGTTTAATCGATTGTATGAAACGTCATCAAGTCCACGCGCGACTGCCTCAAAGCAAAAAATGCAGAAAATTATAATGGCCACTGTTGAATTCTCTCTTGAGAACACTGAATAAAAGTTTGCGGCCTTTTACCAAAACCAGCTTCCTATTAACCAACCGATTAATTTAAGCGTTTGATTTTTCTAAAAATAACTTTGGTGAAATTCACATATCCCAAGAGCTAGACTAAAGCATTTCCCTCTCTCTGCCATTGATTATTATCTCTCGATAAAGCAAAATATTTCGGCTCTTGTAGGTTTCAGAACTGATGGTATTTGACTTACTTAGTCCAATTGTTTTCGTTTCAGTCTGGACTAAAGTTCTCTGTTGTGAAGAAGGGATACACAGACTCAAATCTTCCCAACTTTGGCTTTGTATCAGTTTATGGACTTGATACTGAAGGAATCGAGTCGCTGAATATCGATGGAAAAGATATGAAAACAAAATCAAGCTTCGATAAAGACAATAAGGTAAGTCATATTCGTCACTTTTTTAAACCCTTTTAGTCCCAAGAGTGGTCAACATTAATTTTCTCCTAACAAAATCAACATATCAAGGAAAAAGGTTCTGAGAATTTTTAAAATGACCACAAAAGGAAAAATTCTTTGATCTTCTACCAAATTCTCTTCACAACTTATTCCTCAAGATGATGTATAGAGATCTCTCTGGGGAATTTGTATACGGACATTGGGGCTAAAATGAACTTGATCAAAAGGCATTTCTTGGAACACGTTTAATCACGTCGACAATGCATTGCAAACCAGAGATCTGTAGCGAAAAAAGGAGCGCTGGAATATGCTGCAAACTAATTTTATAACTGACAAACCATTTTAAATTTTCGATTGCTGTCGTTAGCAGCGATTGTTGAAGTTTTCCATCTTGGTGTTTTTTACAGGGGGCTGATTCAGTAATTTTTGTTAAGGGGTGGGGAGTGGGGCACGCTGTAGAAATCATTACTTCCCATCCTTCTATGCGGTCATAGATTAGACTCATGTCAAGACCCACGCTGTCTTGATACGCGCTGCATATCAGTGATATTCTACTCGGGAAGGACCCAGCTATTTTTTTTTTCTCTTGTGTTTTAGTGCTTAAATAACTTTGTTCAGATTTCATCAAATTGATCAAGTTCCATGGTTGCAAAGCAACGTCCAGGTGCCACGCAAGTTTTATTTTAAAAGCTATGAGAAGTTGTTTGCGACTTTTCGGGGTTCAGTTCCATGGCTGTTAGTTAAGAGCTTAAAAGATTCTCTGGTCTAACGAATATATCACACCCCTCTTCCTGGATGCGCCACGGCCTTGGACGTGCAATGCTTGAATAGAATAGGTCTTAGATCAACGTGTAAAGTGGTTTCATTTAGTTCTCCCTCATCGACAGGTTTTGAAAATTACAGACCTCTCACTGAGCATCAGCGAAGCACATAGATTCGAGTGGACCCTTGCTTCACCGAAGGGGACTGGAAGCAAACTACAAACACTGGCCGTTGCATCGCTCTTAATACCTCTAATTGTTAGTTTCGCTTTCATGAAAGAATGAGTTGTGTGCCGGTCACAACATGTGGGATTTGGAAAGAATACCGCATCGGTGTATTCTTAAGGTTTATCAAACTAAAGACTGTGAGATATGCGCCATTAAAATCGGAAGTTATGGTTTTAATATTAGGGGTGATAAATTAATCGTTGTTTTTGGCGCGAGTTCACAATACATAATTATACACTGATATGAAATTAGAGAATTTCCATGGCAACGTTCCGTATCATTTAATTGACATGATGGCCTCAAGGTTACGTTGTGAATGAAAATGTCAGGACATTAAACGACGTTGTAGACAACGTAAATACACGAAAACGGAAAATTTGTTAACAGCAAGAAAGATTCTCACGAGTATTCTTGTCGAAAAATTCAGAAAATTGTGAATTTTAAAATGTAGTTTAAACTTGTGGAGTTCTCAATATAGGGGAGCGTAATTTCGCAAAATCGGGGCGGGATTCGGGATTGGAAGTTTACGCGAGATTTGGGATGCCAAAAACAACCATCGGAATTAAGGGATAGCACGAAATTTCGGGTCGGGATTACGGGATTGAAGAACCCTACAGGGGACCCTCTGCAAAGGTAAATGGAATTTTTATTTTTTGTTAACTGACTTTCGCTTGTTGTGCCATCTGTATAACTTTAAACGTCATTTTTATTTTATGGAAAAAACTATTTTACTTTATGTTGTCCATATTCCCTGCTGGGAACCTCAAAATAAATACTTGTATATTAGGCGCTTTTTATCCAGTACTGATGTCCTTTATAGCGGTACGGTAATTGTAATTTGCAAGACATGATGGATATTCACCATCATGTAGACTTAAGTTCTTTGATAATCATGTTGTGGCCATTACAGACTTAGAAATATAAAAATAAAAATTATTAATGACTTAGACAGACTTCCCACACCCTTTTATACGGAAAATGAATTTCAATATTATTGTTAACAACGAAACAACATAAGTCCAATTTGTTTGTTCGTCCTTATTTGCATGTGAAATTGTTCACTCTAAGTGGTGAGAGGCAAATTGCAGCAAAGTGGCTTAGCCAACGGGCTACTCTACGAATGAAACTAAAAAGCTATAAAATCGCCAGCCTTCACGTTGGAAGTATGAAACTGGGCCATTAGAACTACATCCCTTCTAGAATCTCTTTTTCTAACTAAAACTAACTCAACAAAACAACTGAATAAACTTTGACACATTTGGTTTGATGTTATAGATCATATACTTGTATGCTATTGGTTATATAGCAAAGTTTATCTTGCGTAGAGAAGGCATGGCACAAGAGGAGCGGCCGCTGCCCCGATGAAATCGCTTTCCCTCTCCTTCTTCTTGGGCTGTTTTATGATCGTCTCCCCGCGTTGAACCCGAAGTCTGTGTTCTTGTTCTTCTTCTAAAAATTTCATTTTGTTGTGGATATCAATTCCTAAGTGAAACATGCAAAGCAAGAAACAGATTCCTGCGGATATAAGGAAAAGCGTTGGGGCCCCCACAACGCCGATGATAACGCCGCTGATCCCTGAGCCCAGAACCATTCCAAGCCCCCAGTAGCTACCGTGCAAAATACTTTGAACCATATGTGAGGCCTCTATAGGGTTAAGACAAACAACAAACGTTAGGAAAAAGGAGGTAGAAACACGTTTCAGTAAATATTCACTTTCGTATTTAAAATTAAAAGTTAATAGGCAGAGTCCTAAACAGTTGTTCTTCTCGCTGGAATCTGTGAATACCGGTAAATTCACTTCAGAAGCAGGCTAACATCGTAAACAAGCTTCTTCGAAGGTTTTGTTGAGCGTTCGTGGCGAACTGGAAACCTAACTATCTGGGAGATGGGAATGGAAGGAAGACAAACCGGAATTGTTGATTTGTTGAAGCTTCTTTCCATAGTATCGTTTATATAAACCCAAAGTCACTTCGTATTTACGTCTTCTGTCCCTTTTTCCTGCTCTGTTTTACAAACCTTTCTCACGGAGTTTCAAGTTTGTGATACTGTTAAACCTCTTTACAACGGCCACTTGGGGACAGAAGAAAATGGCTGTTGTAGAGAGAAAGCCGTTGTAAAGAAGTCGAAACAAGAGTGAATGTATGGACTATCCGCCCCCCAAAAATGGCCGTTGTAGAGAGGTGGCTGTAGTGTCTGGTCTCAAGACTTAACGTAGGATAATTAGATGGGAAATGAGCGTTAACGCTCTAAGAAAAAAGGGACTTGATTTGCATATAGGACAGTGGTGAACGGAATAGTAGGAGGACTATTAACGGAACTAAGGGACGGACCATTACAAAAGTCATGGGAGGGGGGAGGGGAATTTTCGAGCCGCAGGATTTTTTTTTTCGTTATCAAATACCTTGTATGAATTTTTTTTAGGCCATAGCATGAATATTTTTTAGGATTAATTGGCGTGCATGAATTTTTTTTCATTAAATTTTCCCTTGCGCGAATATTATTTTTGTATTTCGCCCCCCCCCCCCCCCATACCATAAGTTTTCTAATGGTCCGTCCCTAAGGGCGTATAATGTAACCGTTTATTGAGCTTAACAATGGCCGTTAGTGAAGGTTCGATTGTGTCTTTCAGAATTTTTTTTAGAACTTTGACAGGATAAATGTTATACTGAATTGAGGTTCGCTATAAGGGAAACACAAATTATATTACAAAAGCGTGTTCTCTTCAATTACAATACAGGCTAGCAATTTCGTCAACTTTTGAAGACCAGGGCTGAGTTGCTCAAAGCGTGGTTAGCTTTAACCATTGGTTAAGCAGTATCAAAACCAATACGTTGTCAAGGTATTAAACGCTGGTTAACGCTAACCATGCTTCGAGCATCTGGGCCCAGAAAGACAATAAACTCATGGCGTGTCTTTAAGTTAAACAAAAACCAAAAGGCTCAATTCTCCTCAAAAAAGGAAATAAGCTCAAATAGAACAAGACACCAGGTATCGTTGTGAAAATTATACGGTATTACTGAGTGAAAGACAAAATAGGTGGTTTTCATGCAATCTCGGGAGACACAAACAACAATGGTGAAATGAACAAATGCTGGTGGACAAACGAAGCGAGCTAATGAGCGATCTTTTGTTTACCGTCCACCAGCATGGCGGCTATGACGTAACGTGAAAACCACCTATTGCTTATTTTCGCTGGCAGGATAATACTACCTTGGATTTATTTTTGATTGTTTCTGCACTGTACAAAACATGCACATCAAAGTTGTCAAAAATTTTGAAAAAATACAGTAGAACGATATCACAAACTTGTCGAGTGGAGAAGGTAGAGGGAATTTCGTTGTAATCTGGGTGCGCAGAATTTGTTCAAAATATCAAGACATTTTGTATTGTTGATCATTGCCCTTATTCTCGTCATTTTCAGGTTTTCTTTAAGTAGTGTTATAATATAGAGAATTCAGATCTTGATCACTGACCTGGAGGTGCATTCACATAAACAGCAGCAATCGACCACACCCCTCCGTATGTTATGCCTTGAACCATTTCCATTGGTATCACTAGCCAAGGATCCCTCAGGTAGGAATACATGAGGTATCTAGCGGTGTAACAGGCGAAGGCTAAACAGATCATTCCTTGTTGACCAATGGCTTCCACCACGTATCCAGACACAAAATACATCACCACTTCAGCTAGGCAATAGATCAACAAAATGATACTGAATAGAACCGGGGTTCCTCCGAGATCCTGGAGATACCAAAACAGAAATGCATAGTGGAGACTGTGAAAGCAGCCAAACGCAAATAACGTGACAAGGAACACGCCGTTTTTGAAGTTCTTGAACAACTTCATCGCGTCCAGGAATTCGTAGCCATTACTCGCCTCACTATCAGGTCGGTCAAACTTTACGAAAAGAGACACAAGAACCGTAGCGCCAATAGCGATCTCGAACAAATAGAAACACGGTATATAGTCAATTGTGTCTGTGAAGAGACAGTCAGTGTTTAAAGACACCCACACAGCAACAAGAATGGCGGCGAGACTCAGACCAAGTGAACCAAACAATCGTTGTTTTCCATACTCGCTTTTTGTTTCAACCAGAGATTGAACAATGGCAATGTCCGCTAGCATGGGAGTTGGCGTTGTAATTATTTCTGTCAAAATCACAATTAAGATCAGACATCGAAAAATCCAAGTGTTAAACTTTATTCGGAAGTCGTCATTTTCCTTAGGGCTTGGGATCAATGAGCCCATTTTTTCATACACCTTTATGACATCATCTTTCTTCCTCTCAAATATTCCACTTGTCGCGGTATCTGACATAACTTCTCGTTCGACTTCGTGGTCATTTTCCTGCGAATCGCCGTCTGTAACTCCCTCTATGTTTTTCCCTTCTTCAAGAGAGCGAGAATAGGTTTCACTTGGCTCATTAAGTCTACCTGTTTTTCCTTTTAAATTTGCATATATTCCTTTGTTCTTTGTGCGCTCATTCAATTGTAAAGTTGGCGCCCTTGCAAAATTATTTATTAAATTTGTTGATTGAGCATTGTCTAAGAGATATCCCTGGTCTCTCTCTTTCCGGCTTAAGGGACGATAATTTCTAGGATCCCATTTTTGTAAAGATTCCGAAGGGTGCGAGTCTTGAAGAAGTGACCTTGTTGTAATGTTGTTTACGGATACGACGCTTGAATTTGAAATTGAGATATTTGGACTTGAAGTCGTGGAGTAGAGTGATTGATACCCATAGCATGGCAAATTTGTTGGGTAAACTAATGACTGTCCGAAATAACCAATAGTCCATCCTAGAATCGAAATAAAATACACCACTTTCGGTCTGCTAAACCTGTCTGTTACCATTTTCCACAAAGGCAGGCAGACGAGCTTTACAGCAGGTCTCAAAGCAAGCAAAAGACCAATTTGTCCGGGAGTTAGCCATAACTGCTTGTAGAACAGGCTAAAGAATGGAAACAGCGACCCCAAGGCTGTGTAGAAGAAGAAATAGAAAGCCTTTGACACGAAGAAACTCTTGTCTACTTGGCGAAGCTTCTCAATGGCTTTCCGCCATTTCGATTGTTGTGAGGCATCGTCTCCTTCGCCGTCCACATTTTCGCCGTTTTCGATGGGGGAGTCTGATCCTATTGGTTCGTATGAACTAGGAATCATTGTCTCCACAAGCCATGGCCAATCTTAGCCGATAATATTTGGAAACCCGCAAGTCATATTAGTAAACTGGATACAAATAGTCTCTCCACATAGGCTGTAATATCATTTATATGCGTGAATAAAGTTGTAATTCATCGCCCATCGTAACATAATATGGTAATAGCATTCAGAGGGCAGTCAACCGCAAAGATAATGCGCTTTGTATAGATTTTGCATAAATTATGTCTCGCGTACGCTCTACTTTGATCACGTATTTTTTTATCACAACCTAAATTTGTGTGATTCGTTAACATAGAGACTTGAAGTCTTACTCAGATTTTATCTCATTTTCAAGACCCTTGGGATAAGCCCCATTTTCTGGGAAATTAAAATATTCTATTTACATCAAAAATATAAATACTGACAGTTTCTTCATAATGTAATTATATAAACAGATAAAACGCATACGTTTTACACAACTCTCGACTTTAAACTGATCTTTCATGCGCGCGTTTCTAGCAGTTTTTAATAGGATATCTAAGACTTTTCTTTTCCTTTTAGTGTCTGGGAGATTTTAGCTTGCGCCGAAAATCTTTGAACTGCGCACATGACGCTACTTTTGCTTAAGCTGAGTACTGGAGAGAATCAAAAGAAAAAAAGGAGCGAGAAGTTTTATCGTCTCATTTTATAGAAGAGTATTTATCAATCACCAAGGGCCTAATTACATGGAGGTGGGGGACCTCAGGTTGGTGAGGTAACTCGCTTAGGTGGGGCATGAACCCTCCAAGAAAAGTGGTGAGCTTGGATAAGCAAGTTAATTTTTTTTTTTCAGGTTTTTTTTAATTTTTATTTTTATGTGACAGGTTATTGCACTCAGGAAGCAGGCTGGTACACATAAATCAATGCCAAAGAAAAACACGAAATGGAATTTTGCTTTGTGTTTTAAAATAGTGTGCGTAGTTTATTTTATTATTGGTTGTTGATTTAGCAAAGCATGCGCCAAAATCTGTTTTCTAATAAGGCTGCTCCCGACTGTTATTTTCAGCCAGAATTAACTAACACTGTTCTGAACGCCATTGCATCTGTTCATTGTTCTATTATATAAGATTATTTTCTTCTTCACCAAGTTTCAGTAACAGCTTTTATACTTAGAATCTCCCAGATCCATTGGAGTGGAATGTGTAAAGCACCTTAGGGCATTTTTTATAATGCATAAGCTGACAAACAGCAAATGCAAATAAATAGACTGCCTTAAAGTGGTAGATTTTCGAAAATGTTCTGCTTCTTGGTTAAAAATGAGCCGCTAAATGTATACACGTGTGTATATGGTTTATAGTATATTATGCGAGAGAGCTTTATCGATCTTTTTCATCGAATCGCATTGGATATCCTCGTATTAAAAGTATGCACGGCATGATATGAACTACAAAAGAGCGAAGCCACAAAGTGGGATCTGCGCTTAGAGGCCCTTGGCACAAAGGCTAATAAATGAATACGTAGCGGATTAAGTAGAGAGTGAGAAGCTGGGAAAAAACTAGTAATTCTTAGGCAGTTAAGCCAGATGTACAAAAGTAGTATCACGATAGAGGGAAGCAAAAACGGCAGTGGTGGTTTGTTAAAGAGAAAGTTTGCGTCACTCAAGCGTAAAATTTCAAAGAAAAACAAGAACGTCGTAAAATCAAGCTCAGAAACAATTTACTCCGCTCTTTTTAATCAGTTCATCTCTCCCTGAAAAATATACTATCCCTACAAGTCCTGCAATAAATGCTCACCTTAAAAGAGAAATTCAACCAGGGTTTTGGAAAGATGGATACCAAGATTTCGATTCGCATCAAATAATAGCGAGACCTTAACTACAGTCGACTCCCTATAACTCGAACCTTCAAGGGAAATCGGAAAAAGTTCGAGTTATCGGGAGCTCGAAGAAGGATAGCCGAGAGTAAGGCAAAAAACAGTTTTTACTGCACAGTCAACATTTTAACCACATTTAATTGTAGAAATGTCAAGTGAAAATTACAAGATACTTCTACATTATAAATCAGAACGTAACGTAACAAAACATAGCCTAAATAGAGCATGCGCAAGCTGCTTCACGTTAGCCTGTGACAATCAACATCAGCCTCCACTAGTAAACTATACTCGTACAACACCTTAATAGGAAATCCAAAATTTAATGTTTCGGACGCTAGTAGACGGCTGTTTTCCCGACTTTTTAAGGGCTCAAAACAGTAATTCGAGTTATCGAGAATAAAATTATATAGAACACGACCTGAGGAGAAACGAAAAACTTGTTCGAGCTAGCGGGAATTCGAGTTGCCGAGGGTAAAATTACAGTGAATGTATGACAGAAATCCAGGGGAAATCGATTTTGGTTCGAGTTAGCGAGCGTTCGAGTTATCGGGAGTCGACTGTATGCATCAGTCAATTCCAGCTGCGCCCAGAGCGCCCCCCCCCCCCCCCCCCCTTGGCTGACCCCCGGAAATTGGCATTTATTTTGCCTTAGATGACAAATTCCCGGGGATGGGGACTCTTGAGCTGTCGAATTCCCCGGGGTGGGGACGAAAAAAGAAGGCAAATGCCCCGTCCTCCGTCAACACTGCAACATTTTTCATTGATCGCACAGTCGAATAGTGCCGTTTTAAGCATTTTAATGTGCAATTTTTTTGTTCAATTAACGTCTTCCTTTGTAATAGCCCTTTGATTCTAATTAAGACCACGCTGCAACGACTTGCACCAGTTTATAACTGTTCCAGTTTATCATTTTAGTATTGATGTAAAATTATTGACATTAAAATTAATAGAGTGCTGTAAAGTTGTATCAGTTATGAATAGTTTTATAAATATGAAAGGATGTTTTTCAAATAATATCAACAGAAATTTGATTCAATAACCAAAAAACGTTAATTCACGTCGATAGCTCCCGATTTCCCTTTGTAATTCTGGCTTGATAAGCAATGAAGAAATGCATGCATAAAATCAAGAACATGCCTTTACAACCCTCTTCAATTTTTTCCTATCCTTGACAGATGAACCAAGCTGCTTTTTCTTTTCCAGTAAAATCCTCTGTGTAGTTATAGCGGAGCTCCACGCGCGGCGCGTGACCGGGGCCCCATAGCTAAGGAAATGTGGTAATCTACCCATCTGAGGAAATTTGGTAATCACGTGACCGTACACCGACCGCCCGCCCGCCCTCCCGCCCAACTGTCCGTCTGCACCACAGGCATACCAATGTAAAATAACTCAATCAACAGGTATAGCAACCCAAATGCAACTCAAGGTTTTATTTGGAAGGAAATCACATGGCCGCCTGGACTTTCAGAAAGAAAAAACAACAACAAAGTCGTGTCTTTTTTATGTTTACAGTAACGTGGATAACAGAGAAAGAGCTAGAGCGAGTTATTGAAAACAAGGGAGACGAATTCCGTAGGAAGAAAAACATGGAAATTCAAAGCGGCGGTGAGAAAATGAGAATTGCTAGCGGACAGCAAGGTGAAAATGAGCGGCCCTGAAAAACAAAAGCGAACATGAACACAGGAAAAAAAAGATTGGGTAAGTACATAAGGCAATTCCTCCATAAAAATAATGTGCAACTAGGAAGTTTGACGTTTTAGTCGTACAAAACAGCGTTGTAGTCATGCAAAACAACGGCAAGGGAAAGACAAAAAAGCGTGCTGCACGTGCAAATTTGTTTCTTGCTAATTAGAAGAAAAAGTGTGCTGCACATGCAATTTGTTTATTTGCTAATTAGATCTATTAGTCTCGAAGCCATTTTCATTGTCGTCCCCGTTTAGCATTACACGAGTTAATTTGTTTTTGTTTACAGGTATTATAACCACAGCTTCGCTTTTGGCCCTGGCTAAATCTATATATTATTCTGATAGGAAACCGCGTGCGTGTCAAAAGCTCAGGACGGGCCCGGGGCTTGGCAAATGCCCGACCCTCGGTCAGCACAAAATTTGCAAATGCCCCACCCCCGGGACTGCCGGGACTGACAAGGCGGGCAAACGCCTCGCAGTAGCCCGGTGGAGGGGGGGGGGGGGGTGGGGTGGGGGGCTGGGCGCAGCTGGAATTGACTGATGCATTAAGGATGGATTTCCACTGTTGCGTAATTTTTACATGCGTACACACGTAAATTTTACGCGCGTTAAAAAAAAAAGGCAACGTGTGAAAGACGTGCATAAACGTTAAAGTTGACTGAGGTTCAACATCTACGTTTACGCGCGACTCTCCATACATCGCCTCTCTGTTATTTGCGCGCGTAAAATTCACTTGTGTACACACGTAGAAATTACGTGACGGTACTAAACCACCTTAAGACTCCGAGTATTTACAGCAAACGTGAGATTCCGGTTGAAAATTTCTAAAATTAGAAAACAAGCTTAAAATAATTTTTATGGATAAAGCTGAGATGAAACTGCTTATTGTACTCTTTCTTAACGGACACCTCTGTAAAACGGACACCTAGAGTTGGTCCCTGCTTTTCTTTACTCCCCTTATTTGACTCTCTATGAGACGGAATTCTCTCTAAGACGGACAAATAGTACTGGTCCCACAGGTGTCCGTCTTAGGGAGAGTATATCTCAGTGCTGTTTTGCTCACTCACCCCACCTTGCGCTGCTCCCCTTTACATGAATTTCAAACAAAGGGTCTTGGATATGAAAGACGGTAGATAAATGGCGGTGTATATTCCCAACTGTAAAATCAGCCTTGCTTCTTTTGTTTTATATTTTCTGATAGTAGAAGTCAGGGGCACCATGTGAGCACCTGAAGTTGACTAAAAAAAATGTCAAGTGGAATATGAGAAC
This sequence comes from Porites rus, assembly GCA_964035705.1. Lineage (NCBI taxonomy): Eukaryota > Metazoa > Cnidaria > Anthozoa > Scleractinia > Poritidae > Porites > Porites rus. The sequence goes on along the minus strand of OZ037996.1, from coordinate 7,624,718 downwards.
AAGGAATTTTAATAGTTGAGTCACGATCCATACGTCAGCTAAGCCTTTCGTTTCTCTAAAACTCCTTAAATTATAAATATAATAAAAATCTTTAATCTGATTGGCTATAAGCAGCCCTGATTTCACGCAGCATTAATAAGCCAAAGGTGTAATAGCACAGTACGCATCATGCCTAACTAGATCTAAGTAATTAAAGTGTGCGCCATTGAGAGTGCGCGCTCTCTTTTTAGTTTTTCTCGGTCTTCTTTTTTCACGTCCAGCAAAAAACTCTCAAAAGATGTTGTGTTCTAAATTTTCAAAAAGGCTTAACTTTTCTCATATTTAATAATTTATGATTAATTGGTAACAGAACTTCGTGTCGTTCAATTCGATGTGTACTCGTACTCGTGATTTTAAAAACAAATCGGACTCCCCGCTACGCGGTAGTGGTTTTAAATCATTCGTTTTATTTATACATACTTGATTACTCAGTCCCGTTACCATTTTTTATTGTTCACCAGCGACATAAACGGGTATGAAGAAGTGTTGCATGTTATAGCTCAACATATTTTCATAAATGGCAGGTCTAATCTCGTGCCATATATGGCAACCAAGGGCGAATATTGTCTTGACCAAACATAGTCCTAAAAGCATTACAATCTATAGACATTTATATTCCTTCGCCACAGGTAAGAGAATCCAAGACAGTCTTGGATTCTGGATTACAAGCCTTGGATTCCAGATTCCAGGTACTGGATTCTAGTCTTTGTCAGTGGTACTTAGATTCTGGATTCCAATCGTTATTGGGATTCCAGATCCTTTGAGCCGTATTCCGGATTCCAGAGCCAAGATTCCGGATCCCAAAACCAAACATTTACAAAAAAATCTAACAATTTACACACCAGAGTGAGACGACGAGCATCCCAGTCTCCGGGAAACAATTGTCAAGACTGTGAAACACTTCTGCAAAACGGCGCGCAGACATTGCTAATCTCGTACCCAGATCTCATTCTGCCTTTCGGCCGTGGGAGATCTAGGTACGAGAATAGACAGCCGAGAGATATAGCACGCGAATTGTAACTGGTTTTCTTATGCCCTCGCCCCTCAAATACTTTTTTTGTATCAATTTCTCGGGTTCACAATTCTACAATCAAAATTGAGGTGAAAATAAATTAATTTCTGCCAAAATAATTTGTTACTTCTTGCCTAAAAAATCTTATCAGTTCATACCCATAAATGTCAACAATCCCAAGAGCAAGGCTCCTGCGATCCACAATAAATATAATTTACTTGCAAGTACGTACACTTACTGATTATACCAAAAAAATTGAAAAAAATAATTTTCCCTCAACACAATAGCGTGTTGTTAATCGGATTGATTTTGAAATCTAAATTAATATTATCTCTTTTTTCGTTCAATAATTATTTCTCATGATCCACTTCATCCTTCTCCTCGCCCCCAGTCTCCTGATCCTGAGGCTCAGATGGAATCTGCGAATACCAATTGCTTTTCTCGTAAAAGTTGTTGACGGCGAAAAACAGAACAAGGATTACAAATGATAAAACCGACTCAAGACGAAATGTCATTCGTGCACCTATTACATGAACCATTGTTCCTCCCAGTACTCCTCCTACTGCCATCCCTAGGCCCCAGTACACTCCGTGAATTATGCCTTGGATTGTCGCACCGGAACCTGGAAACAATCACAGTTTGCTATTATTACGTACATACTGCCCGTTTTTATACTAAGGACGTCTGAACGAACTTGGGCAAACATTTTGTAGTTCGTCTAGTTATGCGTCACTGGTATAAAGACGGGCACAAGACGCATTATCCGTCCAGACGAACTACCTTTCGTAGTGCGTCGTTCAAGAGGTATTTCGAAGGAAAGTTTATCCAGACGCAGACGTCTTGCGCCCATCTTTATACTTGAGACGCATAACTAGACCAACTACTATGTTTGCCCAAGTTCGCCGAGACGGATAATGCGTCCTTAGTATAAAAACGGCCAGGATACGACGCAACCAGTCATAGACGCGCGTATTACGTCTCCGTGACTGCCATTGTTTTAAAGTTCACTGTTGCCCAAGCAGCCTCGTTTTCAGGCAAACTTGCGAATATGGTAAGCGCCAGTTGGTTATGAAGAATTGATTAGCCGGAGGATTGGAACCAATCAGAGGCGGCGAAATATTTTGAATGAATAATAAAGTGAAGCACAGAATAACATGTTGTCGGTGAGAACACCAGTTTTCGAAAAATGAAAAAAATTAAAACGGACTGCTTGTGCTGCATTAAACTTATTACGTACTGAAGTTTTTGATTGCATGAAAATGGATATATAACTAAAAAAATGGTATAAAAAGAAGTCAAATTATCATCATGATTCGCGAGCTAAAAATGGTGACACTCGCATTTTAATGATTGCAATTGTATTCCTAATAAAATGCAACCGTCCACCTGTTTTTCGTCATATTCTCAAAAGTATTCCAGTTGCAAGGGCACGTTAAAGTCAGGCCAAAGAGAACAAATTATCAGTTATTAAAACTCATCCATCTGCTTGAGTTTATTTGTTCAGATCCTCACTATAGAAAATGGCCTTTATAAACAATTTTTTTTTCTTTTAGAAATGTACGTGACCGCTAATGCTTTAATAAGTGTTTTTTCATATGAAAGCCTCATCTGAGTGGCTGGTTATGATTCTGGATTAATTGGAACATAACCTAATTTTAACCAAAGTGGATTTGGATTCAGTCTGGTTTTGATGTTATTCGGACGAAATAGCTTTCGAAAAATAAGAACGTTTTGTGAATTAAAAAAAAAAGAAGAGAAAACTAGTTTCCCATGCCTTAAATTTATGTTCAATTTCTATAGACACAAAGGTGTCAAGTTGGGTCTGTATGGTGGTACTGGAATCCATGGTTATCAATAAAACTTTCCGCGATGACTCAACTATCAGTTAACAGTGAACTTAACTGTCCGTCCATTTCATTTAGCTGTCAGATTTTGTTTTAGATCGCAGATCTCGATCGGCAGCTATCAGAAAAGAGGCGTCATTTCTGAGCTGGTAAATGAAATTATAGCCAGTTCTTAGTTATCGGATAAACCCTGTCCAGCTTGCCTTGACTTTTTTACAAGTGTGAGCCTCTCTACGGGTACCTGCGGACGTCGTTTTCGTCGCTCGTTTTCAATCAAATCGTCGGTTTTCAACGAGACCGTCGCATGTCAAGAATCGATTTGCAAAGTAAAGCTACTAACGAGCCCGTTCAACCACGACAGCAACGACAGAAACAAGAAAATAGAAAGGCAAAAGGTTGAATAAGCAAAACTAGAAATTCTGAAGGTGCAGCACTTTGTTGGCAGATTTCTTTGCGGTCATCGCCCCATTTAAGTTCTTGAACATGACTGGAGTGGCAATGCGATCGCCGCTATTATCTCTAAGATCGTTTCATCAATAGCGATCTTCGAGACTTTGATTTCATCAGAAAGATCTATAGAGTGCTGATAGGAGAGCCAACCACGCCTTACCTGGTTGAGGCCCGACGTATGCCACACTCGCTGTCCAAACACCTCCGTATGTAAATCCTTGCAGAGCCTCTAAAGGTAAAACCCACCAGGGCTCTTTCAGGTAAGAGTATAGCAGAAACCTCAGCCCATAGCAAATCAGGCCTGTATAAAGCACGGCATCGTGACCAATCCTCTGCACAAAGTAGGTTGCCATGAAAAACATGACCACCTCGGATAAGCAGTTAACGGCAACGATTAGGGTGAAGAGGATTGGTGTGCCACCGATGTCTTGAAGGAACCAAAACAGAAACGATAACTGGAGGCTGTGGGAGAAGCCAAGGAAAAGCAGCGTAAAAATAAATGCACCGTTTTTCAGGTTATAGAAGATCTTCACTCCTCTCCAGAATTCGCTCTCGGTGGTTGTCTCGTGTTTTGGTGGTGCAGATGGAAATCTGAAGAAAAGCCCGACGAAGAAATCCAGAATCATCGACGCGGCAAAGACATAGAAGCATGGCACATAGTTGATACTGTCTTCGAATGGACATGAGTTGAAAGCGGTGACGACCGCACCAGACAGGAGAGACCCTATTCCCCATCCAATAGAACCAAAAAGTCTCTGTCGGCCGTACTCGTGTTCGCGTCCACTCAGAATGCTAAGCGTTCCACTGTCCGTTAACATGGGAGCCGGTGCAGCGATAAACTCGCCAAGAAAGACGATCACAAGTAGTGTGATAAATATTGTTTGGTTATCTTTCACGCGAAAGTCATTTTTCATGTTTAGCTTTTTGCGCCTTTTGTTTTTTGTCAATATTCTTGATTGCTTTTCATCAGGCAACTGCCGCGGCTTATCTTCATGTTTGGGCTCGATTTCCTCGATTATTTCGACTTCGCGAACTGTTCGAGAGTTGTGTGGGTGGTAAACTTCATCTAATTCCTTTTGAAATTTCCTTTCCATGTTATAATCAACAGAATCCACCATATTTTCCACATCACTTGAGAGTTGGGACGCTGTGGTCTCATTAGACCAACTTTGTAAAATATTTATTTTTCCTCTACTCGTGAGAACAGGTTGTCCATCTCGAGAACCACTTTCGGCTTCCGGAAAACCACTTCGACGGGAGGAACGATCGGTCGCCTCATATCCTCGTGGGAAATTATGGCCATTGAAGCTGAAGTTCGTACCGTTGTTTGGCTCGGGGTAACATGGAAGATTAAATGGCGACACAATACTCTGGGAGAAATGGGCCACAGCAGTTCCTAGAATAGAGATTAGAAGAATCAGCTTTGGTCTGTTACATATGTCGGTAACCATACCCCAAAGAGGAGAACACAGCATCTTGACAAACGGACGAACACCGAGCAGGATGCCAGACTGACGAGCAGAGAGCCAGAGCTGCTTGTAAAACACACCAAGATACGGAAGGAAAGCGCCGGTCGCCATGAAAAAGAAAAAAAAGGACATTTTCGGCACGACCAAATCTTTATCCACCGACCTTAAGATCCTTTTTGTCATCTTGGTTGATTCAGTCTCGAATTTCTGGCATTGTGTCGAAGGGTTGTCGTCCTTTGGTGTCGCTGATGCCTTTTCCATTTCTCGCGTACCTTCCCAAACAACAGTCGAAAAATATACTATAATCTGCCTAACCGGCCGACGGTCAACTTGATCCAGAGCTTTCTGAAAATTGGTTCCATGTTTCGAGAATTTCTCGAAACTTTTCTCTCACACCCTTTCAGGTGCTTGTGCTGTTGGTCAATCTCAGTTCTCGACTTCACAACGCGATTAACTCCCAAAATTATTCGCATGGATTGAAGCAATGACACGACACCCAGACCTAGCTAATATAATCTGAACCACTTTAAACCACCTTGGTTGCAATGTCAACATCTCACACTGACTGCTTATTAGCTGCGAAGTTCGATTGACGTTTATATATTCATGGCCATCCCGAAGACAAAGCGGCGTGCGATGTCAATTTAGGTGAGTGACAATCGTGGTGTCCTTAAAAGCCTCATCAAATAATCGCTTAAGAATTTTTCGCGGTTTCCATTGGCATCGCTTTTCACGGCAAAACACGTTTACAAATGTATTGAATCGACAATTTTTCTTTTACATAAATAAACACTTTCCATTGTTCCACTCGCTTCTGGCTTGAGGTGTATGGAAAATCAAAATTGAATAAACCTTTTTTTCGATTGCCTCACCGAGGCAGAAATGGAAAAAAAAACAAAGCAAAAAATGGTCATTTATTATGCAAATGTAACTTTTTATCGCAAATATTTGATTTTTCCCTGTTGTTGCATAACGTTAGTTTATTTTGGTTCATAATTTGGGGGTTGTTATAGCAAATCATGGGAAAATAACTGGTAATAGTGTTTTTCGAACCTTTCTCAATTTTTCCCATCACGATAGATGAAAGTGGAACATAATAAACTTGCGCATTCAAATCCACCCTGTATGATTTACAAACTTAAAAAGATAGCCCCATGCCGTTGTTTTGGCAGCTGGAAAGAAGAAAATTTAAATTCTTAACACCGGCCGCGCCTATGTTTTAATATTTAAAGAACTCTTCCCTTTGAAAATTCTACTCAGTACTCTTTAAGTTGCAAATTTCCTTTCCACTCAAATTAAAAAATAAAATTGCGATTTACCTCAAAACTTCATGTCGGTGTAAATAAATACCGTAGCTAGGCAACCATAAGATATCAAAAACCTTGTAGCAAATAACACAATGCTTAGTTTGTTTTTACTCTAAATCTAACATATGCATTGCTTAGATTATTTTTTCAGTTGGACAGAGGCTTTGGGCACAACTGCCAGTTTATTGACCCGCTACCGTCATCTCTGTAATTCTAATTCACGCACGTTGGTACACTTTTTTGCCCGATTCTGTAAATGACATAATAGTTTCTACATCTTTATATATCTAGATAAGCGTTTTTGAATTAAGGTATCTTTAAAAAGCACAAAATTTTAACTCATTTCAGAGATAAAATCATAGAAAAGTGAAGATTACTGTAATTTACATTGATTTGCAATAATGCATTTGCAACATAAACGTATCTTAAAGTTAATCCAATTTTGCCTTATAAAGCATTGGTCACCCAACTTGCTCTAGTTCTTGATCTCAGCCGCGGCAAAGCGAAGATCATGATCATATCTAGCAACTGCTTTAGCATGAAAAATAAAATGATAATTTGCAGAAGCACGCTGGCTGATTTGTGATTTTATTAAAAACCATTGTGGCTACAACGTCGGCAATAACATTGCGACTTTGTAATGTTGGAACAGAAATAAAAAAGGAAAAAAATAATAAGGACTCTTGTTATACGGAAAAAGTTTCTTTGTAACGAAAATAATCTGTGGAATTGTAATTCTGTTGGGTAAACAGATTGGCTTCCTGTTGTTTTTCCTTTTGTAAAATTGTGTTATTCCGCGCCGGATTCTCAACCGTGGTTAATTTTATTAAGATGTATAGTACCAACAGAAGCAATTGAAACCTATTTTTCCCTAATTATGTTTATGTTAATGAAAAAATATTACTTGGAATTCTGCGTTGAAGCTCTTTGCAGACAATTCATTTAACATCGTTAATTTTTAAAAGGATTCACAATATTGAGGTCACTATTAACACTAGAATGTTTATAAGCTTGAGTCACTGATGTAATGATGTTAACTTTTATTTCACAGAATTTCACCGATGTTTTATTTATGGCACGCAAACTAGATCATCTTGACTTCATAAAGATTTTCACCTGTAATTTCATAATGAAATTGTCGAAATAATTAGCGCATTTGTCCTCCTTAAAATCTAAGTAAAGCTATAACTCCAATATTTTTATTACGGAAATCGATCGCAACAATTTTCACAAATCTCAACTACCAAACCTAATCAACGTCAATGATTTGTCTAGTGATTAATCTGAAACAAGAGTCTGAAACTGTCTCCTTATACGTCCTAATACACATCTTTTTATTCAATGTTTAAAACTGTCTTCTTCCCAAGGTCAGATAGTCAGTTGAATGCTTGGAGCATAAAAGCCTAGCTTTTTCAGTTAAATATAGGTTTGGGTCATGTTCGCACTATCGGATAGATTTTGCGCCGGACGAAGACCATTCCAGATAGGGTTTCTGTTCACACATGCTAATAACAGTGTAATTCGGCGACATTTCTGTAATGGAGCGAAGCCACACCGATCTCTAAAGTGGAGAGTCATATATCGGATAGGTTTTCATACTTTTCTTGTCGGCAAGAAAAGCTATTCGGTATAGGAAGGTTTTGAGCTTGTGAGTTAAATTTCCAGGTCGATTGATCGGCATGTAGCCTGTGTACAGGAGCGGCTGTACACAGGCTATAAGCATGTAGCAAACTGATGAAATCAAACGAAGTAAAAACCAAACTCATGTCCGGGAGCCTCAACACTGTGTCGAGGACAGTGTTAAAATATCAAATGGGAATGCTAAGTCTTGACGTACATTCCAAAATATTTTTCGATATTCTGGTAAAACTAACAACGAGAATTGCAAATAAACCGCATGCAGGCTGAGACTAGATCGAGCTAAATTTTGAAAATTTTCACACCATCACCGTTAATTAATACAGGTAAAAATAATTTTGAAGGAATGTGTAAAATTTCTCAGCCCCGCCTGACCACATATCACAGTGAAAACTACAATTTTCCTCTTTCAAAAAAGAAACGATTAATAAAAAAAAATAGAGAGTTCGAGAGAGAGAGGAATCTCTCAAAAACAGTCAAAGCTATGCTGAAATTCGCCACCACTAATAAAGGACAGCTGAAAGGAACACTGATAGGATATTGTATGCAAACGGAAAGGAAGTACGTTAGGTATGGTCGCCACAGCTGTTTCGCACCGTCAGGAAACCGTTGACGAGTGTTTAACTTTCCTTCATAACCCTGACGCCCGAGTTTATAAATGATTTGTTAGGTTTGATTTCCACTGTCGCGCAATATTTCCTTGTTTTCGTGCGTAGATGAAAGAAGAGGCAATGTATGAACAGGTACACGTAAACGCAAAAGTTGTGCGAGGTTCAACTTTTGGGTATACACTTAACCTTCCATACATTGTATTTATTTTATTTACGGGTGTAAAATTTACAAGCGTCCGCACATAAAAATTACATGACAGTGGAAATCCACCTTTACGGTCAGAGCCTTTCTAACAGTTTTTCAAATCAGAATAAATTTGCAGGGAACAGAAAAATACAAGGCTGTCCAAACAGTGTAGGTTTGCTCGCGGGATGTAAGCAGCGCTGAAGATATCTCTGATGAGTAAAATTGAATATTCTTCAAAGGGTGACAATTTTAATGTTCATTACCTTAGATCTTCACCTGTATTCTTGACACTTCATCGATAATATGAAGATAAAAGAAAAAAAGAAGAAAAAGAACGAAGTGAAATATTTATGCGTAGATGTCGTCAGGAAAGGCAAAGCTTTTTACGAACATCTTTTTAACAGATTTAGCGACCGTAATACAAGTATTTGTATCGGTTCACAAGAGAAATATCAGGACACTGCACCCATTTAAGTAGACATGCACCACTTTCGATCAGCTTTTGTGTTGCCAAGACGAGATTGATTTTAGGTTTACATTCTTATAATTTATTTAGCTCCCATAATTTTCACCGTAGAAATTTAGTTTGATTTTCAAGATATAACCTGTAAATTGAAATATATCCCTTGAAATTTTCATAATAATTCTTAAATCAAGGTTTTTGATCCAAATTGGTTTAGTTGCGCCAGTTTGCGAATGAGACGAGATGGAGTTCGACAGCGCCTAGAAAACGAGCGGTGAAGCCAAACCAGTAGCCTGCATGCGTAGCTGGCGATAATAGTGTGGGAGTTTGTGGGAGTGCTGTATTGTCTTGGCGGCAGAGCCGCGAGAAGGGCAAGAACCCGAGTACCACTGGCACAAGATTCCCGCCAACTACGCAGGCTACCAAACCAGCAACGGGGGAAAAAAGAGTTGTGAAGTAGGAGTATTTCCCGGTAAGGGTAAAATGTGCAATGAATTTGTGGACTTGCGGAATGGCATGATATCAGTTATGCGGAATATAATATGTCTAATATTCTCTGAATGACCCAAGGAGATGTATAAGTAGTGAAGCGTGCAGTCTTTTTTGATTGCCTGATTCTGGACCTTGCAAAGCAAGACTTACAAATACTTAGCATCCATACTAGACAGAATGCATTGACAGGGCAAAGTTTTTTAAATTTAAAAAAAAGAACGAAATAAATTGTCTTTTGTTAAAATCAAATTTTATTTTTCTTTGAAGCCAGCAAATATTATGACAGGTGCACTAAAGTTTATGTATATATTTTTGCTTTCTAGTTATCTTCAGTTTGTTGTGAAGTCGTTCGACATCCAATTTCCCGCCAAAAGAAGCGGGCTATCATGACGTTTCATATAGATTTGGAAAAGGGGAAGAAGGACTGACGTACGCTGACGCCATCATGACCAAAGTTATGCCATTTTTTCACGGCTTTCAACAAATCTTTTTTGTTTGTCACAGGCTGATTGTTTTCCCAAGTTACCAACCAACCTCATCGGCATGATCGACTGGTAGGTAAAAGTGTAGTAACTGGGGCTTGTAAAGCGGGTTAATTGGGCCATGCAGGGAAGATCGTGGGCGAACAAATAAACAATGCCAAAACAATGGTTTCTTTGAATACTTTAATGTAAAATATTAATAACAATATTTACAACTTACACAGAAACCTGTAAATAGATGAAAAAAATCTCACACCTTCAAATAATTTAAAAACTGTACCTTCCGAGATCGATTTTTATTTCTGATATTTCTTAACCACGGTAAGAAAATAGCCGCTCAAGAAAAATAAAAGAAAAACATAAGAACTTTTTTGAGAGGACAAGAGAAGAAGAAAAAAGACTAGCTTCTTGTATCAAATTTTCAATTTTTGGAATTTTTATAAAAACCATTTTTATCCTATGGCTTTTTGAAGTAAAAAGATCGAGTTTCGCTTTTCAACGTTATACTTTTAAAATGCCAAAATTCTAGTCCACTTTACGCAAGAAAACTGGACTTTTTTTCATTCGTACAAAATATTTTCTTTTAAACCAGAGTTCTTGAAAGCTTCTGAATTTTGAACAGCTTGTGACTGGAAAATATATTACTTCTCAGCGTTTCACTGTTTCACCAAGACACTCTTGCCGAAACCAACCCCTACAATGTAAAAAATAAAAATATATGAATTCAAATAAAGTCTGATTTCACCTTTTAGTACCGGTAATTTACCTTACCAAGTTTTTCTTGGCAAACTAGATGAAAAATAAAGCAAATTTTACTTGAAGAGTCACTTTGTTTAAACGGTTGACGTATCTATTTGGTTTTTGAACAAGTCAAAAAACAACAACAAACAAACAAAAAAACGAAAAGCTAGCGTCTTGCTGAGCATGTAGTATCGAAATTAATGGTATCTGGCTACTGACGTTACAACGGTTGCCTTGCAGAAATCTTAAATGTAGCTAGGGGGATTATACTTAATAAATTAACGTAGAAACAAGATATTTATTCTCAGAATATTCAAATATATTGGTGAATATACTATACCTCAATAAAATATGGCATGTCCGTGACTCAGCATTCACGATTCACCCATTTTAGATTTGGCGAACTCGATTCTTATTCCACCAGCCTTCTCTCCTGGTGGCATAATTGTTCTGAGAAAAAGGAAATAGATGGGAACGTCATTAGAATTTATGAAATACTTCGGCTCTGTTCACACTCTACCGGACAGCTTGTCTTGCCGACACGAAAATCTACCTAGTATAGTATGAACGCCTATCCGATTGTGACTCTCCGCTTTAGAGACCGGCGCGCAGCAGCTTCGCCCCGTTGCAGAAATCGCGCCCAAGTTAGCGTTCTTATGTGTAAACAGAGGCCCTATCCGACCTATCCCGTATGTCGGTAACAAAAGCTGTCCCGTAAAGCGTGAAAAAAGTATGAGAGTTGGACTTTTGTCGGTATCTCTGCGGCGGTAATATAATGCACTGACCAGCGTTGTTCGTAAACTACGAGTAGTCCCCCATTTTTCCTCAGGGATAGTAGAGCGAGCAAAAGGCGAGCGCGCGCGAAAATCAACCCACGCGAGAAAAGGCGACACGCGGCGGGGAGAGTTCTCTCTCCGCGCCGCGTGTCGCCTTTTCTCGCGTGGGCTGATTTTCACGCGCGCTCGCGTTTCGCTCGCTCTACTATCCCTGAGGAAAAATGAGGGACTACTCGTAGTCTACATTGTTCGAAAACAAACTCTGTATTCTAAATTTGCATACTAAAGTGAAACCCAAGAGAGCCTGATGTAAAATCTTATTTGACAAAGTGTAAAATAACAATAAGACTATTTCAAGAGAGATGTCTAACTGGCAAGATCTCATCGAGCACTACGGCGTGAGGAAACAGCTGACATTTGTAGACGCCACCACTGGTTTCCCCGGGAAATGACGTCTGAGAAATAAGCGCAGAAATTCCATACCGATGACGCGTCACTACCCAGATCGGGGTAGTGCTTTTGATTCGTTGAAAATTTGCTTCAGCCGGTCAAAAACACTGCCCAGTACTTGGCCGGCGGAAGCATCATCAGTATGGAATTTCTGAGCTCCTTCCTCTAACGTCATTTCGCCAGGTAATCAGTGGTAGCGACTTCAAATGTCGGCTGTTTTCTCTAGCTGATTGAAACACAATGGCTGAACATGACGTTCACAGAAAAGAACTTACATTCTGTAGAGGAGAAAAACATTACACATGTAAAGCACATCGGAGCTACTTACCCAGTAAGAAAATGTTTCGCGAAGACTGCCGATTGAATATCCTACAACAGAGACATTGTTTCCCTTAGTATTTTGTCAACAAACCCAAGAAGTTGAATGCACTTTACATTTTAATGAGCAACAGAACTCCGGCGTTTTATAACCGTGAAAAGACAAAAGGGTAACAAGACTGTGCGAAAAACCGATATGAACAAGGTCGTCACTTGATTCCATCCACCAAACTGACATCCTCCTCTAACAGGACATTTCACTTTTCTTATATGAAATTTCTTGATGAAATGTTCATAAAAGTCAAAGTGTCTTTAATTTTTAAGGAAAAAAACAATTCAGGATAGAATGAGTAGGATTTGAACTCGGAGCATCCGATCTGGAGTGCATCACTCTAACCCCTACACGACCGAGGATTTGGTGACGAATACCAGTTTGATTTAAATATATAACCCTAACCCTAACCCTAACCCTACTTTGTGTACGAATCATTAATGTGTCAACGTCAGTTTGGCGGATGGAATTAAGTGTAGGCCTATGAACAAAACCCCCTCGTTGAATCACGGGTACCCAATGGATCTGCTGCTCAAAATATCTGTTCCTCAGGCAAATTTTTGCTGGCCAGGAGATATGGGAAAATTAATATGTCCTTGGAAGGACATTGTTGCTGGGAAATAGACAATTCAGGGTGTCTGAGGGGATTTGAAGGTAGTATGTGCTATTTGCCAGAAACCTCTCCCCCCACCTCCCCTCCTTCACCGAAGGGCTTAATGTTGCTCTATGACCACACCCAAACTAGGCAGTAATGTCTGGACATAAGTCTGCTAGGAAACTTCCAGTAAGTCAGGTTGCAGGTTGTAGGTGCACCTTCCTGACTAGGAACTCTTCCATCAGACTTGCTGGAAGTGGGCCGTGGGGAACATTTAAATTTTTCCCAGAAATCTCCCAAAATGCTTAAAATGGCTTCAGAAAGCTTTACTCATGCTTTATTGTTGTTTTTAGGTGGGTGCCACCGTTGATTATTGATTTCCACCACAAAAAAATTCAAAGGCTTTCGCGTTGATTGTGTGAGCCTAAGCATCAGAAGATCTCTATCAATTTCAAATAGTTGCTACACTGTACAATGCACACACGAATATGTCAAGAAGTGTTTAGTTTTAAGTTGAGATACCGGTTGAGACCGGTGCAGTAGGAAGAAAGCAAGTAAAGAATGTACCTGATATTCAACAAAACAGACAGGGCTTCCAGATCCTTTATCGTGAATTTTTAGGCGTCGAAATCCATGTGTTCTGAAAAGGTAGTTAAAAAATAAATAGAAGTGCCATAGCAACAAAATTCGAATGGCTCAATGGAGTTCATGAACATACTGTGTACCCTGCCTTCTCTGTGAAAAAAACAAGATGGTTCTGAAGAACTTTTTTACATTAACGTTAACTGAATGATTCTGGCGCGCTAATTGGTGGAGCACAGAAAATGGAAATGAACTGATGGTGCCGTGTTTTCTCATGTTTTCTCGCGCGTGCGATTTCCCGAGAAAATTCAATGTTATTGAACTTCAAAAACTGTCAATGCTATTGTAAAAAATTGATGAATTGATTTCCATGGTCTGTACTCTTATCGATGATAGAACGGACGTCAAAATGTTCCAAACGTTTCAGTAAAACCACTCGATTGCGGCTAGTGGTTTTGAACATTTTGACCTGCAGTGGGGCATTTGGCCATTTTGAAATGCTGACAAAATTTCGCAAGCGGTGGGTCATTCTGGAAATGACCAATACATAAAGAATTTTCTTGAAGTCACATATCAAAAAAAACGAATTATGGGCATGTCTCTTCCCTAAACTTTACAGTCGTGGTAAACCTCATATAATCTTTTGCCTGTGATTTACCTTGCAAATATTTCTCGGAGTTGTTGTTCAGTGCATCCTTTTTCTAAGTTGGCCACGAAGAGGGTAGTACAAGGTAGATTTCCTGTCATATCTCCAAGAGGGGCTGTTGGGGATGGTAATGGAATTATAGGATGATGCTGGGGAAAACCCTATGGAAAAATCAAGAACGAACAAAGTGAAAAAAAAGAAGACAGGATAGACTCATATCGGGCCGCCACGTTGGAAGCCGTCGTCCCTAAGTTAAGCCCGCACAGAGATGGCCGCGATATCTCTCTCGCAGACTTAGTTTTCCCTATTATAATGTACCTAGGATTAGTGCTATATCCCAAACCGTGAGAGTTGGAAGGTCTGCCTATGTGATGTTTGTAACTTACCTGCAGCTGTTGAATGATGGTCGGATGGTGATTAAAAGGATTATGCGCCGTCGCCGCTGCTACCATGATGTCATTAAATATTGGGCTGTTAATCAAAAGACAAAGAGAGTCAGAACGAAAGACCAAACACATAGCTGGACATAAAAGTATACTTTGGCTCCGGCGAGTCTCCCAGTACCAGTTGCATCAATCCCCTCATTGGGCGTAAATGCAAAGAAAATCCTTCAATAAGAACGACCCAGACCAGGTTTTATGAGCCCGCGAGACTGAGCACCCCACCCCAACCCCGACCTGGTTGAGCTCGTTGTTATTTATAGGTCTTTCAAATGCTAACGTCTGACGTTAATCCTGGTCAGACTCTTTGTTTCAGTCACGTCACAAGTTACCTTTTAAGCAACTGGATCCTGTAGCTCAGTGGTAGAGCAGAATCTGGACTAGTAAGCAGAGGGTCACGGGCCCGACCCCCGCGTCGGAAAACTCGTTTTTTTTACGAGCTTCTCTTTGTCATGGACTAAAGAAACATTATTTCGCAGTTATTGATATTCTTAACTTTTTAAACTTTAACTGTATTACTCCAATGCTAACTTGTGGTAGTATGTACTTCATGGAGACGAGGCAAGTACTTTGCTCCAATGATGTTCTCAGTAATGTTGGTTACCCAAATTTCGGTTCCGATTTTGGAAGAGGCATTTAAAGGAGGGTCTCAATGGGTAGCTTGGACGGTTAACGGTTATTTTTTTCCAATTTTGACGCTTGACGGTTATTATTGGTGAAAGTTTAGTCCAAGAGGAAAAAAGGAAATATTAACAGCTCCTGTATAAATAAATATGGACAGTTGCGTTTTGGAGGTTGCCTTGGCCTTTCACATTAAATTTTCGAAATATTTTAAGATATAAGAAAGTTGTAAGGTATTGAAATGTTCAAAGAGAGTGCTTTTGAAAACTTGGCGCGAGGTTTTTCCAGTTCAGAGATTCTTCAGGACCCAAAAGTACGGGAAGATCAGTTGAAACAGTGAGATTTGCAATACCTTGAAACGCTTTGACGGTTAATATTACTCTGCATTTTTGACCTTTGACGGTTAAATTTTAAGCCTTTTTAAGGCTGACGGTTAACCCCATTGAGACTCTCGTAGAATAGTTAAATAAGGTTTCAAGAAACATGTAATTTTTTTTTTCAGTTGTACGGTTTATGTAAATTATCACTATTTTAGCTTCACTTACGCAGGGTACGCCAAGCTTGGTTCTGGAGGTGTTGGAAAAAATCCAGCTGCTGCAAAATCGGCTGGTACTAAAACACACGAAAGAATCACAGGAATAATGTATTGGTAAATGAACGAACGAACGAACGAATGAATGAATGAAAGGATTTTATTTCATTTCATGAAATATAATGAATGAATGAAAGAATTCTGAATGGACTTACTGAACTGAGGCTCCCTGGGAAAGAAGTGTGGGGCCAACACGGCTTGTTTGTTCACCGGTTTGGATACTTTGGTATTCGAACGAGCGAACTCCAATCGCAATGTAAGAGAGGCATCTGGATCGAATCTTACACCCTGGAAAATGCATAAATGTGTCATATAAGGAAAAAGAAAAAACTACAGTAATAAAACCTTTATGCTAGCCAGTGAGAAAACAGCCGATATTTCGCGACCACAGCACTGTACTGGTTTACCCGCGAAACATGTGACGTCTGAGAAACGACTGCAGAAATTCCACACTGGTGACGTGTCGCTACCCAGATCTGGGTAGTGCTTCTGATTGGTCGTGTCGTGAGGGATATTTCCCTCAAGCAATCAGAAGCACTACCCACATCTGGGTGGTGAGGCATCATCAGTATGGAATTTCTGCGCTTGTTCCACAGACGCCGATTCGCGGGGAAACCATGCAGTGGAGACGTAGGGAAATTTCGCCTGTTCTCTCACGCTACCGTTATGCTGTAAATAATAGGCTAATTAAGCGTCAGGACGGGAACGCCAGATGACGACGACGCGCCCAAATCAAACAGCTGGCTTGACCAACGGCCTTTCCGCTATTTCACGCGCAACTGACGTTCCCATTCTGTTGCTAAATCAGCCTAACATTAGTAGGTAACGTAACCAAGCAGTTAGAGCGCTAAGCCCCGTCAGAGTTTCGTAGTATCGGAACTGAATGCTGGCAGAATTTATTTCTTGGTAGTCCCTATTTCAACTAATTATTATTGTATTGTTGCCCACCTGGAATAGCTCCGCTAATTGTGGGTAACATAGACCTAACTCATTTAACAATTGAATAAATTGTTGTTGTTGTTGTTGTTGTTGTTGGCTCATACTTGTCCGCCATTGTAAATGGTTATCATGAACCTATTGCATAGAGGTGATGAGAACCGACTTTCATGCGATGCGCGCGCGGTCATTTTTAATAATACTGTTGATCTTACTTTGTGAAAATGTAACAAGACCCTGTCCTCATTGACGAGCAGGAATAAGGAAGAGCCACTACCTGGCACTAACTTGATAGCGGGTAAATGAAATCATCATACAAACTTTTTACCTGCAATGAAGCTTTTGCCTCTTCAGCTTGTTCTCTATTCTCAAACGTAACAAACGCTACGGGCTGAAAAGGGAATTGTTGATTTAGCTGTCAATTAAACACAGTTAAACAAACGCGCTCATTTTTATCTTAATCTTAGAGTTATTTCCCTCTAAACTGATAAAAGAACGTGCTCTGGTACTTTTTTGGTTTGTCATATGATCGATGCTGCACGGTGTCTTTGGCGACGTGAGGGTGATTGCTTTATGGTTATAAAGGTAATGTGTCATGATAACGATAATGATGATGATGATGATGATGATATGTTCATCTGTATTTATTTCATACAATCTCGAATGGCCCAATGACTCGATGACCTTTAAAGGTAAAAATTCACCAAGAGTGTAAGTGAATCTTATGTGCTATCTCGAACTTTCCCGCCGCATTCAAGAAAAATAAACACTTACGATGATAAAAGACCGCAATTTATTCACATTGACTGATAAGGTCCTATACTTTAAGTTATTTAAAGAATTACTTAGGCCCCATTTATATGAATTGTTGTACGGGGGATGAAGGTCATCATCCCAGCCGACGGTCAACTTTAACGAGTGTATACTATGAGAAAAACGTTGACCCTTTTGCCGTATCTGTGAGTTTATAAGCCATGCTCTGATTCTGTCCTCTTGACCAAGTTATGTGTTTACATTGAGAAAAGTTGGTCTGGCTATAGGGGGTGACCCCATCATCGAAAAAGGGTGACTCGGCTAGGCGGGTTACCTTTCTAGCCGAGCCAACTATTTCCGTTGTTTCTCACGTAAACGGTTTCCTAAGTTTTGTAAGGAAATGTAGGAAAGTTGGCTCGCAGAGGGTGGCTCAGGTGGGCAAATGACCTTTTACCCGGGATAACTTTTCTCCAAATAAATGGGCCCTTAGAATGCAGGCAATACTCACCGATTGCGTTTTTCCCTGCGGTAAAGAGACAAAAGGAAGGACAGTTTCATTAGTAGCCGAGTTCAGTACAGGTGCTGTGCGTGCTGTGTAAGGGACAATTCGCTTCCTCTGTGCTCTGTTGTGTAACTTAGATGGCTATAAAGAAAAGTTTTTCCATGCATGGCAGTAAAAACACAGATCACCGTTATCTATGAATCTTTTAAGTCAGTCTTCCTGTTAATATCTGTATTAATTTAGCACGAAAAAGAAAAATTTAGTTTTATGTAAAAGTTTTTTTTAATATCCCTACTTATTTAAATTACTGCCAACTTGCGCGATAAGTTTCTCCATGACCCTAGCAGGCTGTTCGGAATAAAATCGATTCAGCTAACTTCACCATGAGAATAATTTACTATTTTTTAAAGGACAACTATTTACTATGTTTTCATCCTGGCTTAGTGAGAATGTTTCTCTTAAGAGATTCTCAGGAAAAACACTAAAATCATGCTGTGTGAAGTCATTGGGTCGATTAATATAGTTAATTACTTCCCGCTAAGAAACTGACTGACAATTAGCGTCGACTTTTGAGAAAATATCATCAGCAAAACTGCTGGTCATGTCAATAATTTCGTGGTTTATGCCTGACATGAGGATGATATGAGACGTGTAAAAAACCGTTTCATTTATCGTACGCTTGAATAAAAAAAGATATAAAGGCGTCCAAGCACTGAACTATGATTTGTTCTATGAGGGCAAGGTGCAAATAAGGAAAACTAATTTTCACAAAAGAATCCACGGAGCAATTATGTCTGTTGTTTGTAAAGGCAGTATAAATCACTGAAACTTGCATCCAAAGATATCGTGTCAGGGATATGGATTAGTTGTCTTAGATAATCCATAAAAACCGAGCGGCGGTTAAAGGTTTGCGGGGTTTCAGCAACACAGGTTCGTTGGATGTTCTATGTCAATTCAAAATGTACCTTGAACACGATACAGACGGATGAATACTAACTCAACTGAGTAACTACTTTTTATGCCCTGTAATTGTATTCTTCTTACTTGTTTATCCGTGAGCTTCAACAAGGATCCCTCGTAACCCTAAAACGATGAGACAGATACAGCAAGCGGGGTTAGCTTTTCTAACCACACACACTAAAAAAAAAGTACTCTAAGCCTTAGGTGAAATGTGTTAAAACAAAGTATAATTAACGCTTGAAAGCTTTCAGGTTGGTTTTTGGCAATGTCGATGAATCACTTAAGTTAAGAATATCGATACTCAAGAAAAATGGACGATTGCGTCTGTTGAAAGACGTCAAAGTTTAGATGCTTGTTCTGTAGCACTCTTGAAATGCTGGGAAGTTTATTTACGAACGCCGATATCGTTTTGCGGGATGTGTGTGGTTTTTATATTAGACCGTAGCTTGAAAGTGCTGTATATTGCCTTTGGTATCAAATTGTTCACCATTCTTATGCAAAGAGGAGAGGATTGAAAAAGAATCAATTGATTGCAAGACTTGACAGCAATACAAGACAGAATGCTCTGCTAAGACACTAATTTTTGCTCTCTAAATAACAAATGCAGTTTTTTGTCAAGGACTACAGGTGAAATAATTACATGAGTTTGAAAAAAGGAGAATAACTTGCTATAAACGAAGCAAATTATGATAATCAGGAAGTCCGCCCTAATGACAACGAATACTGTATTATTCTCTTTTGGCTCTCAGACTTATTTTGATATCTCGTCGATCGCTGAAAAATAAAGATCTACCGTTAAACAAAAACGGCTTAGTTTTTAAGACGATTTCAAGCATAAGATTATAGAAATGGTGTTTTTTCTTTGAAATAAGTTATGACATGCACATTGTGCGCTTTTCAGCGTGTGGTGAATTTGCTGCAGGTTATTTTTGAAAACATTCGAAGAACGAATTAATTCTTTTCAAATGTTTACAAATACTAGTATATGGTATTTCTAATGGCTTATCTAAGAATTGTCTTACGTTTAAGAGTATATTTTGACAACTTGAAAGCAATGTCAGATCCTAGCTGAGGTGTAAACAAATTTTGCACTAAAACACATGAATTTATAGTTCGCTAAAATGGTAATAAAGTCAGTTAAGATGCGAAAAAAGGCGAATTTGAGGCAGATGTATCTCAAGTTGGCCATGGTCAATAATAATATCTGATGCAAATATTCCAGCCACACACTGTTTAGATAAGTTTCGGCCTATTCTTTCTGGACACCTAATTAGCTTGCCTTGTCCTTAATTGCTCTAGGAATCATAAGCTAGCGAAGTGATAATTACGCTTCGATTCAATAAACTATGTAGAATTCCGAACGGTTTTCACTTGCTACTAAATGTAAATTCTTGAATTTAAACTGACTCCGTTACTTGTTCACAACCGGCCATGAAATTTCAGATCATGTACATTCCTGTAAATACTAACGAAGAACTCGTAAGCCGCTTCTTTGTTTTATGTTTGCATATAAGATGAGTTGGGTTAACACTGTAAATCTCTTCGCTTTTATAATGGCCGCTCGAGACGCTTTGCAAATATTTGGCAAAATCTGGGGTAACTGACTTCGCGAATAAACGAAGTTTGTCAAAGTTATCTCTTAGTGCACTAATGAGGAAATTTCAAAGCTTAATGGCTCGTACAAAACTAGTGTACTCTTGTTATCTGATAAATGCTTTTCGAAGGGTAACGAAGGCTATTCAATATTCATTCGGCTTTCTTTCAAATCGTAGATTGAACCCTGCGACCTCGAACAAGGCGATTTCAAAACATTGACTGACGCATACACTGTACTTAACGGTAACATAAGTTTACTTAATGTTATTTCGTCTTAGCTGATTTGTTTAAGAAAATCAAACTAAAGCAGGGACCAGTAGAATCCCATTCAAATTTAATGCTTTCTTTCTCGGCATTTTCAGCCGTGCTATAACCGATGTTGAAAATATCAGCGGCACAACAGCTGAACCGAAGAAAGCGCATCGTACCTTGAAGCCGCGGAAAAGAAGGTAGATTTCACGTGGTTTTACGTCTATGGGCAATCCGCTAACGAACAGAGTTCGAACCTAGGAAGGAAAGAATTTCAATGTTACGGTCGCTAGGGTGTGGGGACTCACTACCTACTACCTCTATACGCTCCAAATCGCGTGGCATAACTGTTCCAAACCTCGTCATCAGAAGTCGATTTGGAGTCCATTGCACCTCACTAGTGCTGTGCGCGAGTTTCGCTCAGTTGAGTGACAGTGTTAGTGCCTTAGGTGCAGAGGTGCTTGTAACGTGCAGTGTAACAACATGGAAAGCATTACAACCTTCTACAATATTAAAATGGCCTCTGCTATTCTCCCGCAGCTGCATGAAGCAACCAACAGGTAACTCTGCATGACGTAAGAATTTTCTTTCCCGCGTGACATTCCATTGCAAGTTCGACGTGAAAGGAATCCCACTGAGACGCTTTAGTCGTCAAGACAACAATTTTATTTAAGTGGAAAAACTATTGTTTTCGCGCAAGAGTGCGGGTAAACAGGTGTCCAGTCACTTCAGAACCGAAAACTGCTGAGGAACTGGGTCGAGTGCGGGGTATTGAGCATGTAAGCGAGGCTCTCTTAAAATGGTTGTTACAGCAACAAACAAAATCTCGGAGCGAGCGATCGGTGCAAAAGTCTGTCCTGTATTTTCCGTATTTAAGTGGATTTCGGTGGTTTTAGAAACCTTTGTAGCAATATTTGCACGGTGTTTAGTGTATTATAGCTTTTGAAATTTTCAATTATGGTGAGTTAGGTCAAGTATCCGTTAAATTTATCAGTATCGATCGAGTTGTCTTCTTTTCGACCATGGAGGTTAAGGCGTTACAGATATTAAGACTTATTTCTTTCACGATACATGTGAACTTGATGATTTTGCAATGCACTTTCAGGCCTCTGTGCGTCGAATGAACCTTGGCCATGCCCAGCAGCAGAAACTTCTCGCTGAGAATAGGAGAAAAGAGATCGCCCGAGAGGATCAAATAAAGCGAATCAACCAGGAACGAACATTGGAAGCTAACATGGCCAGTGAAGAAAGGATAGAGAATAAAAGATTTCTAAGAAGACGTCGTCAGGAAGAAACCGAACGAGAAATGGATGAAGCAATTAGAAAAGTGAGGTTCTTATGATATAATTCTAGAAATGCATGAATGCATTAGCTAAAATATGAGATAATGTGGTCCATTTATTGTGTAAGTACAATATATATGCTGTACATCAACTTACATCAACAAACTTCTAAATAATTCTCCTTTAATGAACCATTTTCTTAATTAAGAGGAAAGTATAAAAAGCTAAGTGCAGTGGTAAACGCTTAAAGGGGAATAATCACAAGTAAAATGACATTTGAACATACCGTTGCTACTTGTTTTGTACTCATATTGATGAGTATACGGTATGCACTTTCTGTACTGTCAATCCATCTTGTTTCGAATTAAGACGATGCCCCACCCCTCCAGTCAAGGGTTGGGTACAAAACTTGGATTGGATCGCGCGGATATGATTGGACTGGCAATTCGCTTTAAATTCCCACCAATCCAATCTGATACAACCAATCCAATCTGGGTTTGACCCCCATTCAAGTATATAGGCACATAAATATACAAATACCCATACCTTAAGTTCCTTATTGAACCAGTCCATTAAGCAGCTTGAGGCATTGTTCGAATTCGTCTCTACTGACGCCTTAAGCTGTTGAGCGGACTGGTTCAATCTAAACTATCTTACAAGAAATCCAGACAAGACGAAAGCTCATTGTCATTGGTCCTTCAAAATGTGACTTCGCCTTCCCGATCAATGATACTTCTATACCTGTTTCTGTACACCAGAAGATTTTGGGAGTTAAACTCTGGACAAAATTCTGGCTTTCAAGGAACATATTTCTTTTCAGTTGGGAAAGGTGTATGGAATGACAGTGGCACTGAGAAGATCAGGTCACTTTATCTCAGTTGAAACTATGGGGACATACAAGGCATTTATCCTGCCTCATTTCGAGTACTGCACATGTCTGCTCTTGGGAATTGGGAAGGGTGCATCCCTGTAGCTTTTAATACACCATTTGATACACACATTGAACCAGGGCTGTCAATAAGGGCCAGTAGCCGGCCAAAACCGCCGGCTAGATAGCCATCCTTAGCCAGCTACTTTCATCTCCTTCTACCGTAATTTTATTGCTAACAAAAAATAAGCACCTTCGAATAAAATTGTAAAGCATCCGTTTCCCAGTTTGAATGACATCAAACGCATATTTAAACAGGTTTAGATCTGTGAAACGTTCAAGCCATGCGATGTTGTGGAGCGTCTGGGATATTTTGATGGCATTGTTCCCAGTCTTGCGTGTATTCTGACAAAACAACATGGTGTCTGCAGTGGAAAATACCCCTTGAAACCCCTGGAAACTCCATTTCGGAGACTCTAAATTTCAAAATGTCCCCAGATGCCTCGGCCCCGAAGAACTTGTGCCTTTGGTGCGAGTCCCAAAGCTGCCTACTATTCATTATCAACCTGCTGCTACTTAAAAACTTTTTGACAGCCCTGTTGAACATTGTGTTTTCTTTGTGGAAAAACAGTTTGGCTGCGACCTGTAAAGTACACAGCATAATATTGTTCACAGTTTCACATAACCTTAACCTTTTGAGCTTTACGCTTTAAAAACTGTTTAAACATGGTGACAGTTGTTTTGAAGTCACACTTAGGATATTTGTAGGCCATTGTGAGAAATATTCATTAAGGGAAAAGGAGGGAAGTTGGGGGTGAAAGAGGTACACAATATTAATGGCACATTCTACTTTTTATTCACAGCAAAAAGAACAAAAAGAACTCCAGCAGAGGCAACAGGAGCAAGAGGAAAGACTTGCCAAGGTTTCATTTTATCTTGTGATTCAATTTTTCGTTACTGTGAAGTTGATGTTTTGAAATGATTCACCATTTTTACATAGACCATAATGCACCTTGTTTACCTGACAAAATTTTACATCTATCATTTCCTATTTCTCCTGGGTATTACAGTCATCCCAAGAGAAATCCAAGACAATGGTTATGCAAAACTTTGGGGAGTAAACAAGATGCATTATGGTGTATATGAAAATGGCAAATTGTAGTTTTTATCAGCCTTTATTCAAAGCAAATAATCTTTTCACAGAGAAGCTAAAGTAACTCAAATCATAATTTGGCTAGTTAAGGTTTGCATTGCTATGTTATCATTTAGGTAATAAGCACATAATTATAATATTATTTGAAAGAGGAAGTGTATGTCTTATGCATGTATGTTGTGGTTCAATTTTATCCTTGTTTTAAATGAAAGTGAAAGCTCTTTTAATGAACATCTCTACTTACGACCACCCTGTTTCAACTCCTGTACAAACTCTGTATTTTCACATTTCCCATGAGTGGCCGCAGACACTCTCAGGGTTTACAAGTTCAATTTTGGCTTTGCTTTTAAACTACGGTAAGCTGACACCCAAAATCAATTTGAAGCTTATATTTTAAGAAATCAACTTGAACTCGCTGTTCGTCACAATTAATTTATATTAATCTGAGTTTTTTTTTCACATACTCACCTGGTGACAGTTAAATAAAGACCACCTGAATTTTATGCCTGTGACTATAAATTACATTGTCATCACAACAACAGTATAGCCAAACACTAACAAAAAGTTGCTTACAAACCTCACGTTTATTTGTAGCTGGGTTGACTCCCATAAGCAGCCCTTTAACCCTAACACTTCTTGTGACTGCATATGAGCAATATTCTCATAAGCGGCCAGCTCTAGTTACAGACTCCTTTTTCACATCCTGAGGGTGTCCGCTTATGAGAGCTTCCACTGTATGTTTTCCTTTGTGTCTAGGTATGGTAGTGGATGATAACAGATTTAACCAAAAAAAAAATAATAATAAAATAATAATAATGAAATAAATATTGGAACCCAATATAAAATATTTGAACCACAACATGTAAATGGCGGTTTAGCATGATCCTGAGTCCCTTTTTTCCTATTGTTGATTCTTTAATATTATAATAGGAACTTGAATTTGTGAAACTTGAAAGATGCAGAGAAGAAAAGCTCAAGCAGCAGATAAGAGAAAACAGGTCAGAAAAGTCATAAAATATTGGATCAATTTATGCCTTTTTTTCATAACGCAACTAGAATTGCTGGAAGGCAACTTTAACTGGGCTGCTATAAAGGAGTGATTTTTTCTGAGGGGAGGGGGTGGCTGTACACAGGCTACCATGAAACCTTGTCGCCGACCATTGCGTGACATAGAATCTCATGTGAGAGTGAAACATAAACTCATTTGAACATTGTACTTTGAACATTGTACCCTTTTGGAAGACTTTTGTAATTATGTAATATTATCACTTAGGTTGAGTACTGAGAGATTGAGATGCCAGAGAACCTAGGAAATCTTTTGCCATCTATTTAAGCAAATCTGTAGACAGCCATATTGAGAGTGATCCAGATTATTTGTCAGAAACCTGTTCACGGCAACATACATGTAGACTATACAGAATTATTGTACCGCGAGAAAATGATAAGTTAACCAGAACAGACAGTGAACAGCTTTTAAGAGGAAACAACCCGTTATAAAACCCACAAAGATACATGGGCCTTATGCAACCGAGAACCGAGACTGAAAGAGATATCAATAGACGATAATCTATAATTTATGGTCGACATGAAAACGCATTGTGCCATAAGATAAAACATTCATACATTTCAAGTTTCTTTCCTTTTAATTTGTTATCTTTCTTCAACCTATTAAAATTTTTTAAAGCATTAGCTCTCTTGGAATTTGCGACCTCGAAAAATTTAAAGATTACTCACAGGTTTTTTTTGCATCAGTACGTGCTTCAAAAATTGTAAATAGATCAAACAGTGGATAACAGATTTTTTTTATCAAATTTGAGTCTTGGTTCAAAGTGCTGATGGCACTAACTCAAATTGTTTTTTGTTCCAGCGATTTATCTCGAAGCTCAATAATATTGACCTTTATATAGTTTTAACTAGTTTTAAAAAAACCCTAGATATTCTTTACCTCCTCACATTTACAGTGTACGTTTTCAGAACACTTTCAGTAAAATACAGGTTGTGTGACATAAAAAGGCATGCAGGTTAAAGCGGGCTGTGAACCTTGAAAGTTTATTGAAACTCGCTAGTACTAACGTCAATCGTGCTTGTTGAATTGGAAACACAGAAATTAGGAAAAGCATAGCAGTCGATCACATTTTTGCTTTGCGTTCTCGAAGCTTGGCCACTTATTTGCCCTCTTACCAATGAGGCTGTGTGAAATTCTCAAAGTTCCTGTTTTCGTCGGACAAGTCTTCTTTATCCTATTCCAGAATTTAGACCCCCAAAAAGGCATGTGTTGTATTAAACAGAAAGAAATCAATCTTTAAACAGACTCTGCGAAGATGGACAAACATGCTTTATGGATAACGCAATGCCCTCTGGGTTACTGGGTTAATAATAATATTATTAACTCAAATATTGATAGTGTTCATTTTTCGATGAAGGAAACTACCCATGAACTTGGGCGTGTCTTGAGGCAGCCCAGTTAATGATGCTGGTTCATGATTGGTTGATTAACAAACATTGCTACTCGTCTTGTGTTAAACAGTTCATGTCATGTTGAATAATGGAATACCCTGTAGGTCTTTCAGCATGTTAAATGTTGTTTTGATTCTTTTTATTTGTATTTTGGGGCATTTTTTAGTCTACAAGTCCTCACCTCAGTCTTTAAAGTTTCTATTAATAATAATATTGTTTTTCCTTACAGTGTTGAATTGAGGGAGCTAGAGGCAAAACTTAAAGCTGGTTACATGAATCAAGAAAGGGCAGCACAACTGGCAGAAAAGATGGCAATGGCAGTAGATAGACAGGTCAGAAATAATACTTTACTAATCAGGCAAGCGTAAAAGTGAAGCTCAGGTCATGAAGAGACACTACTTTGTGCAACACCACAGGAAGCACTGAAAGTAGATATCTGCATTCATAATAATCTTCCAAGGTGCCTGTCCCCAATGAAAGACCCTTTAATGTCAGAAGGGTTGCACTTTGGCCCTTGATTTTAAATTAGTCACTGGTGTACTCATGCAGAATAGCACCCCGCCTCTAAATACAGGTATATTGTTTTTTTTGTGTGTGTAGAGGGTAGATGACAAGATTAATGCCAAAATGGAAGAGGAATACAAGCGAGCACTTGAGTTTGAGAGAGAGAAGGAGGTCAAACGGTGGGAAGAGAGTGTCAGATATCAGGAGCAGCTTGAAAATCAACTGTTGGAGAAAGAGCGCAGAAAACAGGAGGCTTATGAGGAGTTCCTGAAGGAAAAGCTCATGATTGATGAAATTGTTCGCAAGATATATGAAGAAGATCAAAGGTATGTGCTCATGTAAATTCCTGACTGGTTACATGTATAATGTAGCTCATCCAGGGCTGAGCACCAGTCTTTGGTAGCTCTGGGTTCAATACCTGTCTGGGTTTTGAAATAACTGTGCTGTTTTGTTTCACACCTGCAAATGGTTAGAAATTCTAGTCTTCTTTCATATGGATGAAAAACTGTAGTCTTCATCTCACAGGACTTCTGTGATCTGACTCGATATGTGATATGTAAAAGAAGCCCTAGGGATGGAAAAATCTCTAGCAGTGACCACCCCACCTGTCTGTTAAGTATCTTGGGAGTGGGTAGAAAGACCACTTCGCATGGGACCTAGGAGTCCCGCTTGTGCCTTTTCCTTTTTGGGACTCTTTATGGGTATTTTTGACTATTAAAGTTGAAGTCGAAACCATGATCACTGTTATAGAAAAAAGTGATCGTAGAGATTAAGGCCATGATCCCATTACCATTCTGATCAAAGTTGACAAGGTTAGTTGTGTGATGACAGCAAAGAAAATCTACAAAAATGTCTTCGCTTGCATATTAAAACAATTGCTTTTTTTATTTTCTCCTTCCATCAGCATTATTAAAGATTTACTTCGTATTAGGACTTGGTTTTATGGATAATTGTGCTTAGAAATTTGCTGCCTGTTTGTATTCTTCAGAGAGCTTGAAAACAGACTTGAGAAGCAAAAGGCTACTCAGAGGTACATAGAGGAATTCAAGACTAAGCGAGATGAGGTGGGTACTCAGTTTAATTTGAGCCCCAATATCCACATACAAATTCTCCAAACTGATCTCCATACATTTCCTGTAAGAATTAAAGGAGGGAATTTGATAAAAGATCAAGGCATTTTATCTTTGGTGATCATTTTATTAATTCTCATAACTTCATCTCTTCACAATGTATGGATATTGTTAGGAGAAAGTTGTTGTTGGTCACTATTGGCACTATTAATTGTGTAATACGCTTTTTAGTTGTATATGTTGTTTAGCTTATCTTGGTGATGAACCAAATTTGAACAGACTGCAATAAGTAAGAGTGTGATTGTCGTATGGTCAGTCCAGCCAAAATGTCAGTTACCAATATTCCCAGACATGATGTTGTGCAGACTGTAGTATGTTTATAACTCTTATCTCCTCTGTTAGCAAGCAAAATTTTAAAAGATGTCTCATCCGAAATTCAATAAAGTTTTTATGGCTTGAAGGCAAAAATTTATGCCAAACAAAGTGAAGATCAGATCAGAGCTAGCAATTTTTTAGTTATGCTACAGTTCATTACCAAACGATTTACTAGAAAGTTATTGGTTGTCTTTACACTAGGCTGTTAAGTAAGACTTAAGAACTGCTAAGTTTTACTTAACCAAAGATGAAGGCCTAAGCAAAATCTCAAGTAACTTTACTTTACATCTCATTAAAGTCAAAAAGTTGAAACGATTCAAGAAAGTTTCAAGTGACTTGAAAACCATCTTTAAAACCGACTTAGCGAACTTGCAGTTTCCAAGCTTTGAGAAGAGCGAAGCATGTCAATCAATCTTAATTATGTTGGGAAGGAAAATAGGCTGAAGTAAACCTGAAGTAAAAAAAATAGGTTGTGTGTGAAGCTTTCTTTTGCTTGGAGAAATTTAAAATTTTACTTGTCTTGAAATATTTCTTAGCTTATTTAGGTTCTAGTATAAAGACTACCATTGTTAACTACGACCACATTGCTTAATAGCTCTAGGACTTACATGTAACTGGTTATCCAAAACTGTTAATAATAATGCTGCTGTAATGACAAAAATTTCATTATTAATAATAATTATTGATTAATGGTGTAATTCTTGTCATAACAGTGGCATTAAATGGCAAGCCTGATTGTAATGTGTCCTGCAACTCCATATGTCTCAGCGAAATTTTGTATTTAATGTGATTAGAATTATGAAAAAGCAATAACGACATAAAGAAAACATTTGGAAGCGAACTGTTAACAATATCATTAAACAAAATTTATTTTATTATCATTATAATTATGATAATGATGAAAGGAGTACTGTATAATCATTATCTTTTACTGCTTGGTAGAGCACCGTGATGACAGTCTTGTATTCAGTGGTTCATTCCGTTGTTGTCTATATTTCACCTTTCAGTGGAAGGAGCATGAACGTAAACTAATGGAGGAAGAGAATGAACGAATTCTGGAGTTTGCAAAAGTACAGCAGCAGCGGGAAGAGGACAGAATGGAGAAGAAGAGATTACTGGAAGAGGGCATGGCAGCCGTACAACACAAGGTAAATCCTCGTTATCTCCTGTACGTGTAATGAACTCTTGAAGGGAAATTAACACTCGCAATTGCCAACTCGCAAAATGCGTGGGGCTTTTGGAAGTTGCGATTCAAAAGTATATCCTTTAGAAAACATTTGCGAGGAAACAACTCGCCAGTACCAAAGTACTGGTATAGAAAGAGGGTAGACATTATCGAACAGTTTTGTGGGAAAAAGATATACTTGCCCTGAATAATACATATACGAGACAAAGAAAGTGGATTTGTGACAGGCGTGGCCATTAGTTTTGGTGTTGAACCTTTGTGCATTTAGCTGCACTTTTCTGGGTTAGCAAAAAAAGAGATCTTGTCTTTTGTAACACAATGTTAACCATCACTGAAAAACAGAGCTTTCCTAAAAAAAGTGGCGCCTTATACAAAATCAACCTCTTCTTTGTCAAAAATTTACGGAACCACCCATTTTCTTATAAAAAAAATTCTTGAAGGATTTAGTCGTTAGAGCTAAATTATAAAAGGTTTACATATGGTATCACGCCGGTAGAGATTGTGCGGCCTGTCACCCCTCCAATCTCAGACTACCTTTGCTCCACATTCGTGGCATTTAAAAGAAATATTCAATGTTTCACTTAGTCACTGTGTTTGATTCTAGCTGTCTAAACAAATCCAAGAAGAGGCTGAAGCAAGAGAGGAGATGGAAAGGTAATGATCGTGCAGTTCACAGATCACTATAACATGCACAAGTTTTTGATATGAGACATTGTTGTTGCAAGCAGTTACCAGTGGCGTAGCTACCCGCACGCACGGTACGCATGTGCGTACCTGAAAAATTCGGGGGTAAAAAAAAAATAACAATATACAATAACAAGCGAACTATCTAAAATAAGCAAATAAATTAAAACGCTGTAAAGCGTGAAAACGTTGTTGTGCAGGGGAAGGTGGTGGGATGGGGGAAGAGGGATTTGGAAACTTGTTCGTACCTTTTGAAAAAAATCCCGGCTACGCCCCTGGTTATGAGATTTCATTTTTCACATCGTTGGGTCGGAGAATAGTTTCTGAAACTGGTCTCTTTTTATTCTTAGAATACGAACTGAACTTTATCTTGAAGAACAAGAAGAACTGGAAAGACAAAAGGAAAAGGTAAAAATAAATAAATAATATGAAATCCACTTTATTTGAGTGTCAATGTATTTAGTACGAAAGTACTAATTGGGCCGGGACACTATTCTTATGTCTCCAACTTGAGACGGGGCCGCCCTTTTACGTGGTCATCCGAGGCACGCGAAGGTCCAGCCGCTCTGCAGTACAAAGGGAGTACCTTCATTTGTCAGTTATTTTTTAGACTCAGAGTATTGTTCCTGCACCGGAAATCGAACCCGCGACTCCGTTCTGCAGTCAAGCGCTCTACCGACTGAGCTAATTCTGCCGCGGTTAAAATGGTTCAAATCAAATACTCGTTCGCTAGGGCACGATTTCGTTCCCATAATTCCCCGTGCTTATGCAGTTTATTCATTTTTTCATGTTGTGCTTATGCGTTCAGTTTGGAGAATTTTCTGCAGGGTACAGTTTTAATCTTGCCGCTCGACGTACAAAGGAAGCGGGGCTAGTCGATCAGCTCTTTCTTACCCACAGCATTAGCATAAAAATTCTTCCTCCATCTTCCGTATCGTTAACTCCTTGAGTGGTAGAGAAAAGACGTTAAAACGTCAAGACAGTTTCCGCATCGTCTGTGATCATGTCCTTTATTCTCGTAAACTCTTTAATGTTACAAGGAAAAATTTGATACTCATTATACTTAGGCTGTCTTCTTTAGAATTCTTCAGCATAACCAGGAGCTTGCTTGTTATCTATTTTAAAACACACTTTGCCCTTGTTTTTTTTCAGATGGCAATTGAGAACAAAATTCGTCAACGGTTGGACTTACAGGAAACTCGCCGACAGCAGCTCCAGTTTAAGGAGCAGAAGCGGCAAGCAGAGTTAGAAGAAGAGGAGGAGTTTAGAAGAAAAGTAAGGGCAGTTACTGCCATGTAATCCTTGTTTAACTCTTCAAGCTCCAATATTCACATAAAAATAGTCCAGACTGACTTTCGTACTTTTCCTTATATTTAATGAATGAGTTGGGGGGAATTTGTTAACAGATCAAAGCACTTTCCCCTTGGTGGTCAAATTATTAATAGGCCACTTCCGAGTTCCAAAGACCCTCACTTTCAAGATGAGGCCAAGCGCACAACCTTTGTTGTGAAAATGAGTTTTATTTGCATGAGAATGAAAAATTATTTCCAAATCAAAGGCTGAGCACTTAACCTCGTTTTGATACAGGGGCCCTGGGGAACTGGGAAATGGCTTATATATTTGTTATTGTTAGGAGAAAATTGATGTTGGTCACTGTTGGGGCGTAAAAGGTTAAAGACACTTTGCTCCTGGATCCCGTTTCAAGCGGTTTAGTTTAACCATTGATGCTTCTTCTTTTAGATGCTTGAAAAGTTTGCCGAAGACGACCGCATCGAACAGATGAACGCACAGAAGAGGCGAATGAAACAGCTAGAGCATAAGAGGGCCGTGGAAAAACTGATTGAAGACAGAAGGATTCAGTTCCAGAGAGAGAGGGTAAGGCAGCACTGATCCGTCAACCGTTAGACTGCGTGCAGCCCCCTAGCGTAACAAAAATCTTCTTTGGTAGACACTCGACGAACTAAGAGAAAGGAAGAGCTATTCATAGGCGCCATCACACCTTTTTAGTAGTCAGTTATTGGATGAGGCTGAGTATGATATGAAGAATGATGCAGATTAAAGAGGGTGGTATCCTCCAAGGACGAAGACCTAAGAAAAGACCAGCTGAGAAAAAAAAAGGACTGTTCGTAGGCGCGATCACCCCTTTTTAATTTGCAATATCGGGAGGATAATTCTCTTTCCTTCCTCCATGAAGTTTTTTTGTGGTAAATGTAAGAACAATGGGGTTATTATATTTCAATATTCTTTTTAGGAAGCAGAACTTGAGGCTCGCCGTGAACAAGAAAGAATGGAGGAATACAGGCGACAGATTATTGAACAAGAAAGACAGAGACTGCTTAAGGAGCACGCTGCCAATCTACTGGGCTTTTTACCTAAGGTGGGTGTGTCCGCGGTAGCGAGCTGCCCACATTATAATAACATTTGCGCAAATTTAAGAGAAATACTACCTCCTTGCACTTCTCTCGTATTTTCCCGCATGCTTCAGAAATACTTATATACCCCAACGATGCACATCATCGCTCATGTTTAGAGTCTTCACAGCCAATATTTTAACTAACAAACCACAAATGACATCCTGAGTTAACTGACCAATTAGCTCAACAACCAGGGTAAAGTACCATCAATTGACCGCACACAACTCACTTTGACTCTGATCAATCAATCAACAATCTTTATTTTCTACTCGAATTGAAGATAGCACTAAAATGCTAATATCTCCGAGTAGATATCAAAATGTCAGTTACTGTCAGCAACAGTCTTATTCCTGAATACACACTCCCGGACGATCATGTTCAATGTGGGTTTATTGTTGATGCATGGTCCTTGAATCAAATAAGCAAGTGTCCTATTCTGTTTTAGTTGTCTTTCCGTACTCAGTCGGACGTGCGAATGCCGCCCCTTACCCCTTACCCCCTCCGTTTATACAGCGGTTACACTGTTTAAGGAACAAACTTCAAAAAGTGATTGTTTGTCATTTACCGAGTGCTTGTTGGTTTTTTTTCTACAGGGGGTGTTACGTGATCAGCGGGATTTGGAGTTATTTGATGACCAGTTCAAAGATGCTTACACACCAAAGAAAGTTGGATACTTTGATGATGACGACGACGAAAGTTATTAACTTCCTTACCATGGATTTAGAATTCAATGTT
The DNA here is from genome assembly GCA_964035705.1 of Porites rus. NCBI lineage: Eukaryota > Metazoa > Cnidaria > Anthozoa > Scleractinia > Poritidae > Porites > Porites rus. Next base: position 7,591,186 of record OZ037996.1, on the reverse strand, counting down.
TAATTGAGCCCTTGAAAGGTTTTTCTGTTATCTCGAAGGGTTAAAAGCACAGTTGTAAATGACAAATCAGTTGTGGCTCCTTTCGTTGATCAAATGAAATTTAATTTTTCTTTTTGACCAGCCTTTTTAACTTACCTTGAGAGACTGTCAAATAAAAATAATATCCATTCTTCTGGTTAAGAAACTAGGTCAGTTTTAACTTGTAAATACAATTGTTGAGATACTTGTGTAGTAAAGTTAAGAAATTTGTAGTTGGTTTTCTTTTCTTTTCCGAAATGTTTTTTCGCATTCGAATGGTAAAATGCAATAATTGCTGGAATTAATATTGCAAACCAAAGAAAAGATTGGGAATGTCAACTTTCCAGGATAAATCTATCGGCTATTTACGAGCGCGAGGGCGAGTTTGGGGCTACCGAGAACAAGACTAGATAGCGGCTAGATCTGTACTTGACCCCAAAGCCTGCATGGCAGGCATTCAAAATGAAAAGGGGAAGAGGTGTTCACGCGCGCAAGGTGAAGGGAAGGGACTCCACTCTTCCCCCTTGCACGCTCGCGCGCCCGAAGTCCTTTCCTACTTCCCTTTCGAACGCCTGTCACGCTAGTCCAGTTCTGGCCCCTCTCTCTCTAGCCTGCGGATATAGACGTATTTCCGGTCGTCGCTTGTCTCCATCCGAAAAGTAACTGACACGTAAACTTGCCACATGTCGCCCTTGCGAGTCATCAGAATCGGACGAAGGACTTTTTCGAAAGTCCATAAGTCACGTAACGCCAGTGTTACGGGACAGAGAGGAAGGGACCAGAACTGGACTACTGTCACGCAGGTTATTGACTCCAGGGAACGAAGAGACCCAAAATCATAATACAGTGGAACCTCTGTTTTTTTCTTACCCCCGTAATAGCAAAACATGTGAAAAATACAGGGTGTCCAGTTCCTATTTTTTTCCTATTTTTAAACTAAAACCTCCTATTTTTCCTATTTTTTAGTAGGCAGGCCAAATTTTGTGACAAATTTCAAAATGAAATCATAGTTGAATGTGTTTTAGAGTGACATTTATCATAACGCAAGTAGTATGTTGACTTTGATGTTCTAATATTAGCAAAAATAACAGTTATATTTCTTCTTTCCATGGCCTCTATTGCCCATTAGAGTTCTGTTAACAACATTGTTATATTGTTACTTTTTGTATAATTTTCTGGTGTGAATATTAGTAAAATCCAACTAGTGGTCTATTATCAATGCTGCGTTGTGACTGGTTGAGCTACTACTAGGCTATATGTTATAGCCCACTAGTAGCGAAAAGAGCGGGTTTTTAACGGCAAAAAAGGATTAGTCTAGCTTTAACTAGCTAAATTTTTTTTATTCTCGATATTTTTGACCAACTAGTTGGATTTTACTGAAACATTATTCCTCTCGCCCTCATAGCCTGTGAGTCGATAGCCCATTTCGGCTCCAGGAATAATTGTTAAATCTATCAAGTAGTCCTCTCACAACACAGGTCAGATAAATCATTCCATCAGCTTCTTGGTTTAAAAAACCAGTCACTTTGACCAGCTGGAGTCTGTATGCTACATGAAAAGAACAGACTCATGTTTAGTTTACGGCACTAGCTCTCTTGGTGAGCTTTTGTTAACAGCTATACCTACGCAACCAACTGACGAAGGATCCAATATTTTGGTTCCAAAACTGGTCTTGTAGTCATAGCTAAGCAGGAGTGTTACGTTCTTCTTAGAACATTGACACACTTACAATCTGGTACCAAATAGATCAGTGTCACTTTGCATACCCTGCAGAAAGCCTGGCTCCGTACTTAAACTACAGTCAAACCTGCGTACAACGGTCACCTTTGGGAAATGGCAAGCTGACCGTTATATACAGGGTGACCACTATTATTATACTATATACAGGTCAACTTTGCAGAAAATATAAGGCAACTGAAAATTTTGGGAAGTTGTCCAGTGACTGTAATATGCAGGGTGACCACTATATACAGCGCTCTTACATAGAGGTTTGAACGGTATGCTGTCTTTTGACTCAAACAAGCATATTCTCAACCAGCTACCGATTGCAGATTAATGGTAGGAAAGCTTTTCACAGGACCTTTTAGTTCAATATTCTTCAATGACAACACAATCGTAAGAAATTTCTATCAAAGAAATTTTAACTCTTCGAAGCTTTTCAAAGATTTGCAGCCAACTTAAAGGGAATTGCATATGATCACTTTTGATTAAAGAATCACGCTTGACCTGTAGTCAAACATATAATTCTGATTACAGCGTAACTGAGCCAACAAACTATTACACTACTGATCATTTTCACTTCTTCTTAGCCGCGAAAGTTGATCTTAACCCTGCGAACTTAGAAGCTGAGGACTCGTACCTTTTATTATAACCGGATGAGGTGTAGGGAGGCTATCTATGTCGACGAAAGTACTATTGATTTTCCTATTTTTCTCCTATTTTTTAATACAAAGTTTCCTATTTTTCCTATTTTCTGAATACCGAGTTTCCTATTTTCCTATTTTTTTGAGTGACCAGGCCGCTGGACACCCTGAAAATAACCTCGATATAACGAATGGCCAACGGACTGGCAAAATTTGTTCGCTATAACGAGGTTTCGTTGTATCGAGGTTCTTCTTCATACATTTTACTATTTCTGGGGTAAAAAAATCGTTCGTTATACGGAGGGCTTTGTTATATCGAGATTCCACTGTAACCTCCTGAAAAAAACAAAAGGTGGCCGCCGTCGAAAGCTGAAAGTAGATGACCTTGCAAACACTCTACAACGTTGCCAAACGTCATTTCCAGGTCTAATTTGACTATAAACTGACTTAGAAGAAATCTAAAATTTTGACTCCAAATCATAGGCTGTTTCTTTGGAAAAAATACGGGATAACCGCAGTCAGGTTTAGTTTGCAAAACTACAACTCACTCCGTTGTCGTCACTGCAAGAATACAAACATCGATTAATTTGCCAACTTTCATTAAAGACTGATCGAGTTGGAATAAAGGCAAAAAAGTTTGAAAGGGTGCGAAGTCAGTTTTTCAGTGACGTTTCCGTTGACAAATCGTAAGTGTGTATATAAGAGAACCGATTTTGAGAACCGGGCGAACACCCTATCGAGAATTCCCATTAGTGCCCCACTGGATTATTACGCACGTGGCAAACTAGCCTACTTTGGATGATATGCCTACTTTTGTTGATTTGCCTACTTTTAATCACCTGCCAGCTTTTGTTGATATACCTACTTTGGTTTGACCTGCCTACTTATGCTGATTTGCCCTCACCCTAACCCTAACCTCTAAGCCAAACTTCTAACCCTAACCCGAACCCTAACTTCGAACCCTAACCTCTTACCCTAACCTCTAACCTCTAACCCCTAACCCCAACCCCAACACTAACCCTACCCTCTAACCCTAAATTCTAACCCTAACCTAACCCCAACCCTAACCCTAACCTCTAACCCTAACCCTAACCCTAACTTCTAACCCTAACTTCTAACCCTAACCCTACCCTAACCCTAACCTCTAACCCTAACTTCTAACCCTAACCTAACCCTCACCCTACCCCTAACCCTAACTTCTAACACTAACCCCAACCCTAACCCTAACCTCTAACCCTAACCCTAACCCTAACTTCTAACCCTAACCTCTACCCCTAACCGTAACCTTAACCTAACCCTAACCCTAACCTTTAGCCCTAACCCTAACCCTAACTTCTAACACTAACCCTAACCCTAACCCTAACCTCTAACCCTAACCCTAACCGTTACTTCTAACCCTAACCCTACCCTAACCCTAACCCTAACCTCTAACCCTAACTTCTAAACCTAACCTAACCCTAACCCTAACCCTAACTTCTAACCCTAACCTAACCCTCACCCTACCCCTAACCCTAACTTCTAACCCTAACTACTAATCCTAACCCTAACTTCTAACCCTAACCTCTAACCCTAACCATAACCCTAACCTAACCCTAACCCTAACCTTTCACCCTAACCCTAACCCTAACCTCTAACCCTAACGCTAACCTCTAACCCTAACCCTAACCTAACCCTAACACTAACCTAACCTAAACCCTAACCCTAACTTCTAACACTAACCCCAACCCTAACCCTAACCTCTAACCCTAACCCTAACCCTAACTTCTAACCCTAACCTCTACCCCTAACCGTAACCCTAACCTAACCCTAACCCTAACCTTTAGCCCTAACCCTAACCTTAACTTCTAACACTAACCCTAACCCTAAAGCTAACCTCTAACCCTAACCCTAACCGTTACTTCTAACCCTAACTTCTAACCCTAACCCTAACCTCTAACCCTAACTTCTAAACCTAACCTAACCCTAACCCTAACCCTAACTTCTAACCCTAACTTCTAACCCTAACCCTACCCTAACCCTAACCTCTAACCCTAACTTCTAAACCTAACCTAACCCTAACTTCCAACCCTAACCGTAACTTCTAACCCTAACTTCTAACCCTAACCCTACCCTAACCCTAACCTCTAACCCTAACTTCTAACCCTAATCTCTAACCCTACCTCTAACCCTAACTTCTAACCCTAATCTCTAACCCTAACCCTAACCTTAACTTCTAACCCTAAGTTCTAACCCTAACCCTACCCTAACCCTAAACTCTAACCCTAATTTCTAACCCTTATTTCTAACCCTAACTTCTAACCCTAACCCTACCCTAACCCTAACCTCTAACCCTAACTTCTAACCCTAACCTAACCCTAACTTCTAACCCTAACTTCTAACCCTAACCCTAACATCTAACCTTAACCCTAACTCTAACCCTAACCCTAACCTAACCTAAGCCCGAACCCTATCTTCTAACACTAACCCCACCCCTAACCCTAACCTCTAACCCTAACCCTAACCCTAACTTCTAACCCTAACTTCTAACCCTAACCCTAACTTCTAACCCTAACCTCTAACCCTAACCCTAACCCTAATTTCTAACCCTTATTTCTAACCCTAACTTCTAACCCTAACCCTACCCTAACCCTAACCTCTAACCCTAACTTCTAACCCTAACCTAACCCTAACTTCTAACCCTAACTTCTAACCCTAACCCTAACATCTAACCTTAACCCTAACTCTAACCCTAACCCTAACCTAACCTAAGCCCGAACCCTATCTTCTAACACTAACCCCACCCCTAACCCTAACCTCTAACCCTAACCCTAACCCTAACTTCTAACCCTAACTTCTAACCCTAACCCTAACTTCTAACCCTAACCTCTAACCCTAACCCTAACCCTAACTTTTAACTCTAACTTCTAACCCTAACCGTAACTTCTAACCCTAACTTCTAACCCTAACCCTACCCTAACCCTAACCTCTAACCCTAACTTCTAACCCTAATCTCTAACCCTAACACTAACCTTAACTTCTAACCCTAAGTTCTAACCCTAACCCTACCCTAACCCTAACCTCTAACCCTAATTTCTAACCCTTATTTCTAACCCTAACTTCTAACCCTAACCCTACCCTAACCCTAACCTCTAACCCTAACTTCTAACCCTAACCTAACCCTAACCCGAACCCTAACTTCTAACCCTAACTTCTAACCCTAACCTCTAACCTTAACCGTAACCATAACCTAACCCTAACCTTTAACCCTAACCCTAACCCTAACCCTAACCCCTAATCCTCACGCTAACCACTAACCCTAACCCTAACTCTAACCCTAACCCTAACCTAATCTAAGCCCCAACCCTAACTTCTAACACTAACCCCACCCCTAACCCTAACTTCTAACCCTAACCCTAACCTAACCCTAACACTAACCTAACCTAAACACTAACCCTACCTTCTAACACTAACCCCAACCCTAACCCTACCCCTAACTTCTAACCCTAACTTCTAACCCTCACCCTACCCTAACCCTAACCTCTAATTCTAACTTCTAACCCTAACCTAACCCTAACCCTAACTCTAACTTCTAACCCTAACTTCTAACCCTAACCCTAACTTCTAACCCTAACCCTAACCTAACCCTAACACTAACCTAACCTAAACACTAACCCTACCTTCTAACACTAACCCCAACCCTAACCCTACCCCTAACTTCTAACCCTAACTTCTAACCCTCACCCTACCCTAACCCTAACCTCTAACCCTAACTTCTAACCCTAACCTAACCCTAACCCTAACTCTAACTTCTAACCCTAACTTCTAACCCTGACCCTAACTTCTAACGCTAACCTCTAACCCTAACTGTAACCCTAACCTAACCCTAACCCTTACCTTTAACCCTAACCCTAACCCAAACCCTAACCTCTAACTCTAAACGCTAACCACTAACCCTAACTCTAACCCTAACCTAACCCTAACCCTGACCCTAACGCTAACCTAACTCTAACCCTAACCACTAACCCTAACCTCTTACCCCAGCCCTAGAACTAACCCTAACCTAGATGTGAGGTTAAGGTTAGAGGTTAGGATTAGAGGTGAGGGTTACGGTTAGGGTTAGGGTTAGTTTAGGTTTAGAGGCTAGGGTTAGAGGTTAGGGTTAGGGTTAGATTTAGAGGTTAGGGTTAGGGTTAGGTGTTAGAGTTAGGGTTAAGGGTTAGGGTTAGTGTAAGGGTTAGGTTAGGGTTAGGGTTAGAAGTTAGGGTTAGAAGTTAGGGTTAGGGTTATTGTTAGGTTAGGGTTAGAAGTTAGGGTTAGAGGTTAGGGTAAGGGTAGGGTTAGGGTTAGAAGTTAGGGTTAGAAGTTGTGGTTAGGGTTAGGGTTAGGGGTGGGTTAGGGTTAGAAGTTAGGGTTAGAAGTTATTGGTAGGGTGAGGGTTAGAGGTTAGGGTTAGGGGTGGGTTAGTCTTAGAAGTTAGGGTTAGGGTTAGGGTTAGCTGTTAGAGTTAGGGTTAGGGTTAGAGGTTAGAATAGGGTTAAGGTTTAAAGGTTAGGGTTAGGATTAGGGTTAGTTTAGGGTTAGGGTTAGAAGTTAGGGTTAGGGTTAGGGTTGGGGTTAGGGTTAGAAGTTAGGGTTTAGGGTTAGGGTTAGAAATAAGGGTTAGAGGTTAGAGTTAGGCTTAGAGGTTAGGGTTAGATGGTGGGTTAGGGTTAGGGTTTGAGGTTAGTGTCAGAAGTTAGGGTTAGGGTTAGAGGTTAGGTTTAGAGGTTGGGGTTAGGGTTAGGTTAGGGTTAGGGTTAGGGCAAATCAAGAAAAGTAAGCAAATCAACCAAAGTAGAGAAATGATCGTAGGTAGGCAGATCACCCAAAATAGACAAATCAAAGAAAGTAGACAAATCAACCAAAGTCGGCAAATGAACTAAAGAAGGCTGATCACCGAAAGCTAAGGAGGGAAATCAACAAAAGTTGGCAGATCAACAAAAGTAGTCATCACCCAAAGTACACTCTTTTTTTATAAGAATATATTTTATAAAAATATTGAGGCTGAAATTTGCGAAATTTTAAGAATATTTTAAGAATAAAGCCGAGGTTGAGATTTTGAAAAGGATAGGTATAATTTTGTGTGCGAAATGCTTTTTTGAAAGCCAAAACGGCCAAGTGTCGTTTGACGTGACATCTTGACCTCGCTGACTGCAACGAAAAGCGATGGAGCACGTGCACAATGTAACGCGATAAAGATCTAGATACCAAACACTTTTACTTGATACCCCAATAAATTCTAAAACGGAAATTTCATAAGCTATAATTTGAGAATAATACAAGAATATTTTCAGCCTATAATCGGCAGAAAAATAAGAATATTCGGCCTGGGCCGGAAAAACAACATTCTTATATAAAAAAAAAAGAGTGTAGGCAAGTTTGCCACGCGCTTAATAATCCCGGGGGGGCACTACTGGGAATTCTCGATAGGGTGTCCGCCCGGTTCTCAAAATCGGTTCTCTTATATACTCCCTTACGATCTGTCAACGGAAACGTCACTGAAAAACTGACTTCGCACCCTTTCAAACTTTTTTGCCTTTATTCCAACTCGATCAGTCTGTAATGAAAGTTGGCAAATTAATCGATGTTTGTATTCGTGCACTGACCACACAGGAGTGAGTTGTAGTTTTGCAAACTAAACCTGACTGCGGTTACTCTTTTTTTTTATTAAAGAAGTCAGCCTATAATTTGGGGTCAAAATTTTAAATTTCTTCTAAGTCAGTTTATAGTCAAATTAGACCTGGAAATGACGTTTGGCAACGTTGTAGAGTGTTTGCAAGGTCATCTACTTTCAGTTTTTGAGGGCGGCCATCTTTTGGTTTTTTCAGGAGGTTACAGTGGAACCTCGATATAACAAAGTCCTCGGTATAACGAACGATTTCTTTTTTTGATTAGCCTACTTTGGTTGATTTGCCTGCTTTGGTTGATTTGTCTACTTTGGGTGATTTGCCTTCTTTGGTTGATCTGCCTGCTTGTGTTGATTTGCCTACTTTGTTTGATCTGCCTACTTTGGGTGATCTGCCTACGTTTGTTGATTTCCTACTTTGGGTTATCTGCCTACTTTTGTTGATTTGCTTACTTTGGGTGATCAGTCTACTTTTGATCAACGAACGTAGGCAAATCAACCAAGGATGGGCGTATCAGCCAATAGTAGGCAGATGAACCAAAATAGGCTGTTATTTCGTGTCGTTTAATTTGTCATATGTTGGTTAATTTTTGTAGAGGTTAATACCAAGATTGACAGCGAATAAGAACATCGTTGTTTTGACGGATGTGAAATTCGGCAGTTTCAAGTCGTAGTCATGCGAAGACGGCGAAGAAAAGTAAAAAAAAGCGTCAATCATGTGTAACGTTTTGTCTTACTGATCCATTTTGTTTTGCCGTTCTCGTTGCCATCATCTTCTTTGTTACCTTAGCTTCCTGATGACTGTGCGCAAGGAAAAGAAACAAACACAAAAGATGCAGGGACTTCATGACACAGATTACATTAATCCAATGTTTATTTTTTCAACCTGATAAATGTATCGTTTCCAAACAGTATATAAACATTAAGCTTATAAACTTTTATTTTCTTTGCGATTAACTTCTGTCCATGAAGACATCCCTTGACTGTAATCAAGAGTGCTGTGATATGATCCATTACTAAATGTCTCTAGTTTAACTGATTTGGTTTGTAAACTTGCAGAAATAAAATACAGTAATAAAAATATAAATTCAAGAAAGAATGCCCTCGTAAATCACAACTTGAAATGCAACAGATAATTTCTAAGCTATCGGAAGTACTGATCATACGCGACCATTGTCTGGCGCGATTTAGCGCAACGAAAAGCAGCCACACATTTTAAGGATTGCGTTCATTGAGTGACTCTTGATAGCAGAGTTTATAACCAACCCAAGTTACTATTTTTTAAATATCTCATCAAGCCTTTTAAGACGGTGCTCATGAGCACTGTGATCTCTAATGGTCTGGCTGCGTGCCTGCAATGACAGAAGGTCAGCGTACTCTTTCTGGGTAAACTTAGCACCTTGCTCATCAATAGACGTCAGTGTTTCCTGTTGGGGAAAAAAAACACAACATTTGCTTAAGAGGAACTATTTCTTCCACAATCAATAATAGTAATAAAACATTTCATCAGACCTTTAGTACTCCATACAAAGTCCTATTTCAAACGCGGAGTCACCGAGGCCCCTTCCACATGTATCCATATATTTTTGAAAACGGATATTTTTTTCTCCGTTTTAAGCCTTCCGTGCACATGTAAACGCAGCCTCGTTCCCAGGGTTAAACCAGGAAACAAGGTTGACGTAAACGGTGTTTTTAGGCACAATAAACGCAGGTGTTTGAAAACGGTCCCTTGAGTGGAGATTTTCATGAAAACGCCGGACTGTCGTCTTCGTGTGGACGGACGAAAACGAAGGTTTGCGAAAGTGATTACGTGTGGATGCGCACTTCTTTGAAAACGGAGAAGGCACCTTCATTTCGGTGAAGAGGACGCAAGATGGCTCTATAGATCGTGAAAGATGATAAACTAGGGGCGCTCTCCATTCAGCCCAAAATTCCGGAAATTTCGGTTAGAAATCAAATGGAACGGACCATTTCGGTTCGGTCCGACCGGAATATTCGCGACCACCTTAGAAGGTGGTCCGAAATGTCCCTTTTCATTTGACAAAATTGTTGTCGCCAGTATCCCTCTTTTGCATCCAGCTTACAAGAACAATAACTAAACGCGCGGTGGTCCGGGTCGGGTCTGTGCAACCGGAATGTACTGTTCCATTGGGCACGCTGAATTTCCCAAATTTCAAACCGGAAAGCGCCCTTGGTAGCATACCATCACTGGTAAGCGAGCCTGAAGTCGTGGTGGATATAATATATGCCCTGCGTTGTGTCCCCATAAGGCAAAGACTAAAATTTTAATTAGCAATTAAGTTGGAAAGAACAAACTTAAGGCTCAAGTTGAATTCACTTTAAAAGTTTGAGAAAGGACCAGGGCCTATCAGTTATGAATGCCATTTAAACACAAGGAGGAAGAACCTGGCTCGATTCCTGGTCACGAAACTCTTTCTTCTCTGTAAAAGTTCAAAAATAATCTAAATGTCATCTTTCATAGACTCGACTTTCCGCCGCTCTCTCAGTCCTCCCGACTGCTTACCAAGGAGAAATTTGCGAGTCGTTTTAGGTTTATGTGTGATTGGCTGATTGAACTCGCAGAAACTGAGGGAGATTTGGTACTTACATCAGGATTTGAGTAAAGCAACTCGTAGTACTGGCGGGCTCGGTCAAGATCCGCCTCTCTCGACATGGTGATGTTTGTCAGGTTTTGTTGGATAGCAAAGATATTTCGGCACCTGTAAAATACCCGGAAAAAAGGAATTATGTGTCATTTGTTGCGTCAATCAAAATGATTTGCTTTAGTTCGAACAAAAGCCCCCGAAACTTTGGTTGGATTCTTTGAGAGATGATAAACCACTGTCAAAAGAGCTCTGTGCAACAGAGTAATGCTGTATATCAGTACAAATGAGAAGACAGTTTATCGCTTTGTTACCCCTGACAGTATGTTGCTGTTAACCATTTAAGCAATAGCCATTTTACGGTTACAGGTGAAAACGAGGCTGGAGTTGACCTTGTTTTGATACAACCCTTCCTGCTTTATTATGTAAATCATGTTGTCCTTATGATAACTAGTATTTTTTAAGCATAATTTCCAGCAAAAAAGGAACGAGGTGTGTATCAAAACAAGGTCAACCTCAGCTTTAAGTTCATTCAAAGGCTAGGATACTAAGCCCACAACTGTAAAATGGGAAAAATAAATAAAGAGTGTAAATTGGGTCGAGAGAGAGAATGCGAAGCAAGGTTTCTTGTCAATAAAACTAACAGATAAAATGACAAAGACCAACAGGCACTCAATTCCATCCATTCATTACTTGGCCGCTGCGCCCTCATGGCTAGACTTTAAACATAACTTACGGAAAAGAAAAAGAGCGACCATTATTAAAAAGGGGGGAAGGAGTTTCTCTCCTTACATTTTCTTAATGCCATTTTGATTGATCCTTTTGATCTCCGAAATATCTGAAACCAGAATCGACGAAACAAGGAAACCAACTCCTTCAAACAAATACCTGAAAACAAAAAAAATACAACAGTTATATCCTCCGGTGAACTAAATACAGAAAATGTTGCTCGCGTGTTGGCCAACTGACCCTCAGCTGGGTTTTCTTTGTAATGAGTTGATGAGGTAAGATTAAGCTGTCTTACATCATGGGATATTCTGCATAAGCTGGCATTAGGATCGTTAGCTCCCATCTCAGCAAAACAGCAACAGGCCATGTTTCATGCAAATTATCTCGAAATTTTGTTGCTACAAAAATTACAGGAAAAGCGTTACACTCCGTAGTATCGCTGCGTAATGTACAGCCAAGTTCTACTTCTCAGTATGTTATACCATGGGCCATTTTTCAAACATCATAAAGGAAAACAAAACTGATTGCGAGACAAGTTGCAAGAGACAGTGTTCAGCGTTTCCCCAGGTGGGGGGTACTCAACTAAATTTTGTACAGGAAGGCTCCGCCCCGTAGTCCAACCCCTTGTCCAACCCTTTTTATATCGTTTTTGACAAAAATGGTGCCTCTTTCACACACTGGTTAAGAGCACTGCATCCCTTTTAACTACAGTAACTGTAAATGCACCGTCTTTTAAAAATAAATAAAATCACACTGAACCAGGGAGCTTTCTTGTCTTTTTCACAGCCATAAAATGCACCCGTCAGCCTTTTGAGGTCCTCTCACAAAACGCAATGAGAGATTTCCCTACCCTTTCTTGTACTTCATCTAGTGAAGTCACTACCCTTTGATATACCTGAAGCCCAAAAAGGTACCCCCTTTGGGTGGACACCCTGGGGTGTTTTCACACTCAACACAACCGCTGGCTTTGTTTGTCAATTTACCTGAACTTGTAATGCCCCATACAAGCGGTCGCTATCTCCTCAAAGGCCGACAAACGTTTGTTCAGATTGTTGACGTTGGAATCTGGGTCCATAGCATTAGAGCTGCACATGTAGGAAGACTGAAAAATACAAAGATTGAATTAACACAATGACAGGAAAACCACAAACTAATCAGAAAACACAGAAGACTTCAGAATAAACCGTTAAATTTTACCAGTCAGTAAGATCGACAAGAGACGAAAAGCTACTTTGTGGTGCTTATCTGCACCACTACACTGATTTAAGGTGGCGCTAAATTCTGAGTCTGGAAATAAAATCCTGAAGCAAGGGCATTCAAATGAAAGCTACTGAGCAGGTACTTTCCTATAATGCTATGGTGTTACTTGTTATGCTTAATTAGGGTTATTCTTGCTTTTGAATCAGTGGATTAAATCGTGGAATGCGATCATTACTGATTCGTTTTATCTTTCAAGAGACTTGATTCATGAGGTTGTTTGTTGCTGGGTAAAGTGAACGTCATTTACTTCTTGTACAGCCCTCATGAGGTAGTAAAAACAGTGGCATCGTATCTCCAGGTGAAGCACGAGCAAACATGATTCAGAGATGTTCTGAAAGTCTTCGGCGAGCGTCGTCAGAGATCTGATGGATTGAAAAAAGTAGAAACACTGTAAATAGTAAGAAACTTATACACGGACGTATGAAAGAGGCTACCCCATTACCCACACTGCAAGTTTTTCACCCTACAAGACCGAGCGGAAATATTATCAACTTTGTCTGCAATAGTTTTTCCCGGGAATGGATATTTAGTCCTGACAGGTCGCTTCAGGGTCTGTGAGGATATAAATTTCTCCGCATTAAAATGTTTCTAAATAAATGATCGTTGTAAGCTAACACATAGGGCAACTACAAATATTGATTGAGTAAAAGAAAACCAGACGAATTTCGACACAAACTTAACATGCAACCCTTGCTTAGGGAATTATTGAAAAGTGACGGGGAATGTCGTATTAGTAAAATCCAACTACTGGTCTATTATCAATGCTGCGTTCTGATTGGTTGAGCTACTACTAGGCTATATGTTATAGCCCTCTAGTAGCGAAAAGCGCAGGATTTTGGCGGCAAAAAAGGATTAAAGTCTAGCTTTAACTAGCTAAACTTATTTTATTCTCGATATTTTTGACCAACTAGTTGGATTTTACTAAAACAATTATTTCCCTCGCCCTCATGGCCTCTGAGTTAATAGCCCATTCGGCCTTCGGCCTTATGGGCTATTGACTCAGAGCCCATTTAATTCGGGCTCGAGGAATAATTGTTAATTAATCGATAGAGGTACAAAAGGCGGGAAAATGCATAGCCCATGCCAAGCGCAATAGTGGCACAAAACGCGGGAAAATGTTAAGCCCATGCCAAGCGCGGGACTGGCACAAAGGGCGGGAAAATGCGCTTACACAAGCTTACACCTAACGCCGAACTTGCTGGACAACCAAAAAAAGTCCTCAAACGACAACCGGTCAACAAAAATATTTTGAAGTCTGATGATAAATGTTCTCTTGTATAAACATTTGAAAATACTCACTTTAGGATTTCTTCAGAGACTGGCGGAATCTCTTGCTGCAACGTAAACAGCCAAACAAAAGTGACAATGAACATGTACACTTAAGACTAGATAGATGCACATGGGTTCAAGCAAATATGAAACGCGTGCAAGAAGAAATGCACTTGATTTATTCTTTCTCCCTTTTGTCGCCTGTCACAAAGGCGGTTTAGGATTAACATTCAAATTATCCTGACCTGGAAAGCTTTATCAGAACTCGGCTGTAAAAGGAAAATGTAGCACTGCTAAAACCCAACATTGCTTCTAAACGTTCTTTAAAATACTAGTAAGTATCCACGTTAAGTTTCATATTTTGCCGCCAACAGTCATATATTTTGAGACAGGTATGTGATATGTAATATTCAATTGCTAATTGTTGCAGGGGCGGATCTAGAGGGAGGGTGCAGGGGGTGCGCACCCCCCACCCCCACCCCCGAGATGACCTGCGGTTTTCTAATACAACTGGTATTCTGCAAACAAAAAAACCTATGTGGTTTATTGGTGTTGAAGTAGAGCAAGAGACGAGTGCACCCCCTCCTAAAAAAAATCCTGGATCCGCCCCTGTGTTGTATGGAAGAAGTTTCATAAACGGTAGGTGAACCTTCTTCCATACAACAATTAGCAACATCTTCTCTCCACTATACAATGTATCACACCTTTTTACGATTTGTGTCTTTTGCTATTTCTCAGTTTTATCACAAAGCAGGGGAATTACCTGAAAACTTAAATTAAATTTTCCACCAAGTTTTTACGGTACGCATAGACTTAGGAAGATGAAGGTAAGCATGTCAGAGAGGCTATTTTAGCTTTACAAATGCCTTAGAGCATTGCGTGTTGGCATCATGACATTGTTTGCCTAAAATCTGGCTTTAACGCATTTCGTATTACAAGAGATACTTCTGCTAACAGACTGAACGAGCCTTTGTTCACTTTGCATCATTGCTTTAACTTTCTCAATTTTAAAAGCCCGAAATTCTGCTTATTTGTAAGAGAGATTAGCCATAGGCGTACGGGAAATTTTTTGCCAGGGGGGGCAGTAAACCATTTGCCCAAAAAAATCACGCAAGTTGCCCAAATTTTTACGAAAGAGTCGAAAAGAAATGAGAGCCATATTGCAACAACATAGGCCGTCCTGGCAAATGAAGGGGGCTCGATACGGTTTTTCAAGATCAATACGAAGTCTGAGCATAAACTACGTCGCCATAAACAAACATTTGGAAAAATTGCGACCACAGTTGTATTAAGATGAAAATTTGTCATCATCAGGGTTGCAATGACATCGGAGTTGTCATAGCAACGAAATGACTCCGCCCCCCCCCGCCCAATTCACGACTGGAAATAGCCCATTCCAGCTAGTGCAGTGCAGTATAGTGCCCAACAAAAAAACTGCAAATATGTAAATTACTCATCACATGCTCGGCAACCACTGTAATGTAACTGGATTATTACGCCGACTTCAGGTTAATATTCAGGTCTTTAAAATAATTAAATAAACATGGAGACGTCTTTAAAAACTGGCTTTGCCCAAATTTTCTCTCGCTGCCCAAAAAATCTGAGTTGCTCAAAATTCGGGGGGGCTGCAGCCCCTCTCGCCCCCCCCCCGGCCCGTACGCCTATGAGATTAGCTATCGCGAAGGGCTTTCACTGAAAACGGTAGCATTCGAGTTTCTTTACGGTGGCTGGCGAGGAATTTATTAGACGTATTTAACTCTTCTCTGATATCTCCGAGTTGCAGTTGGTTATTGTTAGAGAAAATAACATTTAGCACCCGAACAAACCAGGAAAACCAAGCCAAATGAGAAGTTAATCACCTTAGTTCCTGTTTAACATATCATTTGCAGTCGCAAATTTAATTACACGTTTAATTCATGGGAAGTACATAGGTTTAATACACTTCCTGATTATTTTAAATAGCTTAGTAACACTAACTTACCCAGTTTCTACCATAAACGTACGCAATTCCAAAGCCACTTTTGACTTCTCTCTGTTTCAAGTTTAATATTGTCATTTAATGCATAAATTAATCATTTTAATTCATTACTATTAAATTGCTTTATCATTCGCTGAGATACGTTATATAGTTCAAAGTATCTATTATAATATCGTTTTCACACATGAAGGTAAGTTACTTCGCAGAGCGGTCCTCACTTCAGTGTTAAAAAGCATCTGCTTTAATTTTACACTACTGTGCTTTCTGATTGGCTTAAACAACTTCGCCACCCCGTTTTCCACCAATCAGGTCCAAAAGAAAACCAATTGCACAGGGTTTCCCGTGCTTGGCACGAGAGAAGTGTACTTTCCTCGAGCTATGATTGTTCACTGAAGTGACTAGCGTAAATGAAACCGGCGAAGATAATTGTTTTGGTGTTGGTGTACCAACGGACAGGAGAAAACCGCTCTGCGCAAAGGGTAATAGATTATTATAGAGTGAAACCTTCATAAGTTAGGTTGAATTGGTTAAAAGTATCAATTTATTTGTAGCTAAATGAGTTTTCAGTTAAAAGTATTAAAATACGATCGCTTAGACAACCTGCTTCAACAGAAAGGTATTAACAATATTAGCATTAATATCTGAGATGAGTAAGGTGGTTTAAAATTGTGTCAGTTTTATATGAGGTGCTTAGAGTGAAAAGACTGCATACTATGTTACACGCATTCATGTTTAGAGAAACTATATTCATCAAATAAATACTTCAGCTTAAACAACGGTTGAGTCTTTATTCAGCTGTTTTCTCTAGAAGAAAAATCCGATTTCCTGAAGTACAGGGAAAATACCCTCCGTCCCACCCACAAAAGTCGCCTCAAGTTTTTTAGTTGCTTGAGCACACACTATTTTAGACTATAGTCAATAGAGAAGACAAGGCAAACATCAAAGATAAAAATAACACTGGCATGGTTGCCGTAGCCAGAGGTTTTTGAAATTGCCTGACTTTTTCCTGACAAATGTAAAATTTCCCTAACCAAGTGAATTAAAAATTTCCCAAATTATGTCCTGATACCCCTCACAGCCATTCTCTCCACCTATTTATTTATGCTTTTAGCAAGTCACATGTAATGTGCATGAATTGATAGTTCCTTAGTATAATGTGCAAACAAGAGTGATTTTTTTGAAAACACAACATCAGCTTGTTGTTCAATACAACATGATTCATGTCCGTAAAAAAGTACCAACTGAATGTACCTTTAAAATTTCACTTTTCCGTGACTTATTTCAAACACTTCAATTTTCCCTGACTCGGACTGAAATTCCCTGACTTTTCCGTGACCTTGAAGAAATTTTTTTTTCCCTAACCATTTCCTGACCTGTGACAACCATGACTGCTACAGCTTACGTTGGGAGCTCACTGACAGTGCACAATCCTTTTTTGTTCACAAATTGACAGGAAATAATTAGTGCGACGTTTTTATTGGCCAGTAAGATCAAAATGCTATTGAAAGTTGTACACCGCAGGGTCCACAAAAACATATGTCTGAAGAGCTTCATAACCAATTCAACTCTATTAACTATGCATGGACACAAAGCAGAACTTAAAGTAAAGTGTGTAGAAGCCCTTACAACTACAGTCTGCTACACAGCCGTTTTAAGTGTCGTCACGCAACGCTCCTCCCCACAAAGGGAGAAGCGTGACGAAACTAAAAACAGCTGCGTAGGGGACTATTACAACTACGAATCACCCCATTCTCCTACAACTGTCTCCAGAACACAGATAAAGAGCTCACCGCTTTGATTCTTTCTTGGGCATCAGACGATACCAAGCTTATAGATGTGGACTGTGCTGTTAGGCTGGTGGTAAAACCTCGAATATGACCTGCCAGCCATTCCTGTCAAAACAACAAAGTGTGCAACTTACATCAAAGCCTTTTTCCCTGGTTGTCATACGAGGCTGCTCATGCAAGACGAGTCTAGCGTAGTGAGAGATCTAATGACCTAAGGTGAGTCTCTCACAGTGCGAATGGCAATTTACGCGAGTTAAAAAATGCGTTTACCTTCCAGTTTGCCTGTCAAAAAACAGCTGTCCCAAAAGGCAGATCACGCAACGCAAGTAATAATTATCATCAGTATAATAAAATCATAATCATTATCATTATCATAATCGTCATTATCATCATCATAATCATGTTATTCCTTTATTCACCTTCGGTAGTATTTATAGTGCAAAGGCCAGTGGGGCCGAGACAACAACTGAAACAATAAAATTTAGTAAACATAACGGAGTTACGAAAATCAACTGGAGGTAAACCAGTTGGCTATTTGTTTAACAAGCGCGATCGAGGATGTCAGCTCGGGACTACCGCGAACAAATCGGGCCAGCAGGGCGGCACTTGAACTCGGGGACTCCCGATCGCAAGTCTGGTTGCTTAAAAACAAATGCGGCGAAGCGAGAGACCGAGTCACCTCAGGATGGCAGTGTGTGTCACGCAAGGTGAGTAACACTAATACTCGGCCTGTCTTAATACTATCACCTCCTTACCATACTCTCCTGAAGATTTGCCAGTGTTCGTAGGTCGCGTGTTTCAAACAACACCTCGCCATCGTTAAGAGTGTGTTTCGCCAGATTGTCCGTCAATATATCAGTCTCCTGTATTAAAAACGGAACAAAATAAGACGTGTAGTGTAATAACAATGGTAGTTCCTTCCTGTCTCAACTATAGCCGAAAACACGACCAAACATGCTAAATTAACTGCTAATTTTTTTAATCGAATGACTGGTAGCTCATCCAAAACCAACAAAAGCAAAAGAAACTTGCTCCAGCGTTACCTTTTGGTTTCGTTTTCTAGCTGCTTCAACATCCTGTTCATCGTCCTCCTAAAAATGCCGCATCGTTAGTAGCCATAACCCTCTTAGATTGCTTAGGAGCAGTCATTTAGCCATAAATAGAATTTAATTCGAGGTGTAGCGACATCAAATAGTAAAACTAACAACTAGATTCACATGTACATGAACCTAGTTGTTTGGCCTTTCCAGGGCTGGAACAAAGGGCACGAGGCCTGAGATTTCCCCCGGATTCTATGAACATGTCTCCGGGTATTTTCATAGGAAACAAAAGGAAAATTAAACCAAAATAACTTCTTAGCTGTTCAATTTCCCGCCTCCAAATTCCATATACCCGGCAACTTGAAATCTTGATGAACAGCCCTGGCTTTTGTGAGGGGCATGGTTCAGACTCCTGCAGAAGAACCTTTAGCGATGAAAAGGATCACAACTGAAGAATGAACCAATCGTTTGAAGTACTACCAGAATAATATTGATTTACATTACCCAAGTTGTCCTATCTTAGTTGACTAAGACTGGTTAATTAGAACCGCGAAATTCAAGAAATCTTACTTTTCTTTGCCGATGTGAGTGATGGTGATGAAGACCTGGCCAGTTAGGCAACGACCTGCAAATAAACGGACATCACAAACATTAATTTATAAACTACTCCTGAACGATATTCCTTTTTAAAGACTGAACAGTGCAGTCTAATAGACAGCGTGCAATGAAGGTCGCGTCCGATAGCCTGGGACTCGTGAATTTTGCTATCGCGCCAGTGGATCCTGTTCTTAACTTGCCCGATAGCCCACGAGCAAGCTCTCGCGGGGCGCTCTGGCGGCGGCCAAAAAAAGCTCCTTCCCCTCTTCCCTCCCCCACCCCCGTATCCCCAAGAACCCCAGGAGAGCTTGCTGGCAGGCTAATGGCCCGAAGGGCAAGTGAAATCAAGTTTTTAGGGCATTCAGATTACAGAAGAACTGTAATCAATCGTGCTCATCAAAAGCATTTTTTGGGTTAATAAAAATGAATCTTGGGCTAGTACATGCAAGCTGTAGCTTGCCCAAACGGCAAGCTGTAAAACTGACTTTCTTTACACCCTGATCTAAGATAATTTTGCTGTTGATACGTAATGTTAAATTTTACTGCGGTTGGGTGACCGGCCTAATCTGAGTAACTTATGTTACCTTAAGCAGCGACTGATGTCCTCATCTTTTGTCCAGTTAGCGCTAAAAACACGAGTCACACCCTCAGGACTGTACCGTAGAAGAGCTGCAATCAACCATCATCCGATACAAAAATAGAATTTAGAGAGGAGAGAGTAAGTAGCAGTTACGAAGAGGTAAATAGTATCCAGGAGGGGAATGACAAGTATCCATGGAGAAGGGGTAGTATTCATGGGGAGTGAGTACTATAAAGGGGAAGTTAGTGGCATTCACTGGGCGGAAGAGGGGTAGTTATCAAGGGGAGTAAGATTGAGAGCCTCCTCATCCCCCTTCCCAAGAACGATCAATTTCTCAAGATAGACCACGACAGCAGGGTAATGTCCTTTACTCTTTCCTAACAAGTGTAGGTTCTATTGCGTCCCTTTTCAAAAGCCATTTTTCATAACCTTTCATTCTAATCTCTCCTGGATACAACAGTCCACTGATGACAAAGCTTAATAAAAAATTTGGGGGTAAATAATCTGTATTATGGGCATTGTGAAACTGCTCTATTGATAAGAAAGGATGAAGCTAAAAAAAGACCAGCATCTCAACGTCACAAGATCTTAACAGTGTTTTAGAAACCGTGGCAGGTAGTGAGTCTGGCCGGGAATTGAGCCCGCGAACCCCGGTCGGCAGTCCGGAGCTCTTTCAGCCGGTAAGTTAACTGATAGTGAGAATATGCCATTTCCGAGTTCCCCCGGGCCTCTGTATGAAAACGAGGTTAAGTGCTCAGCCTTTCATATGGAAATGATTTTTCATTCTCATGCAAATAAAACTCATTTTCACAAGAAAGGATGTGCACTTGGCCTCATTTTGAAAGTGAGGGTTTTTGGAACTCGGAAGTAGCCTACTGTTAATAACGAGAAATACATCACATTCACGGATATTGAGGTAGCTTGTGACATCAATGGACAAGTAAACTATGGGATAGTAAGTGGCAATAACCTTTGTATGCATCATAACAACTCTCTCTGAAGATAGTGAGCATCTTGCAAACCATTTCAAGGAACTGGGGTGCATAATTGGGTAAACTGTGCATGAGATTCTTGAGATCCTGTATTAACTGTTCCACTGTTGCTGTGCTCTGAAGAAATAAAATGACACTCGACTAAAAAAAAAAACAATACAGAAGACAACAATAATAGTGTCATTCATACGACGAAATATCGAGCCTCCCTTAAAACAAGACAAGAATTGTACCAAATATACGAGTTTCTACGGACGAGACTTGGCTAAATCGCGCTTATTTAACACGTAAGGAAATTCGTGCTTAGCCTGTGTTTACACAATGCCGGATAGCTTTTGGTGCCGACATGAAAAGCTATTCGGTATGTTATGAACAGCAACAGCACAGAACTGAAACAAGTCGTTCGTACATCGAACATGGTGCCGGAGGGGTTGGCCGAGAGGGTCTGGTTCTCTAGATCCCAGTCCTTACTCCTAAATATTTACTTCCGTTCCAGTGGTTTCCAATCCACTTTCCTACTTATTCACTTCCGAATGGTCTGAATACCTGTTCACACTACACCAAAGTGTGGCAAAGAACCTGTCCGATATGTGACGCTCGATCGGCGCGGCGCAACTTCGCACCGTTATAGAAATCGCGCCGAAATTCACACATAAGAACAATGACATCGTCCTTAAGTGTCAACAGAGGCCCTATCCTGTATGATTTTCGTGCCGGCGCAGAAGCTATCCGCTATAGTTTAAAACCTAGCCTTAATTTTGGACTTCTTTCGTAAGTGACGTTTTGGTTTTTTCTCGTAGCAATGGAGCTAATACTATAAAGACGTATTTCTGCCCAATCACCAAATCCCCTACGATATTATGTTCCGCAAAAATAGTTACAGTAACGTAAATAACATCTAATTATTTTTACTTTTGCAAAAGGAGAAACACCGCGAAGGATACCTGCAGTAGGGGTCTACTCGCTCCCAGGACCTTCAGACTGTTGGTATCAGTGGTTCTTCTAAACGTGTCTCGATCTAAAGAAAGTGAAGAAAAAATAGCGCTATTAAAAGTAAACTTTTTCCTCCAGGCTGAAAAAAGGGCTGAAGTTTGCCGAGGGAAACCAAACCTGCCGGACCCCAAAAAATTGAAAAAAATCTTGTCTTTGACACTTATCCCCCATGTACCTTGGGTAACGTCCCTCAGTTTTTCGCGCATACCAAACAAGATTCCTTCCATAAAGGGAACTATAGCAACAAAGTCATGTCTTTGAAAACAATCTATAAATTGCACTGTACCTTGAGTAACTTCACTCAGTTTTTCTCGAATATCAAACAAGATTTCTTCCACAAAAATATCTTTCACATAATCGGTAATAAAGCCATACAAGGTGCATCTCATTCTGCAAAGGAAAATACAAGTTTACGAGCTGTTAAAAAAAAGATTGACTAACGTGTTCGACAGGGAAGAGGAATGCCATATTTCACTTAGATGTATAAAAAAATAATAATAAACAAATAAATTAAACAAACACACACTTACTCTCCTTGCATTTTAATGGCTGCTTCAATTTCACCAACAAAGGTCATCAGAGGGATGAACACAACTGTATAAATGTAAAAGTATATTAGCGATACCTCGCCTCGGATGTCTTCCACGTCAAATGCCCGTGTATTTACAAATGTTGCCAGCCCCGCCAGTGAAATATGGTCGCATCAACTCATGGACTTTTCTTGAACAAATTATCTTGTCAAGCCAATTAAAGAATTACACTGGGAAATAGAAGTCTTGACATATTTTTTCTTGAAAAGTGCCTCCCTGTTCATTAACCAGCAGGTCAGTTTTGGAACAAGTTTCTGGTCTGAACCGAGGCTGTAGAATTAAGTTCGAAGAGTGACCAACATCAATATTCTCCTAACAACATCAGTAAATAATTAAAAGAAAAGTTTATGAGAATAAATAAAATGATCACCTAAGGGAAAAGGCTTTGATCTTTGAACAAATTTTCTCAACTGATTCTGTGAGGAAATGTATGGAGATCAGTTTGGAGAATTTGTATGTGGCTATTGGGGCTTAAAGGGTTAACAGCCTTTCCCCATTCCGCCCCGGTGAGCAAGCACAATGAAACGAGGTAAATTTTAGGGTATTGCATTTTGTCACCGCAAGCCTCAAGTTGGTGTCTTTGTTTACGAGAACGCGGGAACGGTATTCTGGGACGGGACCACACCTTACAGGGCCCAGCTGTTCAAACGTTGGGTGGAGCTATCCACTGGATAAATCACTATTCAGTGAATAAGGGAAGCAAATTGCGTTATCCACTGAATAGCGTTATTTACCTTTTAAACATCTGGGGCTAGGTCAAAAATATACGGTGGTGTCTAGGACTGTGATACTCAAAATTTAATGCTTTATACCTGTAATATTTCTGGGGTTTGGTTTACACAATAGCTGTGGTTTAGTGTTGTGTAGTGGCTCCCCATACGTGTCATCATCGTCCTCATTCTAAAACAATAAATATGACAGGTTATCCTTGGATTTAAGCCACAATGCAGACTAGACTCTTGATTTTCACATACCGCTGTTCCAGCCATGCATTCCTGCCGTCTTTCTCTGATGTACGTGTTCATGCTTATAGCAGAAGAAGAACCTTCAAACCGATACAATGGAGTCTAAAAATAAAAGAGGGCAAGCAATCGTCACTAGAAGCTGGTTACAAGGACAAACAAATACACCATCACGCTTGTATAATCAATGTACATATGGCACCTATTGACATTCCAGTACAAGCAGTATTGCAAATTGTTTGTCCCGTGAATCTGATTTAATGGCCAGGCTTAGCTTCCACAAGGCTCCTATAGTTCATTGGTAGAGCACATGGACTAGTAACCAAGTGGTAATAGGTTCGAGAGTTATCATAAAATTCAGTAGGTACTTTCCGAAAACGCTATGGCAATTCATCAAAAAAAAAAAAAACTGTGGAAAAACCTGGAAGAATCTTGGACACCAATATTATTATGATAATCTGAAATGCCACTACTCATTTACAGATTGCCTTGAAATTCAATACTGAGTTCTGAGAATAACAGAAGACTGTTAAATGAAAATCTAACAGACATTAGAAAGAGATAAGGTCAGGAATTGGACCTGTGAAATGCTGATTTAATCCTTGAGATAAGCAGACGGAGGTCTGAGATATTCAAACTCTAGTGCCTTTTTGATAAAAAAAAAATTAAAACCAGGAATCTTACCCGCTCATCTGATTTTAATAGCCCTCGCCTCCTTAGTGTAAAGAATTCTGCCACTTCGCTAAACAAAAACAGCAACATCGAAAAAAGAAAAATATATATTACTCCACTTATAAGATGTTTTGCTGATAAAAATATAAAGAACAAATTGCCAAGAGCGAATAAACATCCTTGATGATCAGATTTCCAGCAAACAACGGATATTCCATTAGTAGGGATGACTGGATGGACATCTCTTTTCAGCGTGAGGTTTGTTGGAAAGATTGAAATCTGTCTAATATCTGTGACAATCAAGATCTACAGATGTTTGGGGTCTGTAAAGTTCTTTGATTTATCACAAAAATGTGAAATTCTGTGCATTGTCATATATAATATGGAGAAATGCAATGAAGAAAAGACCTGGTTACCTTGCGGACTCGGAAAACGTCACTGGCCCTTGTTGAGTTGCAGTGTTTTGAACATCTAGGTAGTCACCTAGTAACACTTGAATCTGTAATAAACAGTAATACTGTTACACGAGCTGTTTTGGTGGGGCAATACTGATTATCCTCAACATTAGGTACAGTGCAACAGAGATTTGACTACAGTAATCACTCACTAATAAGAATCTAGTGGTTTAAGGTAAGGTAAGGTAACGCCTTTATTTAAAGAGGGTAAACACGTGACAGTTATAAAAAAACTGATAAACTTGTGGCCCTCTAAGAACCATCCCATTAGCTCTTCTCGTTGTGTAATCGGTAAAACCACTAAAACCAACCCTACAACAACGAACAGATCGCGTTTTATCATAAAAATGCATTTTCGATGAAGTAAGCAAATTTGCACTGTATCATACACACTGAAGTGCTGAAAAATCAGTAATTATCAGTTGTTGAAGTGGTGAATTCAATATTCAATCAATCCCGTTAACTTGAACCCCCGCTAACTCGAACTGTTTTTCATATTTTCCCTTCAGAGTTCGATTTACCCGGGTTCTACTGTACATAATTCTTATCTGCTAGCTTGATGTGATTAACGTTGTGCACATTTATCATTAACACTTGTTTGCCAAGATATGCTTATGGTAACTCTTGCGAAGTTTCCAGGCAACAAACCGCCGTACCATCTCTGCTAGTTTCCAGAGGCCACTTGGAAATTGGTCGTGTCTGTGGGCCTTATTACGTTGGTTCTAATCCTGGACTGTGACAGGTTCAGTGATGGTTTGAGCTATGATTGATAAGATTTCAACTTACGGCAAACTGGATCTCAGACCAAACAACATCTATTGTATAAATGTCAGTGTCCCCTAAATCCACCTGAGTGCCTGGTGCCTTCTGGAATATCAAGAGAAAAACCAGAGGAGGAGAGAGTAAGAGGCATTCCAATGAGAACGTTTTTGCATTTGTAATGTCATGAACTTTTGAGTGCTCAAAGGGGAATCAGACCTACGACAAATAGTGCTTATGCCCTCGGACGCCTGAGCTACCAACCCAACTGAGCATAGAGGTGGAGGGGGGGGGGGGGGAGTTATTCCACGTAAATGTGGGTGGGGTGTACAGCTTGCTTCCTGAAACCAAGCCCAAACCACTATTTCAGACCCAAACAGTTCTGGCCTCGGTTGTTCAAACGTTAGATAGCGCTATCCATCGGATAAATCACTAACCAGCCGATAAGTATTAGGAAAACCGATTGCACTATCCACTGGATAGATATTTATCCACTGGATAGCGCTATCCAACGTTTGAACAACCCGGGCCAGATGTATACCCAATTTCAGACAGACAAACCACACATTACAACAAGGGAACAACAAGGGTCCAAAAATAACTAAGGAGAATTCACTGCAAAATGGTCCGACTTCCTAGTCTTCTAGGATAAAGATGGAAAAATTGTACGCCTCATCTCACAGCACTTTACCGATCTAATGTAAAAGAAACCTCATTGCAAGTCAAACCAGAGTAGAGGGGCCCGGTGGTATGTTCAGCTTTTCTGGGATTGGTGCGGATTGACTATGGTTGATGCCAATGGGATGCGGACATGTTTCATCTCCTGGCACCATTTTGATTTATCATAGGAAACGAACTACATTAAATTAAATCAAATTAAATTAATGGTGTCCTCCTCTGTCAAAACGTGCATACTATTAGTAAAGGATGAACCTTCTGTAAAGTACCCTGTACAATGTACATCTGTAAGTACTTACAATGATTCTGTTGATGGCTGAAAGCACAGTCTCATGAGCATGGGCCACACCCCTAAACAAGTCAAACACCACTTCTAGTAGCTCAAACAGATAATGAGGCTGATTCTAAAAAAAGAATAAAAATGTATAACAAATAACAAGAAAAGGCAGAGCTATACAGTTCCAGAAATTTTACCACGTATCCTAAAAGGGTGATGAGCATTATTTTAATATTAATTATCTTAACTTGCTTTTGTGGGAGGGAGGGGGGTGGGGGCTTAAAGGAATCTTTGCATCTTTTAAATTGTTTTTTAGGCATATTTTTCGGAGGAAACATTGATGAGTGGTTAGAGCGCTGGACTTGCAATACAGAGGCTCAAAGTTCAGGTCCCACCCTCACTAGCTGCCAGCAGTATAATATGTTCTCAGTTAGGTCCTGAGTTAAACTCCTTGGCCACACTTCTAAACAGCCAACTGGTTTACTCCTGGCCAGCTGGAATTTTTACTTGTTAAGTTATTTGTTTCCGCCTATATTTCAAGGCCACAATGTAAACTACCGCAATGACAGTACTTGCAGTTCTCCCTATGAAGTCTTTGCTTGATTAATTACCTGCTGAAGAATGATTTCTCCAGGCTGTCCAATCCTAAAAAATAAGGAAAAGAGAAGAATGAGGAAACTAGTTTTCAATGTTGTAAGAAAATTATCTTGGGCTTCATGATAATATCCATCACAATTAAACTTATTTTCAATCATAAGTAATAACATGCCCCAATAAAGCAAGGAGCCCAAAGTGTGACTGCTTTTGATTTATTCACATTCTTTCGTACAGATTTAATCCAATCAGAAGCCAGCTGGAAACTGTCCTTGACTTCTTATTGGTTAATGTCTGTATGAAAGAATGTGAGTTAATTAAAAGAGGTCAACTTTTGGGTTTCTTGCTTTAACATAATTCTAGTATTAAACTAACTTATTTATAAGCAACTATATTTACCTTTTGGAGACAAGGGTAGTTGCTCTGTGTATTATCAATGACATCTCTATCTTCATTCGTTTCTTTATTGCCTTCCAAAAAATAAGAATAAGACAAGTCAAATATCACGTGTTATAATTTATAATTTTATCAAATATTATACTGTTTTATTATTAAAACGATTCTTTTAAAAGTATTAATCACAAATTTGTTCAAATTACCCATGGGCTCTATTATAAAAACAAAACTGGTAATTCAAATACTTATAATCAATAGCAAATGAATCCATGGGCAAGGTTTACAAAGTCCCCTCACGTTAAAAATCACCCTGTAAGAATAATATTATTATTGTTTGTTGACAAGCAGGAGAGAGCACCATCCTATCACCAATATGGCCTGACTTTGAGTCCTGGCCTTGGCACCCTGTGTGGGTTGAGTTTGTAGCTGGTTCTCTTCTCTGCTCTGAGGGGCTTTACTCTGGTAACTTTGGCTTTAATAATACATAGAATATGTGTGGAGAGGAGAACCCAACAAAAATTCTGAGTTGAAGATCAATAATTGTTTTATTATACATTGTTTTGAAGAAAATAACGACAAACACACCGTCGCAAAGAACCTGAATTGATATTGTTATTGGAAATCATGCATTGCGCGCACAACCTACAGTTTAGTCAGTTATCTGCTAGCAGATAACTAACTAATCTGTAGGTTGTGCTGATTTCCAAAATTAGCTAGGTAGGCTCTTAGCCAATCAGAAGACAGATAATGAGTACAATGTATAATAATAACAATAATTATTCAGCAAAGTGGAGGTGGCTAGTAATGAATATTTGAATCCTTAACAATAAAGACAAAAAAAAAGATAGTTGAAGTACCTCAATTGCCTCTGGAATTTTTCCAAGAAATGACAGTGATTCTATGATCACAATCATGAAGTGATCACTGTCTGCCTCAGGGTCAGCATTCAGGTCCTCAGTGACCTTGCATAAAACAAAAAGAAACAGCTTGTTATTTGACAAGAAACGAGTATCACAACGGTCAAATAAAAACAAACCACACTGTAATTTCAACTACACACATTTTGTAGTTTTTTCAGGGATTTTACCCGAGGCTGGACACCTGAGGACAGGATATTAATTCAGTTTTGCAACGTCTTGTCAACATTGAGTTCAATTCTCACCTGGAGCTCGAAATGTTTTCCAAGCATTCGCATGTTGGAATTCTCCTTCTTTTAAATTATATTGAACAGTCTAGATCTTGTAAGCTGGGGGATGGCTGATTTTGAGCAAGTCCCCAATACAGTCCTCTAAGACTGGTGTAGTTATATTTAACTTCGACCCTGCTCGCAAAAGAGCCTCCAGTGGCTCAGTGGTTAGAGCTTCCGAGCAAGGAGGGTCGTGAGTTTGATTCTCACTTGGAGCTAGGAATTTTTTCTGAGCTTTCTGGTGTTAGAATTCTCCTTCTTCCAAATTACAACTTAACCTGCCTTGACCTTACTAAAAAATTACTAAAATGAAAAATGGCATCTGAATGCTGCCTGATCTTCATATTTTGATTAAAATAATACAATACCTCAGTTGAAGAATTTACTGAAGTGACTGACAACATTGGCTCCATCAAAAGAGTTCCTAAAAAAATAATGACTTTTACACATCCAGTTTTGACCATGTGCAAGGTCTACATGTCTGGATATAAAAAAAAGTATTTTGTCCTTTTTAATATCCAATCACGTTGACCTTGCACATGGTGAAAATTTTAAAGAGAACAAGTTGGCTATGAAAAGACATATTTATATGGATAAAAGAGAATTTGGTCTGAAGAAGCAATGTGGACAATCTTGGACAGACAAACCCATCAAGTACCCACCCACCAATACACCCTCAGAACACAGAATACTACTTCATCTTCAGCTGCCAGCATCCAAAGCCAGTCATTTTACGAATTAAAAATTTGTTGAGGATGGTTTTTATAGCTTCCTTGAATATCCAGGGAAATATACCGGTACCTTACTTTCCTCAAACCTTTTTGCAATGAACAACATGTGTATCAAAAGGTGTCCCTCTTCTCTATCAAATTTACTAAATATAATTATCATAACGTTCAACATACTTCTGGGATGGTAACTTAAAGCTTCACTGACCCCCAAGGAAGTATTCCAAAAGGTTTTATGCAGGGAGGCTCCACCCCAAAGCCCAACCCCTTAACCTTTAATATACCATTCTTGTACCCCTTTCACGTACCTTCTATTGACAAATGGTACCCCTTTCACATACTCACATGTACCCTGTACCTTAGACCTTTGCATCCCTTTACCTGCTATAAACGCACTGTCTCCCTGTATAGGCCATTATAAAATGGTTTACCCCCTCCTCAGAAGCACTGACCAGAGAACAAAAACAGTTATGGGGTATATTGGAATTTTCTAACATAAATTACAGTGTAAGTTGCAGCATTAGCATTCTAAACAAATTAGCAGTTGTACCATCTTTAAATAACAAGTTTTACTTTTGTCTGAAGTAAGTTTTTTAATTAAGGGGTAAGAATAGCAAATGCGTTGTCTTACTTGAAGCAGTTCGTGAGTGTGATTTCTTGAAGACTCCAGAAACACTGGAGGATGACACTGACAAAAATTAATAAAAATACATGAACAGTAAAGACTGAGAAGTTCGCTCTCAAAAGGCATGCTTAAAATTTATTACAAAGGAAACAAAATGACCTACATGTACAGTAATAACTTAGAGCAGAACTAATAATAAAAGTAGGACAAGGGAGATTTAAAAAGCGGCCATTGGATCATAGTTAATAGAGGGAATGGTTATGAAACCCGACAAAGTTCTTTGTTGTATGTTTTTGTTGTCTTTTTTGGCCTTGACCCTGCACAAAACACAATAGTTGTTTACTCCGTACTGAGGAACTAACCAATAGAAACGTGCTGGTTACGTAATTCATGCATAACGTATGAACGCAAAACAAAAGATTGTGCAGGGTCATGGACCTTCTAACATAAATCTTGGCATCTTTGTTTGCTCCTTTGATGTTTGCCGGGCTTCATAACCAGTCACCTCCATTAACTATGATTGGATGTAGAGAATCGGGACCCACTTTTTGTTAAAAAATAGAAGATTGTTCTGGCCTGGTGTTCATAGAGAAAGAATTTAATTATATTAATTTCTGAACCAACAGGCCACGTAATTAATGCCCTGAATTTTCAAGTTTGTTATACCATAACATTAAAATACATGTATATCATATTGATAATACTGCTGTTTTTATAGATTCAGCATTTATTTGGGACCCAGCATTTAACAAAGAAAAGCATGAAAAGTGCCATGGTCAAATATGCAAACCTTTCAACAAACTATCATCAGCCATATAAGCTGCAAGTTTGGTTCTTTTTTGCCTGCTCTTCTCTGACTTCAGGTAGAGATGGGTATTCAAATTCTTTATCAGCAATTCATGCTCCACCTAAAAAGCACAAGTCATTCAACATTGCTGTCTTCGTCTCAGGCTCATAACTTGATTATTACTTTAAGCACATTTAATCCAGAAAGCTCAACATTAACTTTACCATTCTATTACTTTCAGTGAGGGAAAAGGGGAACCAATGGCGATTATGCGTCAAAACATGGCTGCGACACACAGAAACCCCAACAAAAGCAAGCAGATAAGGACTGCATTCTCCTGTTCATTCATTTGTTGCATTTTCACCACGCTTGAAATTAATTTCAACAGTTTTTTTTAAAACTTTACACACAGTTTTTGTTTTGGGGAAAGGCAAATGACCGTCAAAGAATGACTGAGAATGGCTTAAAGGGCTGGCTATATAATTGTCACAGTATTTGCTATCTTCTAAAAAGCTAAATCTTGTCTTCTCACCAATTGAATTCCAAAATAAGAGTTCATTTTGTTATTTAAGACTATTTTAGGCATTGCAACTCTAACTAAATTCCTGTTGTCTGTTGTGACAGATGGCAAGGATGGAAATGGATTGAAACATGAAAAAGTTGGGCCAACTTTTTCAACTTTAATGCTGTGCATACAACAATAACCAAAAAAATAATTATGATTAGTGCTCCATGATGAAATTTGCTGGATATCTCATCTTCGTATTCCTAAGGGAGCATTTTTTTGTACAGTTTTAGGCACCAAATATTAACGACTTAAGCACAAAATTGACCCAAAACAGCAATATCTATCATGACATTAGTCCCTTTAAGCCACAAACTACCATTAGTTTAGAACCAACTGACGAACCCACGATCCTGGAAAACCATCTGTCCGTCATGTAATGTTTCACGTAATGTGTATGTCTGTCTCCGTTGTCGTTTTTAATTGTCACATGAAGTTTTACTATTTCTTACATATCTTTTAAGCTCTGGGACCACTGTAATTGACTCACTGCTGTTGTGGTACCCCTGCCTATTAAGCATTTATTTATTATTCATTGTTCAGTAACAGGCAAAGCTAAAACAAATAATTTAAAACAATAAAATAAAACATATTACCTTCTTTCTTGCCTGCAAATCAAGTCTCAGATGCCGTAAAGCTTCAACTCCAGATAAGCTACCTTCAAGTAGTGACACTGCAAGAAAATAAAACTCACACATGTATTTAATTATAATAAGTACATGTAATATATCACAATATAGTTATTGTTTCATTTGATCACATATTTAAAATTATAAATTTGGTTAAATGTAATTTAACTAAGTTAACCACCACAAGCTTAGCGGTCAAGCGGTTCATAAGCTTAGCGGTCAGGCGGTTCACAAGCATAGCGGTCAAGCGGTTCACAAGCTTAGCAGTTAAGCGGTCCACAAGTTTAGCGGTCCACAAGCTTAGCGGTCTACAAGCTTAGCTGACAAGTGGCCCACAAGCGCAGCGGGCATCCAGCGGTCAATCCCATAAGTGCAGGCTCACATGGTTTGTGGTAGCTTTGTACACGGCTAGGATCTGCGAGTTCTTCATCGAGCATTTGTGCAGTGGTCTGTGGAGCGGTTCATTTAGCGTCTTCCCCCCCCCTCCCATCCCTATTTTTCTTCCTTCCACCGTTTGATCAGTGTGACGGGTGCCTGGAATGGGGGCTCATGGCTGGGTTGCGGGGATTTGCCAGCCATGGGGGCAGTTTTCTATCTAGGGGCTGGCTGGCCACAGTGGAAGCCCCTGGGTATCCCGGGCACCCACCTTCCACTTAAGCGAGGCAGTTGGTTAATTATCATTATTTGGTATTTAATGTGGGCTTACGTCAAGTCACTTTAAAATCTCAAAGTGATCATATTTTAAAGGCTAAGTAATTTATTTGTTGATTAATTTTTTTATCAATTAGTGTCACTTTCTGGGAAGAGAAACAATTTTAAAAATCGCTTCTTGTTAAGAAAATTTGCAAACGGTAATGTTACAGTTACTGTGCACTTGGAGAAATAACAAAATACTAATTAATTATATAATTTCATTAAATTATTAAATCAAATTATAAATAAATTTTAATTTAATTTGAAATTTAATAACTGAGATCTAATTGATAGCCTTAAGTCATTGTTTACCTGTGGAGACAAGGAGCTTTGTAGCATTGAGGTAATATTTCTTTTTCTTGTATTTCTCAATCTGTTCTGGAACATTCTTCACCTGGTCTCTAAGAACATATAAAAAGTACGCAAAAGTAAAAATCGATAGTAAATGGTTCAGAAATTTCAATGTTCATGCACATATTAAAGGGCGGTTTCTACAACATGAATGAACCACTACAATATTAGTTTGACAGAAAAATTACAGCTCTAGCCTCTGACTCTCAAAATTGCCTCAGAGTGGAGAAGGAGGTTTGAACTCATTTAAGTGACGGGATCTTAAAGGTTAGGGATTTTGCCTAGTTATAAGAAATGCGAATTCCCCGACCAGCCACTTCAGTACATAGAAACATATAATTTATTGACACAATGAAATGCCAAATTCCCAGCTACATTAACCTTGGGTACTTTTTAATTGTACTATTTACATGGGAAAACCAGAAATTCCAGAAGGAAAATCAAATGGTTTACGCCATTCAGTTTGGGAGACTTCA
This sequence comes from Porites rus, assembly GCA_964035705.1. NCBI lineage: Eukaryota > Metazoa > Cnidaria > Anthozoa > Scleractinia > Poritidae > Porites > Porites rus. The sequence continues at coordinate 7,557,910 of OZ037996.1, read as the reverse complement.
GAAAAAGTGGTCTGTGATTTGAGGCAATGCAATTTTTCTACTCTCTTTAGTCTGTTCAACTGGTTTGAAAACACTTTATAGCAAGTTGTTCTCCCACCATGCTGAATTTGTAGTTCTATATTGAGGTTATGAACAAGATTTCCAATTGGGCGGCCAGTGTAAATAGTTAGTACCCCTACTTTCCCATTTCCCTTCCTACTTCAATTAATTAGTGAAAGCCATAACCTAGATGCCACTGTCATACGCTGGTAACTTTTTCATACATGTAGCCTGATAAAGCTGAACATGAAACCATGAACCATACTGGAATATTCCTTACATTCTATCCAGGAGATTAAGCACTTCATTATACTCCAGTCCATCCATCCAGTATTTTTTCAGTTCTTCTCTCTTGCAGTGTAGTAAGGATTTGCATGCTTGAAGATGTTCTCTTAAGTTTTTCACTTTGTCAAGAGATGCTATCAATAACAACAACAATTACTGTGCTTTTCAAAAACATGCAAACTCTTAAGTTCAAAAGCCGCCTTCACAAATGCGTTTTTCCCTGTTGTCAATCATAATTGCGATCACAAGGAACAAACCTTGAAACACAGAAACATACAAAACGGATTGAAATCCACCAATCACAAATCGCAAACAATGACCTTTTGAACCCACTGAAGTAAACTTCTGTTTCCTAAGAGGTCTGCTTAGATGATTGACGGCAGCATAAAACGCATATGTCAGTTGACTTTTGAACTTTAGAATTTGCGTGTTTTTGAAAAGCGCAGTAACAAAAGTCTAAACATCACAGTATGTTTTAATTGTATATCCTCATCTAATTTAAGCCCAAATATCCACAAACATATTCTCCACACCAGTCACCATAATATTCCTTTCAAAGTCAATTACAGGGCGGATACTCCAACTAGGACACTTGGAAGAAGATTGTCCAATCAGAATGTTTTCTGAAAACAAAAGATACTCAAATTTTTTTGCAAATGGACCAATAAAATTCAAGGTTGAACTCTGCAACTGTTGAAAACTTTAAAACTGTTTGAACTTTCCTGATCTCTCAGGAAATAGCTCTCAAACTGAGGAACGTTATTGGTCCATTTGAAAAAAAAATTGTGAATGGACAATCTTCTTCCAAGTGTCCTGGTTTGAGTGTCCACCCTGTAAGAGGATAATTAAAGATTAAAGCATTTTATGAAGATTAATTCATTCTTATGACTTTTTCTCCTGATGATGTATAGACTTTGCTAGAAGAAAAAAATGTTGGTCAGTGTACCAACAATTTCATGGATTCCACTATTGCTGCTACAGGAAACATGCTGACTGCATTCATTTAAACAATGCTTCTTGAAAATAAATAAAACAAAACCTGCAATTCTCGTAGAGATTCCAGTAAATGTTTGAATGCTTGACTTCAAGTTATCTTGATGAGCTGAAAGAAATATTATTAAAGTCACTCTGTCATCTGTAATTGCAAAACTGACAAAACGCATTATCATACAACGTACAAGACTACACTCTCCCCATCCCTCCTCTTTCAGGCTTTTTTGCTACTCAGCAAATTATATACATATATCACTTTTCCTTGACTGCAGCCTGTTTGTTTGAAAGATACACCCTTATTTTAGCTTCAAACTGATGAACTTTTCACCATTTCCTATCAATCCTTTGTCCCTGCTCCCATTCCCCATCTGTTCTTCTCAGCTTCCATCCATTTGCCATCATTCCAGTCTTTTTCCTCAATAACAGTCCAGGTGCCCATTTTTTGTCCCTGTCCTCGTCTTTTTAACCAAGATCCTTTTCCCACATTTTCCATCTTTTTTCTGTTGAATGTATCTAAAAATTGTGACCCGCTTTACTCCCACACAACCCCCTTTAGCTCCCCTATGGGTTAAATCCTGGTAAGAACACTGAGCACTTTTTTTCAATTTTCAAAACTTGGTAAAATACTCCAATATTTTTTTGGGAGAATTTCAGCTTGACATTTGCATTTTGATTATGTTTTAAATGCAGGAATGGTCCAGCAGGCTACAAGATACTGTCACACAATTTTTCACTGTTTGTAAACCGTATATCTTCGATTAATTTGAAAAGTATTTTGAATACATATACATGTCCGTAAATAATTTTTGTTTTAAGAAAAAATGTACGTCTGACCAGTTTACTGATTTAGTTAGATGAACCAGAAATGTTGTGGGACATTGCGTTCTGTTGAGTTTTAATTTCTTTAATTACTAAGCAATCTTCAGCCACAAAACCATTAAGTTTTGACTATATTACCTTCCACTTGTCTGTTAAGTTTGTCATCACTTTCTCTAAGTTCATGTTGTAACCTTTCTTTCTCAATTTCTCTTCTTTCCACATTGTCACTGAAAACAAATTAACAACATTCTAAACTAATTATCAGCTGACTGCGTGTTACTAGGACTCAGGGAGTTAAAGCAGTATGCTACATCCCTAGGAGTTCTTGAACCCTCTTTTTAGCAGTTTTAAGCCTTAATTAGGGTCTTGTGCTTGTCACAGGTTGGATACTGCAAAAAGTTTTAAATGGGGAGGCTCTGCCCCGAGGTCCAACCCCTTACCCTTTTATACACCATTTTTGACAGAACAGGTAACACTTTCGTACAGCGTACCTTCTATTGACAAATGGTACCCCTTTCACATACCTAGTTAAGAAGCTTGCACCCCTTTCAACTACTGCAAAGGCACTGTCTTTCAACAATGAATAAATCACAAAACCAGAACGTTTTCTTGACTTTTTCACAGCCATAAAATGCATCTGGTAGCCCTTTTGGGTAGATTTCCCTACCCCTTTCATATACTTCCTTCTACCTTCAAAAGTTAATTACCCTGGCATGGTGTACTGTCACACGAGAGAGTTGAATCCACTATAGATTTTTTGTATTTAAATTACCGAATCTGTATAATCCTTCGTTTTGTCTTTAATCTTTTTAATTGTGTGCTGGTGTACCGGGCACAACCCAGACAAAAGTAAGGTTTAAATCGAGAGGAAAATCAGCTGGTTTCGTGAAGGGCGTGAAAATTGACCAAATATACTCGATCACTTACCTACTTAATAATGTACTTATGACTGTCAAAAGCACTCTAGACTAAAGAAAAGATTTCAATAGTGTTATTTAAACAAAATGATTAAAACTTCCAGGCAAGAAATGAAAATTACCGAAGAAGATTCCTTATGTTTCCTTCCTTTGAGGTCGAACATCTCGAACCCCGCCATCTTGTTTGTTTTTTATTACCGCTGTCAGAGAAGTATGGTATCAGGGACTCACATGTGGGTCTGGTTACCAGTCTCTCTCTAAACACATGTCAGAATCATGGTTGTGCCAGCTTCATAACAGTTTTTTTGTTTTAGAGCGGTTGGCGACAAATGCAGACGGTAGACTGCAGACTTGAAGATCACTGATCACTTGAAGACACTGCAGACTTGAAGATCTTTTAGAGTAGATAAATTAAAGATGAAGACTTACCTCCGGTAACTTCAAAAGCTTAAAAAATAAAGGCAACCATTCATAGCTGCTAAACGATTTGGGCTCGGTTTCAAGCATCACACCTAGCTGAGACCAGCTGAGTCTGGGACCAGCAAAAATTGTTTTGGCATCGAGGAATGAACAATAAGTAGACTTAACTGTTGGTATAGCAATTGCCAGGTTCGGGCCAATATTAGTATAATATTTACAGAATCTTTCAGGGATCTCCACAGATTTCGTTATTAGTATTGTTCTGCCTTCAGATTTAAATAATGGGGCCAAAGATTACTTCTTACAGCTACGTTTGTTTATAACTTCGTTCAGTAAGTTCCGAGATGACCTGAGGTCCTATACGGTTTTCTTTTTATGCGGTTTTCTCTATAGAGAGAGAAAACCGTTTACAGCACAACCCATTTAACGGCCATAAATCGGCCCATGGACCACAAAGGAGAGATGTAACAAACATTATAGATAAGGTAAGCTGTATTTTATTGAAATCCTTTCATTTTCCTAGGTAACAGAAACGATAGGTTTTTTCCTCAAGCAAATCCTTATATTTAGAATGTTACGCAACAATGCCGATGCTCATATTTCATTCAAAATTCATTCTTCACGTGACTCAGTTCGTAAGGCCAGGGAGTCGCATTTGATACATAAGGCCATGACTCTTGAACCTCATGGCCTAAATCGCCGTGACGAATTATTGTAATCCATATCCTTAGTATTTTTCCTTTCCAGTGTTTATGTTGTACGTCATTTCCGCCTCTCCCTTTTATTGCGACATTCTCCATCTATATAACATTGTGATTGCTACATAAGTTCAGTAACATCTGTAAACCTGAAGAAGGCTGGTATGGCCAGCCGAAATATTGTTATAAAAAACAATACACGTTGTTTTAAATCAGCTTTGCAGTAGTCTTTGGACTTCTCGTTCTTGTTGATTTCGAGCTTGGGCTACTTGTGATATCAGTATGGTACAAGCGGGACCCGTTGAAGGTTTGTGTAGCCTGTTCCAGGCGTTCAGATAGTGGGGAGCGGTGCGAAGTAAAAAGGAGCGCGAAAAAATAAAAGCGAGGGAGGAGGAGAGGTGAGAGGGACAAATCCAAACGTGAAGACAATACAACACAATAAGCATTTCAATTTTCCAATCGCAAAATATTTACTTTTTGTGCTACGGTTCCCAGGGTAAGATAAAGTTTTGGCTCACCACCGCAAGAGGCACGATCGACTTAGCTGGGATCCTGGACTGAGCCCACACCTGCAAGGACATCTGTAACCGCTGAACGATCGATTCCTTGAGCGTGTGCATGCTCAAAACGCATGGTACAACAACAAAAAGCTACCTAACCTTCACGCAGAAAATAGAACTACAGCTTTTAGTTCGAGCTTCTGTGAGTCACGTAATTCCAGTAAAGAAAAATAAAGAAAACGACTTTTCGATGGAATTTTCCACAAGTTCTAAAAGTCGAGAGATCGATAGATCGGAAGGATTCCATCGTATCAGAAGTATCTTTGGAGCGGCTTTCAACGTAGCCTCCCACGCAGACGGTTTTATGGGAGCTTGTTTTTCATCCCTCGTGGGGAGGGATGAAAAAACGAACTCCCCTAAAAACGCCTGCGTGGGAGCCTACTTTCGACGCGACATCGCCCCCATTCCTCTCGACCTTAGTCCTTTTGCGGTCTAAGCAATCTTTTGGTTTTGCGTAAGCCAATCAGATGACAGGAAATCATATATCCAGTTCTGGTTGTGGCCCGGACTGACAGCAAAATACGTATCTTTAAACAAACTAACAAAAAATAAAGGGAATGTGATAGCAAAAAGGTGAAGAGATGAATTCGCGTAATAATAAAAACAAGAATAAAGAATGGCACTTCTCTATTTTTTCTATTATTTTTTCTATTTATTATTAATCTTTATTCAATACTCATAAAAAGAGACCTATTTACAGTGCTTCACTTAAAAAAGAATTACAACGAAATTTGTACCTTTAGGTTAACACACCTGTTAGAAAAAAAAAAGAAAAGATCATAACGTGTCAGTATCGATCTCTTGAAATATAATCCATGAAAAAGTATCTCGACTAATTATTATTACTATTACTATTAGGAATCACTACCGATATTTAACATCTTTTCACTAATTCCCCTTTTAAAATCTGCCACGATTTCAATTATTATTACTATTATTATTATTATTATTATTATTATTATTATTATTATTATTATTATTATTATTATTATTATTATTATTATCATCATCATTGTATTTTCGAGAGCATTGTATTCTGGAGAGTTCGAGGAATTTTGTAATTTCTTCGAGAAGAAATAGGAAAGTCAGCAACATGGTAGTAAGTCTTTTTTGTGGGAGTACAGTTAAGATTCTTGGGGGTCCGGTCAAGAACTGAAGGGGTAGATAATTTAATATTGGCCCAAAAATTAGGCGAGACTTTTCTTAAGTCGATCGTCCCTTGTACGAGCAACAAATAGCGGAAAAATCCATTTTTCGGAAGCTCCCTCGAACAGTCTCTAGATCTCGGATTGCTATACTCCCTTACGAATCATTATTGTGCATTCCCGTGAGTTTAAAAAAAAACATCCTGCACTTCTCACATCACCATTTTTTTTTCAGCAGAAGAATTCTAAGTTTCTCGAGTGTCAGCAAAAAATACTGTCGGTGATGATGTTCCTTCTAAAAACAGATAATCTATTAAGAGGCTCTTGTAAATTGTAATTAAATCCATTTCGGCTTCGTGTGCGGCTAACCTAATAACAACGCCCCCAAAAGCTAAACGCATTAGCCAGGATTAGCAATTAAGGGACTATATCGGATGTTTCCTTAAACAAACACTTTGTTTTAAAACTAGGAGACTGTCGGCTTTGTTGTCTATGCCGCACCCGGAAAAAATCTCTTGACACTGGACTATTACATTTGATACTTAGTGGAAACGGACGCTTGAACGCCAGAATTAAGAAAAAAACTTTTATAAGCTTGGATCACTGTGGACATTGTTCGAACATACTTTTGAAATCTTTAAGAAAATAGTTGCTAGAACTTGACACTTTTTTATAACCGTATTTAAAAAGCACTTCTATTAGAACTAACTGGACAACTAAACAAAAGTATAGCCTATGAGAATATTCGTTTTCCTCTGTTGCAATTTGGTGAATACGGTTTGTGGTGTTTTGCGCTCATCCAGGAGAGACTTCAGGTGCAATCTGACCGGCATAAAACACTTGTTTTCTTTTTTCCTCTTCAGCAATAATACGTTATTTCTGAAAAAAGAATAAAGACGATAAAAGAATAAAAAGTAAAAATAAATTGTTAAAATACAACCTTGTAGTATTTCATGGGTGACAATAAAAACAGAGAAAAATACGTGTTCAGAGTTTGTTTGGTAGTTACACTTGTCTCCCTGTATTTGTATATTCCCTGAAAGCGTACCACCTCTTATTCTAAAACTGAACTACTTATTACAACAACAACAACAATTTTATTCTCATTTCTCAATTTTCTTACAGTTCTTTTAAATACTGTATTTTAGAGAACAAGCGTTTTACATAGATGTTTGATTTGAAAAAATATGTAGGAAAAAGTAAAAGATTAATGCCTAAAGTAGCCGGTCCGTAAATAAACTGTAAGGTTTTCGAGTCAGACTCTAGACAGTCTACGTTGTAAAGTTCGCGTGCAAGAATACACTTCATGTCAGGTTGGCACTTTTGACGAAAACGGCAACAAAACAGCACTATTTCTGTGGTTATGGTCGTCAACATAACAAACCTCGGATTTAAAGGCGATTTTTTGGCAATAAAATTCGAGGCTCTCACAGCAGACACATGAGTCAAAAGTTCATACAGCATTTTCAACACTAGCTAGAGACATCCTTGACCTTGATGTTAAGATCACACTTGAGCCGAAGACACTGTGAGTCTAGAAATGAGCCGAAAATATGAAATTGTTTCATTATAACGTAATTCGGCTCCTCTGCTAGAACTCAATCACCCCCTTCCTTCTATGGAGCTCCATCTTAAGTAAGTCGAACAGTTACGCACTTTACTTTGTATGCGGAGAACCGCTCCATAGGAGAGGTATTTGAGCACCTTTCAACTGAAAACGTGCATAAATCAATTTTTAAGACTGTTCTGGATACCTTCAGGGGACAGGTTTGACGATTGCTACAAAACATGGCAGGTTTTGGTTGGGAAAATGGGTAAGGAATTAGTCACACCCTTTCAAAAATTCGTGATTCTTTCCCACCGAGAATACCAACACCACAAATTAGCTGTTCACGTTAAACAACGAGAAAACAATCGCTGATCTTCGGAAAAGTTTCTATATCTTGACCAAGCTTCACAAGTTTCTCTCAGTTTTTTTCTCTCTCAGATTTTCATTGTGCAGTGTTTATATTATCCTAGCTGACAATCAAATTTGCTGGTTTATTAATAACTCCTCGGATAATTAAATTAGTTTGTGGTTTGTAACGAAGAGACTATGTTTAGCAGCAATTTCCATATTGATCTTTTTTTACTCAACTGTTCTTAATGAGTTCAACGTAGTTTAATCCGAGGAGCCATGCTCAGTTTTTTGGCGCAGATTGATTAGCCGGACTTACCGCCCCATGTCTCCTGATAAGAAGTGACCGTCTTGCTTCGCTGTCGCGGAAGCTTGTCTCTATTTGTAAGCAAATATTGTCAAATATTAACTAAAAAAAATACATTTAAATACATTAAATTAAAATTTTCCTTCGAATTCACGACTTTCAAATTGTCGATGAATGTTCTTACCATCTTTTCCCGTTACAACTCAATCTCTTTCCCTCCATTCAACGAGTTATAATGAGTCCGGGCGATTCTCATAGTTTGCATCAAGTTTATACTAATACCGTGAAGTTCAATGCTCAGTACCACTGAAGTTCAGAAAGCCACTCAATGCCAATCCTCAGCTTCAGAATATTACTACCAATTAATTACTACCACGTTATCCTACAGCACAAGCATAGTTTCGGCCGAGCAAAGTTAGTGTTTATTTTCAAAGCAGAGAACGTTCAGGGAACAGTCGGGTAAGCAGACGGCGCGCTAATGTACTATTGGCCTAAGAGTTGTCACGTAACCCCAGAAAACACCTGCGTTATCAACTAACTCAGTTGACGAAACTCTTATTTTTCTCATTTTTGTGCTCAATATTATGATATTCAACGTTTGATACGGCTAAATGGCCGGTCTCTCCCAGCTACACTCTAAAGAGGTTAACTGGAAATGTGCTATGTCAATGTGAATGAGATTATTTCCAGAGTGCTCTGATCATGATAACATAATTATTGAAATCGCATTAACCTAAAACGACAATGATAATTGCGTTATAAGAAACCAGAAAAAAAGATAAGCCATTGTACAAATATTGGTTTGTACTAAAGCTAATCCATCTAAATTCTACAATGCTCTGATGCGCAGGGTAATCACTGAAAAGTAGAGAAGAAATAACATAAGTTCCCGATCATAATGGGCTTGCCTTTTAGCTGTGGAACAGCGACCGCATCTCGCTACTGTTAAAAATCGGTTTAAAAAGTCGGTTAAAAAAATCGGCTGAAAAGTCGTTTTACAGCGGCCTACGAAGTACTAATCTGATATTTGAAAGACGCCATTGAACTTCTCTGCCATTTTTTCCTTTTTTCCCGATCTTAGCTCTGTTACCTTCCTGTAGCACTCTGCAAAACACAGTTAGTTGGCCGGCTTTGAACATGCACCGTGTTCCCAAGATCCGGAGAACGCTCGCCATTTGCTATTTATCCTCAATGAATGCTCTATCTTTGTAGCTTTTGACTCTGCATTGGCTAGAAGAACTTCGCCTAAAATCAACTTAATCAGTTTCACACCTTAACCAATTTGTTTCCACAGCGACTGGCGAAGCTTTAATCAGGTCAGGAGCCTGTTGGTGATAGAACATTTTAACATTAAGCCGGTTATATTGGCCTTAACTATTTCCTTCTTATAAAAGTCTTAGTCAGCAAGCTGAAGACGAAGAATTTACTGGAGCTGTATAATACAATAAAAGATGAAACAGCAGGAGTCCGTTGGATGTGACTGGTTCCTCACAATCGATCTCGTTTTTGGGATGACTCAGAAACCTGGCTGTGTCAACCTAAAACAATATCATGCTGATTTTCGGTCGGCTTCCGACCAGACGTCATCTTTAAAATACATCTGGTTAATTCAGCTCAGTAGTTCGCATTATGCAATTTGCCCAATCCCATGTATCAGAAACCATTCATCAGCTCTGTGCTTCAGAGCTCAAGAAGTTTGGACAGTTGATTAGAGGTGGTTCCGCACTAAGCGTCACTTAAGGTCCAACACTTAAGTAATCGCACAACAAACAGACAGTTGAATCAATAACTCAGCTAAACTGTTCGTTCGTGTGACCCATCTCTCCCTAAAAGTTTACAAATTTTAACCTTAGCTCACACTGAAAAGGAAAGTGCATAACTGTACAGTGGCTCTTGCTCAAGCCATTTTGTTCCCGATTGGGGGCGATGGCGGTTTGACTTTATCGGATCAGACATTCCTTCATGTATTATCCTCCGGAAAAGAACCCCACAGGGAGAAGGGAATGCTGACGGGAAAATTTGAAAACGAAGAACTCCAACGTAGAAAATCTCCGGAGAAAATCTCGCTGTAAAAGGCGTAACAACTACGTAGTTCATCATTTCCTTCTTAATTACAGGTCGGGAACAGGGGCTGGGGTCACGTCTTGCGTCAGTGACTTTCGAAATGGCAAGCAATGAAGTGTTTATAGAAGAGAAGGATAAAAATTTCGAATTTATCAACGGAAATACTTTTCCGATTTCTTGGATTTGGAGATTTTAAGATGCCTATTGTTATAGAAACGAAACTTTGGTGCTTTTTTAGAATGAAACGTCCAGTGATGTAATGAATTTTAAAGATTTCTTTCTATCGTCGAGCAAATTTTACGGGTAATCAACCGACCGGTCACACTTTTGATTGAGGGCCAGTGGCAAAATGAGTTTTAGGAACACGGAAATGGCTTTTTATGAACTGAGGCTGGGGTATTGTAAAAGCAACATCAAATTAACTTAATTGTCTTTTAGCCAGATACAAGGGAAACTGGGTCGAACTATAGCAGTTTTCTGCGACAGCCAAACAATTTATATGAGAACGAACCCAAGCAAACAAATCAGTGAGCGATCTAACTCAGTGTCAGAATTCCGTTTTTCCTTAAACTGTTAAATAACCTTGCCTGCCAAACAACACAGCTCTCAGTATACTCAAACCTTTGGCATTTCTTCCCCTTTCCCCTCCCCTGTGTGTGTACCTACATTGTAAAATGAGCGTGCTTTTTATTCTCATACACAAAACTGTACAGCGCAACATTCCTTAGTTTTTCTTTTTATGTTATAATAGATTTATTTCGAAAAAACACCAATTGGACATAGATGTTTTGATTTGAAAGCAACACAAAATATATTTATTTCTGTGCACGGCTTTTCTAAAAAAGAGTTTGCCCACAGCGAAATTAACTGTAATAACAAAACAGCAAAAAACAGTTTTCCTACTTGAGTATTCCCGATACTACGAACGGTCAAGCCGTTCTTCTTCGAGGGTTGACCGTTCGAAATATCGGGAATACTCAAAGTCGCTTTGTTCTTTGCTATTTTGTAATTATAGTTAATTGGTCTTTGTTAAAACAGCAAGCCTGGATACCGTCATTATAATAAAAGTTTCTACAGCCTACAGTGACCTTATTTAAACTGACACGAGCCAATTTAAAAATGATAATATAAACATTTTTATTAAAAGTTGACCTTACAAGCATTTGCAATTTATAATCAGATTATTTTAATAATGAATCATAAGCATTAGTTTAATAAGCCTATTATAACAGGGACGGATCACGAATTAGAACTAATAGCTACTTCAGTAAGGCCACTGAAGAGGCTAAAAATGTGATGTGAACTCGGAACAGGCCGCTGAAATCTACGTATCTCCTTTTTGAGAAATTTTAAAAAGAATCACGTGGTTATAAAAGGTCATAGATTGTAGATTGAAGAAAACATAATGGAAAGAACAAAGTATTAGAGAGTACTGAAAACGATACACTTTGCTAGCCACATTTCCGATAGTTCCGGACATATAGTCTTCTATGGATTATGCGGACGGGTCGTCTACTGAGTCGGTAGGCAAATTGATTCATTAATTAGACGGATTACCTGAAGCAATGTCGACTAGCAGTGCAGAGCAATAGAAAGGAAACGATTATGGTTTGCCAGACTCAGTGTGAACAAGTGGCAAGTGACAGAAGAATACAAAGAAGTGATCACGCGAAAATCTATTGGATTCAACTTCTTTATTATCCAAAACCAACCAAAAAATAACTACAGTACTGAAATAAACTCTGGCGCCGCAATTAGCCTTAATTAGCTTATGTAGGTAGTACCCTCGGCTGGCTTGATGCAGCGACTAAACTCAATTGCAGCGGGGGTTTTGTCAGAGCAGCGTCTTTTTTTTTAAATTACAAAAAAATGAAAGATGGTTCAAATACAGACAGTGACATTTCTTCCAGTTCTCATTAGCGAATCAACGGATTTTGAAATTCAGGGTCTTTGTATACAGTATACAAGGGCTGTTAAACTGGGTATACAGAATCTTTCACCAGAAATCAAATGATTTTGGACCTCATTTTGGGAATACGGTATACATGTACTCTGATTTTCCCCTCAGGTTTGGATATATTGAAGAAAATTTTGCGGGGGGGGGGGGGGGGTAGAGGGAGTTTAGGCACATTGGATAATTTTTTCAGGTATAAATAATGGTGTAATACTACGCTTATGGCCAACCATGATATTATTTAGGATAGATAGGAAGTAAAAATCTTTTATTTTGAAGCTTTTGAAGGACATGTCTTGGCTGTTTCAAGTAGACATTGGGTGTTTGACCCCCCAGTTTTAATTTGGCCTGTTACGACTGTTCAAGGGAGTATGAAAAGACACATAACGAGCCGATAAGAAATGACAGAAAACCTCGACTTCGGTAAACCAGCTAATTGACATCATTGGAAAATTGAGAAATTACTTTAAACAAGGTATTACATCACTTTTTAATTACTGTGCATTTCTCAATAAAATTTGCTGTTAGTCAACAGCTTTGACGATCCATATCTGCTACAATGAAACATCTAAAACACAACACCATCAGAAAATACCGGGAATTTCGTGTTTGAAGTACATTAAGACCTGCGTAGAAGATAACAGTTCTGAATGAAAACCGACCACTTGCTCTTCAGTGCTCTTTTCCTAAAAGAAGTGTAACTTAATCTGAAGCATCACAAGATTATAAAAGAAAGCTGGAAACAGTCTAGTAATCTAAACCAAGTAGAGTTAAGATAAGATAACAAAAAGTTATCCTGATCTCTCAGAAGAATGCCAGTACGTCTGCAGGTACGTGCGGCGATTTGTTTCCCTGTTTCCGACAGCTGGCTTTGTTGGCCTTCCCGCCGTGAGGCGCGCGCCACTCGGCCGATCGATGACTGACATCTTTCTTCCTTCGTAAACATTTTCTAAATGCCTGCTAGTCTACACCAGGTTTCAAAAATTGCGATATGAAACGATGATTTAAACATTTTCAGGGGTCTTGAGCGGCGTGAGGAGAAATAAAATCGCAGGGATCTGCTTTTCCGCATTGAGCTGAGCCTCTTATCGTACAGAAACGCGACAACCCGAGCGACGAGTTGTATGACCCAGCTGATCTTATCACAAGAAAAACACCCAAGTAAGTTTACTTTGTAATGAATGGAATGCCGCCGGAATTTTCAAGGACAGAAGCATTTAGCTGGGGGAGTAGGGTAGAGAGGTTGATTGGATAAAGCTGCAAGTGGACGCATTCGGCGATCATTTCAGATCTACCTTCGACGCGTTACGCAACTCGACAAGATCTGCTGACAGCTTGGTTGACAAAGGCGAACGCGGCTGGATATTTTCAAAATGAAGGGAATATTTCTCTTCTTCACGGTATTGCTGTTGATTTCAGGTGAGTACGGTAATTTTTGAGGTGTTTTTTGTTCATGAGAAGAAGAGGCGTCGTTGTTAATTGACAAAATCTCGATTCCCTTTCCAATATAAACTTCCGTACAGCTTTGTACCGATACATACCAGTATAAACTTTTCGTCAATTTCAAGTCAGTTTTGTTTTGATCTTGCGCTGCTAGGACAGAGCCCAGGACAGATTTGTCATTATAATTTTTCCCCAAAGCGTACTTGAACACAGCTCGTATCAGAGCTCTGAGAGCTAGCCACGAACAAAATACCGCCCTCTTTGCCCTGGAACGCTAGTCGCACAAAGGCAATTATCCCCTAACCTACGCCCAAGTATCTGACATTATCTACATTACAAGAGGGAATTTTCGACGCGTGCTTGCTTAAAATATCATTTAAGCTGATTTTTCTTTTAACTTCGGGCTACTTCCAGAACCAAAGCCAACATAAACACCGCAGATAAAGAGTGCCGCTGACAGAGTTTTCATCTTCTCCTATAACACATTTACGGGGTTATGAACTGTTTAAACGATTTTCAATCTGTTCGGAAATTGCGATCGCCGATAAAAAGCTATAAAATGTCACGATTAGAATTGGCGGGTTACTGATTTTTTTCTCTGTCTTTAAGCGGCGCTTTGTCAACTCTGTTTATCTAACGACTCAAAACAACCTGTCCAGTTTTTCCGTGAAGGGGGTTTACTCGAGATTCCGTCTTTTCGGATGTCTTTTACCGTATTTGAGACGGTAAGTCTTTTCAAATGTCAGTCCACAAATATGCGCGCAAAATTTGCCTTTTGTTGATATTATATCTTAACTTGATAGTAATTATTTCTTAGCGGGAACTTAACGACAGCTTTTAGAGAACCAATTCGTCATTCCACCGGATTGTCGTCGTACGCAATGACAATTCTTCTCAGGTTCAACATTTTTATGAGGTGTAAATGTTCATGTTCTCACTTTGACAGAACTCATGTAAATCGTTTTCTAAAGGGTTGTTTGAGGAGATAATCCCCTTGCAATTTCTATTGTTAGATTCATGTCTTAGACCGTACATTTTTTCATCAGTTGGTCAAAATTGTAAGAGTTCTTAACAATGACATGACTTTGAGGTGTTCAGCATGGTATGCCCCTAATTAAAAAAGGAACTGCGAGAGCTCGTGAACAACGTTAGACAGACGAGGGTTTAGTTTACTTGCCGTGAGGGTCGCCGGCCGGAATCTGGGCTTATTAAATTTTACGATAGTGCAACACCGGAATTACTTTCATTTTTCTCTTTTGTTTGATGGTAGGGTAGAATCGGTTAAAAGATTGGAGTTTTAATTTTTAATACATTGTTACAAATTAAAAAACGTTAATTACAAATGAATTTAAACTATCTTTCCTATGGTTACAGTGTTAGCGGCTGAAGGAAAGAGAGAAAAGTCGAAGCTTCGTCGAAGAGTTTGCAACAAACCTTGCAACAAAAAACTTAGGCCAGTTTGTGGGAGTGATGGCAAAACATACAACAACGTATGTCTGTTCAACAACGCCAAGTGCCAAGCTAATAAAACGGGTGGCGTTTTGAAGATACAGTCACGAGGACAATGCGAGAATTCCACAGTGAATATCAGCAAGGTTAAAAAACAATCACAAAAGTGCTTGGTGGCATTAAAGGACTGTAACAAGGTCGTGAATTCTACTAGACACTCCGTCTGTGGGAGCAACAACATAACATACTTAACGTTTTGCAACTTTCGTGTTGCGCGCTGTCAGGCGAGACAAAACGGCAGAAATCTAACAATGCTGCACAAGGGAGAATGTGGAAAACCTAAGGTCAAAAAATCAAGAATGTGTCCGCTTGAAAGCCAGTGCGACAGACAGAACGATCCCATTTGTGGAAGCGATAAGAAGACCTACAAAAACACTTGCCTGTTCATAGTCGCCAAATGTCAAGCGAAGGTGAACAACAAAAAGCTCAGCATTAAAAAGAGAGGTAAGCTAAAACCGAAGAGGTGAATTTGTGATAGTTTTCATGAGAAGCCGCAAAGCGAGGCCTTTGTTCATCTTTACGTTATTAAATTTAATTGATTAATTAGCTCAGTAGTAAGGGGATATCATACAAATACGATAAAATTGGACTTGCCTCTTTTAATACATTTTTCACATACACTCTTGTTTTATAGAAGAATGTTGTTTTTTCGGGCCAGGCTGAATATTCTTAGTTTTCTGCGATTTTGGCCTGAAAATATTCTTGTATCATTCTTGAATTATAATTGAAAAAGAAAGAATTTATCATATCCCTTTTTTCTATTTTGTGTTTTTTTTTTTGCTGTCTATTATAGATATGTATTTCATGTACCGTTCATCGAACTGTCATTAGCACTGAACGTTTGGCTATAACCAAGCAGGTTTCTTCGTTTTGCTGGGTTTCCGTGAGAGGAAGCAATAATTTGATACGGTTATAATCATCATCCTTTTCGAAATCTCAGCCTCGGGTTTATACTTAACATATTCTTAAAATTTTGCAAATTTCAGCCTCGATATTCTTATAAAATATTTTCCTATAGAAAAAAAGAGTGTACAATAACAAAAAAATATTACTGGCAACACCAAAATTATTGATCCAAACAAAGACCGCGTTTGAATTTTTGAAAGTGCGCACCTTTTATTAACATTAAACTTCGACCCTTATGCGATAGGCAAAGATCATATTTTTGAAAGGTTAAATCCCTTAAAAAAAAACTGTCACTCAGGTCTTAGTCGATTCATAACTTGATAGCGGCAAAAAACAAATGCAGAAGCTTAAAAGCAATGAAAAATATTGCATGGAATTCTCCTTCCAAAATGAACTTTTTCCCTTTAGAGAAAGCAAGATTCTCCGGCAAGTGGTTTGTGCTGTGCTTTGAAATACAGAGTGAACTATGCAGAAACTCGACACTGATTTGTAGCGCTATCAAATACAATCATTGAACGTACCACTATTTTGTTTTTACAGTGCGGGAGGTTTGTTTGTGTTGGCCTGTCGTGAAAACACGAGCGAAAAAAAAAATTCCAATATCCAAGAAGAACACATTATCTAAAATAAAGAAACGCCTTCAAGAAGACTGCTGCGGAAATAGATTCTGCGTTAAAGAATGTCATTCTTGCACTTAAAGGGAAGAAAAACAAGCGTTTCGTTCAGGAGTTTCCGCCTTATAGGCGGCACCGAAACTCTCAAAAGCATTAAGTTTGTTTATTGATTATAGAATCTAGAAGAGCGCGAATGGACTTTGTTTAATCTTAGAGGAAACGGAAATCGAACTAATGTTTTCTGTTTTCGTCTCCCATTTCCGTAAACATATTTTAGGAATCTATTTTGACCTATTTTTAAAAATAGTTAATACAGATGTTTTATAAAGAGTAAAACATTTCCAAGCTACACCAAATGAGGGGCATAAATTTCGTGGAATGATTTTTCCTACATATTTCCATGCAAAACTGGTCGAAAAAGTAATGCTGAGGTGATCAATTTTACTCAGCGAATGGTCATTCAAAAGGAAATCAAAACCGAATTTCTTCCAAGGAATAAGAACCGTTTTAGCTCTCTCTCAAAATGACTGTGGATTTAGGTTTAAAAGCAGTTTTCCTCCTAAACTGTAGGCCCGATTTCCAGCCTTAATGAGGGAATACGGCTTAATTGTATCGAGCCTGACGTACCCTTGTAAACCGCAATTTAAACCTTTGAATTAGAGAAGTTAGCTGTTGTATCTGCTCAAAATAAAATTTCCGCTATAATTATAAATTAAGAACGTTTGACTTTAAGAGTTAATTGATCAAGCAAGATGCATGTATTCAGTCCAAAGCGATTAGCACGGGGCGTCAATGTAGCAACTGTGACGAGATATGAACCCCTGGTGAAAGTTGCGTTTTAGTTTTCACTTAGCCTGCGTAGCATGGCGGTTTGTCGAGCCAGGCGCACGAGAGGCGAAGCCGCGAAATTCGCGCGCGCCGCAGGCTAGTTTTCACTTAATCAAAACAGGGACCGGTCGAGGCTTGGACTCTGAACATAGAACACGAAAACTCTTCTGCAAGCTGTTGTCAACAATTACAGTGACTCTTTTGCAGTAGAGGATTGAAAAGAAAAATCATTCGAGAGCTTGGCAGTTAAGGCAAATGGAATCCAATCGGGAAGAATGTTCATCGGAGAATGATGATACTGTTCAACATCAACAAATTGCCGAGTTTGCGAAATAATAGTAAAAACGTGGTAACTATCAAAAGATACCTTCAGCAGCGGAAGTTTTTTTCACCTTCCGGTTTTGCAGTCTTTAATTTAATTTGGTTGCTATACTGAGCTGAATTGATCTCGATGTATGTTACTCACACGTGGAGGCAATCAAAGTCAATACTGCGCGTGACGTTTAATTAAGAAAGGTCAGGAAACCTTGCCTCTCCGTAGTTTATTAAATCACATGGGCTGGGTACGGTCTTTTATGAAGTCCTCAACTTTATATAAGATCACGCAGTTTCTCCTTTAAGTTATGTAACCGATGTCATTCAAATGTTTAATTCTACGTATGGTAGTAACATTTTGTCAACTGAATGAAGAGTGTAACAAAGTTAAAAAAGTAACAAACTGATCTTACAGAATATATAATTTCGGCACGTCGTACGTGAGACTTGACTAGATGGATATAACCCTACAATTTGGAAAACTAAGTCCTGCTTCCCCCAGAGCTCAAGAATGATTCCGCGCGAGCGCTAAAAAACCTAGATTAGGGGCGAGGAGAGTCTTAATTTTCCGTCTTTTTTATCACTAAGATTGTAGATCATTCCATTGGATTGAAAGCTGACCAGATTTCATTGAGCCCATTCTGTCATATTTCTTTAGAAGGAATCTGCTTTCATTGTAGATTTTACGAGTTTACAGTTCATCGATACAGTTAATAAACAAAGAGGATAGACATGCCTCATAGAGGGACAGGGTAGTCGATCTGCTTGCTTATGCTTACAGATTTTCAGTGTTAGTCTAGCCAGTGTGGCGCTCAAATTCAGTCTTAAAAACGCGTTTTATGCTTCTACGCAAACGAATATTTTTTGTGCCTACGCAAAGGCAGTATTCTTGTTGATCAGTAGCGAACACCTGTTACCTCAATTGACATTCACCAGTGCTTTGATGGAAAAAGAAAGAATTGTCTGATCTGAACTATTACCGGTATCAGTAAGTTTCCACATCCCACAAATGTTCTTTCAGATAATATAAACTATAGTAATGATTATTTAAACCGTCTGCGGGCTGACTAGTCAATGCCTAAGCCGATTTGGAACTTGTCAACAGCTTGCATGCAATGTGCGTGGGTGATTTGAAGTTTTCAAAGCGTCAAGGACTAGCCATCCGGAAGATCTATTAAAGGCTTAACTTCTGAAAATTCCGATAATTAGGCTGACATAAGTGTTCTTTCGTAATACCACACACTGTATAAAATTTTTCCACCCGGTGACTACTGAAACAGAAACAATTGAAACAGTTCGTTGTTTCAAAAAAGGAGGCACATATTTTGAAAACAACGACAGGAAGTGCCTTAAAACTTTGATCATCGCTTTTTTGTCAGTATTCGAGTTCCAGTGAACTAGCTTTAAGAATGTATGTAAAGGGGATTATATCAGTAATCGTGAATAGAGATTCCGCCTTAAATATGCTCAGCACTGCAAACTCCGCCGGTATAGCACATATTAAGTAGGTTCCTGTGTATGTACTTGGTGACGTGTTTGTAAACTTCAAGTTGTTTCTAGAATTTTAAGCTTTATCCTCTTAATTCTAAACATTCATGCTATCATCTGCTGATGTAAAACATACGTAGACCCCAGTGTATGTACTTAGTGACATGTTGATTTCCCTAAGTTTTTCTTGTGTGCAGTATACAAAATGCCGGCTGTCTCGAAAACAAAGGCTTAGCCTGCTACCAAGCTCTCCTTTGGAGAGCTTACTCGCAGGCTAACAAAGACTTAAGAGTTAAGACTCTAAGACCTCTCGGGAAAGGACCTCGAAAATTAAGACCTGGATATAGCTGTCATGTGTTGTTGTAAGGAGATGCTGTTATCACTCAGTTTTGAATGAGAAGGTCTTAGATTTCGAGGTCCTAGTTTTCGAGGAAATTTGATTGAGTTGGGGGAGTGGATAACCGATAAGTCACTTGTAGGCAACGTCACTAAATGTTAAAACATGTTATTACAATTCCCTAGTTCGATTTAAAAGCGTTCATTTTATTTACTCTAGAGGGTAGTGGGTCTTTTTTAGCACTTTTGGTTTAGAGAGGTCTTAGCCTTCGACTGAGCCACAAAATGGCTCAAACTCGATACAAATACTTGCTGGAATGTCCATCATCTGAAATCACATGCTTAAGGTACATATGTTCGCATTTCAAGTTCGAAATATTATATCATAAAAAAAACTCTCCTTTCTTTTTTTTTCTAGGCCCTTGCGGTACCCGCACCTCCATCAAACCATGTCCAAAGAAATGCTCATCGAAAGAACGGCCTGTTTGCGGCTCGGACAAGAAAACCTACAAAAATGGCTGCTTTCTTGCTCTTGCCAAGTGTGGTTTGCCCAAGAAAGACCGAGGCTCACTACGTTTAGAGTACAACGGGCCTTGTGGGGCACCTGCCACACCTAAACCATGCCCCAGATGGGAGGACTGCAAAATCATAGATAAACCTGTGTGCGGGACGGATGGCAAAACCTACCCAAATGTTTGCCGCTTGCGGGTTGCCATGTGTCATGCGCGGAGAAACAAGCACAAGCCCATCAAACTAAGACACAGAAGTGCGTGCAAGACCAGGAAGGGAAAGAAGGAAAAAGGAAAGAAAGGCAAAAAGAATAAGAAGGAAAGATCTAATCGTAAAGGAAGAAAAGACAGGAAGGAATAAAAACTCCCTAAGGACAGCGAGGATATTTGTTTCGCGAACCTGCGTTCCAGGCGTTCAGATAGTACGGACGGGACAAAGGAGGCAAGGAGAAGTAAGCAGGAAAAATCTTTCCTTCTTCAGCTTTTTTTCCTCCGCTTCTCATTTCGCGCTGACTTCCACTATCTAAACGCCTGGAACAGGCTGTTGTTTCGCTGACTGAAGGTTAGAGAACTAGGTTAGAGTATTTCGTTAGGCAATAGATTTTTTTAGTCTCCCTCGCAGCCGTTGTTAAAGTAGTCACTCTCCTCCCTTTGTGGGGAGGAGCGTTGCGTGACGACGCTAAAAACAGCTGTGTAGCAGACAAGGAGACTTATAGATCATTCTAGGTCTTCAAAAAATTATCTTACTTTGTTTCTAGCTTTCGGGTTTAAATATCCCATTATTTTGAAATGATGAAATAGTGGATAAAATCGTCAGTTTTATAATTTAAATGGAAGTCTTTGAGGAGTAACTGTCTTTATGAGTGCAGTCTATATTGTTTCGGGTGATTAATCTAAGTGGCCAAACTAGGACTGTACTAAGTAATTGCCACTTTAGTTAGCGAGCGAAATCGGCGGTAACGTTGCCGCTCAACGTTTTTTTTTTGTTTTTTTGTTGGTAAATCATTGACAACTTTAACGTGCAATTTCAAAATCGTTTGGCGCAGTGGTAAGAACACGTGACCAGGCTCCAGTTGTTCAAACGGTGGATAATCCACTGGTTAAATCACCACCCAGTGGATAACGCAATTGGTCTTCGTAATACTTGTCCCCTGGAAAGCTATTTTTTTCGGTGGATAGCGCTATCCAACCTTTGAACAACCGAGGCCAGGAGTTCCACCAATGTGACATGCAGAAACGTGTGTCTCGGTTGAATTTCCAGCGTCGATGTCGCGTGTGGGTTGATTTTGTTACTTGGCTGTCTTCCCTGCCGTGCGTTTCTCAAACTTTGATAAATTTCGAATAGAAAAAGTTTGAAACCTTATCAAAATCAAGAAGTGTGTTGGCCTTCTTTGCACAAAATTCCCAAGGATCGTTAAAAAATCGGATGAGAAAAAACATTTCCGTTTCCAAAACTGTTTGTGGGTTTTGAGATATGGGCGCTTGGTCCCCTGTCCTCAAAATCCAACCTAAATTCAACTTCGATATGAAAAGTGTCTCCTATCAGATCGACACAGTACAGTTAAAGGGACACAGGTTTATCACTGACTTCTTGCTTGAAACCTCTTTAAAAAGCCACTCTGCCTAGAAACATCTCACTTGACTTATTTGTACATTATATGATTCTATCAAACCACTAAAATTGTCCCAAATTTTGCAGAAACTATATTAAAGGGTTTCAAACACCTGCTTGTACGGCAAGGTTAGCGCGATCTTCATCGTAAATAGTGCTTAAGAATGTTTATAATACCGTGTTTGACGGTTCGAGCTGTTGGTTTTGTTAACTGAAGCGCTTAGCTATGAATTCAGTAAGTCGAAGTACCATGCGAAGCAAATCCGAGAGGTTTTATTTGAGTGGTTACAAGATTTCGTTCGGACTCTGAAGTTAAAGTTGCGTCAGTAGCCATTCAAAGTAGGCTTTTACGTAGTACTTTCCCATGGCACTGTTTATAATGAATAAATATTTTGTTTATAAGACTTAAATGAGTAATATTCAAATGAAATCTGTCGATCAGGACGTTTCTCTGACACTGTATTTCCTTCTATATTATTGAAAGGAGACTTGTTAGTCGATTCAGTTTTCTGCGAGAACATTACTTATGACCAGGAAACAAGTAAATGTTTGTTTTTGTTCAAGTTGTTTATCAGACGACTGTTCTGCTACTTTCCTTGCTCTATCTTGTCCCCTACCAGAGGGCGGGCGACAGTACAGCGAAACTAAATGTAATCAGTGAAAGTTGTCCAAGATGATGTGGTTGGAGAATGGAACTAAATTTTTGCGTACAATTTAGCAAATGTTAAAAGGTTTTGGTTTCCTTCGATGAGTTACGAGTATTCAGCCGTAGTTCTTATATTTTAAAGCGCCATGCACATATCTATCACTCACAGTTATGTCCGAGACGCATCACAAGACTAGCTTGAGTGGCGTTGAGGCCACCCCAATCAACGTTGTTTTGCGAGCACAGTGCTTATATGGAAAATTTACATTTTCCGACAAAGTCGGAAGCTCCTAACGTTGTCCACAAACCTCGGCTGGTAACTTCACCGTAGTCCCGGAACCCCCCTAAAAAGCACTAGTCTTGATTGGAGTGTCGATGTATTTAGTTCGAAAGTACCAACTGGAAACACTAAATTTTCAACAGCTCCAGCTGGAAACGGGACCGCCATTTTCGCGGTCATCCGAGCCACGCGAAGGTCTAGTCGCACGCAGGGCAAAGGAGGTACCATCATTTCTCAGTGTGTTGGCCCGGCCCCGCGAACCGCCATGCGCCCTACTGACTGAGTTAATTCTGCTGCGGTTAAAGAGATGGAAACTAATTAAGGCAAATACAAAGTAATATCGACCTAAGGAAGGTTTTTTGAGCCCGCGAGACTGAGCAACCCCCACAAACACTTGTTTTCACCAAAAACCGCTGGACACAAAACCTTCCCTGGGTCGATGATACATTGTCACAACCCTAATTTAAGAACCGGCCCTCGATAACATCATCCCGCGATTAAATGCTGCTTACTCATAACTCAAAAGTTTTAAAATGCCAGCTTCAACTAACAACCCTAAAAAGAGCAGTTTTATTGTAGGCTAAAATGAATTTGCCACACCTACCGGCTTTGAAAACAATTGAACTGAATTTTGTCATTTCATTCTTATACTGTCAAGATTTTATTTTGTTGAGTACTAACAAAACAATTACCGAGATTTTGTCAACAGATGCAAATATTAGAACTAAAACAAAAGGTTGCCGCTTCCTTTGTGAAAATAGACTAAACTCATTATTGTTCGTATTCCAGAGACAATTCTGCTTTTGGTGACGTAAACTAAGAATGCCTATACTGAAAACTTCCACCTTGCTCGTTCAGTTCCACTCGCTTGGTGTCCATGTTAGCAAAGTTTCCGCGAGATTTTGTATTCATTCATGCAATGACGCTTTTTTATCGGCAGACTACGAAGTTAAATATTGTAACTTTTGAGACCGTGGACAAAGTCCTAGGAAGTTACCAGTACTTTTGCGTGGCGGTATTTGTTTTTTAGCATTTTACAGTTATTATAAGACTTTTCATTAAATTTGGATTTAGATGGGTCAGATAAACCCGATAGAGAGGGCAAAGAAAAGCCTCTTGTACCATCTAAACCTCAATTAAATGAGATTTAGACCTTGAAAAGCTCAGTAATACAAGTGACGCGAAATTGCGACTTCTTGTGACGTTATTTTAACGGTTTTGGATTAGGCGGCTCAGCGGAAAAAAACATACAAAAAAAGAAAAAGACGAAAGAAAGTGACAGAAACTATAATTGAAGACCCCTCGTTTCCGCCACCTAACACTTTATGATGTTTTTTTAGGCCGAGATAATTGGACTCCGATAGGAATTTATTTTACAAGTCAAATATCATTTAAAGTAAGGTGTTTTCTTTAAATTGTGTATTTCAAACTACTTCGAATCACTGAACGAATTTTCACCGAATATTTGTTTAGCGTATAAGCGGCTTAACAATTTTGAGTAATCCTTTCTCATGTCTCCTTTTTTTGTCACGTTTATCATTTATTTGTTGTCTTAGCATAATGCGATTAATTTTATTAGAGTAAGGCAGCTTTTTTAAAAGCTTTAAAATCTTTAAAGATATTATCGCGGAAATAACTCAGGAGCCTCGCGTCCGCATACCCTGGTGCAGTGTCTCCTTTGATGGCTTCTTTGGAGTGTTTTGGTAAGATTAATATAGTTTATCACAGGCAATTTTATCTAACATTGAAAACTGTGCGACGGGATATAAAAATAGGGCAAGAAAAACAAAATAAAAATAAAAATGGATCCGGTTTGGAGCGGTGTCAACATTGCCGGGAAACTTGAGGTCACATTACATAACAAGGTGACCTCTGGGTATAGACGCCGATAAGGAAATAAAAAATAGAAAAAGAACTGTCTTTAAGTTGGGACATATATTGCCTATTGGGCGGTAACAGACAACCTTGAGTGTGTCTCAACTGCTTATCTCAAAAAAAGCCCGAAAGAATGGATTTTTTTGGGGGGGCGCAAAAGTAAAGATAACTGGAGCAAAAAAGAAATTAAAAAAGAAATACAAAATAACTAGAATTCCTTTACGAGTTTTCTTTAACCATTTTTCGCCAATATGAGCGTCTACAATTTTTGTCCTTCCACCAATTTTGCAGTTGTAGCCGTGAAGATGACCTTGTACGCAAAACAAAAACTGTCCGTTTGCCTCCATGTAATTTTCCGAACTTTGTAAAAAAAAATTTAAAGCTCCTCATCTACCTTTGTCGTGTTAGTTATAAAGTATTTTGTAACAGTAACATTTTTCGTCGCAAAAGGCCCCATGCACAACACAGTAAAGAGCGATCAACCTTCCCTTTTCAGTGAAAGACATTTTAAAGGTGTCACAAACACACGGGGAATCGTCACACGTATATTTAAAATCACTTTTGGTTGTTTCAACAAAAATAATGTGCATATTTGGTCTTTCACATGAGCAACGCGAGTAGAGTCGATAACATCTGAATTCTTACTTTTAACAGTCACAGAAGATAAAACGCCAACCTGGCAGTAATCCCAATCTCTTGACCTACCACGCCTCAACAACAATCAACATGAGAAAGGTTATGGGAACTAACAACTGAAGAAGACGTTTTAATCTGAACCCTTCTCCGTTGCGCAAGAGATACGTCTGAGGAAGAATGGAAGTACAGTAAAATCCCGCGACTAAGAACTTGGTTTTGAAGAACATGTTAGGCTAAAATTTGCCAGTTAGGCCCCCTCTATACATGAACCTGTTTAGCCTAAAATTTGAAACAGGTTCTTATTCTCTAAAACATTTCTGTACACTTGGGAGAAGAGGGCTGCAATGTAATGGTATGCAGGTTTTACATAAGGAATGAGCTGAATACCACTAAATACTTTCAGAACTACAATCTATATTTTCGTCTCAAAATGAGAACGTATTTAACCCTTTATACCCTAGTATCAAAATTCAAATTCTCATTTGTTGTCCCTATATGTTTTCAATAAAAGCAGTGGGCAGAATTTGTTGAAGTATCAATTAGATTCATCTTGTGTGATCAGGCCCTCAATTCTCATGACCACTGTGTTTTATAAAGCAGTGATATTACAAGGAGAAATTTGACGCTGACCACTCTTGGGGCTTAAAGGGTTAAGAACCTAAATATGCAAGAACCTGTTTGGGCTAACTTGGGAAAAGCCGGGTATTTAGTCGCGGTTTTTTACTGTATTTGACTAAAAGACTCAGTCATCGCGCCGAGAAGGCTTAAAAGTCTCATAAGGCCGAGAAATTTTCAGTAATTTGCATAAAATGGATTCTACTCTGACTCTATTGGCATCGTTATGCTGAACACAACAGCAAGACCCGTAGGTCTGTCTACTTGTTTCCTTGAGACAATGGCTGTTTTGAAGATTTCTGCTTTAAACTAAGCTTGCTTGTTTTTTTGTTTGTTTCCATGAGTTTTCCCTTCTTTGCCGGGGGCTCTTTGCTTTCTTCCTCTTGAGACTTGTTCTGTGAATTAGAAGTAGATGTAGTTCTCCAAATCAAAATTCGAGAACAATTCTAACTTTTTAAAATATTCGTCAACTGAAGCAATTGAAAACTGAAAACTGAAGGTTCCTTGGTGGAGTTTCAAAGTGGTGAAGAGTTCTCATTTAAAACGGCCGCACAGAACATTGTCCAGACGGAGACCAATGGTAGATAGTGCAAGCATGTTTTCTTTATAAATAGATTGATTAACAAATGTAAAGAGAAAAACCTGTTATTTACAACAAATAACCAATGTGATCACGAAACAGAGTTTTGCGGGGGAACAAGGTAGGAAGTTTCCTTTACTAAAACTGGTTTACACTCGATGTCTTCTCGATTGGCTGAATATGAGAAAGATTTTAAACCATACGGCAGTTGGCTTGTTTATTTGAGTCACTAAGTTCTTATAGTAGTACAAGGATTTCAATAATTTTTATAATTTGTACCAAGCCTCGCCAAGAAGATGGGAGTTACATTTAATTACAGAAAAATTGAAGAAACTCCCTGCTGAAATAAAATGTCTGTCTGTCTGTAGTAAGCTCAGAAGCATTAAGTCAGAGTTAACGAGGACGTTAGTTCATAGAGATGCCCAACGCCAGTGTTTGCTTTCTAATGACACAATTTGTGGTAAAAGCGTTATGACCCAGCACCTAAATCACTCGGCCAGACATAACTCAAAAACACGTCCACTTGAGAAGCGGTAAGGGGACTGGAGACGCGCCGGTCAGCTGATCTATTGGCTAAGTTTCCCCAGTCCCAAAAGTCTTTGCGAAAGTTAACTCTACCCAACGTTCCTCTCGTCTGGTAATTATAGTAGCGAGAATTCGTTGGTTTAAGCTTACCTCATCTTGTTCATCGGCGTTAAGTTCATCATCTTCCTCTTCATCACTGGACTCTTCTCTCAGCGCAGCTTCTAATGTGGCACCATTAATGCGAAAATCTCTTGCTGTGCTACGTTTGAAGTGTTCCATTAAGTTGATCTGTGAAGGACATTATATCATCATATGGCTGATATTTTCAACTCAATGTCAAAAGAAATAAAAACACGCCAAATGTTCTTTTGGGAGGATCAGGAGATGAGAAAAGCGAGAGATGGTGACTTCAAAAATTCAAAGTGGTTCTGTTGTCATCCTATGACAATAGGGACTGTAAGATCCAACGACGCGACGGCAATGAGAACGTCGTTTACAAAATGAATTTGCCTTCTTTCAGTCTTTATCGAAATTATTCCTACCCACTTACTTTATCAAATGTAGGCGAACCCTCCAGGAGTTGAACTCCTAGGGACCATATCCAAGTGCAGAAAGAGAAACAAAATTTCGTCGTTGCTTGTTTACGTCCTCCATAAAACGCAAAATTAGGCATGTTTACGTCGTAGTCGTGCAAAAACGGGCAAAGAAATGTACAAAAAAGCGTGGTGCACGCGCAAAGTTGTTGTTTTGGTAATAAAACCTATTGCTTTCTTTTTTAACGTTCTCGTTGCCGTCCGCGTCGTTGGATCTTTAAGTCCCTATTGCGTACGAAATGCGTCCCGCAGTGGTTTCTGGGATCGTTACTGGGCACGTGCCGGTAGGCTATTGGTCAATTTTTTTGCCTCTCCCTAGTAACAGTCCCAGATGTCTTTGCGAGGCTTCCTTCTCGTTTCTAAAGTGGCGAGTTGTTGAGCATAAGCGGCGACCAAAGGACATCTCAAAAATTCAAAATGGCGGTCAAAAGATAGGGAAGTAGGTGAAAGTAGAGCTTTAATATCAGGGAGCTTAAGGATCAACGACGACGACGACGGCTACGAAAACGTCACTTAAAAAAGGAGGTCGCGCTACCTCAAACTTTGTCGCGAATATTCCATCTCGTTTAATTCGTCAAATGCTTTTGGAGATGAATTCTAAAAGACTGTATCAAAGTTCAAGAAAAGAAAATGAAAGTTTTTGTCTTCTGTTCCCGTCCTCGACAAAACGTGAAATTAGGCACTTTCACGTTGTCGTGCAACGACGGCTAAGAAATGTACAAAAAAGCGTGATGCACGAGCAAAGTTGTTGTTTTGCTGATTTAACCCATCGTTTTTTTTGCAATTCTCGTTGCCGTCCACGTCGTGGTTGGTTAAGCTCCCTAGTGTTACCCACCCTTCCGAGTTAATATGAAAATTTTCTTTTAAGTTAAGGTAAACGAATGATCTCCTGATACACGAGAATTAACGTGAATTTACCTTGGACTTTTTAGACAACTGTATCAGGTAACGTTCATATTGTTCAATTGCATAAATCAGATTTGGTATCGACTTCACTTCCTTCATCACCTTCGCCTGAAGAAAGAAAAAAAGTCGTATATAATTACGAATCCTTTAATGCACCTTTCCATTGTTTAAGCATAAAATGTAACGCGATTAAAACATAACGTTTCGGCGACAACATGTCACCATTATCAATTGTCATTGTCAATGTCACTATTATCGTTGCGACCATTTTGGTCGCCATGGCGCCTAAAATTTAGGAGCTAGCGACTTGATTTTTAAAAAAGGGTCCCTAAACCAAAAGAAGTTGGTTGCCAAATGGCGACCAAGCAAAAACTTTAACTTGGAGGGTTGAAACAGAAATGAAATAACTAATGTTGTCATCGCCGAAACGTCATGTTTAATCGCGTTACTGCTTTTAGCCGGCAGTAAGAACCCCCCTCAGGGAACGTCCTAGCTACACCCCCTTGCATTTAGTCGACATTCATTATGGAGACGTAGCCCTTCTGTAATTAATAGTTGGTGACATGAAAAGTAAAAACAAGTCTACCTTTCCAGACAGATTTTGTCCCTTGGCTGTCTTTTTCCTGTCTTTAGCCTTGTTCTTAGCAGTAGTACTTTGTTCCAGAAGGCTCTGAGTTTGAGTGGCCTGAATGTACGTGAGAAGGGCGTAGACTTGCTGGGACAAATGAGTGCCAGTCATTTTTACCTGCGGAGCAAATACAAGCTGAGGCGAGTGCTGTGAAATACTTATTTATGATAATATTATTTGTTTAGAGTTTAGAGATCCTCAAAAATAAGGTCGGGACAAAGGAATCTTTTCTCCTTTGGCCTGAACTTTCATGCAATCTCGTCTACTTTTACATACTCATGGAATTTTCATTAAAGTTGTTCAGCGTTTGAGATACATGAAGATTAAACGGACTAAACAGTTGCATGGTCAATTGTTACCGTAGTTCTGTTCAGCGTGAAGACTCGACTATCACTTTTTTGAATGTAGCGTCCTTGGAGTCTTTTCCGTTGTCCTTTTTTTCTGTTTGCAGTAAAGTGAACGACTCAACCTCAGTCTTGCGTTTCGGAATTATGGTGGTTCAGGGCGGAAGTGTAGAGGTAAGGAAAAGAGATTAGCATATACGAAAGGCCCTGGTTTGAATCTGGGATGTGCATTTCTTTCTTTTTAGTGGAAACACTTTCAATTAAGATGCCAAAACGAGGGCGAGTGTTTCATCACGGGTTCCAAACACCTCGAAACAGATGAAAGCACGAGGCCGTAGGAATCCGTGAAGACGCACGAAACCCGAGTTTTTTTAACTGTTCTTCTAAAAAAAAAACAATAAAAAATTATGCAGTGGCGTGTTTTCTCTGGTATTGCATTGTTTCCATGAGTTGCTTTAATCAATTAAACAGTCATTAAAATGCTATTGTTTGATCTCACATAAAAAACATGTTTCATCTAGTGGTGCTTTATCTGGTGTTTCATTAGGTATCAAGATTCATCCACGTGACCCAAATGGTCGTCATTAATTGGCTTTTGACTGCATGAATAATTAATGATAATGAGAATAACAGTTCAAAAATTTTCAGTGTCTGAAAAATGGCATCGCCTGTTTACAAAGGGAAAACTTTCACAAAACTTCTCGTTCTACTTTTGCCTTAGCTTTATTTTGATCCAATAAAGTTCCAGCGTTTGTAGGTATGAGCAGTTTCGAACGTGCATCGTGTGATTATGGTGTCGTAACACCAGGGGTCAATTTAATAAAACTTTTAGGGCCTGTTTACATGGAGGTGGGGGACCCCAGGTAGGTGAGGTAACATGTGGCGGGTCACCCCACCCATCATGTAAACGTGATCAAATTAAAATAAGAGATTATATGGACAGGCGGGTTACCACACCTAAGCGGGTTACCTCACCTACCTGGGGTCCCCCACCTCCGTGTAAACAGACCCTTACATGTGTAATTCAGAAATGTAGCTATTGTTCTCAGACTCTAAAACAATGGCTACACATGTAAATTACACGTCTAAAAGTTTTATTAAATTGACCCCAGGTATGTGCACATCACCTCCCGACTCAAGTACCTCTAGCATTGCGCGTTTTATTACTCCTTTTATCGAGAAGCTTTCAAGCTAACGTGAAAAGGCTTCTCCAAGATTGCATTAGTTCTGGGTTCCCTTACTCAACTCAACTAAACTTTATTAGAAACATATTTGCAAATAAAACACACAAGAGACTAGTTCGCAGGTTAATAAATTACTGGAAAAAACTTGGGGAGCTGCTCCAGATACGTCCGACCTCTTCGAGCGATATGTCGCTTTTAAAACTGAACAAAGGTAAATCAAAAACCAATTAAAAGCGTTTTCTCGTTCTTCACACCCACTACACGTCTTTGATCACTTACCAATTTCTCAAACTTTGCTGGAAGATAGCCAAGTCTTTGACTGTATAGGGACAAATACTGCAACCAAATAACAAATAACATTTCGCTACGGAATCACCACGAACAACGCAACAAAATAAGCAAAGATTTTCAATTGTCGACCTCTTACTAGGCGTTTCAACTAAAAATGTATTAAAAACTCAAAAAGTTATCATTAGTGCTAAAAAATGAAAACGACAATCAAAAGAATTATTACAAAAGGAAACAAAGAAATTTTACCAGTCCAGTCACAATTTACACTTCTACTTCTTAAGATTATCAGAACTGGCATGAAAATACCCAACAGCTATTGACTCAGCCAAAGTTACTTCTACAGTAAGGAGGCCAAAAGTGTGACCTCCTTTAATTAACTCACATTCTTTCATACAGACATTAACCAATCAGGAGTCAAGGACGGTTTCTTGCTGGCTTCTGATTGGATTAAATCTATACAAAAGAATGTGAATAAATCAAAAGTGGTCAGAATTTTGGCTCCATGCTGTTACTTCAAAATTGAGGTGTAATTAAGAAATGCGATTAATTTTCACTTACATATTTTGCAAGAGCACCAAGGGTATTATACACTTTTGTCAGGACCTAAAAAGAAAAAACACTAAACTAAACCCTTTCCGCAGTAACGAAGAAGACAAACTACAGAAGTAAAACAGGTCACTTCCGACGCCAGCCAAACAGAGGGCCGGATTTAGTACCACGTGACTAAAAAACACCAAGTGCCAGAAGTGATCTCTTTTACTACTAAACAATAACTTTTGCCTAAATGGCAAATGAAATTTACACCCGCAATAGACAGCTTTTGTTTTAACAGAATTCGTATTCTTTTGAGCTCTTCAAATCCCATGACTTTTTATGACTTTTTTCCATGACCTTTTCAAGTTTTCCATGACCATAGGTTTAGCTGTCACTTTCAAAAAGTTGTTTGTTGTTTTAGAGTATCCTTTCACCTTTAACAGTTCAACAGATACAAACTCTGGTGTCCACAAAAAAGCGTGCTGTTCGCACTGTTTAATTCCTACTCTTTATCTTACATTGTCCCTTCCCGTCATTTCAAGTAGCTAATCTACCACAAAAAACTTTAATTTTCCATGACTTTCAAAGACCAACAATTAAATTTCATGACCTTCCAGGTTTTCTATTACATGTACGAACCCTGCTGGAATAGACAGCTCTTGTTTTAAGTGGAGTATTTTCAACGGGAAAGCACGGCCACAGTGACCAGCAAAAAAAGGCCACCAGAAATTCGTATGTCACACGTGCAGAACTCGCACTTACCTTGAGCGCGGCTTCCGTACACGGACCTTCTGGAAGAGCAGACTGAGACAGCTCATGAAGAGCAGCAACAACCGAGCAGAGACGGTGGCAAATAGCTTGCCCTAGGACACCACGTGGACAGCTTTCAGGGGAACTTGGAACCTTGTCCTCTAAAAAATATTAACCCATGTTAACGTTCCGGGTTCGACCCCGGGTTGTAATTTTCTTTCTTTTTAATAGGAACACTCTCATTAACAAGTGAAAAATCAGCTATGTGTCTTAAAAATGGCAACGACCGTTTACAAAAGGGACAACGCCTAGCACTTAGTTAATCCTTCACGACAGCATAAGGACGCAAAGAAAGTTGATTTTCAAAGGCTAAATCCCTTTTCAATCGGTCATATCACCAAGGTAAAAAAAAAAGTCAAAACGGGTCGCATTGTTGTTGGGACGGTACGGTGCTTTTTGGGTGAATATTTGCCCTTACTCTTAGGGCTGTTTACATGGACGTGGGGGACCCCAGGTAGGTGAGGTAGCAAGCACATAAGGGATTATATGGACATGCGGGCTACCCCACCTAAGCGGGTTACCTCACCCACCTGGGGTCCCCCAACTCCAGGTAAACAGGCTCTTAGGGAGAGTTACAGGTAACACGTATACTATTCCCATCTCACCTGTTGTACCCGTTACGGTTGATATGGTGTCGCCTTTGACCTTTACTAGTGCCCATTCCATTTCATCCACAATTTTCTCAATCTGATTCACCAGTAGCAGCTATTCAAATTTTAAAGTTGACCATTAGCACAAGTAATGATTTATCATTACGCTCCAAGGGTTATTTTTTCAAAATACTTAGTGATAAACTCTTTCCATTAGGAAAAAACGAAGAGAAGTACGCAAGTGAAAGTTGGTTTCGCTGCATTGTTTGTCAACAACCAACCATTTTATTTGCCAACTTAAAAACGTTTACAAAAAACAGAATAAATCAAAGTAAATCAGGCAAAAAAAAAAAACTACCCAGAATAGCAAAAAACTAAACGAGCTGAGTAGTAACAATAATTAGATTACATTCTATAGGGTTGTGACACACGAAAGATAAAGACGAAAATAACTTTAATTCGGGCGAATAAAAAAAAATAACGACGAAGAAAAATACAAATAAAAATTTAAAAAAATAAAAATAAAATAAAACAACACAAACCAAAACGGTACCAGATAACTTTAGGTTAGAGCGGTACCATGTCAACGCAAAAGAGCGAAAAAGGAAAAAAAAGATGAAAGGTATAGCAAAAACTACAAAAATTGGCGGAGCCGCTGAAGGGCCGCCCTAACCGCATGACAACAGCTGACCTAATCGATACCTCGAACGACAATTCAACAAGGCAATTCCATAGCAACAGGATTGCTGAATTAGAAAAATATATTGGAGTGGACTTACTGCTACAGTTGGCGCCGCAGTTCTTGGATTAACGATTGCAAAATGAGTTCTGTCTTCAACTTCAATTTCCTGAAAGGGAATACAGAATGACTGAGTTTGGTTTCTCTGAGAAATTTCGAACAAGAGTAACGGGGTGGAGTTAGGACTTGCATCGTTAATCTATTATGTTAATGTTTCGCGCAGTGGTTTTTTATCATTATCGCCCTTTCGTGACGTAGCTAAATATATTTTGCTTTTTTTCCATTTTATGGGCGCTGTTTTGGAAAAAAACATTGACCGTGGCGAAACGGGAATGCATTGTATAACCTGTTTCCAATACGTTCTCAGACTGAAAAAAAAATTATTTATGTGACACCGTTAAAGCACTGTGTACTTTGTGGTGATGGGGTCTACCACGTAGCCCGGCCAACTCCACATAAACGTTTTGGCTCGCCCAGCCGAGTCAACTCGGTTAAGGCTAGACAATCAGCGCATGCACGAAGGCTGTTGATCCATCAAAGGGGTCAACGTTTTACGCATGTAAACGCACGCTAAAGTTGACTCGGCTAAGAGTGTGATCCTTCTACCCGGGACAGGTTTTCTCTATATAAACGGGGCCTCAGAACATACTGTGCAACTCCCAAACTGTATGAACTGTATTACAGTCATTACATGAATTGTTGTACCTCATCAACATCTCCAAGCTGACTATGAACGTCTTGAGCAATATCGCGAACCTAGAGTAATGAGAGAGACGATTTACATCCTGTTACCTTGGGGTGGAGTCAAAGAGACTTGCTTCTTTGCCTGGAAGTCAGATAGCAATGAAGTGACGGACAGCACAAACAACTTGAAACATGATATAAAGATGATATGACATGACAAGAAACATGATGTGTATGGATGAACAGCATATTTTTGCAAAAAGGACATTTATACAGTTCATGTTTAGCTGTAGACTTAGTATGATAAACAGTGAAAAGCTTTCGTTCTTTTTTTTTTAACTTACCAATCCTACGCTTGTTTTTGACTGCAGTGTAAGAGAGTACAGCAGGGTCATTAAACACTTGGCGAGTGAAGGATCATCTACAAAAAAGTAGTTAGATAGAGAATACAGTGAAACCTCTTATTTTGTAGACCTTAACGATACGAACACCCCTAACTATTACGGATATCTTTGGTATATTAACACATTTCTGTTTTTTGCAGGAGCCAGGGGATCTAGACATACCAGATAGAGCACATGAACCAGATGACCCAAGGGCTGCCCAATAGCCAGATAGGTCACTTGAAACAAGAGCGGGATCACAAGAAACTTGAAAAAGAAATTATATTTCTCACCAACATTGTGGTCTGCACATATCCTGTGTACCCAGGTCTGTAACTGTGCAAACTAGGAACAAAAAATGTAAAGGATGTCAATAAATCGGGTGATGGGTAGCAAGCAACCGGAACGGCAAAATGATATATGGGAAGGAAAAAAGGTGGAGAACGGGCTACGAAATGGGAGCAAAACAGCGAAGGTGTAACAAATACGCTTTATAGGGCCAGGGTTCAATAAGGCACAGAGAACTAAACAAAGCAGTCAGAACAGGGCTCAAAATTTTTTTCGTACGGTAGCCGGACACAAAGACCAGCCGAAGAAATTTTCGCTCTGTCAAGCCTCGTTTCTGACCAGTCGAAATATTGGGGAAAAAAATTTCGACTAAACCTTGTGCAATTTTCTAACAGTGAACCTGGTTATATTTGTACAAAGAGACAAAATCTAACATTTACAGGTGAGGATTTGGGTTTTTTTTCAAGAATGAGAGTGGGCGTCAACCTCGTTCCCAGGGTTCTCTCCTACCCGCCCTAGGGCGGGTAGGAGAGAACCCTGGGAACGAGGTTGAGTGGGCGTGACAGGTCCGTCATTGTCCGTTAACCAGCCGTTATTTTGAACCCTGCAGAATGATTTGTAAACAGTACTTGTTAAATGAAATTACCTGTTGTCCATCTGGCTCCAAATGCTGTGCTAACAGTGAGATGACAGTAACAAGTGACTGAGTGTCCTTCAGACTTAAGTCACCGTCCTCATCAGGTGACGAGATGATGCTGATGATCAAACGCTGGAGACAAACGTTTCAAAATCAAACTATGAACTTCTTTCACACACGTTTTTAAAAAGACTGAAACTACTATGAGGTGAAATTGCATTTCAAAAGGCAAAGCGCTTCATTTTCTACAGATAACGGCCAAATATCAAGATTGTCCAATTTTTAGCGTTATATTTCTAACCATAAAAACCTTCATCCCAAAATATCTCGATAACGCTCTTGTGGATTTCGCTTTAACTTCACGAACATCGACGCGGCTATTAGAGGAAAAAGCTCCCGAGAACGATTTTGAAAGAAGAGTTCCCAGTGCCTTGAAATACGGCTGCATGTAAAATATGGCGTCATTTCGAAGCCACGACAACTCCGATGTCATTGTAACCCTGATCAAAACGAATTTTCATCTTTATCTAATACAGATGTGGTAATAATTTTTCCAAATCTTTGTTAATGACGCCGTAGCTTATGCTCAAACTTGGGAGGTATTGACAATGAAAAAACCCTATCGAGTCTCCTTAACCCTTTAACCCCTTAGATCAAAATTTGAATTCTCATTGCTGCACCTATTCATTTCCTACAGAAGTAGTGGGGAGAAGTTGATAAAATATCGAGCAAATTCATCTTGTGTGATCATGTCCGTAATTCTCATGACCACTCTGTCTACACAGCATTGATATTACAAGGAGAAATTTGATGCTGATCACTCTTAGGGCTTAAAGCTAAAAGGGTTAGGGATTTTGTTAGCGGATGAGTTACCTGGCCCCTGCCCATTGGGTAAGTAAGCTAAAAAAGTTACTTCGAATCATTCAACAAATTTTTTCACACGGATTTCACTATAAAAATTAACGTTAAAAAATAACCACGTTTCGACCGTTCGACGGTCATTTTCAATTTTAGAAGTAAACATTGTACAGTTTTTAGCCAGTATCTCATTAGCCTTTTCACAACTGCATATAAGCACATGATCCCGCAAAAAATCTACCAGTATAGGCCTACCGGACGGGACTTTTTTCGAGCCCTGGAATGACCACAAAGTACTGCTGTGATGAAATGCGAAGCCGGTCGTTTCGATACGAACTCAAGCAGTGAAATTGCAAAAAAATTTCGATCACTTCAAGTAAAGATTGCAACTGAACAAGAAAAACATTTTGGGTGAAAATTCTTCGTCCTTTAAGCGAAGTACCTGAAACTATTTACACCTTGAAGGAATTAACTTGATGTATCGAAACGACCGGTAACTGTGAAATGCGTAGATAAATAAACCCTGGAGGTAAAACCAAGCTAACCTACAAAACAAAATAATGAAATGTTATGCAATATGAGCACTGGAAGAATCAACAAAAAAAGTGTTGCAAACCTGGAATTTCTTTATTTGTGAATAAACGTCATCTTGGTTGGTTGTTTCTTCAGTTGAACTTTTGTCTTTATCCTGGTTTGAGTCTAAAATAATAAAGCAATTATGACAACCACTGCAGTACATGTGGTGGTATTTTTACATCAGGTACACTTGTCTATGAGTGAGCCATCAACACCCATTTTAACTTGTTATGTAATACCATTTCAGTTACCTCTAAGCAGGCAAATCGTGTCGTTAACTTACCAGCGCTACAGACGATACAAAACCTCAGATTATGTCCGTCTGCGAGCCAGCGCTAAAATCCTTGTTCTGGGTCCCATTCTGTGTTCCAGGATTTGATTAAGCGCCATGATTGGCCTGTTAAACAAGCCATTGTCAATTTGCCAATCAGGTTGGAGGGAAACATTCGAAACATACTTCCGGTAATTAGTTGAGTCCGTTGGGGGGCCAGAACCAGGGTAAGATTATACGCAGGTGAGTGCTTAGCCTTTCAGCATCAGAATCAATAGCTATTTTCCATGAAATGCGTATAAGTGACGATTTAAATGTAACCTCTACAGTAGTGGCTTTTCAAGGCATTGTAGTTTTTTTTTCATGAATGTGATGATCCTAAATGCCACCTGTTTTGGGAATGAGAACACTATCGATAAGCTTAAAGAAGGATAAAAATGTCTTTGAAACAGCAAACTCCGTGCGTGTTACAGGTTTTTAAACCATTTGAAAAAGTAAAAGCAAAATAAAGATTTACTACTCACCTATTACGTTTAAAAAATGAGGCAACTTCTGGGGGAACATGCAACACATAATGTTAACCACGAGGCAAAATCCTTCCACACACAAACTGTTGATTTTTTTACCCTGGGAAAAAAGATTAGAGAGACTTTTACTTTCTAAAAATCATGAAAACTTCACCTAGAAGAAACTAGGGGAAATCATAACGAACAAGGAAGGAAGGCAAGGTAAACTTAATTCCCATAAAAAGTAGGGAGGGCTGGGAGGTCCAAGCCTCCAGCCTCCCCAACCTTGCATTCCCGGCTCCTGTCCCTTTTTTCTTCGCTTGTACTCTTTCGCCTTTTTACGATTGTGAAATATTAGGTGCTGTTGGATGATTTCCCCCTGTTAGAACCTCTTAGAACTCCTAGTTCCTCACCCATTTCCTCACCCACAAAAAAGTGTGCTAACGTTAGGTTTGTTTTTTTTTCAAAAATCATCCACCATTTGAAAACCTAAATCAATAACTTTCTTCTTCGCAGTTGGATTTCAGTACCTTGTCTTTTTTGTCATGGTCTTCCTGTAAACAGCTTTCCCCATTCATGTGTTTCCAGAACACTCTAAAATAAAAAGACAACTTAGTGCCGATTACTCTAAGCGTGAAAAGTTAATTAACAATGTGTAATATAAACCAAAACTGCCATAACCTCGCAATTGTACAACAGTGTTTGTAAATATGTTCCTTGCTAGAGCCACCAGGACCAGAACAGTTGCCACTTTCATTGATCTGGCAAAAACCGCAACGCAAAATAAAAAAGAAAATGTTAGCAACGGTCGAATATTATGTCAAAAGCATCTTACTAGATAAAGAAGTGATGCACCTGCATTGCTGTTGTTTAAATTGCTAATTACGCTAATTGATTTTTTTACGTTTTAGTCGCCGTCGTCATGGTTCTCTAGTATCTATCCTTAAGACCTTTCATCTGCGTATAATTTAGATGAAGTCCTTTCATGTATTTATATATCCTATTAGCCTGCGTGGCAGGCGTTTGAAAGGGAGGGGAAAGGGCGTTTTAGGCGCGAGAGAAACGCGAGGGGGCGCGCGAGGAGAAAGGGAAGGAAACTCCCTCGCTCCCTTTCTCCTTGCGCGCCCCTCGCGTTTCCCTCGCACCCAAAACCCCCTTTCCTTTTTTTTTCAAACGCTTGCCACGCAGGCTGATATCCTATATGCGCCTTGAGTAAACTGGGTGTTTGGGCCAATTGGCTAAGTGATTGAGCATGTGGAGGCATTCCGGGACAAATAATCCTGCAAGTAATAGGTATGCACATTCTTATCAAAAGGGTTCAAAAGTACCTCTTTGAGCTTCTGAAGAGTTGTATTGACAGCATATTTGATAAGGTCTCTTGAGCCTCTCAGCGTGGTTAGGCCCTGTTGGTGGCTGGGAGCTGTATCACTAAGGATATCCACAATTAACAGAGGTCAAGATATTGTTCAAAAATCAAAGAAGATAGTAACACTGAAACCACAGACAAACTACACTATGGATTATTTATATATATACCAGAATAATACTCTTAACAAGGATGCTGAGCACTCCAAAGACAGCATGCTTTTAGTTCCTTGTTTTCCAACTGCTGCACGGCCTTTTTTTCCTGTCATAATAAAACACATAAAACTTCGATGTAGTCAGGTTCTGCGTGAGTTATTACAAATTACAGAATTTGGTTAATACTAAATTCCAGCCTGAATCAAAAGGCCACCTTACCTGTTGCATTTGCTTTTTCCTTCAGGATCTCAGACAGTTGGTGGTAATTGCCAAAAAGCTGCATTATCTCTTCAGTTGATTCAGTACTAACAACAACACCAATAACAATTAACAAGAACGCTCTTAAACAGGCGCTCAGTCTCGCTTGCTTCGAGACTAGATAAGAAATGAGGAGGTGATTAATTCTACACGAAACAGGATTTACTCGCTAAAGGTTTTTCACTTCCTACTTTAATTCATTAACGGTCGAGTATTCTTCAGGATATTCAATGTTAATGTTTATATCGTATTTGACGATTTTTTTCCTAATTGATTTAGCACGCGTGTTAGCGACGACCGGAACACGTCCGCGGCTATACGCGTGTTTAATTATACGAAAATTCAAGGGCCTCGATTCGAGAGAAATAACATCATTGCCAGAGGTGAAAAACGTGATGAGAACATGGTGCGTTATTTCAATCATTCCCGAAAATAAACCGACTCATTTGCATACGTTTCGCTAATTAAGATAATTCTTTTTCTTTTTGTTTTTTACCACTCAAGGGTTCACTCGTTCCAAAGTAACCAACGCTTTCAAGCGATAGAATTTGTGGACCGACCCGTTCCGGAAAAGCTCTAAATTTAATTTTACCTAAGCTTTCTTCGCAAAACATGCGTGGCTTTGGTCACGCAATGTTTCTTATTCCCAGTTTCCACGGTGTCCGCCAGAAAAGCCTAGGAGCATGACTCCCTTTTTGTGTCCTAAATACGAAGAAAAACGGCTTGCAGATTATGATACTCGCTGCTTACGCAAGCGAGACTAATGACAATAACAATACAGACTGAGAGCAAATTCCTCCTCCAATTCGTGATCTGGCAATAATATTATTAAACCAGAGTTACTAGGCTCTTTTTTTTGTTTTCTTTTTTTACTATGCACTACGCTCATAGAGGTGTAGGACGGCCCACGCAAAAGTAACCAACCTTAATTCTCCTTCAGCAAAACTGTACTCGAATAAAACCTAAACAAAGACAATCAAAAGGGTGTTCTTTCTTAGAGATAAAAAAAATGCAAAGAAACACTTAAAACTAAAGCAACTCTCCAAGAGTATTTGCTGTCACTGGACATCTGGTCAGGTTTCTACAATTAGCTCTACTAAATCTCTTCTCAGTGAGGATAAAAAACATCGAAATAACTTTCAGACGAAAAGAAGCTTTTAAAGACAAAACTTGACAACAACTTGAGTGCTTACCTCATAAACTCCAAGAACAAGTAGAGCAAGGATGTTGTTCTTGATACCAACACTTGAGGTCAAAGAAAAATCAGCAGACTTGTCCTGAAAAAAAAAAATGAACAAAAAGGTTGAAAACAAAAAGAGCCCATGTCATGAAAAACCAAATCCACTTAAAATATTATAATTACCAGCTCAAAGTCTTCCATTTCAGATTTATTCATCCTACGTACAAGTGATTGGAATAGATCCTCTAGTTCATTCAAAATATGCTCCATAGAATCTGAAACCAATATAAGGAACAAGGGTCGAAATGAAAATGTTATTTTAATCAGTTTTTGACACAGGTGAAAGGGGAAAATTTGAGTTCTTCCAACAACAGTGAGACCTATGACTTAATGGCTAGTCCAGACGCTTTGGCAACGTGCCAGAGCAGATTAATTGGTGAAAGCGAAAGGTCAAGATTAGAAACACACTCACCATTCCGCTCATCCTCTTCCTGGTTGTAACTTTCTATGCACTTTGCCATTGAATGTAGAAGGTAACACAGCAAATGGGCCTAACAGTAATGTAAACAACCAAAATAAGAAACACTATTCTTGAGAACAAAGAGGACTAAAACTTTAAGAACGTACCAGTGGTTCTGTGAGGTAAACTTGATCACCTGCAGCTGAAAGGCATGGCTCTAATTTGATAGGAGGATTTACATCTTCATCAGATTCAACATACCTCTGAAACTGTGATAAAATAATATATTAAAGCAGTTGTTAGGTTTTTGTCACAGGCATGCAAATAAAACAGTCATTGGATGGACGTTTGATATGCAAAGAATCAAGGAAATGTCACTGACATACATCTTAGTATCCAATCACTCTTAAGGATGCAATTACAACACACTCTATGGTGTTGCAACATACATGGCCAACACTATTACTTGCAGTCATTGAAATACAGTAGGTGCGCTTGTCAGCCCAAATGGCAACGCCACAGTAAGGGCAAGACCATGCACTTTCTAGCATCTACCTCTAAGTAGAGGGCCAGCCATATACCTCGTCAGAATGCCTATCCTTACCACAAATTCCTCTTGAAATAGCTTAGCTATTACGTATATAAGGCGGATTGAAAGTCTAATCCTACAACACAGCTTTAAGCAGACAAAAAGATAACCGAATGCAAAAGAAGTAATGGTAACTACAAAACAAAAAGAAAATGCGTTGTACCTGGTTGAAGAACATGTCTAAAATTGGCTGCTGTAGCTGAGGGTTTCTATAAAGCACATGGAGCAAACCCTGGAACGAACAAAAAGAGAAAATAACACTGACAGAAAACATTCCAGTTTATAGTTACAATGACTTGCATATGTTATTAATTAGTAATTTTACCACAATTCAAACGAAAATGAAATGAATTTCTGGCTCTTTTTGAAATTATTGTTCAATCACAGCCATTGTACTGAAACTAGAAAGGTATTTGACCACAATATCAGTCTACATTTGGTGAAATCAGTGAAACATTTGGAAGATAAAAAAGATAGATAATTACCGAAGCATACGGTTGCTGTATATAAAAATTTGTACAAATGGTTATATGGAAATTGTAATGTTTGCAGACTATACCTCATACAATTGTACCCTGACGTCTGCTTGTTGAGTCAAACATCGACGTAGGTTTCCTTAAGCAGAAAACACCAACAATAAGAACTAACATGGAACCACCATGGCAGGGTTCTAATAACTTGTACAACTAAATGTCTTCAGTGACTGACTAATAGCTCTCCTTAGCTATATATCAGTTTACTTTACCCAAAATACTTTCT
The DNA here is from genome assembly GCA_964035705.1 of Porites rus. Lineage (NCBI taxonomy): Eukaryota > Metazoa > Cnidaria > Anthozoa > Scleractinia > Poritidae > Porites > Porites rus. Next base: position 7,515,506 of record OZ037996.1, on the reverse strand, counting down.
ATACTGGTTAAACAACGGGTTTACTGTACTTTGATCAATGGCCATTTGATGGAACTACTCTTAACTTCACGTTCACTAGGTGAGAAGGTTTGCTCTAAGCTGACCTAGGTCAAAAGGAAATAACCTAATGCCAGGCTACATTGACAGAGGTAAATAATATGAAGTTGCATTGGCTACTGACGAATTTCCTCGCAGATGCCATACCTCTTGTCTGATAAATAAATATTCAAGTGCTATATTCACCTAGTATCTCCAAACACAGAGCCTCATTGCCCATTCCACTGCTTCTGACATGAACATCCACTTGGATTTGACTAGAATGTGATAGTGTTTGACTCAATTGGCTGGCTGGTTGACTAGAAGATATACCTCCTCCTAAAATCTGCAAGGTATCACATCTGTTACTAAGCTATTTGCTCATATGGGAAGACTCCACAGAATTAAGAACTCTCAAAAATGTTGTTTCTAGCTGTGATGGAAAAATAACCCCTCAGAGATATCCTCCAAAGATCCCCTCTATAATAAAAATAAACCTTCCCCAAGTATTCAACCGTCAAACATTTTGTATAAGAAATATCATTCAGATGATAAGCATGTAGGCCCCAAACAAAACATTCTCCTGTATTCCCTTCACTTTCAAAAGACGCAGAAGAATATGAACCATATAATAAGGGAATTAGCTATTCTCTTTGGCAGTTACATAATCATTACAGCTTGTACCTTGAAATTCTTAAGAATGAGAAGAAATCCTGTTACTGCAATCTTACGTGCATCAACTTGCCTGTGAAAATTTTACAAAGTCATTAGCGGCTTAGTGTCATCATAGTCACCCCTATTTCAATCCCTCATAAAGAGCAGACATGCCCAAGAATGTTATGAGGTTCATTGTAATACATTTCATTAACTGATGCAAAATGGTATGATTGAAGGGATAGTAATTTGACTGTTACCTTGAGAACATTGCCTTTCGTAACACAAGAATAAGTGAATCACGTAGGGATAAACTGATCTTTAACAGAGGCTGTAAAGAAAAAAACCTTTACATTTTGTACAAGATAAACAATGATGAGAAATATTTACTGGATAATGAAGCGTAGCACAAGATGCATTGGCATCACCAAAAAGAGTGCCAGTTAATAATTAAAAATTATTTTTCTCACTCTTGATAACAATATGAACATTGAAAAAAAAGAACTCTAAACTGTACCTGGATTGCTTTGAGAAACCCTTCAGCAGATTTTGGGGGTAAAAAGGACAGATAGTCCAGAGCTTCTTTAACCTGGAAAACACATTGGTTGAAAAACATTTCTTAGACAAGACTGAATAACAGGTATTTCCTTGTCTTATTTTTTTTACTTCTCATGATATTCAAAGTAATCCATAGCTGAACTGACAAGTTCAGAACCCCTTTCAGAGGCCACTGAAACATGGAGGGTGCAGAGCAGCTATTGATTTGCTGTATTTTTGCTAGTCATGGTTTTGGAGGTTATCTACTAACTTTAAGTCTTCAGAAAAAACAAACCGATACGATTAGCTGCTGAAACGTTACAGGTGCATTTGTTAGTCCAAATGGTACAATGCTGGTTTTTTGACTAACAGCAATGATGCACGAAAAATTCTCTGACATTTTTGTTTTGCGGTAGGTCTGCAAATTCTTGTCTCATGCAAAATTCTTCAACATACAAAATAAAAAAGGGTTTTGTATGACAAAAACAAAATTAGCAACTGAAATTTGCAGGTGCTTTTGATAGCCCAAATGGTACAATGCTGACTTTTCACTTAGAGTAATGATGCACAAAAATTCAGAGTTTATGTTCTGTTGCAGTACTTCTGCAAGTTCTCGTCTTGCCAAAAAATTTTTCAACATACAAAATAATGTTTTTCTGAAAAGCAATATTGATAGTATTTCCAGAGTTTGTGAAGGCCTAAAAAACATGTGAACTGCGAATAAAAAGAAACAAACCAGATTGTGGGATTATTGACTGGCACTTTCCATGATCTTATTTGAAGAATTGTCAAGATGGACTCTCAAAACTGCGATTTGTTCACTGTTTCTATTAATTATGTAATAAAGTACTTCAAATTTACTGGTTGTTACCCTTGGCATTGATTCCAGTAACACATGTGGTGCTGAAGAAACAGTGCTGGCTAGGAGATCTGAAAGAGACATTACAATGCCTGAACCTTTTCAAACACTATCAAGCTCAAAGCAACCACCATGAAGTTCCTTACAGTATTATTTCAGAAAGTGATGAAGAATGGCTCATCACATATGGGATAAATGTACCCCTATGTTTAAAAACTTATCCAAAGCCCTGATAAATCACCGGGAAGGACTTTTCAATTTAGCGAACTCACCCCATGTATATATGTTGTGGCTCAACTTTATCCTTGGATTAAATTTTGTTTTCCTTGTTTTTGGGTGTGGTAATGTATAATAATGAGTTTGAAACAAAGGAAAATAAAATTTAAACCAAGGATAAAATTGAACCACAACATATACACCTTTTATTTCCAAACTATACAACTTCTGTGACATCCCAGTCCTATCCTTCTCAATATTATACACTCAGAACTTAACTGCCTAGTAAAGCACACCAGTGTTCATTAAAGCGTAACGTTTTATCGTACAGAATTTTCTCTTACCAATGTAGTGATTGACTGGTGTAGTTGCCTTAGTAATCACTCTGTTCAGGATTTGTTGCAGAATTTCAGATCGGACCATTTCATGAGCCTGCAAAAAATAACAATAAAGAGCTCAAAGAAAACTGAAAAGGTGTGTAAAAACAAACAGATTTATTGTCATTGTTTTTTTTGTCTATAAACACTGGCAGGTCACATTCATAATTTTCTCAATAAAAGTATCTCTTGGCTCCAAGTTTAAAGGTAGCCATTACGACACCTGAAGGAGGATCATGAGGTTATTGCTGAATTAAGATCTCTCCTTACAGATAACCCACCCAGCCTAGGAAAGGTTGGCCACACCACCGGGTCTATGTACCCCTACTCTTTTCGAACAATGTATGGGTTCTTTTACATCCCACAAGGACCAGATAAGTGAAAGCACTGTGAGATGGGACCTACGTTTTTTCATCCTTATCCGAGAAGACTAGAAGGTCAAACTGTTTGCAGATGTCATTACAAAGGCAGCTCTTTCTTCTCAGTTATTTAAAGACCCTGTGTTAAAGTGTTGGTCCAGCAGAGGTTTAAACCCGCAACTTTCCGCTAAGCAGACTGGCATTCTCCCAACTGAGCTTGCCAGGCTGCGGTATGAAATCTACCTTGAAAGTATCAAGCAGAATGGAGGATCCAAGCTTGTACGAGTGTTGTGTTGGAGACAGATTTGGTGAAGTTGTAGAATCTAAAAGAGAGCACAAAAACGCAAGTCACTGACAGACATTAAATACTTTTAGTACTATTGTGACCTTATACATTTTTGGAATTTTTGCTCAAAGATGTTTTCCAAAACAACCCTGAGAAAGCAAAAGTTATGCCACAGCAAACCTCTTCCATCTACAGCTGTCCCCTGCATGAGGTAAGGGTCTGTCCACCAAATTTGGCTGACAGTTTGACCTTAGGTTAGTGTTTTAACTACTGAGTGTTATACATAATTCCACAATTATCATTATAATGTAGTCTGGTCGATACCAAAGTGCCACAATATTTACCAAACATCTTGGGACCAAATGCATCCATCAGAGTGAAGCCCAGCTGCACCAATCCTTGAGTCACATGATCCCATCCAAACAAACTATGGTAGAACAATCACACAGAGTAATATTATTGAAATAAATTTACTTAAATCTCTCAGATGAAAAAAAATTACATAAACGTAACACTAGGTTAACAGTGACAAACTCAAGCACAGTCATTTGACCTTTTACCTGTTCTGAACTGTCTCCAGTACCTGATCCTGAACAGAGGAAGATGCAGGGATATTTTCTGAGGTAGAAATGAAATATGCAAAATGGAAAGAAGATTACTTCACTGCTGCCATATTATTAATCCTCTTGCCAGCCAGAGTCTTCACTAACGTAATAACAAAAAAAGACTGATCATTGTTAGAGGTTAAAGGGTTAAGCTTATGTACTAGAAAAAGGTCAGTTTTTCCATACATCCCTTATAATAATCAAGTTATCAAGTCTGCTCTCTGCATAACTAAATTAATGGGCCACATGTACAAAACTTATAAAATGAGATTTTGTTCCGATCAGAATCCCAAATCAATCCCTTTGGCTAACTGACAACAGGTCAAACACACAGTGACACACCTACAAAGAAAACTGAAGGCAGAACGTTTCTGGGGTTCAAACCTTTCACAGTTAATTTCTCTTTGGTGAAATATATAATAGTCTGCCACAAAACCAGTGCACAAGGAGCTCACCTCGCACCCACTTTGACTGCTTCCTTCTCTCTTCATCTTTAAAGCTCCTAAGTACAGCTGACTTCAGAAAGTCAAATATCTAATATTTGAATAAAATTCATAGTAAATACATTGCACATTGTGTACTTTAGAATTTATTTTATAAAAGTCATAATTGTAGTTTTAAATATTTAAGCACATTGACATTTCAAAATGCGTACTAAATATAGTAATTTTTGCTAATATTGCTTAATGAATACTTTTTTTGGTGGTTGACATGATTGAAGTAGACTGGTCAGCAAATATAATATTTTGTTTCCTCAAGCAATCTATTCTAACTGATGTTTTTTGACAAGAATCAAGAGGCTAAACCACATGGAATTTGCAGGCATGTTTACCATTTCTTGCCTGCATCTTATCATGTTTGTCACAAACTCAGATTTGTTGGTCACATTTCAATAGAGTGGGAAGAAAAAAAGCTAGCATGGCGTTAATCCTTACCATTTCTTCAAATCTATGAATCTGTGCAATAGAGAGAGCTAATGCAGTATTGAATGGAGTAAGCACCACACCAGGGCAGCTTTGGTGAGCCTGTGCAGAACACAATAAATAGATTTACAATGTACCCTATGGTTGAAAATATCTTGGCAGTAAATGACCATTCACCAACAACATTACTGTTATATAATACTTCTCGAACTCCGTGAGATTTTTCTTAAAAAAATCACAAAATCCCAAATTTATCATGGAAAATACTAAAGAAAAAATAGTACGGCTGAATAATCAAACTTCAAGGCTGTACTGGGGTAAGAAAAAAAGGGCAGAAAGCGCAAGAGCTCTGAACTCATGAAATTCAGTGCAACCAACATAAACATTTTGTGCAAAACCTAAGAATTCCTGATTCTGCAAGAGCTGGAGGACATTGCAATAAGAATTCTAGAAGGTACTTGCAGAGTCTATATGGATGGAGTTGTTTTGACATTTACCATATACTCCGGTAATCATTTAAAGATCAAAGGAGCAAATGGTGAAAATCAAAGCAAGCCCATCTATAAAGACTCTTCAAGTAACTTTTCAAAAAAATTCTTATTGCAATAACTGCAATTGTAACAGGCACAAATCACTAATATGTTATCCCTTTTTCAAAATACAATAATTGTTGTGTACTTACTAATGGATAGTACTTTAGGAACCATCCATTTGCCAATACCTTTAAATATTTAATGAACTCCTTTCCTAGGTCCTGATCTTGTTTTACAGCAAATGTTATGTGAAGAACTACAGTTCCTTCCATATGGCGCAGCTGGTCTTTGGACATGGTCTGAACTTCTGAACTGCAATGGCAATGCCAAACATCAACACAAATCAACCCTAAAACCGTAATACTAAAGAGTAAGGTAACTACTAGCAGAAATCCAATGAAAAGAAAATAATAGGATTCACAGATAACCAACCTATCCTCTTTGTTCTCCTTGCGACATATTTCATCCAAGTTGTTAAAAAAAGATGTTACTCCCTCCAGAACGAGCTGTTTGTGACCCTTATAGATAATACAAACAAACACTAATATGAGCAGGAAGACTCAAGGCACATACTACAAACCAAATCTTGTCTAACATTACGTGCTTATACTGGTTATCTGACAGATTGCACACACATGGGTGAACATTCATTATCACTGCTTATCACTAGCCCTGATGAAGAATGTTATAAATCAAAAAGACAGAGAAGGCGTTTTCAGAAAAAAACAAAGCAATAGAATTACTCGTAGCTGCCCAAGTAAAGAGGATTGTGTACCTTTGTGGAGAGAAGCAATAACTGATAGACAAGTGGAGGAAGCTCTTGAAAATCAAGGTCCTTCATGGCCCTACAGAAAAGTAAAAATGAAAAATCAATACATTGTTATGATACAATAAATTAAATTTAGCAAAGGAACGTCACAAGTTAAGGGCCATTTCACACATAGTAGTCCTGCCCGTACCTTTCCAATCGAATATGTCTAATCCAGATTCTTCACATGACATCAACAATCTCAAATATACCAGAAAGAAGAAAGTGCAAAACTGAACAATCACTAACCTTATTATCTTTTCCATTACAAACTGCAGTTCATCTGAAGTCATTGGCACATCCCTAATACAAAGGGTGAACAAAAACCAGCTGAGTCAGACCAATGCCTATTTGCAGTTACTTAAGATATGATATAGTTAATGTATAAAGGCAAGTCCCTTCGACAACCTGAATCTGCTGCTGACTGATACTGACTGCATGCTGAGAACTTATGTTTTAGCACTTTAGATAAAGGGTTCAGAATATCAACATGAAAGAATGGAAATCAAGGTGCAGTTAGAGATATATTTTTCTCATGCCTGGGTTTTTAAAAGACAATAAGGAATATTATTATATGGCTACAATAGAATGCGTGCTCTGATTCGCTGTTTTCTTGTTATGACAGCTGGGCATTATTCTCTTGTAATGAACGGGCATACTAGCTAGGTGTGAAAGGTATACAAAATTTGTGCTTAACTTGATAGTGGACACCTTATGGACATCCATGTTATGGTCAAATGACAACTGTCAAAAAGAGCATCCACTGGCCAGTGTCACCTGACTGTAAAGCAGGCTCAAGCGTGTGTGTGTTTTTTTTTAAGTTATCCGCTGACCAGTTGTTGATTTTAATTGATCACAGACTCAGGTCCATAATGAAAAGGCCAAATAATAAATAACTTATTAACCTCTTTATTCGGTCATTACAGGGAAATCTCGGACATCAGCCTTGATGTATTGACTGAGTGATACAATACATTGGTCTGAGAATTCCCTGTAATGACCTCTCTCTCGGTTAATGAGTAGTATGTCTAACTTTATGTATGACTTCCAATAATTGCACTGATAACAGCACAAAAAAAGGAGGACAACCATGGATGAGGATCTGATTTAAGATTAAAAACACCTTGATTTATCTCACATTGTTTTGGTCTTATTCAAAAGCCTAAGGTCACTTGGACAGCTACTGACAAAAACAAAAATTTACCTGAAAACAGCAGCTAGATGTATGGCACATTGAGGATCCCATCTGAAAATTAAATGAGATGACAACTGAAGATGTTTTCCACTGAATTGTTTCTCATGTCAGAACCCAATCAGCTCAAAAAGGCAGAGCTTGTGATAAGAAACATTAATTTTCTCACTTTCTAACTTTAAAATCTCAGAGCTGCAAATAACATTAGACGATGTCAAATCCTACTTTAGTTAGACACAAATACCTAATATTTTCCAGTTGAAGCTGACTTTTGATACTTTAAAGTATTAATTAACCTTTCTTTCATAAAAATAAAATAAAAAAAGAATTAAAGTCAGCTTAATGTGTGACCAACAAATTTACTTGGTTTATTCTTTCTCCATACAGTATGATCTCGACATTAATGATCCTAGCAGTATACAGGACGCATTTCTAATAAGAAACTAGTATATGGCCTCTCTCTTCATGAGTTCTCTGTACCTCAGTGGATAGAGCGCCCGCCCGATGGGAGGTCATAGGTTCGAATCCTGTTGAGGACTCAGACTTTTTTCCTTGTCCCACGCTCATGACATATGCCGATTATTTCATCTTCACAATGGTGACCTGGTTGGACATAAGGCCCTTTAAAAAGAGAAATGATTTGCAGGCCTGATTCTAGTGGAGATATGGGTGCTACAACCCAACATAATTTATGCTCTAGAATTTCTTTTACCTAAATAATATTATTACACTCACCCCCTTCGTTCCCTTAGTCCAGAGTCATCACCACTTTCTCAATGACAAGTAACTAAATGAAAAATGCTTGCACTGTATATCAACAGCAAAATTCAAACTACTGACCTGCTTGAGCAAAGAGTGTTAAGTAGGTGTTTCTTATACTCCTGTCCTGCCATTTCACCTCCACATTCTACACAATAAAAACAATGCCAGGTAATGAATGTACTTAATATTTCTAAGCACAATTATCTGCCAACTTGTAGATCAACACTGCACAGCTATCTTAGAAGAGCCTAAAAAAGAGAGCCAACTGCCAAGATTGAGAGTGATTTGTGTAAAAAGAATGAAGATAGAGCTCTGGCTGCAAAGTCACTGTTTAATTTTGGGGAATTTGGGGAGCTATGTCTTTGCTTGTTTTAGATGTGTCACTTTCAAACTTGGCATGTTTATGAATGTTAACATAAAGCTGCCTTTTTTAGTGGTGTTGATGGATTTTTGCCAAATGGTCCTAGTTTGTTGAAGAACCACTTGTTCCACTTGTTCAAAAAGTTGATTTTCTTACCTCCCACCATTGGAATAGAGTCCTTGGCTGCTACAGCAGACAGCACTTTAGGAAACAATTCCAGTGATCTGTTTAGGGTTAAAGACAAGCAAACTGACTGTCGATCCTTCAAAGAGTTAATGCCTGAGGCAATGGGTGCGTCCCACATGTCATAAAAACAAATGGCTCTGTGGAAAACGACTGTGACACGAGTGTTATATTACTAATGCGCAAAAGTTTTGATAACCTGGCATTTTCCTTGACAGCAATCTTTGTGTTTGTAACTTATCAATGAACAAGTACTATTACTTACTTTCCATTGCTTAGGGAACCACTCTTAATGGCATTAATAAACACATCTGCTAAGTCTGCAAGAATGTTTCCAGGAAATTCATCAAGCTATTGAATGAGAGAAAGATTTTGTCACTTCAAGTTCTTTCTGACACTGATTATAAAATGATACAATCATACAATTGCTCAAATGTAAGACTGCCTTAATTTTGTGTTGTTTGACATTACAGTGATACAAGTTTTAAAGAAAAAGTAACAGTTACTGTTTTGTTTTGTACAGAATGGCACAGTTGGCATACTTGCCACACAACTATTGGTAGTACTTCTTTGAACTGGCAGTAAATGTCTTACTATTTTATACTGTAAAAACTAATTTTTCCTACTAACCGAAAAGCAAATGTAAGGCACCTACAAGCGCCACCGGGCACTGTTAGAGTACAGCCCTGCCTTAACATCCAATTTGTACAATATTACATAGGAATATCATATTTTCTATACTATTTAACAAGTATTACTTCTGCAACAGTTATTTCTGTACATGCGAAAGCACACTATGGGAGAGCAAAGATAACGCAGTGGTGAGAATGCTCGCCTCCCAGAAAATGTGGCTTAGGTTCAAATCCTGGCACTGACACCATACGTGGGTTGCTCTTTGCTCAGAGAGGTTTTTCTCTGCAGTGTGCAGAGAGAGAAGTGTCCGATAGCCCGGGGCTAGTGGATTTTGCTATCGGGCTAGTGAATTCTGTTTTTAACTTGCCTGACGGGCAAGTGAAGTTTTTTAAGGAATTCAAATTACAGAAGAACTGTGAAATCAATCTGCTCATCAAAACATTTTTGGGGCTAGTTGAAATAATGTTTGGGCTAGTAAATATTAGCTTTAGCTTGCCCGAATGGCTAGCTGAAAAAATGACTTTCTTTGCACCCTGCTCTGGGTGCTCTGGTTTTCCCTTCTCCTCCAAAACCAACATTTCCAGATTCCAATTCAACCAGGAATGGCAGACAAAGAACCAAAATGTGGATGTGCTACCTCTAAATCGTTATTTATTTAGTATGGTGAGATTAAATCTAAGGAAAGCTTATTTGGCCCTACTTTCCTACTAATGTACAAGTATGTCCAGTGTGCAAAGAACGTAGTGCTCAATAGCCTCGGGCTGGTGGATTTTGTTATTGGGCTAGTGAATCTTGTTCTTAACTTGGTAAATGAAGTGTTTTGGGGACTGCAAGTTACAGAAGAACTGTGAACAATCCTACTCATCAGAAAATTTATTCGGGCCAGTTAAAATAACTCTTGGGCTAGTACACACAGGCTACAGCTTGTCCAAGTGGCAAGCTGTAAAACTGACTTCCTTTGCACCCTGAACATGTAATGTACTTCCATTCATTCACTTTCAAATATTCTTTTTTGTGACCTGCCTTTGTAGGCTTCTTAGGACAGTTTCCAAAAGTCAGAACTGGCGGGCCCTACTATGTAGGACCAGTCATTTTGACAATGAAATAGGCTTTTTCCAAGAGTTTTGCTGAACAAAACAACTTTTTCTTGCATACTATTTAGGATTTGACTGATCTGGCTGGATAGTTTTGATTAAAAGTGAAATTCTCATTACAACAGGAATGGTCTGGCCGGTCAGTTCTGACAAATTAATGAAAAGTGCCCTTAGTTTATAAAGAAATACTGTTACTATCTGTTTGTTTAATTTTGTACAGTACCTCCATTAGCAAAAATCCCACAACCTCAGAAGCAACCTGGCAAAAAAGGTGAAACAAGTAGGGTCATCCACAACTGTTTGGGATCCATGCCTTGTGCTTCCAATCTTTTTTAACTTGTTTCCTTTTTTTTCAACGTTGTTATTTGCAAAGTGAGGCAATGGAATAGAAATACATGAAGTTGTAGGTAGCAAAAGCATTACATAGACCTTGTCATGGTTTTTGACACTATTTTGACAGGTAGGTAAGGAAATCTTGGGGCAGATACCAATCTTCATACAAATCCTTTAAAATTTCAGTTGCACTCCATTTGTGGCACATTTTCAGTTAGGCACACTGGGTTGAATTTTTTTTCATTCTAATCTCAAGCAAAGCAAAGTACAATCTTGTGGTAAATACCTTGTTACTAACATCACCATCATTAAGTACTTGAATGGCATGCTTGAACACAATGGTACGTCTTTCTAAACCAACTTTAGTGTCACAGGGTGAACCTATAGTACAGAAAAAAAAAGCTGTGCATAGCTGTCAAGGATTAATATTCATATGTATATACATATTCACCATCTGCCCACTCAGAGTTATATATTCCTATTATGTTATGTGACCTTCAAGTAACCAATGAGATTGCATGCTATTGCAGGCAAAACTCCTGCTTTATGACAATTTGAAAAATGTTTTAACAGTATAAGCTAAGGGCCTACTAACCTTTGAAAACAGCTTTGAGATAGGGAACTGGTTCACCCCTTCCCTCTAAAGCTCTGGCCTCAAAAAGATCCACAACCTGTTTATATGAACATAATGCAGTACAGTAAGCTTATTTATTGATTTTCCGTGGTTTTGTTTTGTTTTGACATGCAGGTCAGTGCTATAATACGTTGCTGTCTAAGGCCTTCTTGGTTCTAATAAGACAACACTATGGTAAAACAAGAGTGACTCAATGCCACCATCGATTTTTCGAACACCCACTTTCCGAATCAATTTTAGGGTTCGAAAAATCGGTATTCCACAACACTGACATCTACCGCGGTAACATTCTTACCTTTTGACTTTTCAGTGATGAAAGAGCCTGAACGAGAGAGGTCACATTGTTTTCTTCACACAAACGAATAATCCTTTCGTCCATGACGCTATATTCATGAAAAAAAAAAGTTACGCAGTAATTGTAAATCCAGTGGACGCCGCCATTTTGCTTGAAGTTGGCGCCAAATTGCCCACTAACTATCATGGGAGGGCTAGAGTTCTTCCCAAATAAAACCAAATAAAACGCGATTTCTGATTGGTTGATTTGTGTCAGTCTAGTTAATGAAGCCAATCAGCGGCCTTCTAAAATCAGCTGGGCTGAACAAGTCCAAAACCGTCCAAAATGGCGAACTTCATCGTGACTCTGATGTTTTTGTTTGTGTCCAAAAGTTTGTGCTATAAACCAGTGATAATTATTCATGGAATTCTCGATCATGCGTCGGACATGGGAGATCTAGCAACTTTTATAACGCAGGCACACCCAGGAACCAGTATCACGCTCATAAAGTTGTATGAGGAGCTGGAAAGTTTTACTCCGTTGTGGAAGCAAGTACCTAATATGACCGAAGTGGTTCGATCCGTCATGCGAGAAGCAAAAGATGGAGTTCACATTATTGGATTCTCTCAAGGTATTATGGTACTACATGGATAGGCAAATAATTGCATTGAATTATCTTGGATTCCCTTCTCGCAGAAAAATATAAAATAAAATTTGTCAGCTCTCTACCAAGATATTGCTATATTTTCGGGAAAACAGTGGCGAGGGAAAGTAACATCATAAGTGTTTTATAAAGTTGACCAGTTGACTTTTTGCATTCCGTGGGTAGAGATTTTGAGCATCTGATGGCCTTGTTACAAATTCACCTAACGCCAGCGCCGCGCTTGAACTTAGCACTTCCGGGTCCAGCGTGATGCTGGACATTGATTTTGTTCATTTCACTTTCCAGGGTGCAAAGGAAGTCATTTTATGGCAAGCTGAAGCTAACATTTACTAGCCCAAACATCATTTCAACTAGCCCACAAAACGTTTTGATGAGCAGATTGATTTCACAGTTCTTTTGTAATTTGAATTCCTCAAAAAAATTCACTTGCCCGTCGGACAAGTTAATAACAGAATTCACTAGCCCCATAGCAAAATCCACTGGCACCGGACTCTACTTTCTTTGCACGCTGCTTTCGATCTGAAATTGGGGTAACTGCAGAATACCCTACCATTCAATTGTGCTACTTGCACATAGCCTTTATTCAGTAATAAAAGTACAATTTGAAACTGCTGGTTATGTGGTTTGCCGATACATGTACATTTATAAATACTAAAATAAATACCAGTTGGGATTCTTAAATCTTACAGGGGTCAGGGGCACTTCTCCAGACCTGGAGATAAGAAGGGCCGTCTATGGAAAACAATTTTTCTTAGGCTTCTGGGCCTCTGTTTGTTCTAAAAAAAAGAGGGGGCCTGGGCTCTCCCCTAGATCCACTACTGATACAATCCTTTGCAGGTTACTGAATAGCCAGGTTATATTTTTTAGTAGGAGGCAAGCCAGTTGGCTATTTACAAGCTTGGCCAAGGATTGAGGGTTTGTACAGATTTTTGGATCCAAAATTCAAGTTTTTTTTCCCAAACAATTTTTTTTCCAGACTCAAGGTTATCAATAGGTGATCAATATAGACCCTAAAAAAGCAGGAACAAAGCTTTTTTCATGATGCGCTGCAAACCTATGGCCAAGATTGAAAAAGATTTGAAGAAAAAATTCACCTGTAAATTATATCTTTGAAAAAAAAAACCTTGAGACTTTTTACCATTTTTCCAGACTTTATCTCTATTTTCCAGACAATTTCCAGGTCTGAAAAATTGCTGGGCAAATTTCAAGATTTTTGCAAGAGTTCAAGACTCTGTACGAATCCCTAAGGATTTCGACTCAGGACAACCAAGAATAAAACCAGCTAGCAGTGAGTGGGGCTTGAACTTGGGGCCTCTGGATTTCGAGGCCAATGTGCTAACCACATGGCCAGTTTGAAGTAAAAATCACGCCTCAATCTGATAATCTGAATTTTACTTTGACCTATAACATAGTAATTTATCCTCACTGCATACCTATTACCACATCACGGTAAACTAAGTTATGGGAGGAGATCGTGACAACTGTGGCAACTAAGGTATGCAGCGGGAGTTAAGCGTAGCCGCGTCGACCGGCACCAGGGGAGGCGGGTGGGGCGACAGAAGCTTCCTTCACCGGAACGCAGGCAAAATGACAACGATCGAGGCAAAACACGAGAATTTAAGCAAAGAGACCGCAAAGCATCATACCTGCCCCGAAGACGTAGAGCATGGCGGAATCCGAAGGATATAGCTCAAATTCCGTGATGCACTAATTATGTATGCAGTGAGAATAGCCATATAGCAACATTTTAAAGGGGCTTTCAAGAGTGGTCATGTATACAGCCATGGAAAATGTTACCTTTTTTATGAAATTCACTAGCACTTTTTTCATACAACTTGCTTTTTTCTATTTTAAGGTGGAATCACAGCTCGTGCTATCCTAGAGACCATGGATGATCACAATGTTGATAGTTTCATCTCACTCTCAAGCCCTCAAATGGGACAATATGGAGGTTAGTTGTAGTTAGGAAGTTACAAAGAAATTAAATGAAAAAAAAAACAAGATAACACTATTTTTACATCTCCTACTGCAGATCTAGACTGAACCACCATTTTATGTGGTCATCCAAGCCATGTGAAGGTCTATAGAGCTGTTTGCAGGGCAAAGGCGGCACCTTGATTTCTCAGTAATGCTAAGACCCTGAGTACTGATTCTGCACAGGGAATGGAACCCACAACCTCCTGCTCTGCAATCAAGCGCTTTACCAAATGAACTAATCCTGCTATGGTTAAAACACAACTTAAAACTAAAGTACTCTTGGGCTGTTTTGAAATACATGTTATTGTTATATATATTCGCAATAACTCATTATTAATTAAAGACACAATATCCTGTTTTTAGATACCAGCTATCTAAAGCCTTACCTTCCTCCAGGAGCCAGAAAGGACCTTTACTTGTAAGTTCCTGTTCCATGTAAATATTAATTTTAACTCAGTACAACAACAATCCATATCTTTTTGAAATTATGCCCAAAATAATTAAATGTATTGTGTCTCTATAAGAGAATGTTCCAATTTGCTTTATTTTTCAGATTCTTCTACACAAACTATTTTCAAAACAAATTTTCTCTGGCAAACTATTGGAATGGTAAGAATGCAAAATTTAATGATAAACTGAGCCGGCCTTAAAATGCATAAAATCTGTTTCTGTTTCACTGGTGACTATCCTTGAAAATTCTAACTGACAGGGAGAGAATGATAGTAATCATGACGCACTTACAATAATGTTTGTATCCTTTCATCTCACAACTAAGATGTTCAGTATAAGAAAGCAGATTAGCCATTGCAGTGACAATACATTTTTTTTACAACAGATCCATATCATGAAGACAAGAATTATGAGTATAATGTCTTCTTGCCAGTGGTGAATAATAACAATGCTTCAAAGTTTTTCAATGTCACAGGTACGAATGAAGTTAATAGATCTATACTCATTCACTATGACATTTTTTAGATATAAGCTACCAGGGTGCATTTCCTCTAGATTTATCACCTTTTCATGGTAAAGAGGTAAAAAGGTAAAGGCGTACACAAGCCAAAGGCCCAAGTGGCCAGAGCTTATCCCAGTTTCCTTAGCATGAAACATGCCAAGGAGTATTGCTACTCCTCCCTGGATGGGATGCTAGTCCATCGCAGGGTTACCCCCCAGCAGTATGTCACTGGTACCCATTTATACACTTGTGTGAAGAGACACAAAGTGGAGTAAAGTTCCTTGTCTAAGGAAACAATGCGACCAGCGAGGCTTGAACCCCAGACCCCCACATTCGGAGAGTGAGGTGTTAACTGCTCAACACACACGCCTCTATGCTAGGTAAAAAGGTGATACTTTAATACCCACACACATGATTTATTAGTTTAAAGACAGAAAGCTCATGAATGATAATTGCAGGCGACAAGAGGAGCCCGCAATCCTAATTCTCCAGGTTGCTATTATGTGTGTGTCGCATGTATGTCGCCTGTTTTTGTTTGTACTTCCATTAAGAATGAATGGAATGCACAGAACGCAATTTGATCACTCATGTTTTAGGGCCTTCTATCACTTGTAATCTGATCACACATGTTTTGACCACCTATCACGTGAAACTTGCGCCCAGCTCTGGAGCAGACGTGTTTTGACTTTGAGTGTTGTTGCCCACATTCTGTAACCTTTGGTTATCACTAGTTTTAATGACAGGTAATCTTGAATGATGACTGTGAATCAATCGTTTCATTCATTCAGATAGTAAAAGATTCAAGGATAATTTTTTGCGGATCAAGAACTTAGTCCTGATTGGAGGACCCGATGATGGTGTCATTACACCATGGCAGTCCAGGTAAAGTGCATAAATTTGCTGGTACCACATTTTTGTAGGTTCTCAAAAGTATATAAGTGCATAAGACATACCATAATATTATTGCCACGTATAAGTTCCCTGGATAGATTTATCAAAAAACAGCAGGAACTGCAAAATGTTTTTTGATCTGCTTTCACAAAAAATATGTAGCTTTTATAAAATAGCACTTTTTCAATTCGGATACAAGCGCCTCCATGCCCTCCTTGAACCCCTTGGGAAGTTGTATAAGCCCAGGGATTATAAGTAGCAGGTTACAGTGTCTCAGCCGGCAAATAATTTTTATCATAATTCTAGAAGGGATAATGTTTGATCATGCCACCATTTCAGTCAGACCAAACTGAAACATTTTCGGATCAAACATTATGTTGATTTCAAATTTCTTAAAGTACCATGCAAATCTTCAGCTATAAAATGAGTGTCTAGGGTCATTGATCTTTCCAGTGATTATGTCCAGGATTTTTTTGGACAATGGGAGATTTTAGTTGGTCATGACTGACTGATAGACTGTATTTGCAGCCTTTGCTTGATGGCAGGACCCCCTGCATGTGCCTTAAGTAGTGGACAGAGTAACCTTGGGTTTTTGAAATGTATGTTACCCTTTAAATTAAAGTCAGTTTGACTCGTTCTCCACAATGATTATAATAAGGGAAGAGGGAACAGGCAGGGCTCAGAAGAAAGTCCCATCGATTACTGCCTGATTGTTTGGGACAAATAGATTTTCTTTCTTGGCAAAAAACTTTGAAAGCTAATACTTGCCCAATGAGCCAGGTGAGTCATCCGCTAATGAAATAATGAACTACCAGTAAGACGAGCAAGAAGTGGCCCCGGTGCAAGCAAAATTTAAGTGCAAGCTGCTTACCCAAAGGACAAGCTACATTTCCAGGTTTTTTCAAGCCCTGAACAGGGCTATTGTTTGTATTTCTAACACAGGCCTTGAAATTCCTGATGGAATTAGTTGTGTATTATCTTATTTTTCAGCCAATTTTGCTTTTATAACATGAACTTGACAGTGGTGGACATGACGAAGCAACAGGTTGGCATGACTTGTTAGACTAGTTAGTATGAATATATATATATATTCATTTAAATGTTTGACGTCAATAATTCAATAGCCAAACTATTAAGTTAATCACTAATATTAGCCAAAAGTTACTAAGCCTGAGGTAATAGTACTGTTAGTCAGTGCTTGAATCAAAACTGAGGTGCTTATTTCAAATTCACAATAAATTGGGGGCATTTATTTTAGGAGAGGTCCTTATTAATATTATCCAAGTATGCCATATAAAATTTAAACATAAAATTATTGTTTTGGTTTTTTTTTACCCTAAATGAAAAATTACTTTCAGTGATTTATGTCTTAGTCCATATCAATATTAATAATAATAAAAACAAATGTTTGTAAAAGGAAACATTAACTAAGAAACAAAAAACTCAAAAGTCTGAATGTTTAATGTAATACTCCCCTATATATAAGGCAAAATCTTTTCATTTACTTTATTAATAGTAAGTTGTATTTTGCATGTAATGTTATTTAGATATATCTTGAAGATACATTTGGCCTGCGCAGTTTGGATGAAAGAGGATCACTTCATCGCTACACTTTTTCAGGAGTAAACCACACCCATTGGCATGGAACAAAGAAAGTGTTTGATGAGGCAATAGAAAAATGGTTAACATAAGATGTTATTTTACCAAATTTATATTAAATATAAATTAGGCACTTCTTGAAATTATTGATTCCCAGCTCAGAGCTGGTATTATGAAAGTCTTATGCAGTATATTATATTTTTTTAAATCCTTGATTATTCATTGAGAACAAAAAACTTTAGGACTCATATAGATTTCAGTAAGTTAACGTGAATTCATTTTCCATCTACCTATTCAATGTTTTTCCTTACAGTAGCAGCTAGTAGGAATTTGCGCACACTTACCTGTTAAGAGCAAATTTTCTATACAAGTAAACAATAAGAGTGTGTAAATCATGGCGCAATTTTTTAGGTTTCTAAACTAAACTGGAAGTAGAGATTCATTGAAATTTGAAAGCATGAAAATGGTTGATTGTGATAAGAAGAGTCATACATTGAGGACCTGTAATGTCATGCTAACCATCTTCAAAATATTTGTGCTTTAATATTCATAATATCAAATCAAATTGAAAGGTATCTAGGATTAAGATGTCTAAAACGTGTTATTTGACCAATAATATATGATATTATTGTTCAAATATTATAGTTATTATCACTTTTTACATAATATGTCAGAACAAGTAGGTACACACATAAGATAAGTTAAATCATCTTACAGTTTAAAGATGCTAAAAGAGTTAGATTTTAATAGTGTATAGCTTTTGTTGTAAAATAATTTCTGCATGCAATGACTATTTTTGGTTTTAAAGTTTGGAATAAAATATTATCGTTACTTTCTTGACTTGGTCACTCTATTTCAGTGTTTGTCCATTGCTATTGTGGCACATGCAGTCTGTTTAATTTTTTCTGTACAAATGAGAAGCTTGAGAAAAGCTTCTGCAGACTAGTTCTGACCATTCAGATATTCCTGAAAACTCTTACAGTAAAAGCTTAGGCATGAATCTCATTCTTGTGGATTTGAAACTTCAATCTCATGCCTGTGAACTAATTTTGTCTTGCCTGGTGGAACAATTATTCAAGCTATAATTTTCAGCTAGTGGTTTGTGGATCACTGATGGAAAACCATAACCGATGTGATCTTCGATTATGGAAAATGTTTGATTGATTACTATGGAAAAATAACAAAATTATTGTTGACAGATAAGACTATTAAAACTTGTGTCAATGTCTCTAGTGGAGTGATAAAGATCTAAGCTATGATAATCCATAACCAGCATTGCATTAATCTGTTCAGGTTGTCCTTCAGTAGCATGATGTAATTAAAAAATTTACATGTTCAAATGAGGCCTTTGACTGCTGTCCATTTTAAAAAAGTTAAAAATCTGAGCTTTCATCAATCAACGGCGTCAATGTTAATTTCACAAATGATTGACTTAAAGCATTTTGCATGGATTTGAGAGGAGCTTTGTTTGAAATACATATTTTCTGATTCCAAACAGAATAAAATTCCTATGTTCATCTTTATGTACATGGCAGTGTAAAAAGGTCTGTTATACTTTAACATTAATTGAAGGGGTGTTTGTAAACTCTGTAAGTAAAGTCTGATTCTTGTTTTTTTTTCACAAGCTAATGCAGGGCAATTTGACAGAGGAATATGACACTTAATCAAAGGGCTTTTTTTCTGGCATGACCACTTTAACTGCCCAGCAGACTTGATGTTATTGGTGAAGGTATAAGGTTAACCCACAAAGAGAGTGAGCACAGGCATTTAAAAAAGATGTTATGGGTTAATGTCTACTAGTTATATGCCTGCTTCAAACCATTTTGACAGCCGTGAAGAAAAAAAATAATAAACATGGTCAACTTTGACCTATGGGGACCATAACAGTAGACTTGTGACAATAGTGGTGTGGATACACATATGTTTAAGTTATTTAATTATGGAACTTTATCTACAAAATTATTATAGAATATACTACATCCTTATTCTGATATGAAGTCAAATTCAGAATTATATAATATAAAGCATGCATGACTGCACAAGAAATATCCTGTTCCAGGCAATCTGATAGTAGGGAGTTGCAAGACATGGATTTCTCCCCTCTACGTAGTCTCCACTATCTGCGGAATTCCTGAAACACACAATATACACAAGACAAAAACCTAAACCAATGTAAATGATTGTGTGAACAACACAATAAAGAGCTAGTGAAGAACCAACTCGAAAAACTTGCATTACATTAACTCAGCTGTCTTCTAGTAAGTCCTTTAACGGGTCAAGTAACATGAAATCAGACTGTCCTTTGTTAAAACCCTTTGTTGTGTCTATAAAATTTTGAAATGAAGTCAAGGTGTTTCTTAACTTTTCTTCCACAGTACCCTTCATTTCAAGAATCCTTTCTGTATCATCTTTGGCAGCTTCTGTGAGTTTAACTTGCTCTTCAATGCGACTTTCCAATTCCTTTACTTCCTTCAAATGGACCTCCTTCTGCTGCTGAAGTTTTTCCTCCTCTTCCTTTTTACATTTCTCTTGCATTTCCAGCACTGCCTGTTTTTCTTCTTGTTTTAATCTTTCCTTTAAATTCTTCAAAGCTTGCTAAAATGCAGGAGAATTATATTTGCTTGAGTGAGCATTTACACTTATAGCAGTAACAGATTAATGCAATGAAGCCAGTAAGGTGATGCCTTTTAATGATGCCCTTGCACATTCCCAGTGCATTCTAACAGGACTTAAAAGCTTGAACTGTATGTTTGCTTCACCAACTTAACTTGATAGCTATTTATTGCATAAAACAAAAAATTCTTCATGTAAATTGCCTTTAACTTCTCTGGCTATGATTTACATGTATATTTCGTCTTGGATGACCAAAAAACATTGAAACACTTTCCAGGCCACTACAATCAAAGTTGAAGAAAATTCAAGGACTTTTCAAGGACTTCCCCTAAAATTCAAGGATATATCAAGACTGTGCGAACCCTGAAAAAGTGTGCTGCACGTCAAGAGTTTTTGTTTTGCTTATTAAACATGCTACCTTTCTTTATTTTCTTGTATCCATTGTCATTGTGTTTGTGCTGAGTTCAAGCTAGTAACATTACCACACAAAATAATAATTATTGTTGATATGCAATGATGTGGCCTAAACATCCAACTATTCAATGGCAAATGCAGGATGAAATTGATGTCCGCAGAAACCCATACAGAGGTGCTCAAATTGTGAGGTTAAATTTATTTCTTTTAAGTGGTGCTATAAGATCTCAACCAGTTCAATGTTTTTCTTGCTTTGGACCATGTACTGTGCTCCAATGCATATTTCTTTGGGAGTTCTTATCAACTGGACATGATTTATCTGATGTTGTTTGCTAATTGCTGCACTATTGCCAGTCCACAACTCAAAGAAAACAAATAACTACAGCTATATTTACCTGTTTCTCCTTTTCTGCAGCTAAAATCAACTGTTTTCTTTTATCTTCTTCAACTTGAGCCACTCTCTTGGCCTCTTCAGTTGCTATGACTCGTTCCTCTTCTCTAGCCTTCTGTACAGCATTTGCCTTCTCTATCATATACTCTTCTCTGGCTTTCACAAGTGCTTCTTCAAGTCTCTTTTGACCTTCCTCTTTTTCCCGCTGAACTTGTTGAGCTGCAAGTTTTTTCATCAGTGCCTCAACTCTCTTTGACTCTGCTTTTACTGCCTTTTCCTATTTTATCATAAAAAGAAGCATGCAGGCCAAGTGTTAACCATATTCAGGGATGGATATTCTTAAAAAGTTAATAACACAGATCTACATGCAAATTCTACTGTATAGTAGTGAAGTGCCAAGGGCTGCCAAAAATCATTCACTTTAAACAGAGGCTTTATCAGGGTTTTGTTTTTTTGCATTAAAATGATATGCAATTATAGATTAATATTTTTTTACTACAACGAGGACCAATGTATCATTGAAATTAATATTCATAATTTTGTCACACAAGAGTTTCATTATAATAAGTTTGCCATATCAAGATTTTATTGTAGTTACAAGTTGTATATTAAATTTAGTCATATTTGAACAGACTAACGGCCTCTTTTGTATATAAACAAAAGCTTGTATGATTAGAAACTTGAAAGATGTTAGGGCTTAACTTAATTATTGCTGCTGCTGACACATCACAAGCCTATTGTGGTGTTATGCTTTGTGTGGGTTCAAGTCCCAGGTCTTATAAGACTTGGTTTGGGCCACTGAAGTAAGTGCTCTAACCAGCACAATTCTAAGGGGATATGCCACAACGGCAGATGTGCAGCACAAAAAATGACCTACACCCTCTCTGTAGGAAAACCATTCAAGTACGTGTTAAAATTGCATGTTCAGAAGGGAATTCACCTGAGCTTTCTTAGCAGCAGCCATGGCTTTTTCTAATTCTAGTTCAGCGGCTTCTCTTGCTCCCTTTACAGCTCTTGCTTTCTCCTCGGATGCCAAGCGCCATGCTCTCTTCTCCACCTCTGTGATTTTCTGCTGCTGTTCTCTCTCATGGTCATCTTTTAGTTTCTGGTAAAGGTCATTCCCTATTGCTGAAATTAAAAAGGGTGTATTTTGGTCTCACTCTTTCTTTTGTTTGTTACGTCATTTTTATTAATACATCGTTACTATCAAAAAGTTTACCCTGAGAAGAATCGGGAAGGTAAATGAAGCACCATAATACCGGTAATACACAGACAGGGATAGTAGTTTCTGTTGCTTTTGACTTCTGTCAATTGATTTTACAGTTCACAAATAATTAGCTTGTGACCCTTACTAATTGCCATGGGGAAATTTTTAACAGAAAACTCCTGTGTTATGTGCAATACGTTTCACCTAGTATATAGTGAGCCTAAAATGGACTTGCTCCTGCATTTACAAAACTTAGTAAAACTCAAAACTATTTTTCAATACAAACTATGATCTTCTGATGACGACAACACTTCTCTAAGGCCCGGTGCAAACGTCGAATTTCACATGTGCCGAACTTAATGTGAGAGTTAAATGCATGTGAAGTGCGACATTTGAATCAACTAAATTCGACTGTTTAAATTAAATGCAACGTTTGCCGTATCTGCGACTGAAACACTCGAAGATTCGACTTAGGTTCAACTTTTGATTCAAACGTCGCATTTCACATGTGCTGAACTTAATGAATGAATTTTAGTAAATTATTATTATATTACTGGGAAATTATTGACAGCAAAGAGAGTTAAATTCGACAGAGTTCAGAGAGTTAGATTCGACGTTTGAATCAAATGCCGTATTTAACTATTTTAGTTGACTAAAATAGCAATTAAATTCGGCAAAATTTGACGTTTGAACTGGGCCTTAGTGACTACTCATTTACTGCCCCAGTGCCAAACCTACGGAACGATCTACTTTAAATATATGCTGGTACTGCCCAGGATACCGTTCTGACATATGAGAGCATACATGTACACTACTAGGCTTGCACCAAGAAACATTGCTGGCCCTGGTTGTTCAAAAGATGGATAGCGCTATCCACCAGAAAAATCACTATCGAGTAGAAAATTTTGCCAGACAGTGATTGATCTGCTACATGGTCTTTACTCCCAGCATGACTGGAAAATTTAAACCTCAAGTCTTGTTACCAGGTATCCGGCAGTTAACACTGGGATGGCCTCTGTTTCCGACGGCTTCTGTTCTGATATCAAAACAGCACAGTAGCTTTATCCCAGGCACCTTGCACACACAAATTACCTATAACTGAGAATTCTTAGTAAGGCAAGAACGTTAAACTAAAACTACTGCAAAAAATTTTAAATTTTTGTTGAGGATAATCTTTTACATATTTTTCAGCCTATACCCAGTATGTAGGACCAAATTATAAACATGATGGTTAATTAGCAAAAATAATATTTAAGCTCAAGCTCAAGTTGACACCACTCTATTTTTCTCTGTAAAATGAAGGGTCCAGTGCCAGTCTTAACTATGCAACATCAGTTAATTTTTTGAGACATTTTTATCTAGTTTACTTACCTATTATGTCTTTATGAGTCGTATTTTGAGTGACAGATGCTTTAGTGTCTTCATGCGGCTTAGCTAAAACAGAACGATCATGTGTTGCAATGAAAGCCGCCATTTTGCTTTACTTCTGCGTTAGTTACTATGGCAACGGAGAGCAGTTCAGATGAGAGGACCCTGGGACCGACGATTGAAAAATAACTGCATTCACAGCGAGCAGCGGATTTTCACAAAATTCAACATGGCGGACGCAACGCGGTTGTTGCTTGTCTCGTAGTTCAGACGTTCTGGGTTAAACCCTCCAAAGTGTTGATAGATCGTAATGGTGTCTATGCACGAGAATCTTGTGGCTATTCCTGGAGAGAGACTAGGTAGTTTGGAGCAATTTTCGTCGGGAAATGGGACGTACACTCGCCATGGATATGTTTACGCAAGTCTTGCAGGTTACAAGCAGTTACAAGAGCAGAAAAATGGAGAGGTATAAAGCTTACGTTCTCCCAAGATCAGTATATTGAACTTTAAAAGAGCCACCTCCAATTGCCCGTTTGAAGGAATCAGACTTAGCCGTTGGGGTCGTTCAGGGTGAATTTTAAAGACTGATTGCTGGTGGATGAATTTTTTGAGAACTTGTAGGTAGGACTTGAATCTGTCACCTAGAACGTAACCAAGGTGATCATGTCACCTTGAATCAGTGTCTTGACTGAAAGCAGAGGGTGGTGGTTTAGTGACCTGTTGACAGCAATGAATTTGATATACATATGTGACAGTAGACTGGCTTGAGTATTCTCCTTTCCACCTTTTAGAAACCTGTGATGTGTGTGATAAGAGAAGAAGAAAAGCACGTGGTACCAGAGGCTGATTCAGTTGTTACATGCAAGGTATTAATTTATCCTCACTGCATATCTTTGTCACATCACAGTGAACCAAGTTACAGGAGGAATCCATGACTTCTTTGGCAAAGATTTGCTGGGAGGTGGCTTGATGATGTGGTCACTGACACCAGGGGAGGTAGGAGGGGCAAAAAGTGCTTCTCACAGACAATCCCGTCAAACTGAGATTTTGCTCCATACCACCCAAATTTGTTGCAAAAGACCACGAAGGATCGTAATCAACCCTGATTGCTGAGAACTCTGGGATTGGTAGAACGCAGCAATGTTTCCGAGACGCCTTCATTATATGCACAGTGAGAATACATGTAGCACTCCAATAATACACTTAATATTGACTTTTTATCCAAGGAGTTCAATTTGAGTAATGAGGGTAAATTTATAAAAAGAGTGATCTGAAAGGACATATTATTGCTTTGAGTGAGAGCAAGTTTCACCTTCGCGAGGATTAGAGTTATTGAAAGTGAAATTGCAGCAGAAATATGGATCAAATCCAGGAAAAATCAATTTTAGTTCAAGTTAGCATGAGTTTTAAGTTACCAATGGTTCAAGTTACTTGGAGTCAGGTGTAATTGCTGTGCTGAATGATTTTGGAGTGCATCAGGTAAAATGTTTTTTAGCCTGCATGGACAAATTCCCTTCCCTTGCTTTGTGAATGAGAGGTGGTAACTCAGTGGTCTTGAGGCTACACTGATTAAAATAGCAGCCTAAGTTCAAACTGGTTGCTTTGTTGTTCAGAATGGTCTGCCTCGTCTCACATCACTTGACCAATCCTCTTCATGCATTGTGCAAACAAGGCCTTCACATCTAGTGTTTCCACTTTTCTTGGTGATTAGAGTTGCTGGGGTCCTCACTTTGCCCCGTGATTGCCATCAGCCCAGTGTTATCCTGTCGGCTGTGACCCCATGCATCATCGGGTCACTCCTAGGACCAGTCACAGTGTTCCCTTGATTAAGTGAATTTCTCCTGCTTCTGGTTTGTGTAATAATAAGGTTTTATGGGAGGGGGTTATCAGCCCTCAGCACAACCCCCAACCTGGAGGAACAGGTGACCACACTAAGTCTGGTCTCTACTCTTCAACCTTTTCAGCATGAGTGGGTCTACTTGGAGTCAAAGACTCCAACCAACATAGCTCTATGGGTCACTGAGACATGCAAACCCCTCCACCACAGAGTAAACTGTGACTAGACTTTCAAGTAGATGAAAATGGTGTAATTTTTCATAATCCTTCATGTGACACAATTAAACTTAATTGCATCCAATGTTGCGTTATCTTCCTCAGGTGATAAGTACAAATCCAAGGTTCTGCAAGGTTGCAATTCTTGGTGTGGAGTCAACTTCTTTGAAAGAAACTTTTAAAGGAACAATCAGAAAGGAAGATGTCAGAGCAACAGAAAAGGACAAAGTTGAAATGTACAAGTCATTCCGGCCTGGTGACATTGTATTAGCCCGAGTATTAACTTCTCACACTCAGACTTATCTTCTGTCAACAGCTGAAAATGAACTAGGGGTCGTGTTTGCCAAGAGTGAGGCTGGTAAGAAGGTTGTGTATATGAACTGCAAGCATAAGGGCTATATAGTAGTGATGATAAATATAGTTGAAATGAAAAAGTATTTTCTGCTTCCACACTTAATTATACAGTAGGTATCAAGTTGTGCTTTATATATTACAATAGCAAATTAACTGCAGTTTGCATCTAGTTAAGGATGCCATGTTTTTTGTGTTCCGAACAAGACAAAACATTTTTGATTTTAAAGATATATAACAACTAACTTAACAAGACTCTTGACATTAAGTTTATAGAAGTTTAATCTAAGAGTCGTCACATTCACAAAAAAAAAATAATAAGTAAAAGTCCTATCCAATTTACGAAGTCATTCGCGTGGCTCGTCTGTTGCGCGGTTAGTTTGTTACCCCATTTCTCACGGGGCGTAAACAAACCAATAACGTACGCGACAGACAAACCACGTGATCGACTTTGTAAACGCTAAAAGCCATGCAAGAGAGAAACCTCTGCTCACAGGGTAATCCAATTAAGTTGACACAAACAAAGTTATCCTGATTGATCAATAAATTGCTATCTACAATAACGAGATAAAGGAAAGAGAAAGGAGCGTCATTAAACAAGGTATTTTTTTATTGGGTGTAACCGTTAGGAGCTTGATTTTCTTTTTTGCTATTTTGGGGTTGGGGGTGGCAGTAAGCATTGGATTTGCCTTGGCGGAGACGAAATGCAACGCAAAAAAATGAAAAAATAGCAACAAAAAATAGTATAGTTAGTTGAGGGCAAACAGTGCCCATGAGTGCAGGCTCTTTTACAGTGTGTATGTTCTTTGTCCTATGTAGGAGCAGCAATGGTTCCTGTGAGTTGGTGTGAAATGCAATGTCCAAAAACAAAAGCAAAGGAACACAGGAAGGTCGCAAAGGTGCAGCAGGCGGCGTCTTAAAATGAACTCAAGCGATAATGATCAACATTATTCTTCAAAAACTAAAACTGATTTAATTTCTTCTCGCCGAAATAACACAATTTATCCACGTATTTGTCTGATTCGGATTTTAGAAGTTTTAGGTCTAAACTAATGTATTTAGTTTTATATGATTTTGGGAATTTTACTACGTTATACTTAAGTGTATAGCCAACTGAATAACAATAGCAATGTACCTAGCCTGCATCGCAGACACTCTGAAGGGAAAATAGTCGAACCACCATGAGCAGCGGCCAATCCAACACACCAAAAGTTTCTCAGTCAAAGCCTTACAGTTGGAACCTCTAGTAAACGACCACCTCCTGTAAGTGACCGCGACACTTTTTGGGCCTGACGGTCAATGATATTTTTCCATTGTTTTTAACCTCTTGTAAGCGACCACTTGACGCATTCTCTGCTCTCTATTTTGGCTGTGTGCACTATGTTACTTAGAATATACGAAGAACTTTAGTGACAACATGGAACTACACATATACTGGACCTCTTGTCGGAAGAGACCCCTGATGGTCGATTCTTGTAAACGACCACCTTCCGTAAGAGACCACTCAGTCTTTGCATTTTGGGTGGTCGCTTACGAATGCCAATGTAGGCAAAGTTTCCTACAGGTGAATTCTTAAGAAAGATATTCAAGTTTAAAGAGAGAAAGAAAAATTCGTCGTCGTATGTTCACGTTGTCGATAAAACGTGAAATTAGGCAATTCACGTCGTAGTCGTGCAGCGACGGCAAAGAAATATACAAAAAAACGTGATGCACGTGAAAGTTGTTACTTTGATACTCTAAACCTCTTGGGTTTTTGACGTTCTCGTTGGCGTCGCCGTATTGACATCTTAAACTCCCTAATGCGTGGGCCAGCTGCAACGCAGGCTAAAATGTGCCGTATTTATTTTGAAAAGGAAGTGAAGAACTACAGTAATTAACGTTGTTATATAACTCAGAAAGTAGTGTATTGTTTGAAACTGTAACACCCATACGCCCAGGTTATTTTTAATCTTTATTAAAAATAGAAATATACTTTTTTCCCAAGACTTTGAACGTTTACTGATATTTATAAGATACCTATGTGATATGTGGTCTAAAAATAACAGTCTAGTGCTCAAGGGAGATTGCGAGCGATAAAAAAAGTGTGAACAATTATAGCCCCCGTTGAAGGTTTGGGTTGCAAACCGAAATATCGGGTAAATATAAGTCACCACTTTATTTTTGTTTTATTTATTTATTTTTTCTACCACTCTTCCTGCCGTAAGGATCAGTTTTACTGTTTTAAATTTAAAATTTGGTTCCCAAGAGTTTACTCTTCCAGTTCTACTAAACATCCGGCGGTCCCTCACTTGTTTCTCGTTGTGGATTTGCCTTCTCAAGCGGTTAACGAGCACGGAGAACGGAAAAATAAAACGGGAAGAAAACTTAACTTGAACCCTAGCCCTATCAGTGACTTTATTTCCAATTCTCAGTTTTGTTCCCATTTTTTCATTTTCCCGCTCCCCGTGCTCTAAAGGGAGCTTGTAAGCTTAAAAGCAACCACGACGGCAACGGCAGAGAAGACGTCGCCAAAAATTGAATTCGCGCTGTTTGAAACTTCATTGCTCTTATCTCAACTCTTTTAATTGTCAAATGATGGCTTTTTTTTCAGGAGTTGAATTCTAAAGGGCCGTATCTGAGTTCACAAAAGTTCACGTCCTCCATAAAACGTGAAATCAGGAAGTTTCACGTCCTAGTCGTGCAACGATGACAAAGAAATGTACAAAAAAGCGTGATGCACGTGCATTGCTTTTTTGCCGTTCTCGTTGATGTCGCCGTCGTCGTTGCTTAAGTTCCCTCCGGTACGACGGAGTACCTGCAATAACATTGAAAATGGCCGTTTGGACATCCTTGATAGATCTTTAAAGACTTTGAGATGAGAGGGCAAAAAAGAACATCTTACCGCGAGAGACATGTAGAAAGTAGGGAGGGCATGATTGGAGGTTGAACTTAAATGTGAGATGTATTTGCAAAAGTCATAAGATGAAAAGGAAATTTATAAGTGACGTTTTTGGACTTTTGCAAAGTAACTAGCAGGATAAGTGCACAAAAATGTTTTCCCAGACCTGAGGCAGAGAGGGTATTGTTCAGTTGAACATGGCGGCACATCGTTGAGACTGATCATTAGACTGATCAAGATATCGAGCGTAGTATGGTCACTACTCTACCCACAGGTAGCCTGAAATAAAAAGTCCAACTGAGGTTTCCCTTAACAGTTGTGTAAAAGAAATTATTTAGCTGTTAAATTTAAAAATATATTCTTAAGAAGCGAAAGAAAAATGGATAGAATACTAACAGAGTCGCTAATGGAGTCTCTATCTAACACCATGTGGAGGTGGCAAGGGATGTATTGTGCATGATCAGTTGTTTAACCACATTGGGTACTTGGGCACTCAGTGTTTGGTTCCGTGTTGTTAAACGTTACGTTAAATAATTAGTCTTTTAGTGAACAATACACTCAAAAATTCACTTAAAAAAAGTATACTTAAATATTGTCGCAGATCTTATTCAGTTTTGAAGAAAAACGGTCGTAGAGAGCGACGTTGGGCTGGTTGCAAATCTAGGGATCTGGGCCGAGTTGTTCACAGCTGGATTAAGATTACCCAGGGTTAGTGCGAAATTTGAATTCAGATATGAAAGCTTAAAAATCATTTCAGTTTTAATTCTTTTTGACTTCAAGTTAATTATTGGAAGCTTTAAAAATAACAGAGAAAATTATCCGAGAACTGCTTTTGAACACAAGAAAAAGAAACCCGGGTTAATTTTAACCCCGGATTAAGCGCTAATCGGCCTTCGAACAACTGGGCGCAGGAATAAACACGGGAAGGGGTAGGTGGGCGGTTTCCCAGAAAGCTAAACTGATCCGTACAAAAGGAGGCTCTGCTCCTCGCAGTGTGAAGGTTGTCCATTACACACAAACAGACTCCAGCAGGGTGAAACAAATAAGATCATACGTAAGAATGTAAAATGTGAATTAACCTGAGATCAGGCCCAATTTGAGCGGTTCTCATACATTCTCTCGAAACGAAAATAGAGCCTGATCTCAGGTTAAATGTGAATCAAACAGAGTGTTCACTGTAAACCAGAAATCGGGTCAAGCGTACCAATGTCTTCTTCTCTCGGGTTTTCCTCCTCTCTTCCTCCCTACTTTCCGCGTCTCTAAATCACACCTCCGCGACTAAAGACCAGCCTTTTGCATACTGAGATACTTATATGAATAGACTTAAAATAATGTTGGAGACTGCGTTTGGTTCCATGTTGTATATATCCTATCCACCGTATGTTATGTCCCTTTTAAAAAAACAAATTTTGCGTGCAAAAAGTTTCGCGTGTGATGACTTAAACCACGCGGCCAAGGTAACCAACTGTGAAGCACGAATTGATAATATCAATTAAATAAGATTATGTCATGATCACGGAAGAAAAAGAAACACTCCTCAGACGGTTTAAATTTCTAATAGAGGCAAAAAGAAATCTATTAAATAGAAATTTGCAAACTTACATTAAAAAAATGAAAGCGAGTCGAAGAGAACTCGAGCTTCCGAACATCTTTTCCGACCCTCGTGCGACGAGGTATAAACCGCGTGTTTACATCGTTTCCATAATAATTTTGCAGATTATGACTTGGAATTAAATTCACAAAAGGTAAAGTCTGATAAAATACTATGTGTATTTGAACCTCAGTTGCATGGGCTGTTTTAGGGCTACATGTGGGGAGGCTTGTGCCCATACTAAGAAATCCCTACCCTGTGAACGGTTTACGCCATATTCAGGTGCATGTGGTTTTTTTTGCTTTATTTAAGGTTCTGTGGGTTCCGCGAAGTAGATATGCCGCGAAAATTTATCCGACGTCAGTATTCATAGACTATAATATAATTGAAAGTTGACTTATAGTTAATCTTATCGGCTTTTAGTTGCATACTATATCACCGGCATGCAAAGTGGACAGTGACAAGTTCTGCCAATGGGTGGCCATCCCACGAAAAACGCGAAACGAACTCTCGTTTATAGAGCGAGGTTAAGATTTTATTAGCTACGCCTAATTTGGCAGGGGCTCCACTCAAGAGTTGCTATGGACCCTACTAATCAGTCCCCCCCCCCCCCAACCCCACTAAAAAAAAACACTCGACAAGGCCCTGTCCCCCAACAAGGTTCGAAAAGTAGTGTGGTTTCTTTTACAATTCCTTCACGAAAGATTTACTTAAAAGGCCAACGGCTTTCCGTAATTGCTAAATGACGCGATCATCGTTTTAAAGACCGCAGCGGTCCCCCGAGGCTCGAATACGACAGCCATCGCGGTATTCTACAACCACTGGACAAATAAGGTGGCGTTAAGTATTTATAGGAATTTGCTATAATTCGGCCTGGTCTCGGATCGCGAACAAAAACGCCTTCCGGCCATTTTGGCAATCAGAATCAGGTGTGAAACTTCAGCACAATTAAATATTCTCAACTCTGTTTTTAAAATAGCATTGAATATATAACACAAACCGGCACACAACAAGAAAAGTTAGGTGAATAAAAAGTGAACACCGTGAAATGAATGACAACCTAGTTAGGGGCTCCGGCTGCGGCTGAGGTTTCCGCCATAAACAGCAGTTACCCTCGCGTGTCTCCCTCGCGCGCGCCCGTTCTTTCTTGCCCCCATTTATTTCCTAGCGCCTGCTACGCAGGCTAAACAGCAGTTTACTTAAATAAACAGGAACAACCCTAAAAAAACCAATGCATTAAATCATAATTCTTATGGTTTAAAAGTCTGTAATTTGGGAAATACCCAAAATACTTGAAAACATATTTAATCTTGGCACCAATTCGTTAAGAGGAACCGATATTCCGTCCCTACCTTAAATATCAACGATTTCCTATGACCTTAATTCCGGCTTTTAAAAAAAATGGAAGCCAAATCTTGGCCCGCACTTAAGAATCACTTTAGAACTTCTAAATTTGTCTTAAAATAATGTTTTTAATTCGTCTTTTCTGCTTATTCCTGTTTAAAAATAATTGTATTTTTTCCAGTGATTCTGCAGTTACTTACTTACTTACTTATTAATTACTTACTTGTAATATTAGCTCACAGAAATCAACAGAAATAGCTACCCTCATTAAACGTTTAATGTGTGTATGTATGTATGATAGGACTCTGGAAAAATGGCTGTAGGTCCTATGACGTACAAGAAAACTCGGAGTATTAGCCTGCCAAAAAAACAGCGCCTGCTAGGCAGTCTACGACCGTATGGACAATTGCAATGTTCAGCTAAGCTTTGATGATCCTGTTACAGTTTGATCCTACAGGAGGAGACTTCATTTGTAGTTTAAGAGCCAGGTACAGCCCAACGAGGAAAAGGGAAGTGCGAGGAAAAAACAAACCCCATCCTTCGCTTAAAAAAGAGTAAACGGCTACGCCTTAATTCAGTGCCACAATTTCACGCTTGAAATGATAAAGGCGTTTAAACGGGTGCTTATCCACAGCAAGCAGGTTTTTGACCTTGAACTGTTGACCACCATTAACGCTACAAGGACCCACCGGATACGAAGAAACTCAACAAGCCAATCAGAGCAAGTGAAAAAGGCTATTCACTTCCTTGCCATATTGGATTCGAGAAGAAGAAGTAGTTGCCTTTCGTGACTGTTAAACCACTTGATGAGCTTCGGTTAAAAGTCACTAGAAATAACACTGGGAGTTACCTAGCACCTCACCACTTTGACTACAGAATGAAGAGCCTTGAACCTGATAACCAATTGCTCGGTTCATATTGTATTTGAGTAGTCTGTTGTGAGAGAAAAATATAAAGCAAAGAATGTTCTTGACTTGTCAAACAAAAAAACACTTAAGCTTTGTTTTAAAGGAGGCTGAATACACGTTTTCAAGAGCCAAGGTTAGCGTGATTTGCCTAAAAATAATACATGGTATTCGTGTTTGTCATGGATCCCCCTAAGATTAGCTCACTGAGGAAAATCCAAGAGGCGAAAGAACACAAGTAACATTTTTAAAAAATAATCAATTCCCGTTGCTTACTAAAACTGAGCTAACAACAGTGTTCGATGATGTACGCAAGTCAACCTTGGACACTGATGGCAAGGAAAAGCCGGTCGAGCTCAAAACACAAAAAGACAAAATTATTTTATTTGACGATTGTAAGGGTAAAAGACAGCATGGTTTGCACAGCCACTAGTGTAGAAGCGGAAAATTTTACTCAGAATCCAAGTTGATTTTATCGATGTTTAATTGATTGACTTATTTTGACTGCCCAGTTAAATGTGCGCAAAAAAACAGCGATTAAAACTGCGCTAAAATAGGCAATTCGATTCACACTTCTTCTTTAAAAAGTTCAGTTATAGAGCTACCGTGAGTAAGCATTTTTTTTTTTTGGCGATATCGATTGCTTAATGACCTTCGTTTCACATCACTTGAGAAACGAGAATCGGCCCCGGTTCCATTAGTTCAAGAGGGTTCTCAGCCCAATACAATATCCGTTGAGTATATTGGCCTCACTGCTTTGGTGTGCGGGTTTTCCTAAGTAATAAAGTAAATCATAGTGAACATAAGGACAGCAGCAAATCTAAACAAACCAGGAAAACCTCGTCTGCGCTGATTGTCTGGCGCAAATGCCAGGTTGATCTGTCTCTAAGCAGGATGATTCCGTGACCCTCCAAATTTGTTCCTTGTCTGCGCTTAACCCCCTCCAAAAGGACGCCTGGAGGCGATTCAAGCGAGCAAGCTAAAAATATCGCTCAGTTTAACTACCACACAGGTTGTAAAACGAGCCAAAATCATTGAAACCGTAAGCAAATGACTGCAACTGTAAAAAAGAGCTAAGAAATGTCCTGAAAGGTGAGAGAAAATGATGGCTATACTGACTGTTGACAAACAAGACGAATTCAAAACGTTTGCGTGAGCAGTAGTTTGTATGATGACGCAGGTACTGATCCCACTCTTGAAACATCCATTCAGCCATGTAACCCAGTGTCTCAGGGAATCAAGAGCCAAAATATCACCCCCTCAGCTAAATTTGTAACTCTTCTTCAGGCTGAGCTCACGCTAGATACTTAAATGCAAATCAGGCCTAGATATAGCACCCAAAAACACGTCAACGAAGATCACTTTTTTCCAGAAACAGTGCCACGATGTTATATTTATGTTTCTTTCGCTGCGAATTTACGCCCGGATTTCAAGGGTTTTTAGAATTCTTGGTATAAACGGTTGATTACAAGCGGATTTGCGCTCGAGAGGTTCAAAAATTATTATGCAAATAACCCCAAAACACGTGGTTTGCCCCGGGCAAGGGTCTTTATTCTTGCCATACCAGCCACGCTTTTACTAAACACAAAAATGCAAGGCTTTTAGTTAGACATATCCGGTATAAACTCAGAGTCATCACTATCGCTCCTTGGAAAGCCACAAGGCAGTTTTTTGCTTCTAATTACCTCAAAACCTTTGACAGACATTTGTGTTTCAATTAGCGTGTATTAAACAATTTTGTTTAGTTTTTCACTTTTGGCAGCACTACCGAAGTTCGCCGTCTAAGGATAAACATAACATATTTTTTCGAAGCTTAGCAACCAAAAAGCATTAGAATTGCATATGAAGGGGGTTGCAGGGGTACACAGTAAAAAGAAGCGAGAATTTAGAGTATTGAAAACAGACAAGCAGTGTTATTTCGAGTACATGAATAGGAGAGGAGGAGCCGCTTTTTAGGGAGTTTTGTCTTCGATTATTAGCAAACAATGGCTAGCAATTCTAAAAGTGTAAACCTATCATCAACTAGTCTTTTCATGTTCAAGAGTTCGAACATTCCCTGACACATTATGAGCACATTAAGAGTAAGTTTTGCTTTTAAGAATTACTACGTCGATGCTGTAGAGCGCGCGCGACACTGGAAAATACCGCCCAGTAGTTCTCACTTGAGGCTCCACGCTTAAGTATTTACGAATACCTGACCATCATTTGTAGAATGGTAAACAGGACTACGACCGGCGCATTGCTGATTGTCGCCTTTCACCGAGGGTTCGTCCTCAGACGTACACACAGTATCGCAAAAAAGTTCAAGTGAATGCTGCTCGTGAATCACAGTTTAGACATTAAACTTCAGCTGTAGTAAGCAGCGGATTCAAGCCATGACTTGATAGTTGTCGGTGTTTCGGATCTACCAAAAGATATAGCTTTTTTTCATGGAATGGTTGATTGAAGTTTGAAAAAGCGCCACAAATTCTACCAGACATAAGCTAATATAACTTGGCGCTGGACTTTTGTACTGTTAGATACTGATAAGGCAGTATTTGCGCTCAGAATACGCCATCTTGACGCTTTAGGATCTCTTTTCCACTTGCACCAGCTTAAAGCGATGGCTCAATATCGTCTTGGTACCATTTAACATATGTCAAGGAGCTGGCACAGAAATCCTTGGCAAAGACACGCAGTCTAATTCAGTGTTTGAGCGTCTTTTATTAAATTTACAGGTAAAAAAATTCAAAGTTTGCCCACAAGATAAATAAATCCTCCATAGTGACGTGGTGTGCGGCGATATCTCGTCTCCCGGCTTAATATTGACTCACGAATAATTGTTTATTGTAAACTTAATACTGACAAGCATGGCAACATAGGCCGCTAAGTAAACTATGAAACACAAAAATTCGACCAAAGTTTCGTTCCACTGTGCTCTAACTAAAGTTAGAAATTTTCAGTTATTGGAACCAGACGACAGTTTTCCATTGACCTTTCTCTCTTCATTGCCCAGAAAGCAACTACAAGTCAGCTATTGTGAATTTTTGTGCGATCGAAGAATCTTAACGTTTCTTTATCATTTTGATTTCAATTTGACCAAGTTTCTTGCCTTTAGTCAGCAAGTGACTGACTGATAGGCGTTTGACGGGGATGCAGGAAATGACGCGAACACTTAAATGAATTAAAATTTCTTGTATTCTGTCTGTCCCACCTGCTCTTTCCAAAAAATGTATCTTTAATAGCATTGAACTAAACTGAATAAAGCACGTGCTAGCAGAAGAAAGTAAGTTATTCTTTCTTTATCTGATAAAATGTTCCTTTATAATTAAATATAAACGGGGAAAAATAGCGTTATGAAGTGTACACAGTATATTCTGGCAAAAGGCATTGCTGCGATAAAAAAAAAATACTATTTTAATTTCTTTCAAGTAGTTTAAATTTCAAAATAGAGTCTCCGAAAGACCATGTTATTACTCTAACTTAATCACTTAATGTTTAGGGGAGCTAACTTTTTCCAGGACAAAAATGGCGCACGTTCGATCTTGGTCATCAAGTAATGTCGCTTAACCGATACTCAATCGGTGAATAGTTTTATTTTAATAATTTTTTCATTATTTTTCTTAATACAATAAAAAATAAAAAAAGGAGAAGCTTCATAATGAACCTGCTTTCCGCACATCTATATTTTTGTTCTGTTTGAGGTGTAGTTCAATTAGACAGCATTCATTAACTTCAACGCCACTACTAACACATATAGCACTGAGGGTTGGGGCGCAAAAAGCTTGCAATTCAAAGAATGAAAAGGCAAAGCTTTTAGAATCGTCAAATAGGGGTTGTCTACAAAGAAAAGCTGTAGTTTTATTCATGAGGGGAAAGAAAAAGCATTATGTTCGTTTTATGTTTTAAGTGACGGGTTCCGGTGGCGAATTTCTTACATCTTTTGTGCTTTACATCGAACAAAGTACCGACGTCCGAGTGCTATAAGGTTTAAACGAAACGACTGTAAAACACAGGAAGAGAATTCCACCTTAACATTACACCAGGTGTTAAATACTCAATAAGAAGGCGGGAATCCCAGCATGACTGACTGTTGAGGTAAAATACACACCAAAGAACTTCAAATTTTTGGAGGAGGAGGAAAAAAAAATTCTTTGGCCTTCATCCTGATAGCTTGTTTCCGGCGTGTTTCATCGAGCGGAGAGTCGCGCTAAAATCCAACCGTGGTTGTAATCCCACGGTAGTAGTAAGATTTGAAAGAGCTTCATTGTTCGCGAGCTGGTTGGACTTTTAGGGCTTTTAGCATTGGTTTGAAGCGTTGCCCTGGCCATTGTGTTATTATCTGTTATTTTCTCACCTATTGTCAGAACCTTTCACGTTTTCCCTAATTTAACGCCTCTCTTTTAGGGCCTTTTCAAAGGGGCCTAAGTAGTTCAAATTTGCACTTTTGTTTCGTGTCGAGTCCAACGACACTGATTAAAACCGACTCGGAGAGAGATCACAGACCCTTCCACGCCACCTACAATATCCAATTTTAAAATTCCCCGAGGTGAATATGCAACTATTAAACCGCACTACTTGTAATTCGCCTATTTAAGCGACAGAATTTGTGAAACGCTGGTGATAGGAGGTGGAGTTCTATTGTAAATCTGTAAGCTTCCCTGTCATCCCAAACAGCAAATTTTCAGAATCAGGGGAACGCGTTTTATAATGTCTCACCCTGGAACTTTGGACTAAGATTTCCCTGATATAAGTGCGAGCACAATGAAGTCATGTTGTCTTGAATCTAATTGCTTGACAAATATTGACACAGAAAATTTTTATTCAATTTTTACATAACATACACAAATAAAAGGACTGTTTCGAAGGGCCAAACTGGCTAGCAAATTGTACCGTTCAAATATTAAATAAATGTGTTGATCGTTTAAAAGCCATCTGAAACTTATCCGTAAATAACAGCATGCCCTTTTCGAGGGTAGTTGTCCGTAAGACTCACTCTTGCATAAATAGATAGTATAATTCAATGAAGTTCCTTAAACGAGAGCCATGTTAGAAAACGTCAAAAAAAAATCTGTAAGACGAGATGTAAATACAGTTCAAGGGAAATTCTATTTACATCTTATATACTTTTTCATATAATTCTGGTGTCTATGTACAAAAGAACGCGGACGAGGTAGCGGTTGTTTCGTGACATTACCTAGTCTCAGTCAAGAGAGCAACGACCCGCTGCTGAGTCTCCAGAGAATCTAGCCAGCAAACCTTGTAAACTGTACAATCATTCATTTTTTAAGTAAACTCATCTTAAAATCAACTAAATAAAATCGCATTTCTTAATAAAATCTCTCTTTTATGATGAAAAAGTTTCATTCTTTTTCTTTTGCGTTAGCTCTTTAGCGATTGACTCCGGAATAAAATTTTACTCGAAAATTGTGTAACGGGTTACTGAGCGCGCTTGCATCACATTGAAGTTTTTTATTTTTCAGCTTTGATGGCCTCGATAACCTAAACAACTGGGTACTGTAGAAATGTCCAGGGACGTTTGTGATTTTATAGGCGTTGTACTCAATGCTTGTGATACCGGGTTGGGAATGTGCAGATCTTGTACCGGATCGACGGGTGAATTCTGTGAACCTGTTGATGGTTTCGTGTTCTTGCTGATCGCTTGAGAATTACATTTCTTCCATTTCATTCTTCTGTTTTGAAACCAAATTTTCACTTGCCTCTCTGTGAGATTTAACTGAGAAGCCATCTCGGCTCTTCTCTCCTTGGTAAGAAAATGATTAAAATGGAATTCTTTTTCTAGCTCGAGTAGTTGTTTGCGGGTGTAGGCTGTCCTCTTGCGCTTTCCCTCCGTTGGTCCCCTGTTCCACGCAGTTCCTGTAAAACAACCGCAAAGTACACCATTACAAACACGCGAGTGTAAAAACCACTAAGCGGAGGATTGCTCTCTAAAATGGGCGCAATCTTCATGTTAAATCACAGTTAAATGCTGACTAATGGCGATCGCTTATTAAGTACAGTTTTATGGCGCGTCAAGTATCGTCAGCAGTTAAATATCACGGTGCTGGGAACCTGTAAATATCGTCCGTGCGGTCACAAATTGTCGTCCGAGGACAAATTTTTAACAATTAGTCAAACTTAATGCCGAATTAGTGCTTGTAAACCACATAAGTTGTTTGTTATGCGATAAACATTTCACATAGTTAGGAGGGAAGGTAAGAGTTGGCCGCGAAGATGACTTGTACAACTGTGCGGCGAGTCAAGCTGATGAGCGAGCGAGCGAGTGAACGAGCTTAGCGCGAAAGAGGAAGTTATTGTTCAGTACTTACCTGTAGCATTTGAGCTGTGCCACCAATTTTCCGGCGAAGAAGTGCTTTTCAACCAAGCGTACTGATGGAAAGAACAGTTTTGACTGGCTTCTTGGGGCGAATAGTAGCTTTGATGATCCATATGTAACGAATTTGAGTTCTGACCTGTAATCGGTGGGTTTGCGGTGTATGGGGACGGCTCCGCGGTATATCCATTGACTTGACCGAGGTTTCCCTGCGGCATGGGTGACATAAAATTTGGCAACGGCGCTTGATTGTAATAATTTGGAGACTGCATACGGCAAGGAGAGTATGGAAAATCCAACGGTTGGTTATGCGCGGTGGTCTCTTTCCCTTGCAGGTTGCTACCAAAGAACGGATAATTCTGCGACTGCATCGCTCCGGTTGTCATCGTTGCCTTGTTGAAAAGATAAGCCTCTGGGTCGAGTGCGCGGAGGGTATTTATAAATTTGTTTTTTGTATTATAAATTATGTAGAACGCCAGACAAGCGTGACGCATGTCACCTGGGTAGAAACGTCTTGTAAACGCATTATTAAGTATTGAAAAGGCCTTAATTAACGTAAAAGCCTCAATACTGTACCTTGTATGCCGATGGGCGTTCTGAGGAAATTTGAGTGCCAGATCTAGGAATGAAATATAGAGAGCAATTCGCGAGAAATAAAAACAGAAAACTAGTTCAGATTTTTTTTTTTACTCAGAAATCGGTAAAATTCAAACAATCTTATTTTTCAAGTCCTTTGTTGGAGTCAATGAACACGATCAACAAAAAAGGAAATATTTAATTTTAATTTTGTCGCATTTGGTATTGGAATAGAACAACCAGTGGTAAAAAAAATTCCCGGTTGAACCAAGTCCGTCTTCGGAGTCCTTATTAGTTAAAAAGAAAAAAACAAAACAAAACAGAAAAAAACAGGATGAATTTAACATTTATTCTCTTCAACAGTCGTTTATCCTTTTGCCTTGTTGAGTTGACTAGCTTCATTTGAAAGCGCGGAATTTTGCTGTAGTCTTACAAAGTTGGAATAAACAGTCTCTCATTAATAGAATCTTGCTGAGATTTTGGTTGTTTGACGGCATCGTGTGCTTTGTTCGACAACGAGTACTTCCTGAACTTAACATCTGTCTAGCGCAAACATTGATAAAGTCCGGAGCGTTTTTATATCCCTCGCTTACGGGTTTTCCGGAAAACAAACACGCTTTGTTATCAGCGAAGGGTACAATTTCCACGGAGTTACGTCGACTGATCATGAAAGAACGAGTGCGGTACGCTTTCTTCTTAAGATAACCTAGCTCAACTGAATGCAAAGTGGAAATAACTTGTGTCCGAATTTGGGTTTTAATTTGTAGAGAGGTTTTAACCAGAGTATTGGTGAATTCAGCAATCGCGGATGAAATTGTTAGAGATAAGAAATTGAAACGCTACCAGCTGTGGTTTGAGACAGGTTTGTTTGATAAAAGCAAACTCGTAAAATCGTGTAAAATTTGTCCCGCGCGTTAATCAACGTTCACTTGTCGGATTCAACATACAATTTTGTTCTGGTTTGTTTGAAGGTGTTAACAAAGGGCCTCCCATTCCACCAAAGAATAAAAGCGCAAAACAATGAAGCTTATATTAGACTAATGAAAATCCTTTGCTGAATGCAAAGTGAAAACAAGATCGAAATGTGACCTTAACAGAAAAAGAAAAGGCAAGACCATTTTTGGTGATTTTGCAGCAAATGCACCCATTTCGTAATTTACCAGTCTCGCAAACGTCCCATTCTGGTTCTACATCAACATAAACTCTTAATTGCTTCCACAAACTGGAAGAAAATTCTCTGGTTATTGCCCGGAACATCTAAGAAAAATCAGGATACCAACTCTATTTTCCAAGTATTCTTTATTTCATTCAAACAAGGCTTCCGGGATATAAACAGTTGAAAGGGTTTTGACAGAATTAATGTGTCATGTCCTTAATTTATAACACTGTCCGCATAATAAAACTGTAAATCTCTTTAAATTTTGTTTTAATATTCACATTCTTCGCAGTAGGCGTTATTTGCTCTTGAGAAAAAGAAGTGTCAGTTTGCCATTGCTCCAAACGCAATACTAGAGTTGATGCACAGATTGAACATTACTTGAACACTAAGTAATTTGTCGGAGGTTCTCTCAGTAATATACCTGCCTAGCAGGTGTCTAAAAATGGTCATTTTCCTGATTGCGAACTACATATAGGGGTGTTTCAGAAGTATTTTGAATAATTTATCGCTTGACAAGCAAGTTTGATGAAAGGAAGGCGATACGGATTAATAAAATCACAGAATGTTCGAGTTAAAACAAATGCTGAAATGTTTTAACTTATATTACCATAACACCTGTAAGCCTACTTTCCCTTACCAGCGCCTGATTTCAATACGGCATCGACTAGGCATTTTGGCGCGCCGACCGACTCTCGGTTTTGAATTGCACAAACGTAGCTTGGTAGTGCTGTTTTTTCTTGTAAGAATTTTTGAAACAAAGAAATGTAGCTATTTGACGAAAAGAAAGAGAGGCGCCCTTTGCTTTGGTGTTAAAGTGCCTTTGATCCTTAGCATTCGCCGGAAATGTTGCGTGGCAGATCAAAGGGCGAACAGTAAGGGAACATGATTCAATATAGTAAGATGTTCTGTTCCCGCTAGCCATTCAACATCTCCTCCCTCCAATCAAGCAAACAATACACTTAGCAAATATCACGTATTTGTTAAGCAAATTAACCCTATGCGTTTGACCTTAAAATATCTCAACCAGGTTTCCAAAAAGAAAGTGTTCAAGGAAGCCTTCAAGAAAAACGTACGACGAATTATGTGGATTACACTGCTTTCAAGCACCAGAGGCCGTATTTGTTTATACAATGCAAACTAACCAAATTTCAGCTAGCGCGGGCCCAAATAGCTCTTAAATTGCTCTGTGGGGGTGACGTTTACTTTGCTTTTGTTATGCATATACCTGCAAGGAAAAATTTTATGTAATGAAGCATTGTGTTGCATGAAGGAGGTCGAGAACGACAAGAAATCACTGGAGACAAGACAAGTTTCTAATGTTACAGGCCAGAAAAATCACTTTTTACACAAAATCTCTTGCCAGCATGATGTTGAGATCTTTGGCTCTTTCTTGTACATTGCAATTTATTAAAAGCAAAATGATTTGTTTTTTCTGTTTGTTACTATCTCAAGTGTCAAAAAGGCTACTAAGATGAGGTTTACTATGGTGCTAACGGCCTGCCGCAATCGTGACTTGACATGATATCGAGTCATAAAAAGTTAAAATGAAGCTATGCTTGGTCGCGTTTGGTTAAAATGCACCCACACTATAAAACAAGCTATACACTTCAGTCTGCAACTAAGTATACAAAGCAATGACGAAGCGTAGTTATTTCTGAGAAAGTCATTAACATCCAGGGAAAAGTTGTTTGTAGAATTGCCATCAACCGTTGAGTCTGTATCATGTAAACGTGAAATGTAGTTGTAACTATTTCAGACTGTGGAAGAAATCTTATGGTGACCATTTAAATTACTTGTTGAGTCTGAACATAATCCCATTGGTGTGACCATTCAAATTAAGGAGACTCTGAGTTTTTTCTTTTATTCTTTTTCTTTTTTCCACGAGCTTAAAAATAGTATTCTTCAAGACTAGAAAGACAAATTTAGAAATACATATAAATTTGTTGCTGTCAAAAATTACCATGCAGTTAGACCGTTTCCATTCCAAAAAAATGTAGACTAACAATGCAAATGCCTAAATATAAAAATCTCAGGCGTTGATTCTACAAAAATAGCCAAGTAAATGGCTCTTGAAAGTCAGAAAAAGCTAGGGCGCTGCTACACATGAATGCTCTCTATATAACATGTCTACAAATAATAATACTATTTCTAAATTAATAATGTGAGCTCCCCAAAATATAGACAATGTTAATTTTACAGCTAAACTTGAGCCGATTATTTTTACCACCCTTGGGGGGGTTTAAGTAATGCTTGGTAACTTTAAAAATCGCTTATTAAAATGCCTGGTACAGAAAGCTAAGGAAGGAGCTAAGTAACTAAGTAAGGAATGTCCAATACATCGTTGCTTTCAGCTTGAAAAGTAAAGATCGAAAGGGAAGTCTACTGTTCACGTTAGTTTATAAAAAGCAGCATGAAAAACAAGTATTTAAGAAAACTGTTCTTGGGAAACGCCTTTCCGTAGCACTTCATGAACCCTTCCACAAGAGCTGTGTATCCTTAGTTTTCAGTTAAGTACGAATTAATGATCGTAAAAGTATCAGCTAGGATGAAGAAACAAATATCGCTGTTTTGCTGGGGATTTTTGGCTCCCTGAATTTATTACTTGAATTATGTCTCCGTGACATTTTACGTTGTACTTTATAGGGGACTGTGTTCCTTATCGGTCTCTAAAGATTTATGTACCTGGTTGTTAAAAAAATATGTTGGTATATGAATACGTTTGTGTCTCAGGAGCGGTGAAAACTCTCATTAGTCTCGCCCTGCCGGTATCGGGTCGTTTAACGACAAAACAAAATCAATCACGATGTCTCAGTGCGTTTATATCAAAAGCCAGAATGAGTAGTCGGCCAGACCGGTCGCATTGACAATGAAGTACCCCTTTTTATTCCGAGAGTCTTCGCTAAAATGGCCCAACACTGCTGCGCATATTATTTAAAATAAAAAGATCTAGCTGGAAAGTTCTAATTAATAGTGGAATTCTCCTTTTAAATGAGCTGGTTTGGCCTGCCAGTTCTGACTAAAAGAAAGTGATCTAAGTTCACAAATCTAGTTATCAAAATATGCGGGGTTGTTTTTTTTTATTCCCCGCAAGTTTTCCTTTTTTACAGTAGGTTGTATCTCACTATTTTCAGTTATACTGTTCTTATCTGTGATACTATCACTTCAGGGAAAGCAGCTCAACACCCGGCTACTGTAAAGATGCGGGTAAAACGATTTTGTAGTAGGGGCGCCTCTGGTATACGTT
This sequence comes from Porites rus, assembly GCA_964035705.1. Taxonomy (NCBI): domain Eukaryota; kingdom Metazoa; phylum Cnidaria; class Anthozoa; order Scleractinia; family Poritidae; genus Porites; species Porites rus. The sequence goes on along the minus strand of OZ037996.1, from coordinate 7,471,358 downwards.
TAACCAAAATATATTTCTTTTCTCTTCTTGTTGAACTTTGACGAATATAAACTAATTAGAAAAAACTATCTTCTCTCGTTCATCGTTCAAGGTATGCTTTTTTAAGTTCATATAGACACTGCTATATAAGCCGGAGTGTCTGTGGCAAGATTAGGTTTGCTTTATCATTTAGTAAACGGCCATAACTTTTCTCACCGTAGCAATTTTCACATGTTTTCACTGTAAAAAGATAAATTTAAACAGTACGATTACTGTTGAACACGTTATAATATAATTACATAGTACGTTTTAACAATCAAATATGGGGATTTACATCAATTATACAGAACGAAACAGACTAGCCAATAAAAAGACATCACTTTTTACAGGTTTGTAACAAACAGATGTTTTTAATGCCCAAAACATACCTTTTAAGCTGTGATTTCTTAATTTTTCTCTCTTCTAAAGCCTATAAAGGGACCGACGACTACGTTTAAAAGTTTATAAAATAATTGTCCCCAATTGAAAGCGATGCATTTTGTAGAAATGCTAAACTAGTGCCCTACTTAAGTGCTTCGTAAAATGAAAGAAGTGAAATCAGTTGAATGTAAAATAAAGTGCCTCTGAATTAAGTAAGTGAACCCTCAATTTAGGTGACAATTTTACTAACACTTTTAGTGCTATAAAAACACAATGGCTGGATCTTTAGTAGTATTTTATTGTCTTACCGTTTACAATGTCAAAACAATTTTATGAGAACGATCGGCAATAACCTCCACGAAGAAACCTCCACCAAAGAACCTCTGCAATAATTGATAGCCAGATTTTTAAGAAGGATTCCGTAACAGTGAAAATATCAGAGACGATAGACGAAATTTGGAGAAAACCTTGTTTCTTTATTAGCACAAAAAAATCTTTGCCTGAGGCATCAGTTTATTTCTACAAAAAGATCGCTTTAGCACAGGTCAAAGTAAAACAATAACCTTTTACAACCTGTTTTGACTTTTATCAATAATAAAACTGCAAAATAACACTTCTTCAGTGCAAATTTGAAGATAAAATTGGTCGCCTGCAGTTCTGTATTTGTAAGGCAAAATACAAATATTCCGGTTCTTTTGTCTAAATTTTATTAAGCGACAACATGTGATAGCTTTCATTCCCCGAGAATTTTGCGGCATCATTTCCACTCAGACTGAGCGTAGAATTTGATTCAGAAAACATTTTTAAAAAACTACTATATATTTTTTAGTCTTAACTGTAATGACAAAGTTGGCCCAGCTTAAACCCTACGCTACATATCGTATAGTCGTTGGACAGATTTTATTTAACGCTCTTTAATCAAACGATTGTGCTTTTTGCAGCCACAGCCATAAATTAAAAATTAAGAATCGACACTAGCTCCGACAGAAAATGAAATGATTTATGATTCATTTACTGACTGAGTTATAGCTCCATAAAACTGCAGTTACCCTAAATACTAATGAGAGGTTCCTGAACATCCTAAGATTAATGAAGGTTTTATTGCCGTAAAATTCAATACCAACAATAACATTAAGCTTTGCACCGACTGTTTAAGTACTTCTTATCTTCTTTTCCTTTTCATATTTTAATTTATTGTGGACTTTTATATTTATTTTCTCAGTGCAGCTGGCGGTAAGGGGAGATCGGTTTAATTAACAGAAATCAAATCCTCCATCGGTTGTCTTTACAAGTATTGTTTGTGTAAAGCAATTGCTGTTTTACGACATATACATTCAATTTCACACCCTTCAGGTATACTAAACTGTAATCGGCGCATGCATAGCCTCAGGGTGATCTATTTTATTAATTGCGCTCCTTTTCCTTATCTTCGGTGCCAAGTCCTAATTATAGGTACGCGCTTGGCGCTACCTAAGTCATGAGTTAAACTAAGTTTGTATAAAATCATATGGCTGATCGTATTAAGATAGTGGCCGAAAATTTGATTCAAATTAAACAACCCAGGACACTTGACCAAATGTTGCGATTATTCCTGCCAATAAATTTATGGTAAAACTTATACAATAATGGGAAGAATTCAACTTTGTGAAGAAAAAAAATTCAACCACCATATAGAGAGAATTGAAAAACAATGTTTGTAGAAGCAACAAACCGTTTTACCCAAACCCTAAATGTCGAACGTATTGACAGTAAATAAAAGTGCATTAAGGTTTTGAAATTCTATGTAGGATATCAGTCTTGGTCTAGAAAGTATATGTTTAATCTCGTTAGCACTATGTCAGAAGGATCGATGATGTATATAATCTTATATGGTGCTACGAACAAGAACTTATGCCCATTAACAATTGAGAAAATGCTCAGATCGTTTTAATTTTCAGACCAGTCCGTTTGTACTAGCGAACGTAGACCCCTTGGTGACGCCGAAAGTGAACAAGGTTAAAAACAATTCATCAACATAATGTGGAATCGCAGCCCAAGACTGTCTTTCATTAAATAATCACACGTTGGTGCAGTAATTTTAGAAACACTTTGTGCAGTAAACATAAACAGTACAAGCACTGCTAAGAAAAATTAATTCAGTGGTTGCAATTCAGAACTAAGTTAGACGATCCGTAGACACAAAAGTAAGCACCGCCTTGATCAGCGTAAAAAAACAGTACGAAAGGAAAGCTCTGCTCGGCAGTTTAATAGAATGGTCGTACTTCTGTAGAATTTCATCTACAGACTTAAAACATGGAGCCACTTAATACAACAAGAAATGTTGTAGCTCGATGACTATACGTTAGGATTTTACCTTTAAACTTAAAGAGAGTCAACCTGTATATATTGAAAAAACTGTGTTATAGGGAAGTCATGTTAAATGGTTTTCGCATAAATAAAAATCATAACTCAGGGATTATTCTCACATTCAAAATCTAGCAAAATACAATTCTGTAGAAGGTTCAGTTCAAGAAATTATCTGAGTTTGGCTTAAAGAAGCTTTTTATGGTGTAGATGTTGTTCTGGCATTTTGAATTACCAAGGAAATAAAAGATCTTTAGGTACAGTTCCAAAATGTTGGGATTATCCTGGAATTTTCACTTTCGTTAATCTTTAGGTTGAAAGAGTTACTGAAGATCTTCAGCAGTGTTTTCTTGCAATGTCATTAATGACTTCTTAGTATTATTTTTCACCATAAAATATAACGTGTTTTTATCACTTCGTATATTCGTCGCTCGTGGTAGTTTTACGTTGAACATAGTAGTATCAGACTGTTGCCACCTGCCCTCAGAAATATTATATTGCTTTTTACATAATTAAAGAGCCCTTAAGAGAACGGAACCAAATGCACAGTTAGAAAGAAGTTTTTTGGGGGAAACGTTTTCCTTCTGTTTCAATCAAGGCGCTTTTTCAAATGAATTTGAAGTAATTTATCGAAGGAACGCTGAAATAACATTCACCCATACTACTAAGAGAACTCCACGTACACTTTTAACACTTGGGCCTCTGAAGTCACCCTCCGAAGTAGTATTCAGTCGTGGATAAGCTTGAAGCTTGCTTCCAAAATTTAGAAAAAGAAAAAAAGTGGCATTTTTTCAGCTGAATATGTATTATGCGAGTAAAAAATGCGAAAGCTAAAGTTTCACATCTGGCCTTTATAGAAGTCTTTCCTTAGTTTCGTGTTAACTCGTTGGAAAATGAAAAAAGAGCTGACATAATTGCTTGCTTGTTAACATAAGAATTTTAATCCACTCACTTATGGTTGAAAAATACGGTCTTCTTTTACTTTTCGTCAAGGTCAGTTTTTGTGGCTTCAAGAGTATACAAGTGAACAAAAAATAGTAGTTTGAAATTCACTTACAGTACATTTAACTAGCAACTATGGTATTTAAAAGACAATAAAACAATAAATGTAGATAAAAGAATTGGTTCTGTTATGCATTGATTTTGGGGTTTCTTTCTTATTTATCTCTTATAAATGGCACAAGGAACACAGCATCATAAGCAAAGAGCTTGAAAATCATTATCCGCACTGAGTACAATACATTAATTTGAAAATTGTTCGAGCTATTCATTAACCACTTTACGTGAGGTTTCTGCTGTATCCGCAATCAGCAAATTCAAAAGATGAGCAGTGGAGAAACAATATAACCGGAATTACTAAGGGCAACCTGACAGATTGCTTGAAAATGAAGGCGCCATTTTATTAGGCTCTTTAGTCACTTAAAATTCAACCCTTTTTAGTAGTTTTCTTTCATTTTATAAAACTGAAAGCGGGCGAGGGCAAAAGGCAGGACTACATTTGTTCTTAAAGTGAACTGATTGAGTTGTCTTGGGTTGTGTTATTGGGAAGAGCTGCATCTCTGGAAATAGATTTTGTGGTAGTTTCCCTTTCTTTAAACTTAAAACGATTGCTGTAACTGAACGAACAGTTCTTGGGTACTCTTGTCTCAAAACTGTTGTCCTTTAAGACATCTGAATAATTACGAGGTAAAATGTACGTAATCGCGATTTGAGGACTGATCAAAATCACAAAAGCAAAAACTAGCAAAGCACTTCGATGCACGTCAGCCGTACGTACGTTAATGCGAATAGCTTTTTCGTAAATAAAACAATACTTTGAAGGAAACAAAAGCTGAAACAGCACTACTTGATCCAGCATCTTAAAGTTCCTACTTTTACTCAAGGGCACCGCTTCTAAATTTTCTAAGAAATTGATCAGAATTTAAGGTAGCTAAAATAACGCACTGACATGAAATAAAACTACATAGCGGTACTTAAGTAAAATAATAGCAACAACAAAGACCAGAACAGTGGGTCATTGACGGGGGGATTTTATTCCACAGAAACGATTTTGTCTTTCAAAAACCTGTTAAACAGTGATGCTAACTACTGACAAAGAAAGCCTCGGCTTGAGCCCCGTGAACCTACGCGAGGTTCAATAAATTCTTCCGAGGTAGTTGCCTGTATAAATCTCAAAACACCGTCCTATTTCTTCTTTCGATCTAAGCCGAATCAATCCTGGCAATTCAGCATTCCAATTTGAAAGGGTTAATACAAATTGAATAGATTCGATTGTCTTACTCACCGGACGCATTTCAGTCTTGGTTTTGGTACCGTGGAGGTAGTTCGTGCTAAAAGCGGCAGCCACACACCAAACATCCTTAAAGAAACTGATTATTGAGAAGTTTCAGCGCTTGCTTCTGAAAGGCGCGTTATGTTCTTTCAAAATAACAAATCCCACAACTTGGCTGACATGCAAATGGAAGCGATCTTTTTCCAGCAACTTTTAGAAGAATGAAATGATTCGATGGCACACCGCAGACAAATTGTTTCTTCGACTTTGTTTCGAATCTTTTCTTCTCTGACTTTTAAAAAGTAACATTGTAACAAGATGAAAAATGAGTGATTTGTGTCCGTTCGTTCTATTTATACTGTATTTCTCAAGTGTCGTATGCGATACGCCTTATATTAGACTCAAAGTCATTTCTCTGTGACAAATATCCTCAAAAGAAGCAGTTATAGCAGCATTTGTCGCAATCACCAAGTCATTATGTCGGTTTTATTGGTGATAGAACGGTGACTTAAAGAGCCACAAATACAGTAAAATTGCTTTCATGCTGTAAGATTATCCTTTAACATCAAATAATGAAGAATATGTTCGGTTTTATGACAATAAAAGTGTGGGTTTTATCTATACAAAAATCAGGGCCGGTATTGGTCGTTCCCTTATTTCACCACATCTCGGTAACAAATTATCCCAAAGCCATCACGAGAAATTTATTTGTCTCCGCGAATACGCTTCTCCACATGCAAAAAATCATTTGTTGAGGATACGGTGTTCAAGCCAGAAATAAAGTCTTTAACGTATGACCTTTCAGCTATAGAACTCTTCACCTTGTCAGTGTTTTTGTTCAGCCACGTTCTAACTTTTGATCCTATTGAGCCCTTTCGTGCGACCATTCAGAAGCCATTGATCACCACTATATTGTGGTACTGTTTTTCATGCTGTACAAACTCATTAAAACTTTAGCGTAAATGAAATCGTCTAGCAATTTAAATGAAAGCTGGTGACCAAGCAAGTAGTGCTGTGTATATTGCACTGTACGCTGTACAACTGTAATAAACTAAAAACCCGCGACTAAGAACCTGGTTTTTTAGAACCTCAGTGTTATGCTAAAATTTGCCAGTAAAGCCCCCTCTATACAAGAAAATATTTAGCCTAAAATTTGAAACTGAACAGGTTCTTATTTTTTATAATCTGTACAAAAAATTCTGAACAATTAGGCAAATATGTCAACATTCAGGATCCTCGTAGGAGACATAGGTGCCTTATCACTCCAACTGCAATGTAATGAATGCAGTCTATTTTACATAGGGAAAAAGCTGAATACCACCAAAGGCTCTTAGCTAAAATGTATTTTTTTCCTTCAAAAAATGAGAACCTATTTAAGAATGTGAATAGCCTAAATTTGCGCTCAGTCCCATTTATATAAGAACCGATTAAGGCTATCTTGGGAAAATGTAGGTTCTCAGTCGCGAGTTTTTACTGTAATATTGATGAAACTCTGTTAGTGACAAGTGAACTTTATCTTGGTACTGATTATCATGCTATACCAGGAGCATGAAGATAGAATTCTAGTCTTTCCTTTTCAACTAAATCGCAGCTAGCCATACTATCCCCAGATACTGTGTATAATGCTGGACAAGGTAGTTCTATCTCTTGACTGAGTAAGTTCTTCTCTGACTATAGGTGGTTTTCACGTTACGTCATCGCCGCCATGATGGTGGACAATAAACAAAAGATCGCTCATTGGCTCGCTTTGTTTGTCCACCAGCATTTGTTCATTTCACCATTGTTATTTGTGTCTCCCGAGATTGCATGAAAACCACCTTTAAGTTTTATCTCATTGTGCCTTCAATGCTCACGACAAGTGTTGGAAATTGAAAGACTTGTAGCGTTAGTGAAAAGGCCCTCAAACGGTACAGGGCAGCTTTCAGACAGGCTAGCAGTGATTTGCTTCAAAAGGGAAAAGATGTAAATGATTACCAGATAACTGGAAGTTGAGGTGAAAAGACAACACCCTTAATCACAATTTTTAATGTTTCAATGTTTAAAAATAGTTTCTCAACTACTGGCAAGTCAGGGGATTCCCCGACTTGGTCTGAAGGTCCTCTGTTGTATAGAAACTGACAAAACCCATCTTTAATAATCCACTTTAGCTATAATATAGATTCGTTTCGTTTTAAACCCCTTTTATAAAATGCGAATGAACTACATTCAAGTCTAATGTACGTGAAGTATCTGTCAGAATTTGTCTTTGTAATGAAGGTTACCGCTGGAGATAGCCGAGTTCTTGCCAACAACAGCCATAATAAAGACAAGAAAATTAGAGCAATTCGTGTCAGAAATGCGAGTTACAGGCTTTGAATGACTTAAGAGCATGAGCAAAAAGACTTTTCACAACACTTTGACCTATACAAAAACAACCTGAAGGCATCCTGGAAGTTCATTGGTATGTTAGTTAAGCGCAACTCAAAGGAACAAACTCCAATATCGAAAATTATACCCAAACATTCGACTTTATACTAATAAGGCTGAGATTGCTGATCAATTAAACAAGCATTTTGTCAATATGGGTCCTAACCTGGCTTTAAAAATTAAAAATTTTGAAGAAGGTCCAACACAATTCATAAGATCGACTTCGGCAGCTAGCTTTGTTATGTCCAATATACGTTACTGAAACCCAAGTATGTTAACTATTTGAATGTTTGAATGATCATAAGTCATCCTTAGATATTGCAAATAAGTTGATGAAAATAGCGGCTCAGTCATTATTAGTACCCTAAACATGTATTTATAACCAGTCTATTGAAACTGGTATTGTTCCTGATGTTTTAAACGTCTTGGTATTAACCAGACAAAAGGTCTCCGAAGCAACCTCTTTACGTATACTAGAGGGAGTCCTGGTCCCTATCAGCTCTTAGCAGTTCTAGGTTCTTAAATTGAGACAATATGTAAGCTAAAAACATGCTGCCTTATACAATGGATAAGGAATGAAACTGATAGCATTACAGATATCTTCCTTGAAGTCCTGACTCCAGCATCCAGTATGGACAATTAAAATACAAATTAATACAAGTTTGCTAGTAAACTGAATTTTTTTAAGCTAAGAGTATCCACCAATTTAGGTGAAATGTCTTTTAAATTTTCTGGTTCAAAAATCTGGGAAACTGTGCCACTTGGTCCCAAATGTCTACCATATAATAAATTTAAGAAGAATGGAAATACTATCTTTTAATCAAACAAACTTGATCTTACCCTTACTTTGCATGCTTTTTCATCACTGATGTAATTTAAGTTATTTTTCGCTCTTCTTTTTTTGCTGCCATTTATCTGAACGTGATGGTGTCCGACTAAAAAGCTCTTGGTCGTTTGGACACTGCCCACATATGAACATTATCTCTTTTTAGCCTAATGATTACTTAGTATCCATTTTGTTTCCTTGTACTTGTATATAACTTGTGTAAATGTCTTATATAGTGAACAATAAAGAATTGAATTGAATTGAATCGAAGTAAAGAGGTGAAGTTAAGAATAGTACATTTGGAGCTGTTACACTTAAAACATCACCGATAAGATCTGGACTGGTTTCCATGAGTAAAATTTTGGAAAATTAAAGATAAGTTCTCGAAGAATGTTTTAAGCTCTTACAAATATTTTAAGCGGTTTGAACTCAGGAATTTCGGTAACGTGACCACCTGGATACAAGTGATCACGAGCCTCCCCTAAATCAACCCTATTTTACAACGGTGGCACTCAACAGTCGTTGTGGACTGACAACCTGTGGCCCTCGAATCGTGAGCGAACTGGAATGCTACTTTTAGGGAGGGAGAGGAATCCGAAAACTTGGCAAAAAACCAGAGAGAAGGGCCAAGAATCATAAACGAAGGGTCCGAGAAGAAAACCTGCACTTTTGTTAGAGATAAGCGACGACCACAAACGTACTCAGCTTTATACCACCCCTGTTACATCACTGACAGATCAGTGGACACTGCTGCAATGTTACGTAATACAGTCAAACCCCTGAGGGGGCAATAGAAAATGTCGGTATTAAAGGGGTGTTCGTATCAAGCGTGCCACCTTTTTTTGAACAAACTGCTAAAGAAACAAAACAAGACATAAGCATCATCAATTACTTTTACCCTCAAAAAGGAAAGGTTTATTTCAGAACACAGTTGACATTCACCAAGAGCCTGAGTCTAAGCATTAGCGATGAGAATCTGTTGAATGGGTAAGAAACTAGTGTCTGTTGTCTGCATTAACCCTTTGAGCCCTAAGATCCACGTACAAATTCTCCAGACTTATCTCCATACATTTCTTTTTAAGAATAGTTGAGAGAATTTGGTTTAAGATCAAAGCGTTCTCCCTTTGGTAATCAATTTAGTAATTCGCATAACCCTTACTCTTGATGATCTGCTGATGTTGTTAGGAGAAAATTGATGTTGGTCACTCTTGCGGCCTAAAGGGTAACGCGTGTCCGTAAAAATGTAAGAGCATTTCCCGGGTTCAAATAAAAGCGGGGTTCGACTGCGGTTACAGCACTCAACGAATGGAAATGGGTTTATTACTTACGAAAGATGATTACAAAGGATCCTGTCACTTCAAATCAACAAACACCTTGCAGCACTTCTTTGATCAGAAGTTCACTTTATACCGTATTAAATTCGTTATGAGATCTTAAGGCATTACATTTTATAAAGTCATTACGTTAGTCACTAGAGCTGTGGAAAAGGGCGAGAGCCGCTATTCATTGTTTCTGAATTAAGCCACCGCACTATCATGTCCTTTTTGTTGTTACACGAGTATTCATCTTCTTCTGCGTACCCTAGTTCGTGGCATATAAGCGCCTCTTGAGTCAAGCCTTTTCGGCAAACAAGTTGCCTTGGGTTTCGATTCAAGGTACACTTCTCATCGTTAATAACTAGACTGTGCGTATTCGTTGAAATGCTATTATTGGTCAAGCCCGTTAAAGGTCTTTGCCTCGGTCCATTTTCCCCGGAGTGATTTGTTTTGGCAAAAGAGCGATCCGCAGACGGGTTTTCACAAATCATGATTGGACATATGGGGGCATTTGATTCTTGCTTTCGTGGACTCCTCTGCTGCCTAAGCATTTCGTTGTCTTCTCCTCGTAAAGACAGAGTGCGCGCCCTCGGTCTCTGCAAAGGGAGCTTTGGAAATACGCTCTTAATTGGTGGTAATTCTGCTGGTGCGCTGGTACGACGCGCCAGTTTAGCGATTCGAGTTTCGTTCCTCTCATTATTTGTGTCGTTCTCGGTGATACTGGTTTCCTTAGCACTTTTCTGGACGCTTTCTCTCTTGAAAACCGCATACGATAAATCTCTTCTTTTTGTCAACAAGGGTTGTTTTGCAAAAACACGGCCTGAGTGTTCTTTGTTATCCATTTAAGTATGAATATCTCTAGTCCCTCAATGGTGGAATAGTTCAATCAAGTTTCGTTTGTAAGAGTTGAACAACTTTAACAGTTCTCGCGCTACTGTAAGGTTCGCATAAGAGGACGATCGACGCAGTGAGCAACACCGGCTTTTCGTTTTGAATTAAACCACATTCTTTTCATGAAGGTGTTTGTTTAGTGGAGCCGATTAAGAACGTCGGCTATTCAATTGTACACAAAACAATTACCTTCTGTACACAAAAAATAACGATGAACATGACATTCTCATAAATGTACATGTTTTGCTTATTTTCACGCATAACTATAAACATCAGGTTTGTTAAGAAAAGTTAAACCGATTAGCACTTAAACAACGAGCAGTTAATGGTTTGGCAAAAGAGATTACTTCGCTGCACTTCACAATTAAATTCCCTTTTTACGCCCGTTGTACTCAAATTCTACAAACATAGCTACGAATAATCGGGCACCTTACATCGATTAACTTCACAGGAAAACACGAGTTTGTCAGGCAAGAAGAATCAACACATATAGAGGGTTAAAAATGAATCTGGTAAAAGAATTGCGCTGTTACACTCTGAAGAAAAGTACATTAGAAGTTAAACTAAAAATAAAAGTCGATCTTTTTCATTACATGCAAATTATAAATCCTTCGGGGAATGAAAAAACATGTAAATACCGAAGCATGCTTAAAGAAGAAAAAAGACATAAGGATATGACCACTGTTTAAAAAACAATCCTCTCGTTGCGACTTTTGGTACAAACATCTTAAAATGCTTTTCTAGAAATATACAGTAACGATTAGCTGAACGTTTGGTAGTTTTTTTAAAATCTTAAGCCCTACCTTTTCCAGTAATTGTATTTAATTGTGTTTGTACAGTACAAATACGAAGAAGTTATTAACCTTGATTAGTTCCCGTGTTAAACAATTCAAGAAAGTATGTAAACAAGCTAGTATATAGTGATCGAAAACTCACAGATATAAATGCCAATGTTGAGACGAAACACAAGCACCAAAGCGGCAGAAGCGGTCGTAAGACGTTTGCGATCGAGATAGTTCTTAACTACAAACTAGCTGACTTTCCCTGCCACCAGTTACCGACGACAATAGTGAAGTCAGGGAATAGATCTACATTTCAATAGGGTAAAATTGTACATCTTGTACACAGGCAATGGAACCACGACTCAAATATTCAAGGATTTTGACTACCAATTTGGTAATTTTGCAGAAGACCGTTCATCTAGCCTACTGCTTATATTAATAACATTTTTCGTATAGAACTTAATTTCTGTAACAGTAAGCCATAAAATATTAAGTAACGTGAATAAATGCACACAAGGGAAACAGAAATAGAAACTGAACAAAAGAAAAGAAAAGAAAACTTGCAAAAAAATGGTCGTTCTCAAATTCTACAACAGTTTGATTCTTAGCGAGACCTAGATAAATTGACAAAAAGAAAACGTAAAATGCAAACAACTCACCTAATCATTTTTCATCTTTTTCTTTCCATGAAAATGGCGTATAAAAACGACAAACAACAATGTGACAAACCCCATTCCAGTACAGGCCCGTACAATGTCATTAACTGGAAAGGGTAAGGGTGTGTCAACAACATATACCATAAATTCGTCGGTCAAAGCACAGAATGTGTAGTTACTCTGCACAACATGAGCACGAAAGTGGTATAAACCCGAGCCTTCAAACTGTATAGAACTATTCAGGTCTTGACTCAGCACTGGTGAAGAGATTTCTGAGAATGTTAACTCGCTAGGTGAGATTATCATGAAATCCTTCCTTTGATTTAGTTCTTCGAGATAAAATGGAAAGCTCAGAGGATCCGTATCTCTGCTTTCTTGTAAAAGAACGAAACGCGGAGTGAGAGTTTCACTAAACATCATACTATACACGGTATCTATACAATCGGAGTGCATTACCAGTGAAGACCCTCTCATTTCGTCAGTACAGCCACACTCAGAACGATATTGTTTCCCTTTGCATTGTTTATAACGTAGCGTATTCCGTGTTACGGCGTATGTGGTTTTATAGAGCGGTTTCCGTGGATCGACATTATACGTATTTTCAGACATCGGTATTGCTTTACCCCTGGAGGAGGGAGCTCTGTAGTTAAATGGCAGCTTCATGTTCCGCAGGATTCCTTTAGAGTCGGTGACTTCTCCGTTCAAGAAGTCATTCAAAGAGAACAACACTGGGTACAGAAAACGTAACTTTTTAGACGGCGGACAGCCTCCGTGCACTGTGTATGACGCCTCCTTGCATAACAGAGAAGCAGTTTGATGAAGTCTCACAGAAACCGATGATATCCCACTAATAAATGGTCTCTTTGTTAGAGTAACATGCAAGGTATGGTTCATGTTGAAGAAAGTATAATGTGAGTTTACATGAAACAAAAGAGTGTTTCCAACATAGAGTCGTAACATAGGTTCCATTGGGCTTTCTGCGGCAGTACCTTTGCTAATTGCTCGGAGGGTGAAGGACAGTTTCTCCCCAGAATCCAAATGATACAGTTCGAGCCTACTAGGCGGATCTTCAACAAGAAAATACCGACACTTGTCCTCTGCTAGCCACCAACCTTGAAGCTGAGGAGACGGAATGTAAGCAGTATTTTTATCACTGTCGACTTGCGCCTTGTAAATACCCCAGTTGTTTGTGAAATTATCTGCTGTGAAGTTGTAAGAAGTTATGACACTGACTGAAGTGTTGCTCATAACAGCAGCGATCCTTCCCCACCCGTGCTCGTGTTTGATAACTTCTCCTATCATTTCACTTGTGAATGAAAAATGTTCAGATCCATTAACTATTTTAGCCAGACTGCCGTTAATGTAAAGTACAGGAGAGCCGGTAGGACGAATGGCATGAAAAGGACGAGAGTCTATAAGAAACCAAGTGCCTCCCTCGAATATCCCGAAGTATATAACAGTATTGTTCCATGTTACTGGTAGCTGGCCAATTGCAGATGAGATGCTACCGCAAGAGGATACAATAAGATTGATTCCGCTGGGAAGATGAATTGTCTTTCCAATGTCCTCACCTTGCCAGCCTGAATAGTTAAGAGAGTTTTGCAACTGTAAATAGGCATAAGAGCCCGTAATGTTTACTTGCAAGGTAAACTTAAGTGCTGGCGATTCTGAATCCTTTACAAATGGGATAGGTTTTAAGACACGACCAGTCACACGAGGACCGAAATCATTTGGATCTGTTTCACTTTGTTCAACGTTAGTTATCATGACAGAACCACCATTTCGCATTCGTAGAACACGTCCAACATCAGATAAAAGGAAAGAATTGGAGCAGCTAATCTGGTCTGAGAAAAACGCGTCGCCACAAAATGCAGTAAAATGTATTTCTCTTTCTGTGATAAACGTAACAAGAAGTGGCCTGAAAAGGAGAATCGTATCTGCTTGAATCCTTAATCCTAAATCAATCGTATAGGTAATGAAGTCTAAAGCATTAGAGGCGTTCCGTACGCAAACTACGTTTGTTGACTTGGGCTGCCGAAAGTTGGCGATCTTGAAGAGGCAGCTGGAATTTGTGCTTGCTTGTTCAATCTGGCTAACCCGTGGAATTCCCGACCAGCCACTGTACACGGCACCACGGCCTGTAACCAGTACAAAACCATCTCCCAATGTGTTAGCAAACAGTGATGTCACAGCATCACCCCTCAAGTGCCTGTCCAGTACCGGGATAAACGAGTTCCCTCCATCAAGTGAGAGCCACACCTATATGTTCCAAATACTGCATGTTGGAATCTCCTTTTCAGAAGGATACATTTGTGAATTTTTTTTTCCAGTGGTAATAAAATAAGAAGACAATTTAATTTAAATTGCACAGCAAAATCCAGTTGCTCTATACAGCGTAGGTGCTGTCGAAAGTAGTTGCAATCCACTTTCCAGGTAATAGGTACATTGCACCAAGGAATAAAGATTTAGATAGCAGGAAGAACGAAAGTAACAAATGTATGACGCTAACAAAGTAACTGGAAATTTTTCTTTTCAGAGGAAAAAAAACACATGCACTAAGCTTTAAGTGAGCCAACGCAACCTCTGCAACGTGTGCAACGAAAGGATACACTGTACAAAATTAAATATTTATAATTATCATTGAGCGAACGACAAAAAATGATTATTTGCTAGAAATGCCAAAGAGAGCGGGCTCGTTTCTCCCAACAACGATTTTATGAAGGACTATTAAAATGGAAGTTTTAAGAAAAAGCAATTCACGATTTTACGCAGGAACAGACAAGTAGGAAGTTGGGCGGACTAGTGAGTGGATAGATTAGGAACTTACGAAACAACACAGTTAAAGATTAGAAAAGTCTTCAATATGCAGAATAATATGCTTGTACGGACGATAAGGAAAGTTGAATGGGGTGGGGGTTCTGGTGGGAACATAGATTATGCTCTTAGGAAACCGTGCAAGTGACGAGAAGCAAAGTCTTAAATGTGCGTAACATTATCTCTAGGCTGTTCTAGCCGTTCAGATAGTTGAGAGCGGTGCAGAGTAAAAAGGAGTGCGAAAAAAAGAAAATTATCCTCCTAGGAAACCGTACAAACGAGACGGAAGTGTTAAATGTGCGTAACATTATCCCTAGCCTGTTCCAGCCGTTCAGATAGTTGAGAGCAGCGCGAAAAAATGAAAACGAGTTCCCTCGCTGCTCTCAGCTCCCCAGTCCCTCCTCCACTTTTTCTCGCTTTATTTACTTCGCGAAGCCCCCAACCATCTAACAGCTTAGAACAGGCTACATTATGATATCTGGATGGACAATACGAAAGTTCAATGGCAGCGAGGGGAGAGTGGTTTGACTGCCACAGTTGGATCATGTAGATGGATTGACAAATGAACTACCATATATTTGCTTAATGTTGCATATTTACTTACCTCAGATCCATAGACAAAGATCACATGGGTATGAGCATGGAAAGATATCATTTGTAAGTTGACATACTGTGGAAATCGAAACACTGGCTGCAAAAGTTGTTGGGATTGTGGATCAAGAACTGCAACCAAGGAATGGTCCTGTTTAGAACAATATGCAAAATGAATCATTATCGAAGAAAGTATCTCATGACTGGTACTTCTACTGTGCTTCTTTGGATCTAGCATTGTGATCAAGGCCCACTTCTCCTAACATAGCTAAGCTACTAAATAAACACTTAACACTGACAAAACCAATACCATAATTCCTTTCGGAAAGCATAATTCACATTCCAACAAGAACCTTTTCCTTAATAAGAGTCTCCCCCCGTAGTGTAGCTGAAACAAGCAAATTAGCAACAAACTCAAATTAGCACCTCCTCCACCCCCACCACTCTCTCAAAAAAGTAATGCTACCACAGAGAGTTTCTTTCTTGTCTCAGTTATATATTTAGGAAATTGAACAAGGAGAAAGTTTGCTATAGACTGCATAACAGTATTCCAGGAATGGTTATGACCATTATGTTCCATTTAAATGACCTGCAAGCCGTATCATTTAAGACGTTTATAAAGGTCGGCATTGCATCTCCACTGTCCAATCCCATTGAAAAATCAAATCAACAACATGGTAATAAGCAACTGAGAAATATGTAAGTAGAAAAACAAAAGATAAACAAAGATATGTCAAGAAAATCCTCTTAACCTCCAGCGCATCTTTCATGAGTAATACCACTGTATTTCTTTGGAGATCCCATGCAACACCAAGTAACATACTTGTCAGCAAGTAGGGAAAATCCAAAGAAGACCATTTATCAAATGGGGGTTCACTTGTAAGGAGAATGGAATGATCACCATCAGCCCTTGTGTGTGTGTAAACCAAATACACCACATGTCTTTCTATTGGCAGGTCATGGCTGTCACACTGAGATGTGTAGTGCATCTTAATGTTTCCATACTTTGCTGTTCCCTGTTTAAAGGCTTCATCAAGAACAGAGTGGATGTTGGTCACTTGGTAAAACTTCACCTAAAATAATAAAAACAGTTTAATTTTGTTATTGTTGAAAATATAGCCGTGCTTCTTTTTCCTCAGGCTCAAGATGTTCTGCCTTATATCTTATGGTTGAGAGTTCTTGTTCCCATATGCGTTGCATGTATTTGTAGCTGACAAAAACTTTTCACATTAAGTTTAAACAACTATACAAGATACCAAAGCCAGCACAAGCTTAATGGCCTCTTCCAGTCAGTGGCCTAATTAACTCACTAGAAAAGGTAGGATCACATACAGTGTTGCTACTTCGCATTGCAGTTAAGGTACTTATAAAGATTTTCAACCTCTCAGATCTGTTTCATATCAGTTGGCTGGAAGAACTGGTTTTACAGCCTTCCAGCAATTTTGTATCAGCATTCCCTAATGCTACACCCACCCCTCTACTTATTTTTGCCTTCCAAGGTAACGCGGGTTCCTGCAGTGGAGACTCACCACTGCTTGTAAGCACTGGCATGCCATGTGGGTGGCAGTTTTTCAAGGGACTGCCTGGCTACAGTAAAAGCTACCCTAAATACCTCAGGCACACACCTTTCATTCAACTAAAGCAGTTGGTTACCACAAACAATGAAGATGATGACAACAATAATAATCATGATGGTTAAAAATGCTAACCTCAAAAAATCGAGTTATAGCTTATACTTTAAAAATAATTTTTTAATACCTATATTATGAAGTAACTTTAAGTCAGATCGAGGGAAACTGAATGCATGCACATGTTATGGTACCTTTGTTGTATTGACTCCTTTTGTGGCCATCTCAAACGACTCTGACTTTATTAAGCCCTTGGTAGTAACTAATAAAAGGCATCCATCCACCACTGTAAAGTCTAAGATTGTCAATCCTTCGCAGCTTTCAAATGATGCCTCCTTACAGATGGAGTATACATCTGGTTGTTGTGCCGAACGGTGAAGAAGATCATACCAGTGAGTAGTGTTTTGTGCAAACCTTCCAAAAGTAACTGCCAGATAGCATCCTGATACAAGAATAACAGTCATGAAAGCTTACATTTTGACTCAATGTTTTAAAATATGCCAAGAAATATTGAGCAGAAACTGCACTGATGGCTACATTTCAAATCTTTGAACTTAACATTTTGTTACCTATCTAGATTTTTCTATACAGATTGGTAAGCACCTTTTGAAATCACATTTGGAACAATTTTGGGAACAATTTTGGGACCAAACAAAGGTTTCAAACAAAATTCTTGCCTCCTGTGATCTAAAAAACCCAGAGCCAGACTGGTCACTCCGGAATCCCAAAGTCCTAGCTATTGGGAGCCCTTGAACTGCATATTTCATGGCCTAGACTTTGGGACAGCACCCTCAACGGCCGTTTTGGAGAACGATTATTCCTCGTATTACTTTCAACAAATGCCCCCCAACGGAACACCCAAAATTATGACCAATACAGCTTACCTGTAAAAGATTGCTCGCTTCCATGTAACGGCACAAAGATTGCTATCCCAGGGGTGCAAGGATGCTGCCAAAATAGAGCCTTGTTTGGCGGTGAAACTGCGATATTTTCGGTAACATCATCGCCAAACTGCACAGAAAGAAGAGGCTCTATGTCTGGGATGACAACCGTTCCCCAAGACTCAAACAAGTTGAGATTCAGCCCAAGTTCAACTTTGTACGTCCACGGTTCTTTTCCGTTGCTCGTTCCCTTGCTGTGCTCGAGTAGTTGGTGTTTTGAAATGTTCAGTGTCCAATAAACGCTATCGTCCTCGACGAGATCTTCGATTTTGTATGACTTTGACCGGTCTAACGTTACAAAAGTGACGGTAGGAGACATACCTTGTCCCGAATAAAGCTTTACCAACGCATTTCGAGAGCTTTGAGTATCCCAGCTGCGATTTCTCAACTGGCAGTGAATGGCCATGTGCGCATCTTGGAGATGCAACAAATTGTACGGTTCGTGAAATTGGGACAATATATCGGTGAACAATACAGCTTCAACCGCTCCTTTTTCCTCACTGTCAATAAACGCATTGCTGGGCAGTGTCTGAAGAAGCGCTGAAACAAAAGAAACAACAGCAGAAAGAAACATAATCTTACTCGAAGTACCAGACATCTTGTCAAAATTTGTTTTGAAGCACTGCAGGACTTGGTTGTTTCCCGCCAAAACAGAGAGCGATCACGGCGCGGCCGCACATTCTTTTTCGCGCGAAAAGGCGCATTTTGCGAGAACTCGAACTCATCAGATGCAGTACCTGGCGCTGACTACAACCGGAACGCGGAAACCGCGTGCGCATGAAAAGACTCTGTGTTCCACATTTGTGTAGCACATTTGATGGAAATTTCGTTAAATGATATTGATAGAAAAAGATATAAAATTGTAGTATAATTTTTCTTGAAAAGTACAAAATCTAACAGAGCAATGTCTTTTCGGCTTTCATCTTTCACACGCTGGGACGGATCAAGCGATAACCGGAAACGACAGCAACAACAACGTTTATTTCGCAGTGCCATTTACATAGATGGTGTTGTATAAAAAGGAAAAATAATACAGTGGAACCCCGCTAATTCAAACTACGTCCAATTTCCCTTGGATTTCACCCCATCCTTCATTTTACTCGGTTACCTCGAACTCTGATAACTCGAATTCTCCGCTAACTCATACTAAATTTCCTCAGTTCCCCTTATCACCAGCCTCCCACGCAGGCGTTTTTAGGGGTGCTCGTTTGTGAGAAGGGATGAAAAACGAGCTCCCCTAAAAACGCCTGCGTAGGAGGCTACCTGATCACACTTCACCAAAATTTACCCGATTTTCGATGACTCGAATTCTGGTTCTTGTAACTCCACTCGGATCAGCCACTCCATTGATTCCTCTTGTTAGGGGTAAAAACACTAAAACTAACACTAGTCAACGCTACTGTAAATACAGCAATTTGATTTTAATTGACTGCAACGAACAGATCACGTTTTATCACTAAAAATGGTTAATCATTTTACCGTTTCTGGTGAAATAAGTTAGATTTGCACTACAAACTGACCCGATAACTCATTCGAACCCTCGCTTAAACTCGAACTGTTTTCCGGCCCCCGTCAGAGTTTGAGTTCAGAGCATGGTTCTACTGTATAAAAGAAAATAGATTAATAAATAAATAAAAAGAAAAGTAACTCCCCCTAAAAAGAGATTTTTTGTAGATTACAAAGTATGGTAGGATTCGTTTGGATTAATAGTACAACTGTTTTAACAAAATGATCATAATGATCATGACGGAGGATCATCAAGAACAATGGTTTACGAAGTCTTGATTTTTGTTCTCTAGAATCCTTCGAAAATGAAATAACATTTTTTTTTTACAAATGAAAGGGTCTACAATATTGAAAAGAAACAATGTTTTATCTATTGAATTTAGATGAGTAAAGTTCGGATAATTAAAGATAATAACATCATATAATTTTTCACTTGCGGCGTTGCTGTAATCTGCGAACAGAGACTCCTTTGATCTTCCTCATTCCCGACTCATCTAGAAAAGATCGAAGCGACTCTGCTAGCAGGGTAGCGTTGCTGTGAAGACTAAAACGGATATACGGCTGCGTTTGCAGGCTAACTTCGTTGTGGTAGAGAATTAATTGTGGGGATGGGGGTAAGAACACGCTAAAATTAATTAATACACAGTCCTCAAGTTAACTGTTAACGGCTTTTATTTTCGATTCATACTCAAACTTCAATTAATGCCTGACTGACATAGAGCCAAACGCAATATTCAATTGTTTTTCCTTGACTACCGACTTTTATAATCACACCCATTAAATCACTTGCTTATTAAATAATCACCGACTGTATTTTTGCACCGTCTGAACTTCTTTTTCTTTTCTCATTTCTCAAGTCACCTCAGTTAATGGAATCTCTTAATTAAACTTCTTTTTATTTACTTTTGTATGCATTTTTTCGCTCACCTTTCTGAATAAGAGCATATTTATATTTCTCACTGCTGTAAAAACCATTTACAGCCTTTTCTATTTCTTTACAAAACGGTATTTATTTACAACCTTTATTATAAAATTAATTCAAATTATACAAATTCTATCCCAAATTTATTAGACTCTTCTATATTGTTCCTAACATAAACTCCTCAAATTCCTTTTGTTTTTGTGCTTGTGTAATTCAAGCTAGGGCAAGTTGCGTAGCATCATTTACAGAATTGAAAGTCGCGCTGCTTTTAGAGCTACGGTATTCTACAAAAAAAAAAAAATATATATATATATATATATATATATATCTAGAGCAAGATGCAAAAGAAATTGTTGGCAACTGACGTTCCTTACTAATCTGTAGTTTTATTCAGTTTTACAAGATGACTCTAAAGTGAAAGTAAACTACTAATTCTTGACAGGTAACAAGGAAGCCCAAGATTGGCAGATCTGGTCCTTTACGAAGCACACATCAAGGCTTCACCTATGGATTCTCGAGATTAACCCCTATAGAGCAAACATCATTCAACTGAAGGCCATCGGCAAAAGTTTTCTTCATTTCAACTTTGTGAATTGGTCCCTCTCGTCATAGACTACAGGTTAGTCACTGATTTCCCTTAAAAAAGAGGGCGAACAAGAGAAATATATAGGCGCGCGATAATCGACTTCCCCAAGCAATCGAAAGGAGGGACAGAAATGGAGGTACAGAGGTAGCCAGCGAGCAAGTTCTACATTTCGAGTGGCGAGCGAAGCGAGCCGCGAGAGAACGCGCGAGCGGGGGACGAAGCCGACAGGGACGGAGGTCTCCACCCCTCGCACTCGCGTCTCCTTTCCCGTGTGGCTATTGAGTGATTTCCCACGACTCCCCCAAGAGTAGAGCTTGCTCGCAGGCTTAGATACCCTGGGTACCAGAGATTTTTCTGGCGTGCGGTGGGAATTTTCGGGAATGTTTCGCGCGGGTCACTTTTAACTCTAAAGACTTTACAGAAACCGGAAACCGCGCTAGAAAAGTCTCTGGCACCCAGGATAAGGCCAAGAAAGAGGAAAAGATTTTCTCTCTTCTCTCCACGCGACATCTCTACTCGCCTGTGGAGATTTTTAAGCATGATGACGTAAATCTCTTTCGCTCTGTATTCCTTTAAAAGAAATCAAGGCCTAAATATGGTCTACTCTTGAGGAGGGAGAAGATTAAGGGAACACAGCTGAATTTAAACACGAGTCAAATCCTTTGCCAACTGTCCAATGGCACTCGTTTTGATGTTTGATACACAAGTTATGCCTTGCTCCACAATCCCTTGACGGCTCCCAGAAGTTACGTAATTCCCAAGCACATTGGGAAGGAAGTAGAAAGGCCTGTAACCTGTCACAGGAGCCTCGTACGCAATACCGGATCCTGCAATCGCAGTTTTCTGCGTATTTTCCGTGAAGACCGTGTTTTTCTTCTTTAGAGAGATCTTCCCACTTCTCCATCCAGCAACCGCTGTTGGGAAGAAGCAGCTCGTTATTCATGATTTTGCCGGAAAGCATATACGCAACACCAGCCTCCAATTCCTGACCATGATAAGGGGAAAAGTAAATTCTGGCGAAAAATCTCCTTGGGTTAGCAGCATCGATAAATGTTCCTTTTGTATTTCGCACTTTATCACCACCCTTGAATACTTTCTTGATTAGGACGTCGTAATACATCATTCCCTTATCCCTACCCCGTCTGCTGAAAGGACGATTGTAGAGGTTGGACGCTGGGGGAGGGGGTGGGGCACCACGTATTCCAAGCCCCAAACTTCGCTTGTGTCGGCCCAGTAGTGAGTGAAGTACAGACATCGAAGGCTTTACAGACGGTTTCTCAGTAATGTCGTCACCAGGTGGCATATCAACAGGCTTTTGAAAGCTTAGAGGTATAGAACTTTTCTTTCCCACGGGTGGGGTAGTTGAGTCCTCTGTAGAAGATTTATCCGCGTTGTCTGGAGAAGTCGGCAGGGATGGTGAATTGATGAAGGAATCACCAAGGACTATTGCAGGTGGTGGCGTCCTTATATCTTTCTTAACTTTACCAAGGATTTTTACTCTAACAACTGTAGAGAAAAAAAAGAAAAAGAGAGGTTAAAATGACTCTCATAATCATGTTTTATCGCTCGCTTCTTCATTTCAGTAAGCCGACCATAACTTGTTAGCTAAGAATGGCTCTAGTTAAACAAATAGAAATATCCGTCGTAAAAGGCGATATGCTACTAAAGCATGTTTCTAAGTTTATACAGTTTCTAAGTTTATACACCGACAATTTATTGGAAGCGGGTAACAAGGGTGCTGGCCTGTAAAAGAAGAGGAATATTTTTCTTTCCATATATATTCTCCGCTTTAGAAACTTAAGTTTTTTGAAAAACTCAGTTAAGTTACTCTAATACAAATTGAGCGTGTCGTGCCTTAAATTCCTTAGTTACGTCTTTCCAATTCAGATCAGGGGAAATAGAAATCTCCCGCAATGTAAACTGTCTTACTCTACGCGCATTTTTTAGCCTGAAGAATGCCTACGAGCCAGTCTTTGAAAACGTCCGACGTTCGTGAAGAAAGAACGAAAAAGCCGTTTGTATCTTCCTTTTACTCCCTTGGCGCGTTGCGTGCAAAGCAAAGCGCGAGAAAACATCCAGGGTGCAAAGTTTCCATTTTTTTACAGCTGCACAGTAGAAGAATCATCCAGAAATTACAAGATTACCGAGGAAAATCCGTTACTGAAAAAACAGATGAGTAATAAGCTTTCCTGTTACAACCGAACCTTGCATATTTACTTTTTGAGAGGGACGGAACTTATTCAGCCGCAGATAAATCCGTTTCCCCGTAAGACAAGAATGGTTGTAGGTTTGCCAAAATATATTATCTTTGTTCACTTCTCGTTTACTTGTTTAATACTTTTACGCCGGCGCGGAAATCCAGTGTTATGATATTCACAGCAGGGCAAGACGTGACCTTCGTCAGATCATTAATGTTGTTGTCAATCTCTTTGTTTTTCTTTCCGTGTTGCTATTATTTCTTCCTGCGTTGCTTTTTCAATTCAGTGTACCACGCACATCAAGCATTCGCCTTCCGACTAAGAACTTGTTGGTACTGCGCATGTAACTGATTAAGAACGACAAGGAGGCTTTTGACAAGACAGGAAGCCCCATGTTCTCCCACGGTGCGGGCACAAATTAATATGACCGCAGGGTTTGTTTCGTGAAATGGCGGAAAATTGGAGAGAAACTCTAATAATTACTAGTAAAAAGAATCTCAAGGAGTTAATTCTGATTTTAAAAAAGCGAAAGAGCTCAAACAGCAAATTAACTCTGGCCTAAAAGGTTGACGCAGCTCACGTTGAGCTCTGTGCAGTCGCTGAAACGTCAAACGTGTCAAACGAAGCATCCAATGAATATCGCAAAAAAGGAAAAAATTCACTCATAATCCTTCTATTGTCTAACGTTACAAAGACAGTTTACTTAACGAATAAGTTCCCATTGTGTAAAGCCGACTAGGATTAGAGCGGAATATCATGAGCTAGCTGCTAAGGAATACATGTTGCTATTACTATTCCATATGCTTCTAGAACTTTACGAAATTGTTATGCACGAAGAAGCCCATTTCGTATTCTCAAGAAAAAAACATGATTGAAAACTGTTCTTTTGTGTTTTTAGGGTACAAACTAATCAAAATCTCTTAAAATTAGAGACGTTGACTATAGTAAAACGAAACAAATATATCTAAAACAGGAGGTATCAAGTTGCTAAGGATAATAAACGTACCAAAATCTGCCTTGCAAAAAGCAGTCTGTGGATGCTGTGGAATCATAGAGCCCTCACAAGACTGCGTTAGCAACGTCGCAATGAGCAAACCAGCTAAGAAAAACACGTTCTTCATGTCGTTAAGATGCTTTGCTTTAACACTCGATCTCTAGTAGTCTGCTAGTAAATGGTCATCGATCAAAGAACGAAGACTCACTATATATGAGCTGTGCGTGGGCTGGAGCGATGTTACGTATTTCCGCCCAGCATCGCGCGTGACATAATAGACAAATATCACTGACCTTTTTAGACGTAAACACTCAACTTATGTAAGAATATTGTATACTGGCACTATCGCATCGCTCCAAAGAAAGGTGTAACTTGTATCCATCAATAACACTGATATTTCGGAAAATGCCAGAACAGTTGCACGGATCTACTAATTATACTCTAGGATATTATCTGAATTTCAGTGAAATATTGTACTATTAAACAGTAAAAAGTCTAAAAACAAGTGACAGCTGACTGAAGGACCCCAATTTCCAAAAAACCATTACTAAGAATAGAACCTTACATTTAGCTTAAGGATAAGCCCAAGGGGAGGTGACATTAGAATAATTCGAATAAACAGTTTTCCGATTTCTGAGAAAATCGGCATTGCAAGACAGAGTGAAATCAAGTTTTCAATCCCCGTCTCCGGAGTATCGGAAGTTTCAAACTTACAATCTCCATAATTCATAACTCAAATATCACTTTTGTTCCAGTTTTGTTTACAGTGGGCCGGCCAAGCGTAGTTACTACTACCGTGGAACCCGATACAAAGGCGCGGCAAATTACGCAACTTTACAGAGGGCAACTTCCGGTGCAGTTAAGGTCCTTTGAGCGGTTCCGGTTTATTGGATTCAGCTCTTTTTGGTGTCCTTAATAACAAGTAACTGCCCAGAAATAGAAGTAAGATATACAAACGATTTCCTATCGCCAGCTTAAGCGTGTTGGATCTCAAAGAATCTGTCATTTTATTAAAACTGTCTGCGTGGGAAGACTGTCTGCTGTTACGCCACCCTGTCGCGCTGAAGTCATCGTTGTTTTACGTTTGGCTTCTGTAGCTCTCCCTCGCAGCCGTTTTTTGGATGTGACACAACGTTCCCCCAAACACCGTTGCGTGACATCCAAAAAACGACTTCGAGGGAAACTAGTAGCTGACGAGCCTTTTCGAAGTCTTATGTTGGAATAATCCAAGATAACAACTTCACTTCTTGTATACACCTCGGCCACTTAATTTTCTTATTGAAAACTAGTCCCAAAATAATAACTAAATCGTAAAAGAAAACGAAAACTCACCACTGTGAAAAACAGCTACAACTTGACCATCCGCCAGTCTTCTACAGATCGTTCACCGCCACTTTTACCGCAAACTGCGCGCGCTCTACTTCTTTTTTTTTTTTTCGTATTTTTAAAAATACATGTACGAGAAAATGGAGAGAGATATCTAATACTTTGGTGTAACTAACGAAATGACACACGTTATTACATCAAAATAGCAGTAAGAAGTTAAAAATTCAGTCTCCTGCAGGAAACACGGCAGTGAATGCAGTGTAACAACTGTAACATCAAGCAACCATTTTTACCCTTTTGATTCCTAAGGTTCTATAATTTTCTGATGATTTAAATCTGTTTTTGTGTGTTACTTAGAAGTAGTATTACAAAATGTAGATGCAGGCTTATTAATGTAGGTACAACCGGGCTCGAATGAGCTCTGGATTTAGATTTTTGCCGGTTGGGATACAGCCGGCTTTCCACTTGTCGTCCCGGGGAAATCTTGCCTCAAAACGTCTCCAGGGACGAGGAGCGATGAGTGGCTGTATTCCGGCAGGTTTGCACAGTTAACAATAACGAAAAACACAGAAATGGTTATGACCTTTTTACCGATAACTCCTAAGCACCCCGCCATCCACTTCCCCCCCCCCCACCCCCTTACAAAAAAAAAGACGATGAAAAATAGCCGTTGAGCACAGCTGATTGCCATCAAAAAAGGGGAGCAGTATGCCAAAACCATCTCATGGATCAGAACCAGAACCTCATTCGCACTCTTGAGATCTGCGTTGGTTTGTCTCGGCGAGGCTCTAGGACAAGAAGAGTGCCATGTGACATTAAGAATGTTGATATCGACGTCGAAGTTGTTGAAGGAGCCATTAAATCGGACTATTGATGTGTTTCCTTACTATATATGATATATATCTTTTTATTTCATTATTATTATTACTATTTTTTTCGTTTTTAGCAGTTGAAAGAAACTTTTGAATTTTAGAGGTTGACAGTTTTTTTTTAATGAAATGAAATGTTTTTAATTCAAAAAAATTTTTCTTAATTAAATTAACTTTTTATAAGCTAAATTAAGTGCTTTTTAAATCGACAGGAATTGTAAATAGTGTTTTTGAATGAATAGTTTTTTCTTTTTTTTAAGCGAATTAATTGTAAATAGGATTTTAATAGTTAGCATTGTTGTCAATAAAATTTTTTCATTATATGAAAAACACTTGGCTTCCGTCATCCAAGTCATCTGAGGAGTGAATCATCGTAGACCCGGAGGCGGTTTTATCAACGGGACATTGTCAACTGGAGCCAAATTTCTGCGTGCAAATTTCTAAAAATGCCGGCCGAAGTCAGGAGAATTTCTCCCGTTCTTCCAATAAACTTAGACTTTCCTATCGGGTTGCTCTGAGCCTTGTCGCTAAGAAGATGATTATCTTTGTATTAGGATCATGTTTACAAACATAATTAAGTCCCAGGGGGCTAGTTTGAGCAATTTTGGTGGGTGTGTGCCGCCCGGTTCTCCAAATCCTGACCCTATTTCAGACCGAAAAATCTTATTTTCCACACCTCTTTTTAGACCAGGTCTCCTAAATCCATACCCGTTTTCAGACCTGGTATAGGTAGAAATTAGGTCATCATTTATAGACCAGAGCTCAAACAAAAAGATTCCTTAAAATCCATTTCGAATTCGTTTATTACCGTTTCTTTCTGATTCATTTGGAATTGAAACGACAAATACGTTCATACACTCCCGTAGTTTCTACGAAAACCATACCCGATTCCAGACCAAAATGGGCAAAATCTACACCCGTTCAGACCGCAAAGGCGCAAAAACTATTCCCTTTGGAGGGGCGGGGGGGCACATACCTATATAGCTCATATAAGGGAGTACCCCCCCTCAGGAATACAGTCAACTCTCTTTATTGCGTCCTCATTACCGAGAGTCCATAATAGCGGGAGGTTCTTTCAAGCAAACGTCTGTAGTTTATTTTTGCCTGGGATTTAGCTGCTCTCCGTATTATTGGGGTGTCTGCAAGACGAGAGTTGACCGTGATGCTGCACTGGTGATCGATGACAATGTTGCCAAAAAAGATGATGACAACAAATATGACGCAGCAGTTTCAATCATTATCATCGCCGTCATGTAACTACTTTTTCGAAGAGCAACTTCTACCGCTTACTGACAATCTGAAACTGAAATCTAGACATTAGGATCCCATAACCTTATGTAGACATGTAGTTTCCCTTTCACAGCCCTAATTTCCGGATCACTAGTCCTTGTAAATGTAAGCTGCACTTGTTCAATTGAACACCGCGGAATGTTTTCCTTTTTAGGCCAACTAACCCTCAAAAATGTTGAACTGCAACGTTTTTTCACACTACGAAGCCTAGGCCTGTGCCAGTTACGAAAGGAATGTCCGTTTACGAAGAAACGCTTTATGTTTCAATTACGGATTAGGAGCGATTAATTAGGTGTAGATACATTGAAGTGTGTTAGATATGATTATAATTGCAAAATCGGGGCGATTCTTACCTCATATCGATATCAACAGACATCACGTACAATGGGTACATACCACATTTTTTTTAGAAAGCGTTTCGCAAGACGTCGGGGAATGAAAAGTTGTTTAATCCCTCTACGAATGCAAGATGTACTGATGTGTTTCCGTATTCAGTATACAGAATTCCAAATATACTGTGGGTGAAACATTCCGCTTAAGTTCCCCCTTTAATGAGAGACTAAGCAGCAACTTTTAATTTTGTGTGGGGTGAACTCCCCGGGGTGAATTCATTGCGCACAGTTCAGCAGGAGTAAAGAAATGTAAAAATAACATATAGGTCTCCGAAACTCTCTCCCAGTATACCAAAGGATTTACTGAATGATCTAAATGGTTCGCACTCATGCATCTGGTAGAAGCCAAAAACCCTACCATCATTTGAAGTATCGTCAAAGCTTACATTGAAGAGAAAAGATTGGATTTTTGAATTTTTACTTTAACGGTATAAGTGAAAGGCCTCATTTGAACTTCAACTGAAGGACAATATACAAGGAAGGGAAAAGAACTTTCGGTAGCAATATTGCCCGACAACATTTTTTTTTATTTCAAGATAAGATCGTTGAAAATATAATAAGCTAACATGCCGTATAAAAGTGTAAAATAGCAACTCTAGGTAAATTGTAAATGGAAGAATGAAGAGAGAAAGAGGGCTTAAGATAACCTTAACCTTTATAAAGAAGAAGTTAAGCAGGGATCTTAAGCCCGGACCTTAAGTTTCTTTTCCTGTTTCGCTTAAAGGTGAAGAAAAAAAATATAGGGCGCTCGTACACTGACTAAAGCAGAAGGGATCACACACCAAATCATGCGTTTTTCACTAAAAGGTGCGCGAGAGTTGCAAACGTTCACTAAAAGGCACAAGTTAAAAAAGGTAGAAATAGGCTGCGTTTCGTCTCCCCTTAGTAGAACCAGAACTGCCTACGTGAAAGAGTAACACGGTAATATAAACCACTCAACTCGAATAGTAAACACTTTCCGATCATGTCCGATGTGATTTAGCAACACCGGTTGTCTCAATTTGTGACAAAAGCGATGTATTTTTAGTGTTTTTATTTTTAGTTCAGTATTTAATATCGGTCGAATTTTTTTTACCTTGCCGAAAAGGTTTCCGTCCAGTCGCAATATTAAAAATGTTATACCTCGAGGCTTAATGTTAAATATTGATAGGCTTTCTCTGTAATTAGCTGGACGGATATGATCATATATCGCTTAGTCTTATGAAACTCAATTATAAAAACGTGGCCTGTGCTTCCGACGGAACGAGCCACGCCTTGACAAAAATAAACCCAAATATGGCTATTCATCTGAAATTTTTCACTTATACTATTTTCAAAAATACATCTTCAAAGTTCAACCTCTAACAACAACAAAACCTTTAGGGCAACGATTTGGCCGCCTGAACCATATTACATAATTTCTTCCTAGCAATTTCAGTGGGTAGAAACCCTAAACCGCAGTCAGGAGCAACAACTAAACGTTCAGGCGGCAAAACTGTTAAAACGTCCTGAAGACGTTGGCGAATCTCTTCTACACTTTCCACCACGCTACTGGCAATCTTAACACTTCCAAGCACAATCTGTGGATTAAGAGGGTAGTAAGAAATGTCACTTCACTCCGTACATACGTTGAAAAAGCGCCAGGCTGCTGAGCGGGATCGGAGCTCGCGGGTTCTATAACCCCGGCCGGACCACCAACCAGGGTCTTGTAAAAATCCCAGCCTCTCTATGGGTACTTCAGACAAATCAAAGTCTCGACGATCCTAATTATTGATGAAACGATCTTTGAGATCAAAGCGACGATTGCGTTGCCATTCCGATCAAGACTGACAAGGTTAGTTGTGCACGTTCAGAGTTTTCTGTTGTTTTGCTTTGCTTTTTTTTATCTTCTCGTTTCCTTGGTCGTCGTCGCTCGAGCTCGGTAGTAACGGTACCTAGCAAACAATTCTTCATATGCGACGATTTCGTCGAAAAACCGACGATTTGATGGCAAACGTGAGACCAAAACGACGTTCTCATGTGCCCAGAGAGAGGTTCAAATCTCGTAAGATCATGCATGTAATCATGTAGGGGACTTAAGATCATCACGTGATTGGGCATGGACGTTAAGCCGTTGACCTTGACTCCTTCATTTCTCCTTGTCGATTCGAAGACAAACAAGAACACGTACTACTGTTCGGAAAAAAGTAGGCG
Organism: Porites rus; assembly: GCA_964035705.1. Taxonomy (NCBI): domain Eukaryota; kingdom Metazoa; phylum Cnidaria; class Anthozoa; order Scleractinia; family Poritidae; genus Porites; species Porites rus. The sequence goes on along the minus strand of OZ037996.1, from coordinate 7,441,238 downwards.
ACTGACGAGGACCGTCCGCTAAAGTGATCTACCTTTTACGGGAAAATGGACTGCTTCGGGCCGCAGTAATTGGCCAAGAATTGGCTTACTTAGTAAATTAGAACTTGTAATAATAACTTGAACATGTTAACTGTTGAATAAAAAGAACGAAATTTATCTGGACCCCCAAACCTGAGGAACTTTTTCATAAGCTTCTAGAACTCATAATGATGATGATGGGTTTTCATATAATTGATGCTCGAGGTTTCGCCTCAGGTTTCAAATCAAATCGCATGTGACAGTACTGGGGGCTATTAAAATAGTACGTGAAATTTTGTTTTGTGACCAAAATACTGTATTTTAAACTTCCCGACAGGAAATTAGATAACCTACAATGTATTTCACAAGAATACTGTAAAAAGATGCATTACTACATTGGTATAAGAATTTTGAAAATTCGACAAAGACGACAAATAATTAAAGTTAGCCGACAAATTTGAGTAACAAAATACACAAAAAGATATTAAAAAACAGGAAACTGCGGAGGACTAAAATGCGTCGCTTGCAATTAGAGTCTTCATAACCACAGACTGTCCAACACTGATTTTTTGAGTACGCAAGATTGGGATATTTCTAATTACCGACGAATCATAAGAGCGCCGATGGCGCGAGTCGGAGGGCGGTCTAGGGGCATCCTCCACCGGAAAGTTTTGAAATCTTGATGCTCTGAGACGTGTTCTGAGAGGATAATTTCTGTCCAAAATGTTTAGTTAAGTATATTCAGTCAGGTGTTCTTGCAAAAGTATCATAAGAATTTATCTGAAAATAACAGGGTGAGAACAGATGTAAAAGCGGGATCTTTCCTATGCCGATAGCATATTCGGTCTTTTACTATGAGACAACCAATGGCATCGCGGCTAATTTGTCTATAAGGTGAAAACCAGTGTTAAACACCCTTAACTCAACAAACAATCACTTTGACCTTGAAGACGACTTGACTGCACAGGTTGTCCAAACGTCAATCATCGTTAATGACAGTCCTTTTTAGGCCTACACTCACTCGTAACTACCCTTCTAGCAGAGGTTTCTTTCCGGCATAATTTGCCGTTCGCGGCCGTTCGCGTCGCTGACATTCACATACTTGGTTTTTTTTTTCCCCGAAAGGTAAAAGCAAGCCGATTAAGCGAATGTCAGCAACGCGAACGACTCAGTTCGTAAATGCTAAAAATCACGTATGCCTGAAAGAACTTCGATCTGCTTACAGTGAAAAGGCACCACTTACGAATACCTTTCTTTAAAAAATGGTAACCCTTTTACACACTTTGTTTACAACTTTGCATCCCTTTTAACCGCTGTAAGTGCACTGTCTATAAAATATCAATTAATCTCAAAACCAGGAAATTTTCTTGACTTTTTCACAACCATAAAATCCTTCTGTTAGCCCTTTCAGCTGCTCTTAGAGTCCAAAACGACACATTTCCCTACCCTTTTATATTCCTCAAAAAATGAAATCCCTACGCCTTCATGTTCATATACATGAAGTCGAAAAAGGAACCCCTTTGGGGCAGAGCCTCTCCGTATAGGCCATCATAAGGAGTCCCCTTCCAGTAACCTACGCCAGGACCTATGACACGACAAACAGGTTTAAACCATTTACCCCCTGAGTGACAAACGATCAAACAGTTACCTTGCTTTTCTTAAAATGCTTAAATAGAGACAAGTCGTTGTGCCTGTGCGCATCCTCAATAGAGATTTCATCAAATCCTGCAGCATCCAGCTTATTAGCCAGTCTCATATATACATCCTTATCAGCCTTCTTGTAGTCCTCTTGATCCTAAAAATACAGCAAATTCATGCAACATCTTAGGCTAGGTTATGGGCTCCTTCTTAAGCATAGTTTACATAGAGAAAACTGTTCCGAGTAGAAGGGTCACCCTCTCAGCAGAATCAACTTTAGCAAGCATTTAAATGAGTAAGAAGTTGACCCCCTTCAGTTGCTCGAACCAACAGCCCTAGTGCATGCTCTGATTGGCTGGGTGGGCTAAAGGGTTTATACCCTACCATCACAAGGTGACTGCTTCAAAAACAACAAATCTTCTTTTTCAGACAAAATCAAAAACGAAATGATCAAATCTAGCCTAAACGAATTAATGCCTGTTTATCTAAAACTATTTAACACGGTCCTCGACTTAGGAACTATGCCCCAAATGTGGTGTGATGGCCTCATTACACCAATTTTTAAATGTGGTACTAAAAGCGATCCATCAAACTACCGTGGAATTTGTATTTCCAGTTGTATTGGAAAACTATTTTGTTCAATTCTCAATCAGAGACTTCTAAAGCACGTTGACTTGAATAATATACTTCACAAGTCTCAAATTGGTTTTCTAGCAAATAATAGAACAGCAGATCATGTCCTCACACTTCGAACATTAATAGACAAATATGTCCATTGTCACAAGGAGAAAATATATGCGTGTTTTGTTGACTTTAGGAAAGCCTTTGATTCGGTTTGGCATGATGGGCTTCTCTATAAGTTATCTAAGATCAATGTCCAAGGAAAGTTTTATAGTCTAATTACGAGTCTATACTCGAAGTCTACCTGCTCTGTCAGGATTGGAAATAACAAAACGCGATCTTTTCAATACGCAAGAGGAGTGCGGCAAGGCTGCATTTTAAACCCTCTGCTCTTTAACTTATACCTTAACGATCTAGCGTTTTCATTTGACAATGTTTTATCAGACCCCTTCGTGTTACCAAATGGCACCAGACTCAACTCTCTCCTTTACGCACATGACTTGATAATATTATCGCGATCCAAACTTGGTCTACAAAACTGCCTTAACGTACTATCTTCATATTGCAACTCATGGATGCTTAGAATAAATCCTAAGAAAACCAAAATAATGATTTTTCAACGATGCACACGAAAATGTGAACATAACTTCCGCATAGGCAATGAAGTAATCGACGTTGTCCAAAACTATACTTACTTAGGAACTCGCATTACATCTTCCGGAAATTTTACACTTTCGCTTGAACATCTCCGACAAAAAGCTCTCACGCGCTCTTCAGCCTCAGGCGGCACACGGATTTGAATAGTCTTAAGCCCTCACTTGCGTGTAAAATTTTTGACTCTATGATTTCACCAATTCTAACCTACAACAGTGAAGTTTGGGGTGCTTTTGTTAAATCAGATTTTAAGTCCTGGGACAGCTCTGCAATTGAAAAAACCCATTTGCAATTCTGTAAACGTTATTTACAAGTACATAACAAGGCATCCAACATTGCTTGTAGAGGTGAACTCGGTAAATTTCCCTTGATCATTGATATAAATAAAAAGATTCTAAATTACTTAGACTATCTGAGAGGTAAAGATGAAGATTCTATAGTTAAACAGGCCTTACAAATTTCAATTGACCTTCATCATAACGGAAAAACTAACTTTTACTCTAATCTTATGAAATGGTTGACTACTATGATCTAAACTATGACTTTTCCTGTAATTCATTGAGTGACTCAATAGTTAATAGGTATATGGGCATAATGAAAAATAAATACGTCTCTTACTGGAATCAGACCCTTCAACAATCACAAAAACTCAGTTTTTATTGTACAATCAAAGACGACTATAGCCCCTCGCCGTACCTAGTTTTAACAAGAAAAAACCCTTCGAGAAAAGCATTAGTTAGATTTAGAATAAGTAGTCATCAACTTAGAATTGAAACAGGTAGATACGAAAACATTCCTCGCAATGAAAGGATATGTCACTTTTGTACAAGTAACAAAATCGAAGATGAAAATAATTTCTTACTAGATTTTAAGGCTTATTCTCAGATCAGAGACATATTTTTCTCCAAACTAGAAACTAAAATACCTGACTTCAAATCACTTTCACACGATACTTTAATATTACTTCTTATGAATTCTTCTGATTATTTAATTAACTGTCAATTAGTTTCATTCATCTCGCAATGCTTTGAATTAAGAACCAAATTAATATCAATGAATGAATGAATGAATGAGAACTGTAACGTTTTGTAATGTTTTGCACGTACTAATTAGTTGAATTAGTACTTAAATTTAGACTAATAGCTTTTGCAATACAGGGACCGCGGAGGGGGAGGGGCTGGTAGGGCCGCGGCCCCACCACTTTTTTGCGCCCCCGCCCCCACTTTTTGCGCTAAAGGAAAAATAATTAAATTAAAAAAAAAAGACTTGAAACAAGTTTTTTCCGTCTATATTCCGCTATATTCTCTGTATTTTCTTTAATTTCAAACGCCAGGCATTTTGTGGGGCTCCTGTGCTTTTCGCCGACTTGCCCCTTGATTAAACGCTATGCCTTGGCCACCCCTTCGCTTCGTTCGGCAGCGTGTTTTGTACTTCCAGCTCCGGCAGAGTTTTTTATCAGTTTTATCAGATAAAATGAAGAAAATTACTAGCTTTTTCAAGCCAAACGAAGGTGAGTAGTTGTTTTGAGTTGATAAAAGTTTTATATTTTTTCTTTCTCCTTTCGAATCAATGAAATATTCGATGGCAAGAAGAATTACATTACTTGAACAGTGAACGGCCATAGTTAGAAATTTTTCAGATCACGTCAGTGTGGTATTTTCTATACTAAAATTGTAATCCCGTCTTTTCTTGCATTGAATCTGAACTGACCGTGTATGTTGGTCGTTTATTAGAGTTATCTGGGACTTCGTCAAAGTCTGTAAGCTCTGCAAAAAAGACGACAACTACATATACTTGCAGTGAAAATGACGAGTTTGAGTTTGACCAGTAAACATACAAATACTATGATTTTATTCCTTTTATTCCTTTTTTCGATTTTCAATATGAAAAAAATATTTTCAATTGTCAGCCCTCCCACTTTTCACCTTGCTCCGCGGTCCCTGCAATACTGTAATTCCTTTATGGTCATGCAAATAAAGCTTTTGGTGTATGTATGTATGCTTCTAGCTGAGCCAACTTTTTGATTGTCACATACAGCGCCTACATCAAGACACCTAAGGCTGGAGAGTGAGCCTATATTTTTAGGGGATTTAATATTCATTCACCAAATATGCTGTTTCCCAAATCTTCCTCTTCATCTCCAGTGGGGGATAGACTACCACTGACTATTCTAAAATTTTGTTTGAATTCTTCACCATAAAATTATAGTTAGCAGACTTTCTTACCAGGTAGTTTGGGTAACCACAGCACAAATGAACAGTCTTCACAACATCTGGAGCTGAAACTCCATCAAAACAGGATGACAGCTGATCAATTCCATATTCTAGTGCTTGGTCAGGATATCGCATCATTACAGGCTCATCCACCTATACCATTACGAGTGACAGACATTACTTAAATTGAAAATTATATAATATATTGACAGTTAACAAACAGTACTCTAAAATCTTTTAATACTGTGCTTTTAGCAATGTCTGGCTCATGTCTGGTCCCAGTTGTTTGATAATGCTACCTGCTGGAAAAATCTCTATCCACTCCTGGGGCGGATCTAGGGGGAGGGTGCAGGGGGTGCGCACCCCCCCCCCCCCCCCTGAGATGACCTGCGGTTTTCTAATACAACTGGTATTCTGCAAAAAAAAACTATGTGATTTATTGGTGTTGAAGTAGAGCAAGAGGCGAGTGCACCCCCTCCTAAACAAAATCCTGGATCCACCCCTGCACTCATAGGCACTGCTTAATCCAGTTGCTTTTCCAAATACTTATCAGATGCACTGGGCAGTGATTTATCCAATGGATAGTGCTATCCACATGTTGGACAACTTATAAGTGGCCAAGAGTATTGGCTCTGACTTAAACTGCTAGTACGTGGTCCCTTTTTATTCACTCAAGAGATCCCAGAAATTGTTGCGCTGGAAGCTTGCCCGGGGCAGGGCGGAGTACTTCCTAGTAATAGGCTAATGGTGATGTGCTGCTGGATGGGGTCACATTTTCAATCCTGGATTGAATAAAATGGGGTTGCATTTTCCTTAGAGTTACTACTGGATAAGATCGCACATTTTCCAGATTTGGGGGATCAGAAAATTCAGGTAGGCAGGGATTTACATTGGGGAAGATTTTCACCACATTAACCAATGTGTCAATTCATTTCAGGAAGACCTGGTCAAGAGGCTTTATAAAGTAGATGCATAAACAGGAAGTTACCAAGCTGGGATCGTGAAAATTACACTTTCCAAAAGTGACTAAGATGGGGTCTATAGTTGGCCACAGAAAAGACTATAATGGGGTAGGGGTTCTGAGAGGAAAGTGGCACATACCCAGCAAAAATTAACCCAAGTAACCTCCCCCCCCCACCCCCGGGGAGCTTGTACCCATTCCCTTTATAGCTTGTGGGGTGGGGAATTATTGATCACCCAAACTTAAAAAAAAAAAAATTTCTCAATGAAAGTGTTGCATCAATGAATAATACACAACAGTACTACACTCAGCGCCAGAAACTCATAAGGGGTTGAAACTCATAAGGGGCTGATATTCTTACCACTTGTCTGTTTCTATTAACCCATTCGCCCCTGAACCACCCGTAACCGCCCGTGCGGATCCAGGTCCTTTCTACCCTTTGTGACATCATCAGTTTTAACGTTCAAGGACAACTTTCTTCGGTAACTTGTGTAGAGTGAAGAGATCTTTCAAATGATACCAGAATAAGCACAATTCAGTCAAGGACACCGGAGAAAGAAGCAAAAAACCACGTGACATTGACCTGAAAATCTCCATGAAAATCTTGTTCCATTGCTCACCTACCTTTGCTTTGACCTAATCCTAAGATCCTAAAAGCTTTCCTAAAAACTCTTCCCACCAAAATGAAGCCTACTAAATGCCCAGCAAGAGAAAAAAAAAATGAGGCAAGAAAAGCGAAAAAAGAAGACAGGAGAGAAAGCGAAAAGTAAAAGTCAAGACTGCTGTGTCACTTTTAAACCCAAAAACTCTTGCTTTCTGCGCATGCCCGAACTTCGCAAGCTGATATTTTGCATCTGGATCAGAAGGCCGCGAAGTGTACGACCTGCAAACCGGTTTGTGGTAAGTTTTAGCTCTTTATAGCACGACAGTGACCAGAAAACCACTCGACTAGCTTCAAAACGCGTTTTTCGGCAAAATCTCCAGGAGCGAATGGGTTAAGTACACAAATTTAATTTATACCTTGTTTAACCTCCCCAGGTTATAAGAACCAGCCATAACCTTAATTAAGTTCCAATATTTTTATGAGTATTCAACATTTACGAGATTCTCAGTCTCACATGGACCTCCAATTGCACAAGGGATACTTTACCCTAAACTGGTGACAGATCGACTAATTTTTATCCACCCCTCCACCCCTCAGGTTTCCCACCCCTCCCTACTAACTCATAACTTTCCTGAATATATTTACAGCCCGCTGATTCAAGCGCCTTGATTTCCCTATTTATAATTTTTGCTAAAACATTGCCTAAAATCTTGCTGTTATGATAGTACTGATCTGCAGCCGTGTCAACAATTGTCATGGGGCCCGGGAGGGTAACTTTCATGGGCAAATCCTTGAATGAATCCTGTGTATTTGTCCAGTGTTTCTCCACTCTTCACATACCCAGGGTTGATTTTCTTCGGGTAAAACTTCTCCGATTATTCTAGGGACAAGAATGGTGGTAGCATCCGAGCGAATTTCTTTTGAAAACAAGCTGTGAAAATCAAACCTTTGAGCTTCCTACAGAAATGATTAATGTAATTTTCTCTCCTCATCTCTCCATCGGTGATCACGTCAAGTCCTGCTTCCCATTGCAGTTGAACAGTTTCTTTTATCGCTCTGCTGATCAACTCTTCTCTCTCGGGTGCTGTTTCATCTTGAAGAAACCGCGTATGTTTTTCGGCGAAATCTCTCATACTCTTCGGATTGAACCAGTCTGGGATGTTTAGATAAGGGGGCTTCGGAAAGGAACCTATCACTGTGGTCAACAGCGGCATGATCGATGGCTCACACCGATCCGTATAGGGTTTATCCCAGGGCGAATAAACATGCGTCAAACGGTTTAGATGATAATAGTTAATCGGAGTACATAGACCACAAAATCAAAAAGGGTTAAAGCCGCCAGCGACCGCTATTAAGCTCGTCACGCGCGACGATCATTCCATTATTCGCAGGTCAATTGTGTGACTGATCCGATGACAGCTGAGTCACCCATTGCGTGACGACCGAACTGCCCTTTTATCCTCAGATACCTAGGATTTTAATACAATTTTTAAAAAAAAAAAAATCTTTTTTCTATACCTGAATATTTTTACATCCAGCGTGTACAATAGCCTGAATCTCGCTGTTAATTATCCTAGCCAGAACTCTGCCCAGAAGCTTTTCGTCTCCATAAAACTGATCCTCAGTAGAGTTGATTATTGTCATAGGACCCTGTAGGGTGATTTTCATGGGCACACTCGCCAAATCCTGCGAGGTTCTCCACTCTTTGCACACCCAGGGATCTCCCTGACGCAGCGACACTTCTCCGACAATACGAGGGACATCGGTTGTAATAGCACCGTCACGACAGACCTTCGAAAACAAATTATGAAAATCAAACCCGTTCAGGCCTCTGCAAAAATGAAGGATGTACGACTCACGGCGAATTTCACCGTCGGTGATCACATCGATTCCTGCTTCGGTTTGTATCCCGACTATTTCTTTGGTAGCTCTTTTAATTGCTTCCTCTCTGTCATATTCCGACGACTGCTGCAGAAAAAGATTATGTTGTTCTGTGAAAGGGCCTGAATGAGTCGTCCGAAACCAGTCTGGAATCTTAAGATAAACAGGTTTTGGGAAACTTCCAATAACTGTTGTAGAAAGGGGCATTTTGGCAAGTGTTTTGTTCGGGTCGCCGAGTTGTACTGACCTCTGGACAGAAAATCGATTCTCATTCAAAAGTCTGTCACGCAATCCCTCGGGTTTTTAAAAGCGGGTCTAGGCTTCGTCCACACTATGCCGAACAGCTTATCGTAAGCCACGAAAAGCGACCGGTGTAGCGTGAACACGTATCCGATATGTACAGGCCTTCAGGGTTCTAGTGACTCAATCCGAATTGAAACTGGTGCTGGAGACGACTTGCTTCAGGTTACTGGGTTGCTCTGCAATAGCTGGAACTGAAAGCAGAAGTGCTTTTCTGTTTATCTTGGTACAGGTATCGACACAATGTCATTTCAAGGCCTGAACCCGAACAAAACGTCTCAGCAACCCTAGCCGTATTAGCTACGACCGTCATTCCAGTTCCGTTAGGATTGGTTTCTTTCCCATAAAAGTCATACACAAAGCGGACTACAAAATCAAAATTAGTATGAGGACATTGGGACCCTTATGAATGAACTCTAAGCTAATAAGGTGCGAAAACTTTTGAGGAAAGAATAAAAAAAACAAGAAGGATTAAAGGATTAAATATTTTGTGGCTGGAGCACAGAAAGAATGAAGAAACTTCGTAATAAGGAGACAAAGGGAGGGAGGGGTTGGGGAAGATCATTTTAGAGGGAAAGATAGATGGAAAAATAGAAAGAGGTAGACTAAAAAGGAATTGGGAAAGGACATACATGACGCTTTTGACAAGCCAATAACAGCAAACGCTACAATACAAGACGAGATCTGATTATTTCCAAGCTTACTGCTGATGATCTTACAGACGCCCGGGCCGTTAATTTTACTTTAGGGGTCCAAGGGGGGCGTTTAATAGATAGGAGACGTTTAAGAGAGAAAGGCGTTCACTCTCGTAACTATAGCAAGCTCAACAAAACTAATATGATTTCGGAGAAATATCTACAGAGTTTATAAAGAGCAAAATATCCAGTCCATCCATTGGTACGTCTAGGCCATCTAGAAATCCACATCGCTCTTTCAGAATCTCAACCTTGACGTCAGAATCCTTATTCAGGACAGCGCTGTAATCGTTTGCCAATCCTTTCTTTGAACTTGACATTGAATAAGAAGCAAAGCGCAAATCTTTGTTAATCAAGCAAGAAAAACTGAACGATCTTGCTCTTTCGTGCTACTTCCTTGAATTTTGGATATGGGCGGCGGAAGGGAGGTTGGGAGGGGGGGGGGTGGGGGGTGTCTATTAGACATGGGGTGCCAGTTTATTAGTGAGAGGCGTCTAGTACAAACTTAAAAGTACAAGGGAGGCATTTATTAGACAAGAGGCGTTTATTTGACTGGGGGCGTCAATGAGATCACATACGGTTACTTATAACCAAGAATCTCTTCAATTATAGAGGAAAACTGAGAAGGAGGTGGAGTGGCCGAGCGGTTAGAGTGCTGGACTTGTAATTCAGAGGCCCCGAGTTTAAGTCCCCCCTGACCGCTAGATGGATTTGTTCTCAGTAGTCCCGAGTTCAAATCCTCGGCCACAACAGCTTGTAAAATATCCAGCCTGTTCGCCTCCTGCCAGCTGGAATTTTCAACCATATTATGTTCCATTTAAATTATTTGTTTCATTATCCTTGAAAAGCCTCATAAGGGGTTAAGGATAATTACAGTATTACAATTATTATTATTAAACTGCTAAGGACAAGCGAGTAACAAAAACATTTAAGCGACCCGTATGACAAGGAAGATTTTAAATTTCATTACACATCCAATCAAATATCAGCTGATGCCTTAAACACAAGGCATTTGTCATGTGTGACTATTGCAAATAAAATGAGACTTACAACTCCTTTTCCAAACCAGTTTCTTCTGGTAAAACGTTGTTTTGCACTTTAGCATACTTAAATAAATATATTTTGTTCAAATAGATGATTAATTTTGGATTTCAAGGTTGAGGCGTATGGCTCACACAAGAAGCACAACATCAAAACGTTCCCTGTTACCATTAAGACATTACAAAAAAGAACAAAAGATCTGAGTGGTGTGGGTTTTTAACTGCACCTTTTTTTTAGGTGTTCCATTGGGTTTTAAAGAGCTCATACATTAGCTTGTGGCTTATAAAGTTCACTCTGCATTACCAGAGTGAGCCAAGACATGTTGACCTCTACCTTGAATGTAATAAATTCCTTTTTTTCCTTTGTTATACAAGAAAAGTAAATTTTATATACAATTTAACAGTGTACAACATAATATTTCTACACAATCACATGCTTGTAGGGGTTGAAGACTGTGAAGATGCACTGGGTATTTCCCTTAGTGCATTGTCACACGATGCAAGTCTTTTATGAAGTTTGTCAACTTCAATATCACATCTCTTTCGTTTCAGTTTAAGTGAGGAAACTTCAAGCTTCATTCTTTCAATTTCTTTCAGTTTTGTATTAATTTGCGCATCTACCTCTGCAACAGGAAAAGAACATAATACATTACTTTTTATTTATTTATTTATTTACTTAAGCAACAACAACAACAATAACAACCAACCATTTTATTATGCAAACTTAAAACATTTACAAGAACAGCATAACTTAAAATTGATCAGGAAAAAAACCTACTCAGAATAGCAAAAAGAACTAAACGAGCTGAGTAGTTACAATAGTTAAATTACATTTTATAGGGTTGCAACACACAAAAGATAGAGAGGAAAAATATCATAAATTTTGGAGAAGAAAAAAGTGGTAGAAAATAAATAAATAAATTAAATTAATTAAGATAAATAGAACAACATAAAAGGAAAAACAAACCATAAACAAAAACAAAAAGTTAGGCAATTCTTGGCAGTGTCACCGCAACAGTGCATGGCACCAATTACTGCTTGACAATAACAGTCTCTATCCCCTTGAGAGATAACCACATCACCAGGGAGCAAGACCCCTACTCATTACGAACAGTGTGTGGGTTCTTTAATGTCCCACATAAATAATATGTGCAAGGGTTGTGAGATGGGGTCCACAGTTTAGCCGTAGTAGACTAGAAAGTCTAACTGTCTATTTTATTGCAACTTTTGTTTGAGTTGTCTTGGAGTTGAGAGGGGGGTGTGCAGTCTTATATACGCATGCTTATACATGTATGCAGTGTAATACTGACTACTGTTGCTAAAATCCACTGATACCTTTAGCTTGGGCTTGCAATTTCCGAAGGTTGCCTTCATCTCTACTTCGTGCACGAGCAAGTAATGCTGACACATCATTCAAAAGCCCTGCCTCTCCAAGATGTTTGAGCAATGGTGAGTTACCACAAAGATCTGAAAAGTTCATTTCACACAAAATTATCTCAAAGCTACTCATATAAAACATGTCAAATTTAAGACAGCTCTAGGCTATTTTACAACATCAGAAATTATAAAACAACAATGCAGACTTTAAATAAAATATCTTTGAAAAACATATACCGCAAACTTCGGCTTATAAGCCTGGGCATATACAACTTCGTCGTAAGGAGGGTTTAGGAGGTTTTAACAGGGCGCTTAATTAACTGGACTGACATAAACCGTTCAAAGCAAGCTACATAGTAGCGCTGATCAAAAAACCTTTTCTACTTTACTGACTTAATTAAACTTCAAAAAAACTGAATTCATTCCAATACAAGATAGAGGGGGACTTATATCTTGTGGGGGCTTATAACCAGATGTATTTCTCGTTTACAGACACCAGTCAAGGAAGCATTTTGTCCAATGTTCACACATCATGAACTCCGCCTAACAAAAGTTAGCTGTTTCTCTTTTTCTAAAGCCACTTCTTGGTGTCTGAATGTTATTGAAAACACCAGTGCATCACCTGTTTGATAATCATATTACTCGTGCATCTCCAACAAATTCTTATCTGATGCAGTACTTACCTGAACTAGGTCCACTACTTGAAGCCTGCTCTTCTTGCAACTGCTGAATTTGCTGCAAAAATGATGACACACCACCTTTTAACTATAATAAGTGGAAAAGATTAGGAAGAGATCAAGTCTACAAAAACATCATCCATCAAACCACCTGTTCCAGTCTTAAAGCTACACACTTAAAAGCAGCTCCTTTGACAACAACAACAATAACAACAACAGAAAACAATAATAATATACTTCCAACTGGAATCTCTAAGGCTAATGTTTGATTTCCCTGGGCTTATCCAGCTTCGCAAGGGGTTTTAGGAGGGCACATAAATGAAGGGTAGCTTATATCCCAGGGGTGGGGGTTTTGGGGGGCATATCAAAAAAAGTTTCCAAACAAGCTACATAGCAGTGCTGACTAAAATACTTTTTGAATTTACCTCTTTTTTTTTTAAGCTTTAAAACGTCGTAAAAATTTGAATTCAGCTCAATCAAAAAATGCTAGAGGGGGCTTATAACTAGATGTATTTTTTGGTTTACAGGTTGATGGGCCTACAACTTGGGGAGCGTAAGTGGAAGATTACAGTACTTAGTGTTACATAACACTTAATTATTGCTAATTCTACAATCATCCTTTCCCAACCCCCAGCCATATTCTCATCCTTAGGATTGCTTTGACTTAATACCTGATCAGGATCTTCATTGTCATCAAGAGGCTCCACTTTAATGTTGACTGACTGCACATGGGCAATGCGAGGATATATGGAATCCTCATCTTCATTGTCCATTGTTGTAGCACTCACTGGTGAGTGACTGTGTCCATCTATACTAAGAGGAGGAGATGGGGTCACAAGGCCAGAGTATCCCAGCTCTCCTGTGCTCTCAGCAGCAGACATGTTATCCAGTACAGATTCATCTGTTTCAACTACCTGGTGGTATGAATGAAGGCATGGATGGAATTTACTCCAAAAAATCTAAACCTTTTTTTTACTATCAAGTTCAGAATCAAAGCACTCCTTTCATTTCTGCTTTTATTGATGAGTAAGGCACAAAACCCCTGAACATGATTGGAATGCACTACATAAGCCCAGAGCAAGCCAAAACAACTGGCAGGTGCAAATTGGCCCATTAAAGCTACCACTTGCCCTTTAAAAACAAAGGCATTGCCCAAAAGTTTATTGTACACAAAGACTTGTGTACTAATTCTGTCATAATGCCCCAGTTTCTTAGTCACCTTTGGTAAAAAGAAAACCACCCTAACTTTGTTCATTGAAAGTACATATAGGCGCCTAAAGGCATGGTAGTCAAGAAAGGATTATTAGCATTGTAAGGTATACGTATTAGAGCTCTTCTTCAATAAATCATTCAGGACTGATTAGTTTTGGTTTCAATCAACTGCAATGTATATACTGACAGTCAGGTGTAGGTAGCCATAGTATATGACACATACCCTGATAAGCTCCTCAACAATAGATTCTGATCCACCAGCGAGGGCAATATCTAAAGCTGTCTGTCCTTCATTATTTCTGATACTCCTATCTGCACCAGCGACAATGAGAGTCCTAATGGCCTGAGTGCAGTATTCCACCTTATGTCTTTCACCGCGAGCTAAAACATGTAGGGCTGTTTCACCAGAATCATTAACAGAGTTTAAAATAGCATCTGCATAATCTCCCATCTTCTTTCCTTTGTTAACAATCACTTCACAACAAGACAGGAAGAAATTAGGCTTATGCTCTCCATGAACCAGCATATTAGCAGCTGTATGGAGAGGAGTTTCTCCATGAGCCTCATCTTTGATCAACAGTGTCTCCTTCAACAGTGCAACCATTTTTGAAAACTTTGGATTGAGTTCTTTAACAGTAAACTTTGGTCTTGACTTGTGCAGCCACTGAATAGCACGGTGTAAGGCTGTTTCACCATTTCCAGATGACTTTGCCACAGGGGAAAATCCACTGGCGAGCATCCACTCTAAAGCATTGCACTTTCCAAGAGCTGCTGCCCAATGGATGAGAGGAAATCGATTATCCGACACAGCATCTGGGACATCATCATCTTTTCCCCATCCACCCTTGGTGTACTTATCTACACACTCTTTAAGGTTGTCAAGATTTGACAATGAACCCAGCATATCTGTGCAGTTCACAATAGCTACTAATAACTCATGATGCTCTGGGCATTCCTTGTTTTTTTCACAGAATGGCGTACATCTGCGCAGCACAGGTTCTTGATTTATTTTGGTGAAGTCTTGATATGCTGTGGCCATAGAAGCCATCACACAATGAAGAAGTCTTTTGTTCTCTGCTGAGTAAAATGCCTAAGGAATACGAGAATAATAAAATTAAAAGTTACTAGATCATCATTAAAACAGAAACGAAAAAAACAAAAAAACAAAAAAAAAGTAAAATCACTATCATTGAAATAATCAATTTTAAATTCATTTATTAGGGTGACATCAATGTTTACAAACATTGTTTAAGTTATTCAAATTAAAATGAGTGAAACAAAGAATGTTTTCAAGAACCAATGCACTTCATAAAATCAATAAGTGATGTCAGCATATCACTATATCTTACTGCAACATGTTCTAAATGCACGAAGAAAAGGCAGAAAGATATAAATAGTTATCACAAAAATTAAATTTAAGAAGGTTTCAATCAAACATTTAGTAAGATGACTTTATACTTGACATATGATCCAATCCAATAATATTGAAGAAGGCTTTAGAGGAACAATAACCTCCATTTCAAACAAACCACTGTTACTTTAAATAGTCACATGACCTCTTAATGCAAATTTACTATAGGGTCAGCTGATATCAGTAAATTGGTCCTGTAATGGACAAGTAATGTAAAGTACTTCAATAATTAGTTTAGTATGCATTTTGATCTTGTAGAGGCGAAATACAGTTATTCATATAACCTTAAAAATTCAAACAAACTAATGTTTGTCTAGAATTGGATCATTTTGTCTCTTTCGTTGCGATTATTTTGTCTTACTCTCAACATGTGGGTTTGACTAGACTGCATTTGAATCGCCTTGACGCACAGCAGAAAATCAAAGTGCACATATGTAATTAAAAATATAATATATGCCTCGCTACATGTCTAATATATTTCTTTGTCTCTTTCGTTTCGATTATTTTGTCTTCCTTTCCAAATGAATTTGACTGCATTTCCTCCTCTCAAAAAATGTTCGCCCGAATTTCAAATGAAAACAACAAAAAATCGACTTCACGCGCAGCAGATAATCAAAGCGCACAAATGTAAGCTTAATTAAAAAAGATAATATATTCCCCACTTTACGTGGAATACATTCTATTTAATTCTCTTCCAGTTTATTGCTGTAAACAGTGATTTTCAACGATGATTATTTCCCTTTCGCGACCCGCGGTGGGAAAATTTAAAGACTGCCCTGTTTACGTCAAGGGCTAAAAATACCCGTTGACATGAGCTATTCAGGCTCGACCCCCGACAGAGGCAAATCGCAGCTGAACGGCGAGATTTCGAAATATTTCTTTAGAATGACAAAATTTCTCCTTCGTCTTTCTAACACTCGAATGGGATAATTTAAATTGTATTCTACAGTCGTCGTGATCCTTGAAAGTCTTAGGTCGTTTTGATGAGACATTCGGAGTTCGCGACTTGGTCATGCCACGAGGTCCGTCGCCAGATCGCTTTCTCCTTCTTCATCAAATCCTTCAAATTTTCAAGATTTTTCAATCGTCTAGCCGCCTTTCCTTGATGGTCGCTTTTTGGCCTTTAAGATGCTTTCTGTAAGCGCAGATAAAAAGGCATGAAACTTCGAAAAGAGTTGTTCGGAAAGCAGTCTCCCGGTGAAGAAGAAAGAGTCATTTCCGACAAACAAAGACACCTCCATATTCCGGCGATGCTGACGGACAAAACAGCATTGTTTTCCGAGTCAACACTTCATCGTCCTCTTGATTTCACCTCGATTAAATACCTCTTTATTATTAAAAAAAAAATTACCCCAGTAGGTAGGTAGTGCTGTTTAGCCATTTCGTTGTCGATGATAACTTCGTTCGTTCACTTCCTTCGCGGTACACCGTAGGACTGCCGGCATCAGAAAGGTCTTACCATGGTAATGAAGACAAGGACAACGATGTATTAGGAGCTGGACCGATGGAGTTTTCACATTGGAACTTAAAAGATTTCTCAATCCCGCCTAGCTTTGAAAAAGACAGCTACCATCGGCAACAAAACGAGCGAAAGAAGACGCGTCAATCTGAGGAATAGGTCGACAGCTGGTATGAACCGAACCACGAAGATGCCCCTCACAAATGAATTTTCTCACCACTTTGGCGGCCCAGAGACCGTTTCCAAGGAAAAAGACTACTTTTATACTTACTCTAAGACGATTATTTCTAAGAAGGACGGGTTCTTCGTTCAGTAGGGATCTGTGTTGATGCCGACTTGTAGGATATGGTGATTCGACTACGCGGCAGTGTTCAGCAGACACCCGTGAGAGCTCTTAGGGCGGCAGCCGTGGTTGTCAATCAAAACCTGCCACCACGGAAGGACGTGAAAACATTACGTATTATCTTCCTTAGACCTCATAGGCTGCTACCGGAGTTTTGAATTTCAAATGTCGTCGAGTTTGGCACCACAAACAAAAGGCTTTTGAACATCTGCGGTGGTGTCTTAACACTTGTTCAGGGTTGCTCAACCAATCCGTGGTCTCTCCGTCTGCCGATTTCTTGTTTTGCGTGTGAAACCTGCCGAGCTTCAATAGAATAGAGCTGGAGGCAGCCGAATGACTCATTCATTTACCATGATTTACTCTCTCTCCCCCACATGTGAGAATAATAAAGTTTTCTAGTACCTGACGGGATTGTTCATGCCTTTAACTCGCTCGTGTGCCGGCTGCCGCCAAAAAATATATCATCATTTGAGGTGATAAATATTAAATGTTGATTCAGGGGCTCGCCAGTCGCACCAGATGCCTCCTCAAATGACGCGTGTGATCAAACACAGGTACCTTCGAGCCCGCAGCTTTTTTGGCAGATAATTTTTACCGAGGTTACTATGTAATTAGCAAAGTTTCAACAAAGCTCATTGACGCAACAGAATGGAAGGACAAAAGGTAAGGCAGTGCCATTCACGCCAGCCATTCAAGTGCCGGAAACATACACTATACAGGCTACGTCTTTCAGTATCTCCTTTCAGTATCTGTTCTTGCGGTCAGTCATCCGAAAAATCGGGCCATCTAACCCCGGAATTAGAATATTTGTCATCTGTTTTAAAAAGTCATGGCAACTAACCATTGATGCGATATTTTGCTTAACTTACTTATGAACCGAACCGCTCCCTAAGGAGACCGAGACCGGGTCACGAGACTTTCGGTGCGGTAAAGTTTGTCCTTAGGCCGGAAACTTCTGACTTGTCCCTTAGATCGGGCATGGCGGGCCTCACGGACTGAGTTAAATCGCCGAGAGAGGAAGCGACTGATAAAGTTTCCTCTAAACTATAGCGACACTTGAGTATTTTTGCACCTGTCCGTCAGATGATCTGGCCTTAAATCGTCAGAAGTACAGTCTTCTAGGATAAAAATGTGATCAGGTTTATAAATAACTGAATAAACCTTTGGAGCATGAGTACGGACTTTGTCAAGTGTCCTCGAACGTCAAAGGCACGCGAAGATTTGGGACTAAGGGCTAGGGAAGGGCTAGGGGCGGTGGTCAAGGTGGCAGCGCCTTCCTCTCCCCATTTTCTTCTCGTTTTATATTTGGAGCAGGCTAAAATCAATAGTATAGTACGCAGTTGTTTGCAACGAGCATAAGACCAACTTAGAACTACCACTATGCGTTAGAATAAACATTAACGGCGGATGTCTACGTGAGCCAATCCGTAAGTAGCCTCCCACGCAGGCGTTTTTAGGGGAGCTCGTTTTCCATCCCTCCCCACAAAGGGACGAAACACGAGCTCCCCTAAAAACGCCTGCGTGGGAGGCTAATCCGTAAGGGTTGCATTATATTTGTGACTCTCCTTCAATAAATGACTTACATCCAATACAAAACTTTCAAAGACTAGCCTTCCTTGAAATCTGGTCCCCCTAAAGAAGGACGGCTTGTCTGTCACAAATATCGGGCAGACTCAAGTTGCGTTCATTGGGGGTGGGAGGGGTACGGTAGGCGGGAGAGGAAAGAGCGGGAGGAAGGGGATCTAAAAAAGAGGAAAGTGGGAGAAATAAAGGGAAATTAAGCAACAATACTTAATCCTTGGCAATCGAAAAAGCGCTTAGCGGAGGAAGCGAAGAAAAATCTGAAAAATTGGGCGGAACAAGGGAATGACAGGTACAGGGGCCCGTGTCGAAAGGCCCAGAAACTTTTCGAGCCCGAAGGAAAATTTTGAAATCAAACCGCTGAATACTAGCACAGTTCCTAGCGCACAAACCAGTCAATTTTCTTGTTAACTGATAGTTTTATTGCACCGTTTTCAAAATTATTTAAATTTTGATCGTGAACGGGAACATGGCGAACACAAAACAGATTTCCGGGCCCGAAACGTTCCCGAGACTTTCGAGAGACAGGCCCCAGGAGATGGAAGGTTGGATCCCCCACCACCCCACCTTGAGGATTTAAATGTCGTCATAATAATAAAAGGTTACCCCCATTTTAATAAACATGTAGCCGAAATGTCGCTTTCATTTAGTAGTCCACGTTCGATATAATAAAATTCTAACATGACTTCGAGGCTTTCTGGCCATTTCTCTATATTTGGTTTGGCGTTCTTTGTGCTCAAACCTCTTCTGTGAATTGCGAGACAATTGAGTCGAAAAGAAAAATTGCAATTTTCACCCTAAAGCCTCGGAGCCATGTCAAAATTTTAATACAGTATAGCGAACGTGGGTTATTGTCTCACTCGCAGCATGTGTTCGACCGTTGCCATTGCGCTAGCCTGTGAACAGGCTCTCTGTTTGGGGAAAAATAGCGAGGAAGGGGAAGGGAAAAGGCCTGTTCACAGGCTACCATTGTACGGCCTCCCTCCCCTTCCTCTACCCCCCCCCCCCGCCCCGATGCTTTTCAACGAAGAGACGCTCCTACCTTGAGAAAGTTCAACAGTAGTTGTATTAACCAATTATTTCAAACTTCCTTTGCCATGTTTTTATTTTTAAAATGGTAAATGAAATGCCACTAAATAAAACAAACACCCGTTCAGACCTTTGCCCGTTTTAGAGTCCCGAGATAATCCAGCCGCAAGCTAAATCAGATGTCTGATTCGCGGTCTGTGCGCGTGACAGAACACAATTACCATTTCCTGACGAACAGTCATGCAACTAACTCTACAAAGCCCACTCGGGTTCCCTCGTAAACTGGTCCTGAATCTACCAGTCTACAAGAGATGGTTTCGAAATTCGCGCAAGAATTAAACCTGTGCTGAAAAACACGTTTCCTATGACAATTCCCACAGTACCTTTCAACTCTTGAAGGTCATGGCGGCAGCATCATATCCCAGCTATTTCCGCCATCGTGCAACGACATGCACGAAACATGTTTCTTAGAAAACGAGGATCGAGGATCGAGGATGGAGGATAGGGGATGAAACCCATGGATTATTGCCTGTTGCAACAACCAAACAAGAAATCGAAAACAAAGGGAAACTTCCGGTTTATTCAGTAAGGAAGTACAATATACCGTATATGTAGTACAGTAGTCAATATATATACATTTTAAATGAGGCATTAACAACGATAAACATTCACAAGGCGCCTACGTTGCAAGTCTGTGTGTAGACGCAACGGGTGGATAGAAACTTGTTCACTTCTTAAACTTGTGCAAAGTGAACCTTCACCAAAAATACAATTAAATAAAATTGACGACAATAAAAATTGAAAATACTCTCTCAATTCAAGACCACACATCCAATACACAATCCACAAGTCGTCTATTTACAGCACAAGGAAATTTCTAATGCTCAATTTGTACAAGGGCTGGGAAAGTGCGCATACGCAATCGTTCCACTTCAGCCCGAAGCACGGCTACTTCCTGCGCCTGTGCTTTGGCAAGGTCCACCAACTTGCGTCTTGCCACAATATCCTGCAGGCGTCGCTCGGCCCCAGTGTCAGAGCGACCAGCCGCTATTAAAAGGAAAAGTAAAGATACAAATCTGTCATGTGTTGGTCAAGTTCATGTGCTCATTTCGCGGAATAAAATTCCGCATCGTTTAGAGATGCATAGAATGCAAAGAAAACCCTCACCCCTTCCCATCAAAGAAAAGAAAGGACGAAAATGTGGCACATTAGAGATTTCCACATTGCACTTCGCTCAATATGTCCGTTCTTCCTAGTCTTATTACGTGGAAGTATTATGTGCCTATGAGAAGCGGTAAACCCTAATCAAGAACGAAGGTTTAAATTTAGTGACCATAGGGCACTGACGACGTTTACTTTTTCACACCGCATGAAGTAGAAGGAAAGAGACATGATCGATGTTACGATCACGAGTAACAAGATTTACAGAAATCAAATTCATGATGCTTAACGAGTTTATCTTACTGAGTTGGCAAGCTCGTCCCCAGGGCTCTACCCTTAGAAAATGAGAGGGGCGTGAGGTTGTTTAGTGGGATACCCAGTCTGTCTGTTTGTCAATCCCGTCTACGTTCAAACAATTAGTTCTACTAAGTACAGTTAATTCTCTCATAGCGACCACTTCTCGTAAGCGACTACTTTTTAAATCATTTTTCGAAACACTTCATTTCGCTACCTTGTATGACACAAGAGACCTTATTTCATGACCCTTATCCATTTTGTTTCGCATACAGCGTTGAGTAATTTTTTGAATTAAGGTCAAGGAATACAATTTTTCTGGAAAAAAAATTGTGGGTACAGTGGACCCACGATATAACGAACCTCTAAAAACGAAGTCCTCGGCTAACAAACGATTTTCTTTACCCCAGAAAAAAGTAAAAAAGAACCAACCTTGATAAAACGAAACCTCGTTACAGCGAACAAATTTCGCCAGTTCCTTGGCCGTTCGTTATACACTGTATCGAGGTTCCACTGAACAGAAATAAAGATCACTCATCGTCAACCTTAACACTCTTTAAAAGGCCTCCAGTTCAAAAAGACATCTTGATCAAGACGCTAAATAGTGAACATGTGTACGCTGTCTATGACTCAAGACCCTGAAAACGATTCCCTGTTAGGTGAACACATTCTGCTTACCATTTGCTTCGTTCACATTCCTTCGCTCAGCAACGGACAAGGCAAGTTCCTCTAGATCAGCATCGAGCTGTTCATTATCTTTTTCCTTTCGACGGATCAACCTCTTGATGTTCTTTATGGTTTCCTTGCGATCATTAACATTGCGATGATGCATCTTCTCTTGCAAGGTAAGCGTTTGTTCTAGAGTAGCGATTTCTTGCTGCTGCCTCGCTTGTTGGTCTCCCTCCGAGAGAAACTGGGGAGAGAAAAAGGAAAACGTCCCTTAAATACTCCAAAATTGAACGAAGAATGTCTTGTCAGATGGTTCTAACTATTGAGTCTGAGGGTAAAATCCTACAATGTCACCATTTTTAAAAAGTAAATTTTGGAAATTTTGCCGCATTTTGTCGCATTGTAGACGCAACTTTTGCAGTAGTGAAAGAAAAGCCTGAAAAAAAAATATTGTTACTGATTTCATCATCATCCTTTCACGGCTTTATAAGGAACCAATTAAATGACCCAGTTTCCTTGTTAGGTCAACTGATTTTTTTAGACCGATTCACCGGTATCAGAGAGGCCAGGGTTCGAATATCTTTCACGGCTTTAAAAGGAACCGACTTAACAACCAGCTCCAGCAGTTACCTTGTTAGATCAAATGGCTATGAGAGCGTTGCACCGGTATCAGAGAGGCCAGGGGTCCGAATGCCTTTCACGGCTTTATAAGGAACCAACTAAACGACCAGCCCCCAGTTACCTTGTTCGATCAACCGGTTATGAGAGTGCTGCACCGGTATCCCTTTCAAGCTTGAACTTTTTTTAGGTTTTCCCGTCTTCGCAACTGCACAAGACGCGTCCATAACCTCGATGATCTTCTATACAGTTCTTCGTTGCGCAGTTCTAACCAATGATTTGTATTTTCCATATGTTCACCATTTTAACTTTGGTGTTTGCCGTAAAATTAATGTCACTTGCCTCACCTGGTGTCTGCAATTATCAATTCCTTATTTACTCGAAAAGACGCACTGGTATTGCAGTCTTACATTTCCAGTTACCCAAGTAACCAGGAAGCAAAGAAAGTCAGTTTTACAGCTTGCCTTTCGGGCAAGCTGTAGCTGTAGCACGAACTTGCCCAAAAGTCATTTCAACCAGCCCGAAAAAAAAAAAAATTAAATGAGCATTAAATATAGCGCTCCTCTGTAATTTGAATTCCCCCCAAAATGTTTCTTTCCGGTCAGGTAAATTATGAACAGAAGAATTTACTACCCCGATAGTAAAATCCATTTACCCCGGGCAGGGCTTATAGTGGCTAATTGTCACTCCTACTACTCTTTATTGATTTCCATGAAACGTGCTAAAGTCTAAATTGGTTTTCGTTTACAAACTCGGATGCAACACGAGGAATTATTATCGTATCACATCAACGACAGGTTCCGCTTGCTCGGTCAAATCCTTAGTAATCAGAGAAAGAGTAAACACTGAGTTACTGAAAATACGTCTCTACCTGCTGCAACTCCTTGGTAACTCTTAGAAGCTGTATGTCACGAATCTTGGCCTGAAGATCTTCGCACTGCATGTCCATCTTCTTGTGTTCCCTAGCAAGAAAAAGGCGTGCATTATTTATACTGCGTTACCACCACACTAGACAAATCTTTATACGATACAGCGATAACATACTGTATTGCTTTTGCTCCAGTTGCCGCAAATAAATTGTCAAGGCGATTTCCAACTTTAAAGAATCAATTATAACCATGAAAACGCTGCTTACCATTCCAGTCGATGAATTCCCTTCCTGAACTCTTTACTGTCTTCCATTGTGGCAATCTTTCCTTTCCCCAAGGTCTAAAGAAGGTCATATGAGATTAGAAATAAGCTCAGAAAAAACTATTCAATTCACTTTGGCTAAGGACACCACAGGTTTGAACAGAAACGTACAGGAAGAGCCTACGGGCCGCAAGCATCCTTAGCAGATCCGGCTGAGTTAGTGGAGTACAGGCGAAAACCAGTTTGGGCTGCGGAAAACAGTGAATTACTGAACTGCTTTTTACGGGAATTATCAGGAGCATTTTATATTCCAGCAACTCTGATCGATTTGGCGTGAACGGTCCCGGACCTAGCCTCCCCGCAGACGTCCTTTGGGGTTCGTTTGTCACGCATTCATGAATGCGTGACAAACGAACCCCAAAGGACGTCTGCGGGGAGGCTATCCCGGACCGTGAACTGAACTGAGCGTGAAATGGAACACTAGTTATGAAACACAACATCGCCGTCGACAAAATGAAGGAAGGAGTAAAAAATAGTTTACCGTGATCTGAGCATTAAGATCCTCAACAACAGAGCGGTGTATCAATGCACTGTCTGTGTAATCGGTGATGAACGAGCCCGGAGAGACCTCCACCTGAAATAAACAATCCAACACTTGTTAGGAAACAGAATGTAATGTCAACTTATGACACATCGAGGAAGTCTCTAACGACCGAACCTGAGCGGTCACCGATCTAAAACTAAAGTCAGCATTAATTTGGTAAGCGAAAGGAGCAAACACCAACCTGTCCTTGTTTTAGCAACAACTGTACTTCTAAATTAATAAGAAACCTCATTTTTTCATCTCTCAACCTTCAAAAACAAACAAACAAACAAACAAACAAACAATCAAAACAAAAAGAACTGCATCGGATTATTTCGCTGATTAAAGAGTTCCAGTTGAACGTTTCTGGTAGAGAAAGGAAGGAAAATATCCCACAATCCGTCGTACATTACTGGACGCCAGGATTCCACAATTTTTGAAGTTTTGGTGGGGTATAAAAGTGTCATCATACGGAAACGGTTTCTTTTAAATCAAACTGTTTTGTTAGAACACTAACATTTATCATCAACAGGATTGATAGCGTAAGTAGCCGATTGTACAGGAACTTAAGACTTAGAAGTTCTTATGGAGCGTCTTTGCGATCGATGGGCTTTCTCCTAAACAGCTAAGAGGAAACTCGAACACGCAGCTTAGCCTTCGCTTTCCACAGGAATGCCTGAGGCCATTTGGTGACCTCATAAATTCTCGCGCGACAAAGAGCAGTAAGGAACAGTTATGTATGAAGAGGGAACTGCTTCCAATACCTCTGAAGTTCCTGATGAGTGATTTCCAGCTCTCTGTTGACTTTTTCATCTTCTTCAGTTCGTTTTTGCAGGAAGGAATTCATTTCAGCCAATGTCAAGGCCTTAGCTTTAACCTGTGTCCCGAACAAAAAAACAACATAGATTAAAATGTTCTCACATGTATTTTGTAGCTGTTCTCAAGTATATGTAGATCAAAGCACCCACTCAGTAGTGACGAAAAGCCGTAACTTGAACTACATTCACTTGTTGCTTGTTCTCTGTGATTACACGTATCTTCAAACCTGTTGCTCGCTCTCGACTTTCTGCCTCCTGGCTTGAACAAGTCTCTGCCAGACAGCAGGTTCCACACCTTCGGGCATGTGCTGTTCGTCATCTAACTCGTCCATTGCGCGCTCCAAGCTTCGCACCGCCTCAGAATTTGCGCGCGAGGACGAAGGTCTGGGACCAAATGGGCTTCCGCTCTCTGGAAGATCACCGTGCGATTCGGTCGCGGCCTTGAGCTGCTTCTGTCCCCTGAAGAAAAAAATACCATTCTGAAATCGTAGATTTATTACCACTTACAAACTGCAAGATTGTTACTTATTTTGACTAGGTTGACTTTTTCAAGTCAGTGAAGTTGCTGGTAGTACTGCGTTCCACACAATTTAACAGTTAAACAGTTCTTCATATCTTATACATGTCTCAAGCGGCTAGTCATCTACAGATATCCGTACGATATCTCCAAGAGCACCTCTTGAGCAATCTCGCTCCCAGGACATTTTTTGCTCAATCCCAAATCGAAGGAAGGTCCTGGAAACGAGATTGCCTCTTGAGGAACATAATCCAATCAGAGCTCCCTAACCCTTCTCTGCACTACGCCTCTGGACTCCCTTGACCTTGTTGAGCAAAACCAAGACTACTTGAGGGACATTATGCCCAACCCTTCACCGTACCAACCCCGTAGCCCCGTAGACTCCCTTGACCTTACTGAGCACTGTCAAGACTACGAGGTGCATTACTGTTCCATTTTAACCAACTCACCTGGGCCTTCGCTTGAAGAGTTTATAAAGCTGTTCCACGGTATGCATATCCTGGTCTGCAAACTCCTTTTTGAAGGCTTTATCCAGAGCCTTGTCCTCAGCCAATACAATCTCGTAGGAATCACGGAACTGATCCACTTCTCGTTTGGCTTCCGCTAAAGCTCCGGCAGTCTGCGTCTTTTTATCTTTGGTGTCGTTCATGCGGCGAGTCAACTCTGTCTCCTGAATTTCCAGCTCTCCTTCCGTTAATACTGACACCATCAAGCGAAGGATCTTGAGTTCTTCCTGCAGAAAAATGGAGGGGATAATAGCATCGTTAAATTAAGCGTATGAGAATAATTTGCGCCAGTTATTCAACGAAACCTTATGAGCACGGATTAGCCTGTGAAAACAGCTGACATTTCAAGACGCCACCACTGATTTCCCCGCCAAATGGACGTCCGAGGCACTACTGCAGAAATTCGATACAAATGACGTGCTTCTGATTGGTTGAAGAAAATTTCCCTCGCAGCATGACTGGCTGTTTTCTCAGGCTATCATGAATGGCTGGCAGTGATATACGACATAATAGCAACCATTCAACCTTGGCTACAGAGCGTTCTTTGGTACTTGTGTGACACCCCTGCTTACCAATTAACTAATCGACCTAGTAACAACCAACCGTCCTACTACTTACATTCTAACCAACCGAATGAGCTTCCTTCCATGCCGACCGTTCAACTGACTCTTCTATCCGCCTACTCACAGATTGGTCACGATCCCCATCTTACTGTCTTCGCATTGATTGACCTGGCAGCCCACCTGCTTGGTGACCCATCAAGCTTACAGAAACAAAGGACAGAAGTCCCTATCTACCTTCTCACCAACTGACCGACCTATCAACATATCTACCTATTAGCGTTTATGACGGCCCACAAACCTGGTAGATAACCATCTCGGTTTTGACTTTCCTCTGAAACAACTGGCCCAGTTTCTCATCAAACACAGCAGTCGCTTCAGAGATGCCACTCTGCAATTTCTTGAGCTCAGTTTCCAGTGATTTGCGATACTTCTCACGATCCTCCTGCAGTTGTTGCTTCTTTTTCTCAAACTCCTTGGCAGCTTTTTGGTCGTCTTCACTCCATTCCTCTTGAGGTTTGTTGATCATGAAGTCAGGCGGAACCAGATCCTTCTTTAGTTCGTCTTCAGGGTTGGCCTCCAGTCGCCCCTGCATCATCATCATCAGTGCACGCTCACGTGCGTTATCCCCTTTCTCAGCTAGCCTTCGATCTACATGGAAAAGAAATGTTGCACAATGTTGAACTCGTCAGAACACTCGCCATTTACACTTTTTCTCAAAAACCTGAGCCGCTTTTTTATTTTTTACCCGATCGTCCTAATCGTCCGGATAGAACTCAATTCTATCCAATGCGATCGAGGTCGTCTCCGTTGTCAGGGTCTTTTGCGATCGTCCGGGTAGCGTTTCCATATGATCGTCCCGACCGCCTGAAAATTATTTGAGACGACTGCATGGAACAATCGGGGCGATCATATGGAAACCACACTTAAGGGCCGCCAGCCGGACGGACTTTTTAAAAATGAAATGTTAGTCTTTCCGCAAAAGTTTCGCAAAACCCTTCTATTCCGTGTCTGCTATCTGGCTGGATAATCCTGATTTATAGTGGAATTCTCTCTCTGACTGGGGTAGTCTCGCTGGACGGTTCTGACAAATGGAAAGCACCCTAAACTAACATTCATTGGGTCTATTTCCAGTGACAACATCCGAATTTTCAGAATTTTGGGTGGTGCTTCCGACAACTCTACAATGACTTCTTTGACGCTCCACTTAAGGGCCCATTGTCTGACCGTGGTGCTCTAGCAGAAGTCTCCAACACGCGCGAAAGTCTCTAAAGCGTACAGTTAAATGTTGATTAGTTTTCGATCACTTTAGAGCCTGCTAGCCAGCTTTCCATTTCACGTAGCGTGGAAGTGACCCGCAAGAGAAGGCTTCAGCGAGTAGCAAAGCCCATCGTTCTCGTTTCTCCTTTTGCATGTCGCTCGCGCGAAACTTCCCACAATATCCTTAAATGGAGAGCTCGCTTCGGCTTGTAGCCCGGCATGAATCACTTGTAACAAACCTTCATCAATCCGGGCTTGTTCTTCGAGTTTCGCCTGCTCTTCAGGACTGATGTACTTCTCAAACGGAACCTCGTCATCTTTGACTTCTAACAGCAGCTCTGGCTTCTCGTCCACGCTCATGACCGGCGTAAAAACCTTCTCGACAAGCTCCAGGTCACCGAGTATCTTTCTTATTCGGTCGTTCTTTTCGCTGACTCGTTTGATCTCCGCTTCTTTTTGTTTGAAAACATCGTCAAACTCCTTGTTGAAGGCCACCTTGATTCTGTAAATGGCATCCTGCCATAGAGTAAAGCTTATAACTATACTTGCTTTGACGATGAAAAGAGAGATTTTTAAAACATGAACTATTTTTTTTTTTTTCATTATTTAACTAAAAGTCATTGGCAGATTTGTTTGGGTGGCATACTTTAAACCGAGTGGGAGAATGAAGTACCTACGAAGGACTTGAAACACGTTAAAAAAAGTCATA
The DNA here is from genome assembly GCA_964035705.1 of Porites rus. Taxonomy (NCBI): domain Eukaryota; kingdom Metazoa; phylum Cnidaria; class Anthozoa; order Scleractinia; family Poritidae; genus Porites; species Porites rus. Next base: position 7,412,698 of record OZ037996.1, on the reverse strand, counting down.
ATTAAATCAAACTGCACAGCTCAGTGGTACTTGATCTTTCTACCAACTTTTGAAATCCATGTTTGAAACAGTTCTATTGTTTCTTCAAAGTAAAAAATCTTCTAACGTTGACGAGATATTAAGGGCGCTTTCCATTTGTCAGAACTGGCCGGCCGGACCATTGCCGGACCAGTCATTTTGACTATGAAATCGGCTTTTTCCAAGGGTTTTGCTGAAAAACCATCTCCTTCCTGCACACTATCTAGGATTTTACTGATCTGGCTGGATAGTTTTGATTGATAGTGAAATTCTCATTACGAAGGAAGGGGTCTGGCCGGTCAGTTCTGACAAATGGAAAAAGCCCTAAATTGTGGCTTTCTTTAGGTCTGGAAACCATCATATCCCCTCCTTTTCTCGCGCTCTTTTGAACCAGACTAGCACTAGGATTCATTTTTTGATTCAGGCTCACCTGTAACAAGACAATTTGATTGAGCTTCTGCTGTACCGTGTGAAGCTGAAATTGGCTCTGGAAAAGCTCGTTCCCTCCCCCATAAGCTGAGCCACGACTCCCGGATGTAGCAGGGTTGTCTCCAGACGTCTCCCCGTCATCGTCAGCTAGGGCATCCTCGTCCTCAAACTCGTGGCGTTCATCTGTAGAGAAATCAAATACAAAATTGTCGGAAGAAGCTATGGAATGTCCTTCTGCGATTATCAAATTATAATTTTCTCAAAGTCCTGTAGAGATGTCGTTTAGGATTCTCGGTCACAGCACTATCGCACGAAACTGGAGATTTTTGTCTCTGTTTGTGTGTTTATCCGTCCGGCCGTCGTTTTGTCTATCTGTTTGTCTGTCTGTCTGTACGTCTGTCTGTTCGTCCGTCCGTCTGTAAACCTGTTGCACAGGTCGAAGTGTTCTTACCAACAAGTGGAGTGTTCCTGGCGGAAGTGGGACCTGAAGCCACCTTTTTACTGGAGTCAGCTTCCGCTTCTTCTATTTTCCTCTGGTTAGTGACGTATTGAACCTCCTCGAGTTCAGCTTTGGTTCGCTCTTTCATCGGGTAGTTCGACACCGATAAAGGCAGATGAAATGCGTTTACAGACCGTCCTTTGACAGCCATAGCGGTCCAGCACTCCTTCTTTATCATGTCCCGTAGGTATTGGTTAGCAAGATTGGCCAGTTGTATCTCCTCACGAACCTGTAAATGTAAAAGGTAATAAATACGTTACTGACCAAGCGAAAGGTTAAGATAGCTGGATATTGGCCAAATAGTCTTTGGAGTTTTTATGGACAGAGTCGAGGTCAATAAAACCGCAAAAAGAACGAGACCGATACCCAGCCATCTTGACCAAACAAGCTTGGTCAATAAAGGATTTATTAAACGGCCAAAAAGAGAACTGTTTTTGCGGAACCAACGCGAGAAATCCCGAGCGGGCAAGATGAGCTCGGGTAGCCAATCAGAACACAGGTTTCGCATCATCTTGCCCGCTCGCGGATTCACCCGTATAATAAACCTTGTTCCCAAATGTAAGCAATGTTAACAAACCACAAATATTTTTCTGTGTTTAAACATAGAGCCAGAAATTGTTTTTGCGATTTAAAGTTGGACGCCCAAACCTGTTTAATTTTCTCTTCTCCTTCTAAAACCAGTTTCTGTCGCTGATCCACGTCCAAATTGTACTCATGCCTGTCGAGTCTTTCTAGTTCCGGTGCCTCCTGGTTATCCCTCATCATCTGCAGAACAGTCTCACGTAATTCTTGTATCTCCAGACGCAACTTCCGTTTAATTTCGGCGAACTTTTTGGCCTCTTCACGTTGGCTCTGAGAAAGAAGGAAATTGTAATGTAAACTCAATCGACATAGAAAAAAAAACGACCGTCCTCACGTTCATTGAAGCTTGCTTTAGTTGTATAAGGCAGTGACGGATCTAGGGGAGGGGCCCGGGGGGCCCGGGTTCCACCCTTACTTTTAGTCCACTTTGCGCAGAGGAAAAGGTTGGCTGGCTTCTGACTCCCAAAAGGGGCCAAAATTAAACTTCATTACGAAAATTGCTTTGCCCAAAAACAGACAAACAAACAACAAAAATTAAACACTTTATTCAACAAGTGTCCACTCATGAAGGAAACTGCTTTAACGTCTCTTACTTGAAGACAGAAGCGCCATTTCTACGTGGTCGTCCGAGCCACGCGAAGGTCTAGCCGTTTGTGGGGCAAAGGAAAACAACCAGTAAAAAAACCTCTCGCTCTTAGAGTTTACAGTGGAAAAGCCGTACCATCCAGGAAATTTTACCCACAGAAAATTAGAGATACTCCTTACAGGAAAGTAAAGTTGAGTAGCTTTCACTTGAATAGTCTAACTTTACCGTTTGATTCACAAACTCAAAGGCTAGAACCACCGATAGATATAATATAATGCTCAATTATTAGCTCTTGTGATTTCAGTCGTAGAAAAGGTTTGAAAGAACCGGTCCAATGAAGCAAACAGTATCACAACAAAATAGTGTTTAAAAGCTGATCCAAGCTGAAGAGTTCGACTCAGCGTTCATCTATGCACCAAAAAAATCTAATCTAGACTGAGTCTAAAAGCACCACTTTTAAGTTAAAACAATTCTTTTTATACCTCACTGACGGCCTTCTCAAGCCACGTAGCATCTTCTGAAGGGGTGGGAGTGGGGGTCGTGTATATTCCGTCTTTGACAATCTTCTGTTGTTTCTCACTCGCCTCAGTGTTTGCCTTCTCAACTGGCGAAAGGGGCCTGGGAATGTAATCTCCCCTCTGAGCCGCCAGACTGTCCTCTTCCTTTCTAGTGGTGGCCAATAGTGAGGTACGTGCGCGCGCAGCATCTATGGCGGCAGTAGCTTTTCCTCTTCCTACAAAAAAAATTGGTCGTGATACATGGCGGTGATGATAAGATGGTGATGACAACCATATAAAACGGTCGACATTTTGCGACACCACCACTGGTTCCTTCGCAAGATGACGTCTGAGGAACGAGCGCAGAAATTCCGTACTGAAGACGCGACACTACCCAGATCTGGGTAATGCTTCTGATTAGATGAAGAAAATTTTCCTCTTGTCATGACCAATCAGAAGCACTGTCCACTTAGTGAAACATCATCAGTATGGAATTTCTGCACCCGTTTCTACGACGTCATTTTGCGGGGAAACCAGCGGTGGTGACATTTCCTCAGGCTATGGTGATGATAATTGCGATGGGGATGTTGCTGGTGGCTATGATTAGAACGGTGGTGATTATGATGGTGAAGCTTTTTATTTAAGACAAGCATATCCAAATCCTGCTGTTTTAAGACAGTTAAGCCAAAGGCGACTTGGTGATGGTGCTGATAATGGTGGTACGGGTGATGATGCTGGTAGCTGTGACAATAGTCCGAGGTGGGGGGGGGGGGGGTAAATTCACCCAAGTACCCCATCCTCCCGGGGACAGCGACGACGACAACGGCGACGACGGTGGTGAAAACGTCTCTTAAAACGCTCTTATTCCATGTCGTTCAATTCGTCAAGTGTTGGTGAATTTTTCTGGAGATGAATTGTAAAGGATTGTATCTATGTTTAAGAAAAGAATTGCAAAATCGTAGTCTTGTATTCACGTTCTCCATAAAACGTGAATTTAGGCAGTTTCACGTCGAGGTCGCGCAACGACGGCAAAGAAATGTACAGAGACGCGTGATACACGTGCAGAGTTGTTGTTTTGCTAATATAGACCTACTGCTTTTTTGACGTTCTCGTTGCCGTCATCGTCGTCGTTGCTTAAGCTCCCTAACGCTGGTGGTGGAAGTAGAGGAAGGTTTCATTTGCCGTCCGCGGCTATATCATTGTAATAAGTTTTCAAAAAAGGAGCGCCAAGTTGATCATTAAAATTTTATTTCCTTTTATTACCTGTTGATGAGTAGTTCCAGACCCAGCAAGCCAGAACTCCATCCGCACCTGTGCTCAACACACGCTGCGAATCGCCAGTGAAGCAAATATGAGTGGCTCCACCCCGCTTGTAATGATGCGCTGGCACACGCAATGTACGGTCCTACAATGAGTGGTACGACACGTTTTAGATCACCAAAAAACAACAAAAACAAAAACAACGAAAAGCAAAACCAAACAATAAAATGTCCGGACGCACGGTCAATGGACCGGTTCATAAAAATTTAGTGCAATTTTTCTTGAGAAAGTGGAAGAAACAGTCCCTCTAAGAGCGCATTCGGAGTATAAGATAACATCAAACGGAAAAATAAATGTTATTAAAATGTCAAAAATTCCATTTTTAGGTTTGTAGGTTTTGCTTACTGGTTTGTGGGAGTTCACAGATATTCTAAATTCGCGCCAAAATCGTTCCGAAAATAAACTGGTTTGTAAAAACGCCGTGACACGAGTACAAGTTGTTCACTCCGGGTTATGGGCACCTCGCAGATTTAGCAGAGACAACAGGACGACATTAGGGAGTTTAAGGTGATTCCCTAGTTTTGCACTGCGCATCTCTTACTGCGCATAACAAGATGGCCGCCGTAAAAAAGAGCATGTGAAGTAATATTATTAAAATGAAGTCGACTGAAGAGAAACGCTATTGGAATTTTTGCTTGCTTTTTTTTTTTTTGCCGAGGTGAGACTCAATGTGTTGGGAATGTGCATAACGTAAGCAGTACGCGTGTTGCTGAGTTCGATCTCCTCTCGGAGAACCTCGATAATGGATGTTTAACTTGTGCTTACTCACTTTGATTTTCATTTAAACACTTTCTTTATCACATTGTGTCCTAAATGTGATATCTCGATGTAAATTCTGTAAAAACGGATTTTTAAATACTTTCTTCCCCCTTTCACATACATTCCATTTTGAAACTCGCCCCAGTCCTCTCTCAAAAATCGGAGAAAATGCGTTTGGTGCGTACTTTCTGCAGCTCTACCGCAAAAACGAGTACGGTGACCCCCATTTTTTATTTCATGATTTTAATAAGGACAGTGCTTCCTTTCGATAAGAAAAAAATTGGCACAAATTTATGTTCAGTTTTTTGGCAATTTTACTAAATTGTACGGATTGAGCCATCACGGGTCGAAAAGCGCGCGTCCAATTTAATTCTACTTTGGAGCGTAAAGTAAAAACAAGGGCATTAAAAGGCATTTTTCTGGTACGTAAGTGGATAAACAATACATTTAAGCCAAATTCTGTGTGATGTCACATGCATCATCGAAAAAATCTATCCTTTTTGTCTAGTTTTGCGCTGCCCGCGGTTTTTGTAAAAGGGTCCTAAATAGCCGTATTTGTCAGCATTGTGACGTCAAAACGAGCACGGTGACCCCCACTTTTTATTACTTTTTTATCATCTTCTTGACTTGTTACATCAGTGTACCAAGTTTTAGCTAAAATCTATGTTAGGTTCTTTTACTATGGAATCACCTTAAGCGGCGACGTTTTTGAGCGACGTATCTCAACCGGAGTGTGAGCTTTTTTCTCTTTTAACATGCCTTGACGCTACCAAATTTGTATTGCTAAGTGTTTCTACTTTTAAAGAGACGATTTATCCAAGAATTTGTTCAAAATCACGGCTGAAGAGTCCAAAACGCCCACTTCCGGGCGAAAAAAGAAACGTCGTTACTCAAACTCCCTACAGCAGGCAGATCTAAAAACCGGCTTGACAATGGCAGAGCGGCAAATTGAGCACCGTAAGTCCGGTTTCGTTATTGGGTTAATCCAATATCATTCCTCATTCCCAAATCTGAAAAAAGAAGTGTCTCTTGTAATTTATGATCCGGTAGTGAGAACAATAAACAAATTAAGAAGAACTAAGACAGCCGACGAATTTTTAACACCTGGATATTCTTTAACATGATTACTAGTACAATTGTGTACTCCTAGCATAGTTATGTTGTATTTTATAGATTGTATGCATATCACTTGTTCATTCAGTATTTTTAACTGTAAGAAAGTGAAATAAAGTATATTTATTTAGTTGTGTTGCATTGTCTTTGGCTGTAAATAGGAAAATAAAGCAAATCTTACCAGTGCACCCACTGCTCTGAGGAGAAGTTTGCCATCAGCAGCACAACTAGCCAGCCATCTTAAATGTGGGGATAAGGTCACGCGACCACCATGCAACTCGTGGCCTGGGTAAGAACCGGATGGCTTCAGCTTGGTGTCTGGTGGAGTCACCTGAGGGTTGAGAGTGTCATCTCAATACGAGAAGGGAAAAGAAGCAAATACACTGGCAGCCTTAGAAACCGACTTCTCATGTTCCGTACTACCGTACTTATTCAATTAAACGCCGCAGAAAAAAGCAAAATTACCAATAAACGCCGCCCTCGAATAAACGCCGCACCTAATCGAAAGGCTGCGGCGTCTATTCGAGGATGATAAGAAAGAACTCGGTACAACTTGGTAATGTACACCATCCAGACATTGACGATTCTATCTCAGCAAAATAAGAGAGACATTAAGACCTTTCTATTGCATAATATTTACAAACGATTCCCAGTAACTGTTGTCAGTGATTCAAGAAAAGTGATTTCGAAATAAACGTCGCCCTTGAATAAACGCCGCATCAGAAACGCTGAAAATTTAATAAACGCCTCGGCATTAATGAAATAAATACGGTATTCCCCAAAATTGTTAATGCACTCTGAACCCTTAACAGAGTGACTCACTGACAATTCTTCCGCCAGGATTTTGGTATCTCGCCGCTGAATAGTGGGAAGCCGTTTAATGGCAGACCACTCAATAGGACCTCGACTGTAGTCGTTGTATTAGAGACCTTGAGATACACTGTTTCTGACCACAGGTGTGGATAGGAGAACATGATTGCCACGTGTTTATCTGATGTTTATTTTGAAGGGGACTATAATTTCCCCGCCCAACACGCTAGCCTAGCTGTGTCCCTGGAGTCAGAGGCAGTCAAACCGTATTTACGGCAAAGCGGGATATTATCAATTTATCCGCCCCCTTACTCCACAAACAGTTTATCGTAAGGTATGAACTGTTTTATCTCATTTGGGAGTGTAAGTTCTTTGAAAGTACGACCGTATCCACTCCAACCTTGTCAGCTTTAGCTTGTGCTCATTTGACATCTCAATTCTCTCCTCCCCACCTCTAACAGCCTTACGTTTTGCCCCATCTACCCCTATCTTGGTGCTACTACTTACCTTGCCCTCCCCTGTAAGTGCTAGTTTGACCATCTCCTTTCTGGCATGCGCCACAGATAGAACGGTCTGTGGACTTGTCAGCACCAGACTGTAACACGGAGCAGCTAGCTGATGAATGGTCTTTTTTACGGCTTCATCTCTGTACAGTAGCGTCTTATTCAGAAAAGCTTCCTGTGCACCTGATCAATGAGAAATCATTCAGAAGAGAGTTCCTTTTTAGGCACGTTGAACGGGCCATGTGACGAGGACATCACTGTTTTAGATCAATTCTGTTCTGAAGTCATTACTTACTGCCTTTAACCCATACACAAATTGTTCTTGTAGAGAATGAAGAAGACATCACAAAGAAGATATCACACAAAATTTATCAGGGAGAACCAACCATAATAATTTTCTTGGTGATTTTTGGAGTCATAGCATAAAAACTTGAAAAAGGAGGCCCAACTTTTTCAAGTTTCAATCCATGTCCATCCTTGCCATCCGTTCCAACAGACAACAGGAAACAGTTTCAATACCTAAATATAGTTTAAAATAACAAAGCTGGACCATTATTTTTGGAATTCAATTGATGCTAAAAACGTTTTAGCTTTTTAAAAAGAGAGCAAGTAGCATGATGTCGCCCCTTTGAATTTTTCAATTTAAGGTTGTACCCGGTACATGAAAATGGATCGTTGTTGTGTCGACTTCTATTATTGGACTGTTTAGGGAAGACTAGTGATTGTTTTATTGGTTAACGCAAGTATTATGAAATGTGTCCCCTAAGTAGTCCAATAGAAAAATTCACCCTAATCATGATTTCACAATGGCCAATGCCTACCAAGCCTTTTTAGCCGGCAAGCTTCGCTTTTGGCGCCGGAAGTGTCCTTATCTACAATATACTGTTAAGTTATCTTTAGAGTAAGGGAGTCAAAAGAAAACAATCCCAATATTCTCTCTTGCCAGGGTAAATGCACAATTGCTATAGCAACAACACGTGCCTGGTGCTCTTCAGTATTGGTGCGTGCTACATAAAAGCTGTAGGAAGGTGAGTAAGGGAGATTATAACATCTACCGTGAGATTCAATTTAGCGCTATTGACTGAATAGGATGAAATAGAATAAACGATAGAAATCGATTGTTTAAGAATCTTTGTACACTGTACTATCTGAAATCTGGCTCCCATACAAGAAGTATTTTTAGCATTCTGGTAACTGCAAAATACAGATAGGGAGAATTTTGAACAAGCTCTCTTCGAATTCTTAGTCTAGAAATACGATCAATCGAACAGATGTTCACTTTGCTAAAATATATTTAACTTACCATTCACAATATCCATAGTGACTTCAAATTCTAAAAGGTTCGTTGCTAAAGGGCTTTTTTCACTTGTACGGTAAGCCACTGCAATTTTCCAAGGGCCTTGGGAATCCTTTTCACGACTATTTATTGTAGCAACTGAGCATACTGTGCCTGGTAAATCTTTGTGAAGGAAAAACAAGCAAACAAAAACAATTTCAATTGACAACAACACATAATTGCCATGTAAACAAGTCCCACTATCAAGGAAAGATGTACAATTCCCCTCTGCAAGCTAATTTGGTCGGTTTCCCATCGAGTGTCAAAAGTAGCATTTTCATAGCAAGTCGGATAAGTAAGTGGAATATGATCGATGAATGTAGTTTGGCAGTTTGACAGTGACTGGCGTTTCAACAAACGGTGCGGTAGTCATCTTCAGAGTCAGAGTGTACAGGTTGTCGAAACGTTAGTCACTATCAAAAACAGTCCTATTCGGGACTACATTCACCTGGACGATCATATTCAAGTTATTTCACCTACGTATGAAATGTCACCCGGGTTCACAACATTTATACTATGTTACTAAAGTGAAAGAGGCATGAGAAAGTAGGGGCTCGAGATGGCATTCGACCCAAAAGGAAAAGATTTTTACCCATGGTTTAGATTCACCTAGATCGTGTCCTCCCCATATTGTGCAATCTTTAAGTCTTGTGACTGGCTAAAAATCTCGCGTAGCTCTCTTCAGCCAATAAGCAAAATAACAACCAAAACTGATTTCGACATGTCCGCACATTTTACCTCTCTTTTCTTGTGTTCTTTTTTTACGGTTTCTGATTGGCTGATTGGATTGTTTGTGCCTGTACGTTGTGATTGGGCATGGTAATTACATGTGTACTTTTGTGTTCGTTTGAGCTCAAAGCCTCAGGCGATAATAATGAATCCTGCAAGAGGTCTCCGTTGTATTTTGACTCGAATTACATACCCGTCAAACCTATATATTTGGAGTTGTCCAAGGTGTTAGGTTTGTTTCGGAAACTCAGCTATCAGAGAAGGGTAGTAGAGGGTAGTAGAAAAAGCTATACAATAGACCAGTTCTGACCTAAATGTCCGAGAACTTTAAAGTTGTTACTGACTCTCGCATCACACACAAACACGTGACCATCATTTGATCCGGTGACAAACATCTGTCCACTCCAGTCGTAACTGAAAAAGTGATACATCCAAAGGTCAACATTAGAAAAAGCGATAGGAAAAAGTGGCATACATGTTGCAGACAAAATCAGAACACTTGTACTGAAGACAGGCTTTTTGCTGAGGACAAGACTCCGGGGTTACTTTGGAGACTCAATTTATAACCCTTGCATCGGTTTTTACAATAAGCCGAGAAGACGAGAACATGTGATAGTAGTATAGGGTGGCATGATTTGTACCTTTTTTGAGGGGATGAGTCTCATAAATTAGGGATAAGCGTTGTGTGACGAGACAAAAACGGCTGCGTGGGATACAGACCCTAGAGTCTCATTTACTGGAGAAGGAACACACCTACATTAATGCGATTCCTACACAAAAGGAGGGTGTGAACATGCGTTCTATACTACTCTCGACATTTTGCATCAACTGGTAAGTCCAATACTAATGAATAACTCCTCGTTGCTTAGTGCAACGCCTAAAACCTGGATCTACTTCATACCGGCATCACCGAAGAATAATATCGTGATTTTATCGCCCAATTTATTGCCGGAAAAGATCTGGCGACGGGGGTGAAACCCAAAATCGCGCGTCTACGAAATGGTGATTTCAGCGAGAAATATCGCAGTCAAGTTGCCAAAATGCTTCTGCCGTCTGCATTTATTAACCAATTATAACTACATGTATTTCTTAGGCGCTTTTTTTTGGTCATGGGTTGCAAATCAAATCATCCCGAACTGATGCCAATGAATCATTTTCAGGTAATGATATCACATAGAATGAACATATACAGCGCACCTTAGTTGTAACACTGGTCCATTATGAAAGTGACTTCTGTAAATAAGTCGTGGCTTCTCCACATCAGTGATCTCAACAAAGTAGATATGGCCAGTAAGAGTTCCAATAGCTACTGTGCTGGAGGATGGACTGCACTGCATACATGAGGCCTGTACAGGAAAGATGATAGAGCGATTTTCGTATGAACTCGAAATGAAAACGCGCGAACAAAACAGAAACAACAAGCGAACGGAAGTACAGCGATTTGATTGGTTTAGCGAACGCTCGGGTGAAAAACGTCATGCCCGAGAACTTTCTAGAAATCAACCGATACTTCGCTTTGACGTCATGCTGTAACACAATTGGCCAATAGAACAATGCCTATTACATGTATGGGGTTTTCTATAGCGAGAAAACGAAGAGTCCATGTTTTGATCTCTTCATCCATTGGCTGATAAAACAAATAAAACGAATACTTACCGAAACCATTTTTTAAGGTCGTACGAAAATCGCTCTAACTCCACCTAAGGCTACGTTCACAAGGTACCAGACGAAGTTTCGTCTGGTTGAAAATTCGGGTGTTCACGCGGAACCAACAGTACGAAAATTTAAAGGCCGAGCTGTTAGAAAAATCGAGGCAAAATTTTAAACCGGTACGGTCCAAATGTTTGTGCGGCAAACGCGTGGTTACATGGATGCGTGGTTACTCAGCTGGGATACGCCTTTTTAGATTTGCTTAATAGCGCTTCGCGCGTTGGTAGATGACAAAACGACTTATAAAAGTTAAAATTCAACCTGGTTTGTCTGTTCCGTGTGACAGAGCAAAAGTATCGAATTTTGTATGAACAACATGTCCAGTCAATTTCTTTCATTCGGTCGAAAATTCGTTCAGTACCATTTGAGCGTAGTCTAAGTGAACATGTAAGGAAAAATTGTTGTGAGTGAATGACTTTGAGAACCAAACTAGGTTTATCCACTTAACATGCATTCAACTACAGCATATACAGACAGAAAATTGGTTTCAGAGTTTCAAAAATGCAGGTCTTTTTAATTACCTGACAGTCCAAATTGATTTTGCTTACTAAGCTGCTGGTTTGTATATCCCACACCTGCAAGAGGCCATCGGATTTGCAACTCTGGAAAACAGTAGATTAAAATTGTTTTAAAACAAATTAACAACTGATGTGACACTTCTTGGCAATTCAATACAGTGCCTTTCAATGTTTAGGAAGAACTCGCCCCAGGTAATGTAATCTGGATTTCGATTGCGGGAAATTTTTGCTCACGGAATCCAGAATCCAGGAGAGTTTTTCTTGTGGAATCAGGAATCATGAGCTTTGGAATCCAGAATTCAACCCAGGAAATGCTGAATACCCCCAACGAATGGAATCGAGAATCTAAGTTCCACTGACAAGGAACATATATGGCAACTCTCCCGGATACGGCATTGACCTCCCGCTCTCCCATACGGGTCACCAAATCTCCCGCATAAAATAGACTTTTGAGTTTTTCTGTCCTTCAGTTTGAAATTTTGTCCATTTTCCCCTCAAAATTTGAACTATTTTTCTCTTTGTAGGGTTTCCGGTACTTTTTGTGCACGTATCTTGATAGCAAAGCATGTACTACATGTAAGACCTCATATAATATCCTAAACCATGGTGGCAAGGGCCAATTTGTGGGTGGGGGGTGGGACTGATATTTGGCGAGGTGGGTGTAGTGCAAAATAGCGAGTCTCCGGATTCCAGATCCTGGAGGTTGGCATCTCTGAAGGAATGTGAACCCTGGAATCTGGAATCCACAGCTTGGAATCTAGAATCCAAGACTGTCTTGAATTATCTAACATGGGACGACAGAGCCATTCTCTTACCACGCAGTATTGGGTTCCAGCTGTCAAACAGTCAATGCCAACAAAGTCTGCATTGTGAATATCTAACAACTCGGCAATAGATCCTTCAGAATCATACAGATAAACACATCCCTGAGAAAAAAAGAATTAAAAACACCTTTAGTCAATAATTTCATCTTTATTTCAAATAAAGCTGAATTTGTGTGTAATGATAGCAACTGTAAACTGATAACAATTACCATTCACACATGAAAACATACAGGATGATGCAAAAACAATATACAGTGGAACCTCGATATAACGAAGGGCCAAGGGACTGGAAAAATTTTGTTCGCAATAACGAGGTTCTTTTTATTATATTTTACTATTATTGGGGTAAAGAAAATTGTTCGTTATATCAAGGGCATCGTTATATCAAGGTTCATTTTTTTTTATCGAGGTTCCACTGTGAACAATTACTACAGAGTTTAAGTTTCACGTATACGGAAAACGGCAAACGGCAGATTGACGCTGAGAATTTCTTAAAATAAAAAATGAGCAGACAAAACCAGCTCAGAAAATTCTTATGGATAAAAAATTGCCTGAAACTACTAATTTATGTGTAGAAATAATGAAAAGTAGGTGACAAGCAAAGGGGAAACTTGATCACGTGTTACAAATTCACGATTGCCGTTTGAGGTAAACGTGATGCTTAACCTCTACTGTCAAAGTAATAAAACTGTGAACACCTGGAACAGGTAATGTAACTTGACACAGGGCTGGAACACCAGACTGTTAAGTCCAATGGTATAAAAGGTTACTACATCACAACTATAAGTGGACCAGTTATTTACATTACCTTGGGGCTGCCAAGAGCCATGGTTCGGTAGTTGGGAGACCACATGAGACTTGACACGGCACAACCAATGTCGATCTGCTCCACAATTTTAAGCTCGGAGGAAGAAACATCCAAACACCTCAACAAACCATTCTAAAAGTCATAATGTAATGAACTCATCAGTAATGAGAGGAAGTGAGCTTTGCTAAATTAACTACAGGTAGGTTTATACATGACAGAAAAGTTATTGTGCATGAAACAACCCAAGCTGACCCTAGCTCCCTGACTCCCATAAAACTACCTAATATCACGGGTCAGGGATTTGAGCATTGTAAATGCCTACTTCTCGCGAGGAGAACTTGGACATTATATACTACTTATTAACTGAGAGTGCGGTCATTACAGGGAAATCTCAGACCAAGGCCTTGATGGTGTATTGACCAATGGATATCGAGGTCAATACATCAAGGCCGAGGTCTGAGATTTCCCTGAAATGAGCAAACGGACGAAGTTAATAAGTTATTTATTATATGATATATTATATGGCCTGTTTAGCACTATTCTTAAAATGAATACAATAGAAAACACTAGAAGTAATTTTCAACATCTGCCTGATCTGCGTGTAGAGGTCATTCAGGGTCAATTTCATTGAACTGAAATGAACCTGGCGATATGATCGAAACCACACTCACAGTTTCTTTGACAAAGAGAAATTTTGGACCTGAACCTGCGATCAATTAAAACCAAGAGTGCACGTACTATTGCAGCCTTATAATGATAATACTTCACTGAGTTAATATAATAATCATTTTTATTAGCCAGAGTAGCTGGTCATTATGGCACACTTCTAAGAAAAAAACTTGTTGTCAAAGGCAAAACCTTTGCAGGTCACTTACAAAAACCTAAAGGAACAACAACAAAAATATCTGATTGAAACTCAACATTGGTGTTTATAACCACAGAACAGCAAAGATTTTGTTTCACTTTAGAATTCTTTTGGTATAATGATGTGATTTTGATGGCACAAAACATACTTCACATAATCCATTTCTTTGGAAAATACCTAATAATAATTATTTGATATTTCCAAAAAAAGGAATGGGGTCCACTGTAGACAGTCACCAATGAGGTTTCAACCCAAACGACTGTTTAAAATGGCCCTGAGATGAACAGGGTAACAGCTTACCTGGCCAGCAACATAAAGGCCTTTCTTATGTAGGGCTAGACAGTCTACTGAGCCTGGGCCTACATCTACCACGTCAGCTGTCTTGGGCTTCTCTTCATTATCATCATCTTCATCTGCATGTAACATGTTGAATTAAAAATTAACATTAAAAGAGAGTTAATTTATCTCATAGTGTAGATGTATCTTCTGCAAATCAAACTCCAAGTTTTCTCTGTGCATATTTAGTACAAGCTTGAACTGCACATTGTATCTTCACTGGCGTGTACCAAAAAATACACCATTAGAGAACTGGATCTACTGTACGTAGTTTCTTTCTTAACACACACCACTTAGTAGTAAGTGTTAAGAAAGCAAAGAAATCTTGTTCTCTATAAGTCTTAAAAGTCTTCTCTTTACAAGTCTCATCACTTAAACTTATTGCTTGTTGACCAATGCTTATTTACACAGGAATATCAATAGCTCATTAATGGCTTTCAGAGACAGTTATGCATTCAGCTCTTTTGTTACAAGATTATGCATACATATATATTGAATATCTATTCTAAGGAAAGGACCATTCCGAGAGAATGAGAAATACCTTTTACTTCATCCATTTCTGCTATGGATTCCATAGTTCCCTTCCTTAGCAATGATAAAGTTTCTGTTCTGTCCCGCCCTGATTCTTGGAATCTTGGATTGAGAACCATGGTAACATGATTGGTCTCAGCATCAATACTGATAACTTGGCCTCCTTTACAGCCACAGTACAACTTACTATCTGGGGTCCAGCTGTGACTTACTGGCTGACATCTCTCCTTCTTCTCACCTAAAAAATATAAAAAAATTTCATTGTATTTACTTGAATAAGCATCACCCTTGATTAAGTGCCTCCCTCAAATAAGCGCAACATTTGGGAGAAAAATGTTAATAAGCAACGCCCCCATTTAAGCACTGCAGCCCTGCATATCAAAATCAAAGGACGTTGATTCTGTTAGTTTAATATAGAAAATAATATCATAGCTAATATGTCATGCCCAACTTTCAAATAATGGCCGTCCTTATTTAACAAGTGCCGCAGCGCTTATTCTAGTAAATACAGTAAGGCAGTTAAGCATGCACAAAATCAGCCTGATGGTTGAGGTGTTGCTAATAAGACCTGGCATCTATGAGTATCCATCTGCACACAGGAAAACCAATAATTTTTATGTTATCAATGGCAAACTTACCCAGACAAGTTATGACATATTTAAATACATGTAAGAAAATGATGCTATCACTCTCTTATGAAGTGGTATACACTATCCACACCATGGCCAATTGACAGTTGTCAGAATGGGGCACTCACTGACAAAATGACCAATAATACAGGCTCACAGCTACATAATGTATGTATGTGGTGTTGGATAATTTTTTTACAGCACTCAAGCAAAAAGAAAATACTCCATGAACAACAACACTGGCTATTATTGTTATTACCTAAATGTTACAAAAGTCTTCTCTAACCTGGTTCATATCCTTTGGCTGTGTCGCCAACTAACCCAGCAATAGCTGCTTTTGTTATTCTATATCCTTCTGGATGACTCATTCGACTTACAGAATGATCTAAGTCCTCAAACTCATCATCGTCTGGACTGCCATCAGTTGGGGGTAGCCTTATAGAACTGAAACAGGGGAGAAAAAATTAGCAAAACTTAGCTGCATCTTTATTGTTTCTTGATAGCAGTAGCTCATTAGCTACTCTTCCATAATCTTGCTCCATTGATCTTGCTTTCATCTACTGTGTATCACCTTTAACATTTTGGAGCAATTTAGAATTTTGGGAAACTGCCCACCCACCCCTCCCCTAAGTCAACATTATCACTTACTATGTACTTCTCACTTAAGGCAAAATAGTGGCTTAGGGGAGGGGTAGGTAACCAGTTTCCCAGACACCTAAATTGATCCAACATTTTTATACTTTTGACAGTGATCTCTGACGTGATTTACAAACTCAACAGTCTAGTCACATGACAAGTTCGCATGAGAAAATTAAACAGCCAATTTTTCGTGATACCATCACTGGTTTCTCTGCTAAATGACTTCTGAGGAACAACTGCAGAAATTCCATACTGATGAAGTGTCACTACCCAGATTAGGGCATTGCTTCTAATTGGTTGAAACAAATTTCCCTTGCCTTATCGGTATGGAATTTGTGTGCTTTCACCATAAAATGTTGGCTGTTTTCTCAGGCTAATGTAAACTTTGCTCCAAAGTGAAAAGGGATATTAAGTAAGCTTGACAGAAACAGCTTTGATGTGGAAAGAACCATAAATTTAGAAGTTACTCACCTTGACATTAAGGCATATTTTCTGTTAAGTTGACCCACATTCCAAAGAGTGAGGAGATCATTTGACAAGGTGCATAGCTGACGCCAGTTTGTTGGATTGAATGATAGTCCAGAACACAGCTGTCTTCCAACATCAACAGAACATAATTTCACCTTATCAAACCAGTTCCTGAAAGTTTTGATAAAAATTTAACATGCATATTTCACCTTTTAAAAACAAAGGAAATCCTTAGGAGAAGGTTTGGAAATTGGACTTTTATTACCATAAAATTCTGCAAAATTTGGCATTGAATTTCTGCAAAAATTACTGTTCACTGAGAGGACCTAAGTCCAGAGTACTTCTAGTAATGATCAACAACACTTGGTCCAATTATAATTAGATTTTAAAACAAGGGTCTTAAAACTCGTTTTTGGCAATTATCATTCTTGGAAATTGTACAAAATTCATTGATCACCCCTTAGTGTTAAAACATACCAGATAGTAAGCTGAAAGTCAGGAATGCCTGAATGTGTAGCTAGGATGGTACTGTTGTTTGCAAAAGCAATGCAGGTATAACTCAGTCTTGCTCCACCTAGCAAGGATATGATAAAGTATATTAAGTATTTCTGTCTTAAAAAAAATGTACCCTGTCCAGTAAGTGCACGTGAAAATATTATTTTAAAGACCTGATGCATTTATTTTATTAAATTTCACTGTCCAGAGAAAAATTGAAGTCAGAGCACAATAAAAAGAAATACTTTGTAGATAAAATCTCGTCTCAGATTAAACCAGTCTTCCACCTACTTCAGTACTTGAATGGCTTGCAACATGCTTACCCTAAATGTAATACCCAGTAAGTTGAATTCTGCCACTTATAAGCCCTGGGATTTATACGCCATTTGTATAAGGTGTTTTAGGAAGGCTATATGTAAACAGAGCGGCTTATATCTGAGGGGGATTATAATTCGATGTATTTTTCATTTATACCATTCAATTATATCTGTATTTCCTTAAATTTATCTGTTTATTATTGTATTTCAGTCCGTAACAACATTTATAGAAATGGTAATACTGGATAAACTTGTTGTTGTTGTTTACAGGTACACAAGTAGATGGGCCTATAATTAAAAAGCAGATACAAGTAACAGTCTTGCAACATTTGTGTAACATACGTTTCACTGAATTGAAAGCAAGAACTCACCTTCCAGGGTTGCTCTTGGTCTTGAGAAGTCAGGATAAACATAAACAAACAACTTGGGGTCACTTTTCAGCTCAGCAAAAGCAAGGCTACTATACAATGGATTAACAGCAAGAGTACCAATTCCATCACCAGGACTTGGAAGAACTGTCTCATTCTTATCTTTCGTATTTATAAATTTAATATTGTTTCCACAGACAAAGCAGATGGTGTCCCTGTTAACAAATAAGGCTGGTGAACCATCATATCCTTGTGCCCACCTGGTGAGGAACAACGAGAAATTAGAAAATGAGACGTGCAGTCAAACCTCTATTAAGCAGCCACCCTCACGGAAGTGACAAGTTCCTGGATAACTTGGTGGGTGGAGGGGGGGTATAGCTGAGCCGCTGAGAGTTTGAAACTCTGACCCTGTTTGGGACAAAAAAATCCTATAATAAATACCCTGTTTAAGACAACACATTACCCAGTATAGGACAAGGAGTAAATGCACGCTGTCTTGTTTTAAAGTTGTTGCATTTGTATACTGGAGTACAAAGAAATTTCAGTGAGCAAATCAAATTGATCATGCAGGCAACACGCAATTTATAATTAGGACAGACTCGCACAAAATTACATACCCTGTTTAGGACAGGCTCGTGCAAAATTATATACCATGTTATTTACCATATCAAATATGTTTTCACTGGGTAAGGCACAGTTTAAATGTTTAACTTTTCATGTACCAAGGGAAATTCCTTCAGTTAAGTACATGAAAAGATAGACATTTGAATCAATACCACTGTATGTCCGACTATCTTATTTGGGTCGAACCAAGAATTAAGTTCGAGAAGCCAGTCTTCAGAGAACGTCATCCGATTTTGCAGTAAGACCGTAGTTAAATACTTTCATTAGTCCTCAATTTTAACATCAGCTTCATAATACAAAAGAACAAGAGCTCTTGCAGGTTAAAAGCAGCCAATCCAGATCGATTTCACAGCTTGTAAACACTATCCACTTTAATTATCTTGTGGACCTTTTTGATCAGCTGGGACATAATGCATGTCACATCTGATCTTATACATTTTTCATCTTTTAAGGCGTGTGACTCCTTTTTTCCTGAATTATATTTGAATTATTTTAATGATGAACTGTTCAATCTAAAACAGACAATTTTAAAGTAAAAAACAACAATTTTGGATCGATATAAAGGCCCGTCAAGTTTAAGGTAACTCAGCTGCGCGCCAAGTATGTTGCAAGACGTTTGCACGCAATTGTAGAGTCAGATTTTCCCATTATGAGCAAACAGTTTACCCAAATGTCCTAGGAAATTAATAAATGATTCTTACCCGAGTTCAAGAGTACCAAACTGATCCATTTTTAGGTCAAAACCTGCAAAACATTCACGGACCTTCCACACCACATTTCACCGCCATTTCTATTTTCCGATTTTGTTGCTATGGACGCAACTCCGCTGACCAATACTGTTATTCTCCCCAGTCTTCCCTCCCTCTGAAACTCCGTGGGACTACGTCTTGGACTAAGTCTACATGAGGCATCCATCCAAGTAACTCGCGCAAACCTTATTGGTACTTAATTTCGCGACTTTAAGGAGACAGTATTTCGCAGGGTTATATTTTCGCGATTTCAGCACGTAAATATGAAAAAAGGGCATTGAATTTCGCGATTCAAGCGTTTTCAACTTCATTTTATTTTTTTTAAAAAAGTCTGAACCCTAAATAAAAAATTGATAAACTGGAACAATCAATGTGTGAGAAAAAAACCCTCTGGCACCCAGGGTAATTTCACAAGGGAAGCTACGAAATGGAGCTTACCAGTAAAACCAGTTCGCAATTTGTGTTTGTGCCATTACATATACCTGTTACATGTAATTATTGCCATTTGAATTTTCTATTTATGGGTATTAAATTTCTCGAGGATTTATTTTCGCGGGTCTTTAATTTTGCGATTTTTTTTACAATCGCGTACAATCGCCAAAACGCGAATTTAAAGGCCCGCCAATAGTTAAGTTACGAGTTGGGTGAAATAGGACTGAATAGGCAGAAATAAATGGCTTTTTGCGGAAGCGTACAGTGGACAGAGGAGCAGAGCTTTCGAGCTGACCACCGCTTACAGGGAATGTAAAATATGGACTAAGTCCCACGGCTAGCTGGAGAAGGTTAGTTGCATGTTATTGTGAGATAAGGTAAAGAAACATCACTCGATACTTTTCGTTTGAATTTTGTATTTGTTTTATTGAGTTTTTAAAGCCAGAGTTTCTGTAAAGTTTACACATACGAGCAGGGAGATACGTGTTTGAATAAGAAAACTTAGTTATGACTTAAGAGTGATTTTGCACTGTCAGTTATTGAGATTTGGTACCACTTAAATTAAACTGAAAAAAGAGAACCTTCCTGCAGACAACCAAAAATATGCCGCTAACATGGCGCGTTTGACTGACCGAACGTTTTTTCTTGTTATTTTAGTTTTTTCCCTTTCTTTTTCTCTTTTTTCACTTCTCTAAAGAGAACTCATACAGGATTCCAATGACTGAAAGATCCTCACAAGAATTTTGCAATAAGGTTTCTATGTGTTTTCAGTCCGCAAAACAAGTCAATCGAAGAACACATCCTTACTGAGAAAGCAAAGCGATCCTAAGAATGAGAATTTGAATAATTATACAGAAGCAATTTTCCTTAGTGCCCAAGATAAACGGACTAACTACATTACAAGAAAATAACGTTTCTTCTCCCAACCAACTACCCATTTAGTTATCCCATTGAAGTTTTATGTTCACTTTCTTTTTTTTTACAATTAATCTAGAAACACCCTTGGAGCATTTTTACATCAATTTTGAAATAGTTACTCCCAAAGTTTAAATTCCAAGCCACAATTCGACGTTGTTCGCACTTAAACTCAGTAAGATGCTACGGCAGTTTAACGTGAAGCATATTAAGATAGGCAAGACAATGATCCCTAACAACCTGTACAAAAACAGAGTATTTTTCACTTGGGCACAGGTTTAGGTTTTTATTTTAGCGGGTGCAAATACCGAAACTGAATTCATTCACGTACAAGCTTGCAGTAATATCCGGTCACTTCGCCACCTACGAAATCGCCACCAACAATTACATATCTTAATACTCATCGAAAGCACAGATCGACTGATTTGTACTAAGCTTGATGAACAAGTAAAATCCTAGCTACTGTGTCAATTATTACAGAGTTATTATGTGTTGGCGAGTTGACATCTTGATGGCGATTTCGTTGTTGGTGAGATGGTTTGGTGTCGAGATGACCTTAAACCCTTGCAGTTCACTCTGGAATCAACTATTGTTTCAAACAAGGTAAATTGTAACAACGTGTGAGATGAAAATCCCTGATAAACGTTTCGTAGTGTCTTACCGAAAATTTGAAGAGAGGATAAGAGTAAGGCCCGTTTCAAACGTCGTGCCACTGCCGCAACGAACTAAATTGATCGAATTAAATTCGACTTAGGCACAACAGTAGCTCGACTTGTTTTCGAACGTCGCGCTACTGCCATGCCGAACTCAATTCATAAATTATACACACGTTAGAAAACATTTAAAAAGTTTGCTAAACCGTTTCTTTATTTTCGTGTTTTGTTTTCGGCAACAGCCGTTCTATTCGACTGAATTAAATTTGATGTCTGAGACCAAGTCGTGCTAGTGTTGTGCTGCAGTCGGAGCTACAGTCGACCCAGCTTAGCACGACGTTTGAAACAGGCCTGATTTAGAAAGTGAAGAATAACGGGACCAGGCCATCTATAACCTGCTCACATACGTTTCCTATTTACTTCATCAGTTTACTGCTGCCCTTCAACCAGTTTGGGCAGACTTTCTCAAAATTCTATACTGATTCGAATCAAATAAGAGACGTCTGCACGCTGGTTTGACCAGACAGAGGACAATAATTTGATAAGGGGGCAGTCCAATTTGAAGATCTGAATATTGGAAAAACAGTAAGTGTCTACATTCCCAGTACTTAATTATCCCACACACCAATCAACTAATTCAGAGGTCAGGTGCCGGCTTGTGACTATTATTTTAACCACGAAAGATCTCCCTGTTCTAAGAAGGCCTTGTTCATTTGCAGGTCTGGCTCATCAATTGCTCCTTGGGTGAACGGCTGCGTGAGTTATCCCTTTACTAGTCCTCCATCACCCTCACTCACAAAGCGCTTGCGACCCCTATCAAAGCAAAACAGAAGAGGTTTCTTTAAGGATGTGTAGTCTACTACACAGCCGTTTTTAGCGTCGTCACGCAATGTTCCTCCTCACTTGTGGCGAGGAGCGTTGCGTGACGACACTAAAAACGGCTGTGTAGCAGACTATGTCATGTGTTGGTACAGACAACATGGAAGGACACGACATGGATTAAAACTTTAAAGACTTGGGCCAATTTTTTCATGGTAAGACTGCCTAAAGCAACAAAAATTTTTATCGTTAGTGCGCCCTGATAAAATTTGTTTGATAAGTTACTGATAAGAGACAAATAACTTACTGACCAGGAGATAGTGAACAATATTTTGATATCGATTGTGTTTCATACCTGGATGGAACCTTCAAAGTCAGGGAAATTGGAATTATTCCTTCACGAGCACACATGTCTGTAAATTTCTCCAGGGAAGTATGGGCATGTGGAACATCCAACTGGATATCAGCAAAAGACTCAAACACCCGTTCAAATCCCTGAGAAAGTAGTTTAAGAAAACAAGAAGTTAAGCCTGGTTTGCATTGCTAGTGCCACTATAACTCAACTGAATTCAATAATATAAGGTATCTTGTCATGAGTCCAAAAGCTTACACTTTTCATTTGGACTGGGGTGACAAAGTTGGTCTTTGAGAAGAACTGAAACAAGTCTTTCATCAAGGACATCACTCGTTCATGGCCATCTTCCAGCATCATTACAATGGCCTGTCAATAGAACATACAGTAACATTGGCTTTAAAAGGAAATAATATTTGGAGATAATAATATTCTATAAAGGAACAGCACCAACTTAGATTTTAAAGGTATGCACTACATTTATCTATCATGGTTTGAGGTACAGACCAATGCCTTTAATTTTTGCCTTCATTAATTCTGACTAGAACCAAAACATTGGATTAGATTGTTTAGTTGTTTCTTTCCACCATGAAGTAATAAGAACTTTATAAATTTTTCTTCTTGATCTCTCTTTAAGGATGATATACACAAATAGATGGTGAAGGCGTGCCTATAAGCAAAGTCTCCCAACCGATGGTGAAACAGAAATTTGAAATTACTTATACAAGTATAATAATCTTGAAAATTGTTGCTTCCTCTCCATGGCTGCTATTGTAGAACTAGCCTGCGTAACTGGCAGGATAAGCCAATGAGCGCTGTTGTTTTTTGGTGGTGGAGTTGCGAGAAGATTGGGATATATGTATTTAAGTGATGACAGTACTTCTGATTATCCATTAGTAGGGTGGTTAAAGCAACAAAACAAAATATTACCTCATATATCAACTCATGGTGGAAATGTGGTACTTCCAGCTCACGGAGGCAGCGACTTGCCTTAAAAAAAATGATGGATTTATCATTCATCACGAGCTTTAATTTTCATTACATTACTCTTCTTAAAAATAACCAAGTCAGAGCTTGTAAGTCTTATTGTCTTATCTTCTTAGTGTCTTCTTTGCAATAAATAATTTATCAATATCAAACTGGAAAAGTTAGTCATGTAAACATTCAGAATGTTGACTCACTTCTTCAACATCTTCTGAATTCAGATACTCCTTAAGTAGCAACAACATCTACAGGAGAAAAATACAGTTAATAATAAACAAATATTAATCTGATAATGATCTGGAATTTTGGGACCACTCATAAAGTGACTTGTTATCCTGTATTATAGCAAAGCAAAGACATTGGGAAAATATGAACAGCATGGTCAAAATGTGGAAAACAGCGTCACAGCTTTTTCCATGTTGCCCAGTCAGACACTTATGGTGATATTGTTAGATGTCATCAAAAATAATTTCTGGCTTCCACTCCCATTTTGACAGGGATGCAGCATGGTATTTTTATCCCAAAACTGCAGCTGTGTTGGAAGCAGAAACACTCAAGCAATAGGAATTCATCCTCACCTTTTTAACAAGTTGCTTCACTGGGCGGCGTCCTCCAACAATACCCCACACACTGTCTAAGCGTACCATTCCATGCTTTAATCTCAACAGCAGATCTGCTTCAGTTAGTGCTTTCCTGTTAAAGTGTAAAATTATGTGGTTAACTCAAAGGTCACTCCTAGTAATGCCACGTTCTAATAACCTCCCCTTAGCAAAGACCTAAAATGCAATGATTTAGCGGTCACTTATGGGGGGTGGTCGCTCACAAGAATCAACAAACAGGTGTCTCTAACAAGAAGAGGTTCCGCCACATCTAATTTTTGGAAGATGATTTATTGCATACGATTTCTTAGTCACGTATATGTTACAGGTCAAATTTGAATTCAGCTTAAATATTTTCATCCTAGGTTGAATCTCAATTTTTTGTGTCTCTTAGGGAAAGGAGACAAAGAAAATTTATTGTCAACCTAGGTTAAATCAAAATTATTAAACTTGAAGTCAAATTTGACCTGTAACATATATAGTGAGCGGCATAGTGTATATACAGTGAACAGAGACTACATCATGCGTCAGGTTGTTACAAGAGGACACAAACAATGAAAAACAATAAACCATAAGGCCAAAAAGTGGTTGCTGTCACTTATGGGAGGTGGTCATTTACGAGAGGTAATGATTGTAGGATTTGACTGGGAAAAGTTTGGTGTTATTGATAGGTGCTCGGTTATGGGAGGTGGTCACTTTCCAGAGGTGGTTGCCCACGAAGGCATCATCTGTCTTGTGGCATTCAATTTTGTTATTCACCTCAAATCAGCTATAGAATTCGGATTATCTGACTACAATTTTGATGATCTGTTCATGTCACTTCAGGGCTCGATATTAAAAAAATCCTCAGGTCGCCTTTTGGTGACCCACTGACGAAAAATAGTCGCCAGATGCAAATTTTTAGTTGCCAGTTTTTATAATGTAAATTACACAGCTCATAGTTAGGCACAATCTATCAGATTTGATTGTTTGAAAATATCCAGACAGGAGTCAGTATACATTTGGAGGTAAACTGGCTTTGTTTATGCAACTTGGCATATTTTTTATGACAACAACAAAGCAAGAAAAGATGGAATGTTTGTTTTAACCTTAGTCTTTTAATTTAATCTAAATCATAGAGAAATCTGGTCGCAAAAATGGTGACTAAACCAGACGTTTTAGTTGCCAAGGAGAAAATGTTAGTCACAGTGGCGACTGTATCAGTCGCAATTTCGAGCCTTGCACTCTATGCTTACCAGGTTCACAATAATATTAACTGTTAAATCAAAACGTCTCAAGATCAGAGCTGCTTGTCATTCCACACCCTTACAAAAGCAGTTGCATGAGTTGCTTACCGTTGATTAGACTCTTCGGGAGTGTCACCCAAATTGCTGATAAAAGCTGGTGGTAGACAATCATCAGCAACAGCACGAGCAATAAACTTTCCAAGCACCTTCACATGCAAATCAAAGCCAAAAAATAATAATCGTAAGTAGGCCTCTCTCACAATAGCATTATTATACTACAGCTACGAGCACTTTTAAGGGGTGGACCAGGAACTCCACCACCCTACCCCTCATAAACCAGTTTTCAGCAAACTTCAACTACACAGACTCATGACTCTACAGTTATAAAATTATTAATTCATTATTAATGTGCAGGTTGGAACTAACCTCAGGGGCTTCTGGAGTGTCCAAGGACAGGTCATCAAGATCGTCAAGTAGCTGCTGAAATCCTAAAAGTTAAAAATTCCACAAAAATATCAGTCTTGTTTCACCAACTGATAACTACACCATAATAAAACATATTAAAATCACTTGTCTGTGAACCCTTATTACATTGCAAGCTTGATTTTGATGTGTAATTTTCAACAAAGTCTTAAAAATATAAACTAAGTAATGAGGGGGTAATGATTTGCTGTATAACGTTTAAGCTGCATATAGCAAAGGAGAGAGGTGGGTCAAATTTTAAGAAATTAATAATTTACCACTAAATTACACCTCTGTGGAAGAAACTTATTTCTAAAACAAACATCTAAACGTGGCCTAACTGCCATTCTCCAGCCACACTACTTGGCTCTCTATAACAGCATTTATTTCAGCTCAGTGGGTAAGGGACCATTCATGGCCGGTAAGGCCAAACATATGGACCAGAGAGGAGTAATTTCATTCCTTGTGAGAATCGGATCAGATCACAAATTGCATATTTATTAAAACTATTTATTTAATTTTAGTCGACCTTCAAGTGGTTGCAGGTGGTAAGAAGTGTAGCTTCAGGCGGTAAATTTTATTGGTTACTGCCTGACAAGGACAACACTCCTATAAGATGGACTTATCTAAGATGGAACTTATTATTCCCTGCAGTCACCTTTTATCTTAGAGCTAATTGTACATAACATTGGAAAACATACCTTTTGCAATGTCATTTTGGGTAAGCTGTTTGCCATAAAGATCAGATATCAACACCGATGCCATTTCTCTTTGTGTTCCCTGTAACAAATCATGTCAATTCAAACTTAAGTGTTGCAGAACATAACAAGCCAAGTAATTAGTGTTTTGCAAAAAATCAACACAGAAAAACATTTTGTACAGCTTTTTCCTTTAAAATATGTGACACAACCCTATATTTCGCATCTTTCAGCTATTCAGGCATTTATTGGACATTACTGTGCCAGCAAACTTTCAGCTGACACTCCCTTCCTGGAACAAACTATGAACTCTGAAAAGAAAAATACAGTAGAACCCCTAGCCAGTAACTCAAACTCTGACCGGAAAGGAAATATTGTTCGAGTTAGCGAAGGTTCGAGTGAACTGGGTCGATTGCAAAATTCAATGTGCTATGTCAAAAATTGATAGTTACTAATTTTCCAGCACTTCAGTGTATAGTGCAGTGCAAATTAAACTTACTTCATTAGAAATGGTAACATGATTTACCATTTTTAATGATAAAACGAGATCTGTTTGTTGAACCAATTAAAACTGGTTGTTGTGTTGACCAGTGTTAGATAATTTGGTGGTTTTACCCTTACACAACAAGATGAGCTTATGGGATGGCATCCGAGTGGTGTTACAAGAACAGGAATTTGAGTTATTGAGGTAAATTTTAGTGAATCTTTGATCAAGGGAAAGGAAATTTAGTTCAACTCAGCGGGGAATTAGAGTTATCTGAGTTCGAGTTAACTGAGTAAACGTGACTGAAAGGTGGGGTGAAATCCAAGGGAAATTGAACTTAGTTTGAGTTAGAGGGGAGTTCAAGTTACCTGAGTGCAAGTTATTGGGTTTCTACTGTAGTTCTAAACGATAATGAATGTTAAAACTAATAGCATTTATTTACCTTCTTTTCCAGTGCAAGGCAAACAGCCAAAGCAGGAACCTGTGTTAATTTAAACATTATATCACTTTGTCAACTTAGGAGTAATTGTCCAGTTATGGTTGGCTAATTAACAGAACAGCAACAAAACCTTGCCAGGCTTACAAGTGACTTAAAAGTAAGTAGGTCTGGAAACTAATAATAATAATAATAACTATTTATAAAAGACTTTTCAAAGTCAAAGTTTTCCTGGAAAATACGTAGATCACTTAAAAACTTCAAATCATAACCTCAGTTCTAACTTCTATGTTTTCACTGAGTGAAAGCTAGTAAATCTGCACTGACCTTATATTTCCTTGAAGAAATGTTAAGTTCTGCTAACGACATCTGCAGTTTGCAACACAAAAAAATCTCATGAACAGACATTTTAAAACAGACTACCACTTTAACAAAACACTGGACATAAATATAGTTCAAATACACAATTGACCTTTCACCATTATAGCATCTAGAGAAAACTAAGTATACATAATATAGGACTAAAATTGCAAGTAAAAAATCCTTGCAACTTTCAACTTACTGAGGTGGAAGTCACAAGAAAACCATTATTTTGCAGACTCGCAACTTATAAAATAGTTTAAGATCATCCAAAACTTTCAGCATCTAGTTATTTAGCAGCTTATTATATCACATCAAGTTTCGGTATGCAAACTATTACTAAGTAATAATTATTGAACATGGATCTGTGTTCGTGTTATTCTAAGGGTATGACATCTGCACGAAAACGAGACTAAAGCCGAAAGGAAACAAAAACGAGTCCAAAGCAGTCCACTTTCCTGCGGCTGAGATGCCCTTGATAAAATTAACAGGGGCGGCTAATTGGCAGTCACCCGTGAAAGCTCGAAAAAGGCTGGCCTTTGTGCCTCAGGAGCACTAGATTAGGATGCATTCTGTCCTAATCAAGAGGAACGATCTCACCAGAATTAATCAAAAGATGCCTGCAGGTCAATGAACACAAGAACAGTACTTACCAAGACATCCTCAGTTTCACCATGCTCAAAGTATTCCTGGACAAAACAAGACAAACTGTGTCATATATTGCACTACAAAGTACTCAAAATTATCTAATTCACAAAAACTTGTGGCCTCACCTGAACAATAGGCGTGATATTTTTGCTAAACTCTTCCTCTGTAAGCTCTGGTTTACACATTTCAATCTCGTAAGGTTCCTATAGGGAAAATATAAAATACCTTTAAATAAGCAGACATTGCTTTACAATGTCAAGTTTCAGTTAAAAGTACTTAGTAAATGGCCTTATTACATTTTACTTCTTAGATTGTGCAGCCCTCACAGAAATCTTTTAATGAAAAGACACCAAAAGAATACATTCTCAACTCCTAGGATTCTACTTTTAGCAATAAATATTTATTATTATTGTTTTTTGGTATTTCAAAAAAATTTCAAGCCTTTCTCTGTGTCTTTATTTTACTTACATTTTCATCTTCCTCTGATTCGTAGTTTGGATCATGCTGGTCTTGGATCTTGAAATAATCTTCATCCAAAACTTCACCAATGGCTCCCCAAGTACCCTTTCCTCCTGCTCCACCTTGTAAAAGAAAATCATGCTGTCTAGTTATTTTGTTACCTCTGCATCCCGCGTCGCTGACGCATAAAAATCCACAAAGGCACAAAATAATCCATGGAATGCATCCCGTAGGATGCAAAGATCAATTGATCGATCTGAACATGTGTATCTGTAGAAATATCAGGCCCATTCATGTAATTTCGGTGGCAGTTATTCATTGGCAGTTGTCTAACAATGCATATCTCTTTTAGCCTTTGTTGCACTTTAAAATAGAAGGACTATATTTTAATTTCAGTACACTGTGATACAGACTTCTGAAGTCTGTCTTCAGATTAACTGTCTGGTTGCATAAAGGCCCAAGCATTTTCAATTTCACACTCGATTATTTTTTCACTAGGGCACACTGGGTCTGGACATGGACTCACGATTTTTCACAAGATGAGTCCCAGGAGTCACCATTAACTATTTGTAACAAAATCACCAGCTGTCAAGGTAAGTTACCACAAGAACAATTATTATTCAGTGGAACAATTTGCCTTCTTCTGTCTTTAGCAAACACTGCTCGTTAGATACTTTCAAAGCCCATGTAAGCTGCCTAACTCACCTGCCAGTTTATTAGCCTATTAAGTTAACCTTCTTTTTTTTTTTTGCTGACTAACCCAGCCAATAATCCTCAAATGTGAGGAGTGGGCTGTATGCGGTAAATGTGAATGTTATACCTCCAACCCCCTCTAAGATTACAGAAGGTTAATTAAGAGGTCAAGAGCACCTTAAGATATGTCAGGGCAGGATCATGAAGGAGTTAATAGCACATTACATAGTAAAAACTGTAGGTTTGAACTGAGAAACTGAAACACAAAGTTTGTTTTTCACTAGCCACTGTTTTGGCCTTCATCACTAACAAAGAGATATATTTTTAGTGAGAAATCTGAAAATGTTATTGTGACTACAAATACATATGGATGGAATTACAAATAACAGATAGCTTGATAATCTGCAAGTTCTTTTTGCTCCAGAGATGCATATGTACAGAAATGAATATTTTGATGACCAAAACAAACATCATTAACCCATAAATAAATATGTAAAATAGCAAGCACATCAAGCTGAATTCTAAAAAAAATTGTACCAGCCCAGAAACCCTGAACTCAAGAAATCAGTAACAACCCAGTATCTTCTATTAACTAAAACTAAGATATCTTTGACGCCTTATCAATGGCTACCCACCATTGCTGGAGGCTAAGGGCAGGGTTCTGCTTTTGTATATTTAACAACTGGGCTGCTATATAAAGTTTTGATAATTTGTAATACACTCAATCTTTCAGTTTCTTTTCTTTTTAAGGAAATCTGGGCAAAACTTTAGCATTTGCGCTTTCTATTCTGGGCGTAATAGTATAATATTGAAGAGAAACTACAAGTGAATGGAATTTTAAAATAACCGTTTTTCCACCAGTCCACTTCCTTGATTCTAGCAATGTGATGAATGATAAATGAGTCATTACACACATAGTACCATTGTTCCTCAATTTACCCACGCTTGATGAGTTTGAAACACCTCTGTAAAGAACACTCGCTTGGTATAAACAGCTGAAACGTTTGGTCCTCTTTGCCGCGACAAGATAGGTGTAACAAACACCTCAAGCGCCAATCTTCAACCTGAAGCTTCAAGACGTCGGAAGATTCGTTTTTTTTTTTCTCTCAGGGAAGTGGTTATTAAATGTTTTATGAATTGATAACGGATGGAGCACTGTAAAGATTTTCTGTGATTAACAAAATTGTTCGAAATATCATGAACTTCTGCTATAAAGTCTAACATGCGCATGAAACGAACACCCGATATCGACAACCTCTAAATTAGCGAAACCGAAAAGACTTCTGCAGGGTTGTAGGGATCGTTCAAATGAAGGACCTTCTGCCTAGAGTTACACTTAAGCTTATAAGACGGCATTTAAACTTAAAACTTGCATTTCAGTTTTTAGTACAAAAGTGTGTACATTTGTACAAAAGCTAACGAAGCATGAGCCCGAAATAGCAAGCAGGAACGCAGATCAGGTTTAAAGAAGTGGAATGAACAATACTTCTTCGAGGAAGAGTATTTGAAGGTTTGTCCAGTTCAAAACACAATATTGTACACGTATTTAATATGCTAGGCTAGTTGTACAATGAGCTAAAATTTGCATCTATGCGCAAAAGCTAAAGTGTATTTGTTGCGACAAGAAAACATGCAAGCCTAAAAGATGAACCGGTTGGTGTTATGTTTATATAAGTTATGTTGTTACTTCCAAAACTACTACTGCTAACTTCCCAATACTTAAAGAGCAAATGAAGACTCGAGTTTTGAGTAAATTCTCTCCATTATCGACCGCGTGGCATTGCGTAGATCAACCGCACCATATGCAATATTCATGAACTCGAAAGACGTGTTTTGATACGACGTCTTGCTTCACCGTCGAAAATAAGATTACAAGTCAACCACTAGTTCAACTTCACGGAGAGAGTTTATTTCGAACTAGAGCAGAGTTTACGATGAAAAATGTACTAAAGAACGCTTAAAATGGAGGTAGATGCTTACCCTTCTTCGGTAATCCTCTTCGTCCAGTACGGGATTTTCTGTCGTGGTGTTTGTCCTTCGGGGTTTTGACGAACAAGGATTCGGAACCGTTCTCTGTCCCGTTAAAACCATTCCTTAAGCTCGACTTAACACCATCGATGGCCCGCCTCTCGTTAGTCGTTTGGACTTCGTCTTTGACATCTTCAACCGCAGAGGTAGACTTGCTTCGAACTCGCATCTTCTTAGTGGAGGCAGTTGGAACTGTAGCTGCTGCAGCAGGCCCGGAGGAAGGGGAACTGGCCATTTTTCACGGTTCCAGAGCAAAAGAGAAAAAGTTTAGCATAGACAGCTATGCAGAAAAGCCTTGCTGGCAATCTCTGCACGCTATGGCGCCGAAAGCCAAACGTATGTAGACTAAAAAACAAAAACTTCTAAATCTCAACAACGACAAGACCTACAAAACTGCTGATTCCCTTCACGTTCTCAATCGAAAGTTTGTTGTTTTTATCTCTCTGGGTCAGGTGAGTAGATAGCGCCCTCTGATTGGCTATTGATAAACAAATGAGGAGGGAAGGGAGGTTTGGTCGTCACCCCCGCGGGGGCCGGGACGGTGAGAAGACTAACACTCGTGTGTGTGTTTTGTTTTTTTTAATTTTCTTTTTTCAAACAATAAACACGTGCTTCAATCATCGAGTCGACACATTGGTGTAAAAGACGGCGCGCAAAACTCCCAACAACTTTGCGAATATTTGTGTTCCTTCTGTTAGATATTGGATTTCACATCATTAGCAAGCAGCCTGCAGTAATTCTGTAAGCAATTATAACTGGCATTATAACTTGGAATATTGCCAAGCTAGTCACGCATTATATTAAATTGCCTGGATAGCACTTTTGTGCCACGTTGAACAGACAAAGTAAGTGCTTCCACTCAAGCGCAAAACAATAACAAACTTCCCTAACACATCATTCGCACAGAAAATTCCTTCAGGTTATTAAATAAAAGAATCATACACGATTTTTAGCACACCCAAGCAGTGGTGTATTTAGGTTCGCAGAAAAACAAAACAAAACAAAAACAAGAGAAAAGGAACTAACGAACTAACAAAGACGAAACGATGAAGGCGACGTCAGTTGTACTCACCGATTTTTAGAGCCTTATTCCTTCTCCAAAATTGCCCTCACGAGAAAGATTGCAAACGTCTCGATGAAATGAATTCAGAGATATTCCAAATGAATAACGTCCAACTTTTAAAGAGTTAACGGATATTTTTGAACAAGTACAACGGCAGAATGAGAGATAGGGCTATATTATATTATGCCAGGCTTCTAAATTTATAAAAGTGAAAAATTTACTTGCAAAGCTAAAAACAAACACACCCTTTACCCCGATTGGCTGAATTTTATTTCTCTTTGTTTGTCCATTTCATCAGCAAAGTCACGTGTCACGCTAAAAACCGCAATGGACGCTACTTCGCACTACAGAAGTCACGTACTTTGCTAAAACAAAACTCCAACGACGAGAATCATTTTCCCGGTGAGAATTAACATACAAGGATTGAAAATGAAACCAGCTTGTTATCTTTTAGTAAATACCGGCTTACGATTCCGTTCTTTTTTGGAGAATAGGCAGAATCGGGTCACCTGTATTTCCGGTACGTGACAACTGACATACGTCCACTTTCCTTGC
This sequence comes from Porites rus, assembly GCA_964035705.1. Taxonomy (NCBI): domain Eukaryota; kingdom Metazoa; phylum Cnidaria; class Anthozoa; order Scleractinia; family Poritidae; genus Porites; species Porites rus. Next base: position 7,379,770 of record OZ037996.1, on the reverse strand, counting down.
GTGCGTGGCACAAACCCGTGACTTTTGAGAGATGATGCAATGTCAGTCAAGGGCAACCAAACGGTGAAACTAGTATTTTTGTTAAATAGAAGAAAGGAAAACAAAACAACTTAAAGCCAAAGAAAAGTAAATTGTATGAGAAGTTACTGTATTATTCGGTAGGAAAAACAAAAAAAAAACATAACGGTTATGGTTTCGATTTTACAGAGGCTTTGCCTTCCTTTTCGATTTTTAAAATATTGAAGCATCTATTCTTCAGTATCGAATATAACGCGTTTCTGTCATATAAATATATTCGTATTTCCCTGATATTTGAGTTAAATTTATCATCGTTGCATTGTTACATAGAGTTAGGTGGTACCCGCACTACAATTGAGCTTAGAGGTTGTGGTTTTACTGCTATTTCAATCTCCGGGGCAGGATTCGTGCAAGTTTTCCTCTAGCCCGCGAAAACATCCGTTTCTCCTCGATCTTCGCCGCTGGGGACGTCTCGCGCGAAACGAAGAGCGAGAAAAAACGGATGTTTTCGCAGGCTAGTTTTTCTTTGGCATTACAATCTTAGTTTACAAAAAAGTCGCAAATTCAATCTATAAAAAAAACGATCTTTCAAAGTCTCGATTTATTAAAACTCAGCATTAATTTTTTAAATTTCTTTTTTACATGCAAGTGGGTTCTTAAGTGATTCTCTTCTCCTTCTAGAAAATCTCTGAAACGCAGTTTTATGTGGTTGGACTGCTACTTCAGTGAAGGATATAGGAGGACGCGAAGCGGGGCCGGAGAGGGGCGAAGACCAGTCTGTTTGTACCGTCTTCTACAGAGACTAAGACTGCAACACAGTCATCAGTTTTTTTGTTCTCAAAATCGGTTTGGTGCAGCGCAAGAGTGGCTTAAGAGGCTCACACGCGCGAAGTGCGCGAGCCTCACACGCCCGGACTGTTTTGCACTCCAACAGCCTTTTCAAAGAGGGGGAATACCATCAAGGGTTACTTGAGGTACTGGTAGTACGATTCGACAATCTAACAGTTATACCCCAGAGAAGATGGATACGAAATAAAAGGGTGAACTCTAGAAAACGCCGGGAAGAAAAAGTTTGAAAAAATAGCCAAAAAAAACAGCATTTTTCATAGTGTACTTGCACCTTGAAGGAATCATTCTAAGATGCAGGGCAAAGTTCCTTATATAAATCTTACAATAAATTGCCCTATATAACTTAATCCTTTAAGTCTTCACTTTAAGACTCCTTAAGTGTTCACTTTAGGACTCCTTAAAGTGAACACTTTAAGACTCCTTAAAGACTTTACTTTAAAACCCCTTGAAGGGTTCACTTTAGGATGTCCAATTTCACACGTGAAAAGCCCAATGCTAATGAGCGAGAAGAGGAGTTCTTGATGATATTCGACGTTTGCCTGGCCCTTCCTTTTGTTATTCAGTGGTCACTTTGTGAATATCGCCGCATGTATCCTCCCATGTCTCGCCTACAGTATAAAGAAAAACTTGAGAGAATTTTCGGGCCGATACTACCACATCAGTATCATCAAAACAGGGTACACGTTGCATCTATTTCGTGCTTTCTTAAAGTTCTGTGGTTTTAAGGCAGGTACGGTAAAACGGGCAACAAACTGAAAACGTAAAACTTATTCTGTGACTTTGCTGCAAAACGAGTTGGAAAGCGCTGTTACGCTTTTTACCACCCACGAAAAAAAAACTTTGTAAGACAGGTTCGAAAGTGGGTGGAAAAACGTTCAACATCTCTAATCAACTCGTTTTGCGGAAATGTTGCAAATCAAGTTCCACATTTTTTTTAGCTTTGTACAGAGACAGAAAGTCTCACCGTATGGCACATTTTATGTTATTGCGGGTTCTAATCTTTGCGATAATAGTGGTTTCTTTCACGAACCACAAAAATAGTCAAGCCCTTCACCAGCCCCCAACCAATAAAGGACAACGGTATTCGGAAGTTGGTTCGCATGTCTTTTTGTGTCCAATCAGCGTAAGAATTTTGAATGCAATTTGCAAGAATCGTACAAATTGATTCACAGCGAGACAGCTAGAATGGTCCAACCGCAAAAATTGGTGCTCGCAAAATAAAAAAAAAGTCATCGATTCGCACGATTTATCTGTTACAGAGCCACAAGGTCATAATTTTTTGTAGAGTTAAACCTCCGAGGAGATAAACCAACGACCCTCTCGCATCCGCTTGACCCAATTAAGTCTATTGCCATGTAACTTGAACCGCGTCCACACACAAATCTGTATACACGCGCACACGATAGGCACGTACACAAGTACATAAAAACAGCCCCAACGTAAAGCGCTGTTAGTGCTGTCGTGAAAGCTCGTTCTACTATTGGAAGACGAGGCCCACAAATCGTCCGTGTAGAATAGGGAGTGGCCGGTTTGCTCGGCTAAAAGCCACGTTCCTATGAGAGGAGCTAGGGTTTGTCCTGGCTTGGATAAAAGTGCTGATGTTCCAAATATTAGCGCTGAGATGGCTTGTTTTCGATTGTGAAGAACAAAGTCTTCGTCCACAAGATCACTGATTATCAGATTGAGGAGCTTGCATGTCCCCTCGGTGAAGACACGATTGCTGAAAGATAATGAAACAAAGAACGGTTATCTTGCAATTTAGAATAAGTCTAAGTCATTTCAGAGTGAATAACGAATTTATTGTAAGTTGGCGATCACCCAATCTGAATCTCGCGAAAAGGATCAGAAGGAGTAGCAACAGGTTTGAACTTTATGGGCATTGGGAAAAAAACGAAAAGGGAAACCAAAGAGAACTTTCGCCTTTTTTGAACGACCTTTCCAAACTTACTGTTTCCCAGCTACTTTCTTTGGGATCCAAAACATGGCAGACGCTCAAGGGGGCGCCCAGCAACAACATTTATTGACCAACTACAGAGTGGCACTGGTCTCTCGAGGCAGGATCTTGCACCTGTCATGGCCAACAGACGGGAATGGGACAGACTTATCAAATCAGTGCACGTGCACCCGAAATAGAGAGATAGATTTAACAGCAATGTAACAAACACTTCAGCCTTCCAGATTCTTTATAAAAGCTAAATCTTCTCTCTCATTCTATTCTGTTTCCACTCTTCAGCCGAAAATTAAAGCCTAGCTCGCGTGATATAGTATGAAGTATGAAGTTTTCCATTCCATACAATTCAGCTCATAGTAATGACGTCAAATACTCGAAGCTCAACTTGAATCATTCGCCTCAGCGGCTCGTATCAACTAAGGCCCCACATGGAGAAACGTTTTCTCAGGAGGCTCATTTCCCCACCGCGTCAACCTCAGCGAGCGTTTATGTGAGAAAACTTTGCCCGGGCCAAGAAATACACTCGCGCATGCTCTCATTGTCTCGCCTTGACCAAGTTCACCTGGCTGGGCGAGCCAAAAGTGTTTACATGGAGACAATTAGACCCGGCTTGGACGGTGACAGCCTGCGAAAACAGCCGTTTCTCCTCGCGCCACAGCGGCGAAGAGCTAGAAGAAACGGCTGTTTCCGCAGGCTAGGACGGTGATCCTACCATGGAAACTGTTCACCAAGTTTTGTAAGGCTTAACAGTTTCACGCTCATTAATTTCAGAACTCTATGATAATGAAACATACCTGGCTATATAAAAACACAGCAGCAAAGGCCAGTTCGGTCCAAACGTCAGCATAATGATACTAAGCAAGAGCTTTACACAAAACAACCACTTAATCACAGAGTACACTCCAAAACGACGACAAAGGTTTAAGAAATACAGATTGTTTATGTGGGGGGCCACGAAGGACACGCCCAGAAGAAATGACCCTGTCTCGGGTGAAATGGAATCTCCAAGGAGCTTATCCAGAAAAAGTGGGAAAAAATTACTGTTGAAGTGGCAATGAAACACCTGCAAAGAAATGGTAAAAATTTGCAATAAGTGGCTTCATTTACTCATATGCGAAGCTAGCAACACACCTTATCTTTTTGATGTGTTAGACGGCGAGCATGACTGAAAGTTCTTCACATAAAAGTAATCATCTACCTTATCTGAACATTATCACAACTAGTCTATTTTGTTGAGTTTAACACTTACAAGAGTGGAATTAAAAATTGACAAGCTCGTGCGAAGCTTACACACATTTTCCATTCTTGGCTAGCCAGAAGTAAGTTTTCTCTCAGTGCTCTTCACTCAGTTTTGGGTCCCATCCATACGTGAGCCAATGTTTATAAAGCCAAGGCCATAAAAAAGGGCCTATACAGACTGGCAAAATATGTTCACTCTAACCGGGTTTCTTCATACTGAGGTTCTTTTCCAAACATTTACACTGGAGCCAAGAATAACGGTTTGTTGTAACAAGGACTTTGTCAGAGTGGCTGGCCACATTATTAATCTGAGGTTCCACTGAATTGATTACTCCTGGTGACACTCCGTCCCTTAAAAACGTTCTCATTAATGTCAACTTACTTGTACTAAGTTCATAACTGCAAACCACAAGAAATTAGAGTGTGTAACCAGTTGCTTGACAAATAACTTCAGCTCAAGGGATTGATTATCTTCTGGAGTTGTAGAGTGTATTTCTACCCTATGAGATGTTGGGAAAAGAAAATAATAAATTGGCACTCAAAACGTTAGTTTTACAATTCACCAGGGTAAATGCCAAATCACATCCTCATGCATCTATCCTCCAACAACCTCTCAACAAATCTCTTTCTAGTGTGTCAGTTAAGCCAGTGTCCTATTAAAGGCCATTTTTTTATAGTGAGAAGTGAGAAGAGGACTGTGGTGTAATGGGAAACCAATCTGAACACTGAGTGGACAGATTTAAACAGTCAAATGACTGTAGTGTACTGCAGTACCTCTGAAAAGGTCAATCTGCAGACGTTTCCCATTATACAAAACATATAATAAATAAACTTAAATCAAATAAAGACAAAAGAGAGAAAAATTCAGCATGGGAGGGAGAAGAAATTGAAATCCGAACAATATACTTTAACTTTTAAAGAAATTTCATTCAGTACTTCATTTGCAAAATGAGAAATTTCACCATCTTGATGGTCTTAAGGAGACATGTGAGACGATTACTCAATATTACTGCTATCCAAAAAGTAAGTGATGCGAAAATTTACTCAACCCCAACAAAATCAGAGCTGTCATTAAGGGCTGTAACCTGTACATAACACCAGCTACATCTGAGCGAACTTAGTGCTACAGGTAATCAATCCTATAATTTTTGGGAGATTTTTTGGCTGGTTTTCACTAGTGATGGACTTAATGATCCACTGAAAACAGCGTTCCGATTCCACTCACGACTAGGTGAACCAGGTGGTCAGAGTCGGAAGCAGAAGCGGAAGAAGAAAACCAATCACAAAGCGTGGGAATGTGCAATGTGATTGGTTCTGCTTTTGCTTCCGACTCTGACAAGCTGGTTTTTACTTGATCATAAGCGACCTAGTCATAAGCGGAGGTGAAAGAAAATGGAAACATTCTGATTATTCCAACTGTAACTCCCCATATGACTCTGCTTACGACTCTGACTTTTGATTTTCACAAGATCATAGGCGCTCTTATGACTCCACTTATGATTTTGACTACGTCAGCAGTGAAAACCAGCCTTTGAGGGTGATTCTTCATATGGCTACTTCAAAATTTAATGACAACCTGGCAACTAATTAAATTGCTCACCTTTCTTCCTCATCAGGAGTATCCACTTTAATTTTCTTTGTAACAATATGTTGTTTAAGCAAAAGCGAGCTGACCAGAAATCCAACCAGTGAAAACGCAGCAAGGATTGTGCAGAATATATGAAATGAGTTCATGTTGTCTCTATTCCAAAATCTGTATGAGAGGAATACAGACAATGAACCACATCCGCTGAAAACTGAGCAGTACCAGTTGAGAGTCGCTCTATCATCACTTGACAATGCCAGGTCAGCAAGAAGAGCAAGGTGGTTTAAGTCTATCATTGTTAAAAATCCATCATATAAACAGAGACATAAGACAAATTGGATGGATGGGTGGCACCAGCGGAACCAGACACACAAGAAGGACAAGGTGAACAGTGGTCCATACTTCATAAGAGCTCTGCAATTGGAACAATAAGGTTACTGTCAGCACCATCTTTGGGGAGCAACGGTGGAGCAGTGGTGACAGCATTCGCCTAGCTGCCACTAATGTAGCTCAGGTTCAAACTTTGACGTTGATACCATACACAGCTATTTCGAGAAAGGTTGTCCACAAAAAATTAGCACACGACAATCCCACAAAGTAGTATGGAATATGATCAATACACTGTTCCTGACACTGGAGCTGTCAAATCCACTTCTTGTTGCTTTCCTTTAGCACTCCCAAATTACGTCCTTGGCCACTAGTGCCATTGTTTGAAATTTTTTTGAAATACAGTGAACTCAACACCACCCACAATACCTTTTGGGACTGTCGCATGCACTTTTTCTAAAAACCATTCTTGAAACAGCTGTATATGTGGGCTGAGTTTGTTGTTGGTTCTCTCTCTTGCTCTGAGAGGTTTTTCTCCAGGTACTCCAGTTTTCCCTCTCCTCAAGAACCAACATTTTTTAATTCCAATTTGACGCCAGGAATGGTAGATGAAGAATCATTATGTGGATGTGCTACCTCCAAATCTTTCATTTTATTCGAATTCCTTATCATTACAACTTAAGTGACTTTAGAGCCATTTCTAACAAAAGCTTTAATACACAATGTGCCTTCAAGTAAAATTGCTTATTTTGTGAAATATACCTGAAACGTTTTTGAACAATCTCTGCTTGAGTAAGGCTTGACCTGTTGGGAAAAGAAAAGGACAAAACAAAACTTATATTAACTCAAAAAATGACAACCAGAATGATTTTTTTGGTACACCTGATATCTAAATTATGGTACAGGTACTAACGTGACTCACAGCCAATCATAAAATTGGCACAACACAATCATTATAATAACAGATTTTAATACTAATACTACTTCTAATAAAAAAAAAAAAAATATTTAATAATAATAACAATATTAACAAAAAAAGAGTTACTTAATCCTGTCATAGTGATATAATACACAACGATTCACTTTACAGGATACTTTTTACAGTCACAAGCTTTCGATTCCTCGTGGAACTCAAGGGATGGATTTGAGCATTTTGTCACATGATTTGCATTGTGAATCACGTGACAAAACATCTCGCTAGATTGAGAGGAGCTCACAACAAGTGTCTCTGTTCAATGCCGAAGCCTCAAAAAATATTGAAAGCTTGTGTGTAAAAAGTTTTTTCCTATCCTGTAAATTGAATTGTTGTTTATCATGAAGATAAATATGAATTATTATTGTTATTATTATGATTATCATCATCTGAAGAAAAGAGTTAAGGTTAAGGTAAAGTCTGCTTTCGAGTCTTAAAGGGGCTCATTGAGCCAGAGCTTATCTAAGCCTCTGTGGTGGACATTGTAAAGGGAAAAGGAAGAGAATTATTGACACACCAAAAGTGGGAGAGGCACTCAAGGGAGAAGTAAGGGAATGCCTGCAATGAAGATTTTGTGTTTTTCATTTGTGACGTCCATCAGAGAGATGAAAAAATCCTGATTGGTCAGAATTCCATAGGTGCCAATCACTGCCTTAATACCTTTGTCCCATTTGGTGATATCAACTTAACGCTCTTTGAGTAACTTGTTTCATCTTTCAGTAAACAAATTTGGATATGGCAAGTGAAGAAGGAAGAGATTTTGAGTTTTATGGGAATTTATCCCATCGCTGTCATAGTGACATTGCTGTGTTTCTTTCTTAGACAGGAAGTGTTGAAAAGCACTGATGTTCACATTACTATACTGTTTCTTACCACAGTGATGAGTAATTTACAGCATCTACAGCATTAGTAAGTTACCCAGAGTGCTTTGCTTGTTATTAGTGTCACAGTCAGTCAGGTAAATAAAAACTTACTGGTTTTTCCCAAGTGCTCTGTGGTCACTTAACCAACCAAACAGAGGATCATTCAGTGAGTTCCATACCAAAAAAATTGCCTAGTGTGGAAGAAAGGTACAGGTATAATAAATGAATATGAATGGCAAAAATCTTACATCCTCTTTCCATATTTTATTTTAGTCCTGATCAATGAATGTACCTCAAAAAATCAGCCTCATCACAAAGGCACACTACGTGTAGCAGCCAATGGGTTCACACAGCAAGGGCTTATACAGATTTTAGAGCCCGTTTATATGAAAATAGGGGATCCCGGGTAGGTGGGGTAACCTGCCTACAGGTCCATAATTATAGTCTCTAATTTAATTTCACCAGTTTTACATCATGATGGGCAAGGTGACAATATAAGAGATTATATGGACAGGTGGGTTACCCCACCTAAGCGATTTACCTCACCTACCTCCTAGTAAACAGGCCTGCAGAAGCCACCTAGAAATAATATTGTTGCTACCCCTTGAATAGGATGCTAGTCCACTGCAAGGTTACAGTTGTACCTCCAGCAGCATGTTGCGAATACACTCAGGCTTGAGAACAAAGAACTGAAACAAAGTTTGTTATCTACGGAATCCTGATTTCCTGGACTTGGATTTTTAACCCTTTAAGCCCCAAGATTCAGATACAAATTCTCCAGACTGATCTCCATACATTTCTTTTAAGGACAGTTGAGAGAATTTGGTTTAAAATCAAAGCGTTTTCCCTTTGGTAATCAATTTAGTAATTCCCATAACCTTTACTCTTGATTATCTGCTGATGTTGTTAGGAGAAAATTGATGTTGGTCACTCTTGGGACCAAAAGGGTTAGGTTCACAGGAAAAAATAACAGATACCCATTTTTGGATATTTTACGCTATTTAAAGAATCCCCACAAGAATCGCAAATTTGGAAGAGTGAGACAAGTCCCAATCAGGGAACTTGGTTGGGAATTCCCTGGATGGGACTCGTCTCACTTTGCCAAATTGGGGATTTTATGGGTATTCTTTAAATTGCCTAAAATATCCAAAAATTGGAATCCGTTATTTTTTCCTGTGGTTACTTTATAATTGAACAGGGCTGATTTCTCGCCAATTTCCTGAACATCCCATCCCTGATTGTTCTTGACCAAGATTATCCACTCTTCCAATGCCCCAGTTTATCACTGAGGCACAGACACTCTGCAATGAGTTACATGCATGCTTTTGTCCCATTTATGCGGAACAGCTGGTGCCTATTATTTGGGAACAGTGGGTCACAAATTTATCTCTATTTTGTCTGGTCCAAGGCATGTATTAAATTAAAGTGAGAACCAGCTTCCCTGTGCTAAGTGCTACTCCATTTAACATTCATGTTACAGGTCAAAATTAAATTCAGGTTAAATTTTGACTTGCAACATACACTCCCACCCCTTCCCCCCATAAATACTTCTTGTTAGATGAGTTCTCGGTGCGTACTGTAAATTACAGACCCAGTTTTTTTTTCTATCAATATTTGGTCCAAGAGCAAAGCGTGGCACCATAAATCTACGGAAAAAAATGAGGATCCATAATTTACAGTACAGATCAAGAAAACAAGGCTAATAAGATGTTTATTATATGGCTTCCTGTTTGGGAGAATTGGAAACAAGTGCAGGTCAAGCGATTTGACAGACAGGGGTAACAAGAAAAAGGATTCTATTGGCTCACGAAACAATGGCACATCACATTTAGGTTCCACAAAACTGAAATCAAACTGATGATGTGCCATGTTGAAAGTTTGTTCGGCAGTCAAAACTTAAGAGCCCAAAAACTGCTAATTTTTGTTTAAATGGTCATGAATGCTAAACGGTCTAGTTCAAGCAGAACATTTGTAGCCTGAATTTCATCCGATTACTTCGAGTCGTTATTACTCCCTCACTTGTTGAGAGGAGAAAACGACTCGAAGCAATCGGATGAATTTCAGGCTAGAACATTTGTGGATGACGTACTGTTTATAACACGTTCAAGTCAGTAGCAGAATGAGCTCTTTCGTAAGCAACATTACTACTATGACACGAAAGTCCAAAATAATCGGAAATCATTTTCATTAGCCGACAAATCGACTTGAATTTAGCAAGCCTCTGAGATTTATCGTGCGATTGTTTGTTTAAGCCATGGAGACAAGAGTATCATCATTTTCCTTACAACGAAACCATATTTTCAAATAAACATGAATAAAATACATCACGTTTACGTCAAAATAAGGAGGGAATTCTAAACAAGATAAAACTGCTTACCTCTCCCAACCAAAAGGAATTCCTATCAATTTTGTACACAGAAACAAATATGTCCACGTAATACAACAGGAAGACATTGTGCAGAATCGCTATGAACAGCGACATTGAGCCATAAGCTAGCCTAACCGCAATAGTCTTGTGAAACATATTTTCCTGTAACAAATTTGTGTTTTGTGTAGGGATCACATAAACTACAGGTGACCTTCTACCCAAAACATAAAATTTTCACGAACGGGAAGAAAGATAATCTCTGTCAGTACTTCATGTAAGGCATCGCATATTGTCTCACAATAATGCTTTAAGTAACTACTCGGGGGTACCTTCAACTCCCCGTCCCCTACCAAGTAAGGACGCGTCGTTTCCTTAACCTCGCGTCCTTGGAAATTGCAATTCTAGAAATTTGGTTGGCATGTATTTTATATTTTGTCATCGTGGTATATGAGCCTTTACACCCGTGCTCTCCAAATATGGTCAGTGTATGCTTCACTTAGAGATGTGAGGCGAATTGTAGTTTTAACAAGGCATGAGAAACTTTATCGTTAAATAATCGAAGGGATACTATTGTAACACAATTTTAATTTTCGAACAAAAGGTAAATGAATATAAAAGGTGAACATATACATATATTACTTACAAAAAAAGTCTTTATTACAAAAGATAACTTTGTTCAGGCCAAAGACTGAAAAAACAAGGAAAAATATAGTGTTTAGTAAACAGTTTAAATACAGTGATATAGATCCTATTCGCCTTTTTTGACAAATCCACAATGTTTTCTTTTTTGGTGTTAAATACTTACGCGGAGTAACTTGTCACACTTAAATTTCAAAAAACATATCTAGAAATATTTACTTGTTCCCTGACCTCAGAACTGTAAAAAACCGTAGTGTATAAACAGCTGATTCAACTGAGAGTTGCACGATGAGCATAAAAAGAAAGGTTTCTAATATTTCGCCCTCTTTTTTTTCGATTACTAACAAAAGTTTTTAAAAACTCTCAAATATGATGTTTCGCGTCTTTGTAGGTTTGTTCTCCCTTTTTGTCGTGGCTTGGGGTAAGTACACATTACAAGTTGTCGATGTTGCCATGCTAAAAGCGGCTGCGGCTGTCGGCTGTCGGCTGAGACCGAACAGGAGTGGGCCATATTTTCTCAATCGTGATATTAATTGAAACTAATTATTGCTTTTAGGCTGTAAGGATGTTCTTGATTGCAAGCCATATGATCTTATGGGACTCTGTTACAATCCCAAGTACTTCAAGCCGTTGAAGAAATACTGTGAAAGAACATGCAATCTATGCAGTAAGGACTCATATTTTACTCATTTTTATCTGATTTCAAGTCAGTCCAAAGTAAAACATGGCAGCAAATTCCTGCTCATAATAACATCAGTTGTTACGGTCAGAAACCTTAGCGATGGATAGTTTTGAAATCACCTTCCGTTATGTTTCATTATCAGTTTGTGAGAATGGTTTAATCATAACTCAGTAGGCCGAATCCGTTTCATTCTTATTTCTACTCAAAAGAAATTAAGACGCGATCAGCACGTACTACACCTTTTTCTCTGCAATTAGCCCTGGGCGCAATGAGTTATTTCAATTTTCCTTTGTGCTTTGTTTGTTGTCCCCGCCTCGATTAGCTCTCTCTTTACGTTGGTAATGTATGTTTCTGACCAACGTATCTAGTCGGTTCGAATTGATGCAGGAAGTGAATGAAACTTAGGGAGAAAGCCTCTGAGACAAAGGTTCCATAAAACGAGTAAGAACTAGAATGATGGAAGGAGGCTGCACGTTTTTCTCTCCTGCATGTGTGATACACCCGGTTTCAATTTATTTTGGTGTTTTGTATTAGATGCCACTGCACCTGAGCCACCTCCGATACCAGTGCAGCCAGGATTAGCCCTAGGTAAGAAAATGCTTATCTTGAATTTTATTACAGTTTAATTTTAATCTTTAGAAATTAAAGTGTTACTGAAAGGTCGTGTTGACTTGAGTAGAATGCTAAAGGCTTGTATCCAGGTTGAGAATAATGTATTGTTTGCGTTAACGTCCTGAACTAATATAGGAAGTTTTGCGTTGTAGTCGGGTAGTGACGGCAAGGCTATACACTATTGTTACTTGGACACATTTACCCCTTTAAAGAGATGCTTAAGGTTTATAAAACTTTAACTTCCTCAGGTATTCGCTAAGCTCAAAATTCACCATCTCGTTTTTATCGTTACGCATAAGCATATTTCGACATGCAGGCCAATCAACATGCAGGATTTAGGGGAACGGTGCAGGGGGTGCGCACCCCCACCCTTGAGATGACGACCAACACGACACATTACGTTTACAGCATTGCATTAACACTGTGCAGCCCGCTTTACAGTTATACAAAATCTGCTGTATCATTTGATATGTATTCTCAGCAGTTCACATTATGTTATTGCCTAGTCAAAAACCTTCTTTTTCGTACTCGCTTTTAAAATTTGTTTTATGTCACCAGTCAGTTACGCCATTCCTTAGTCAGTGGTGCACCTCCTCGTAAGAAAAATCCTGGATCCACCCGTGATATTAGTTACATGGCCTTAGCTCCCACAAGTATTCTGTAGCTTAGTTGCAGAGCATCTGGACTAGTAACCTTGATAAGCGAGGCCATAGGTTGGACTCCTATCAGGAGTACTAGGATTTATCTTCCTAGTCGCCTGTGTTACTGACTGAAAAAACATCTTTTTAAACTTTTAACTGCTAAATTGTTTAGGTGAGTGTGGCAGAACTGTGGTTACTCAGGGCCGAGTTATCGGGGGCGTAGATGGGCAACATGGATCATGGCCCTGGCAAGTTGGTCTGTACGTTGGGGACTCTAAGTTCTCTTGCGGAGGTTCCCTCATTAAACCAGACTGGGTCCTAACAGCAGCGCATTGCATCGATCCAAAACTGCAAGTCAGCGATTATCGAATTCGCTTGGGAGACTGGCATCGCTACTATTATGACGGTACAGAGCAGGTCCGCAACGCATCCAAAGTCATTGTGCATTCACAGTACCATCGTCCATACCTTATCAACAACGACATTGCACTGATCAAGCTCGATCGCCCAGCGTTGCTAAACAGTCACGTGAACACCATCTGTCTTCCTCAGCGTGGAATAAGTGCACCTTTAAATAGCACCTGTTATATTACAGGTAAGTTAAAATTTCTTCTGTTTATGTGTTTATAAATATTATTGACCAAGCATAGGGTGACGATGGCTGGATATTCCCTACGTTCTCTGTAGCGTTTTTATGGATCGAGACGAAGTCGTGGTCTATAAAAACGCCAAAAATAACGAGGCTAATATTCCGCCATATTCACCAAACAAGCTTGTTCTATAAAGGATTTATTACTATGGCCAAAAAGACAATTATTTTTTTGCGGAACTAACACCTGAAATCCCGAGCGTGTCGTTTGGGTTGCCAAACAGAACACAGGGCTCGCTTCATCTTACCCACTCATGGTCACACAGCTCTGAATTATGTTTACGGTACGCTGAACACTCAGCAATCTAACTGTAGCATGTTTTGCTAGTTGCCAATTGACTGAGAATATAAAGCTCAATAGAGAGGAAAGTTTTGATTTAAAGTCCCGACCCCAAAATTGCGCTCATTTGTCTTGAACAGGAGGAAGAATTCAAAGAAAGTTTAATTAAAATAGAAGGTTCCTACCCATGTTTGCTTATGAGCCAAAGTTTACTAAACTATTTGAGGGACGGTAGAGGAAGTAGAAAGGATTTATATTAACCAAGGTAAAATAACTTCTGCGAACATTATGGAGGCAAAACAATTTACTAATCGAGCCCAACAATTCTCTCTTTCTCTCCAGGATGGGGTAAAATTAAATTTCCAGGAGGCTCTTACCACAAACTTCAACAAACCCAGCTGCCCCTCGTATCCAACAGGGAATGCTCAGCGAAGATCCTCGCTTCCCCGGTGGCGGGAAAACTACACATAACTAAACAAATGGTCTGCGCAGGAGAGCTGAACCCCACTCGATTGCAGGGTGGTTGTCATGGTGATAGTGGAGGTCCATTTGTTTGCAAAGACACGCTATCTGGGAAGTTTATCTTGGAAGGAGCTGTTAGTTGGGGCTCTTCAAATTGCAATTTTATCCAAGAGAATAAACAATACACCGTTTTCGCTCGTGTCAGCGAGTTTCGTGATTGGATAGATCAACAAATTGCCAATAACTAAATTAAGTAATCGTTTTTATATGGAACGGACAGACAAAAATACCCGGCTTGACATTATAAAGATCTTTTATCTTCACCTTTTTTCATTCATGTCTTCGTTTCTGCGAAGACAACTGCACAAGAACTGTAATGATTTGAAAATGAAGAAAGAATAAACGGATTTGAACATCTTATCTAAGACCAGTGTTATGCATTGCAAACGCACACAAAACGCACGATCACTAGTTGATGAATTTTCTCTCTTGAATGCAATTTATGGAAACGCATTTTAGTATAGCATGGGATCTTAGCTAGGGGTTGGAAAATTAGACACAGCGCGTCTTCCATAATAATCTCCTGACTCCATCTTCTTTCCCCATAAAAGAACTGCCATTCCTTACATAAAATCAACGCTACCAAAATTCTTCAACAGTTTTTTCAAACGTTTTGCGATATTCTCTACCTGTGCCTTTTTCTGGAAATTAATGGGAAGAATAAAGCATACTAGTTATCGGACAGTTGTTAACCAACCAAATTAGCTCCACAGAAACAGAGTATCTCTATTACAATTTTCGACAAAACATGTAGTAGAGATACACCTAATTTCAATAACATTGTCATAGATAAATGCTAAAAAGTGTAAAATATAAAAAGGAAACGCGCGTAATTAATTAGGCTTACTAGTAATTTAAAGCACTGTAGGTTCAGCTGTCGCATTTGTAATTTTTTTAATGGCTCGAAAAAAAAAAACCCGCCCTCGCTGCAAATTATTGAACAGAGCCTTTTGTGGTTTATTAGTAGGCCCAGTTAGTTTTCCTGTTTTCTTTTTCCTTTTAGCATTTTTCTGTGGCAACATTATTGCAATTAAGCGTACATCAAGTGATTCAACAATTTCGAGAGTTGAATAGAGGGCTAAGTGGCCAGTGACAGATCCTCCACTCGTCTAAGTAGCGGCATTTAAACTTATCTGATTTCCAATAGTCAATTTTGTTGATTACTTACTTGATTTCCTTCTCTTAAACCTGGTTCTATAGGGGTGGCGGGAGGGGGGGGGGGGGGGGGACGCCTAATAACTGGTCCTGGGGGAAACAGTTAATTTTGCTTCCCGATTGAAACATTGAGATTTGAGGGACACAAAATTAACTGCTTGTCGACGTGCCAGTCTTAAAGTGATTTGTTATATAGCTGGAAACTTTGATGCTGGAAATTCATTAAACCTCGCTGTACGTATAAAGGGCGATCGTCAGTCAACATTCGCTGGTCACAAGGCACCGTTTCCCTCTGGCGTCATAGACTTTGCACAATGTTCCCGCTCAGAGATTTCCAGCTATATAACAATTATTGTTATTTGCTGTTAACCGGGAGATACTCCTCAAAGAATACCTACAGTTTGAAGTATGTGGAGGTGCGAACGGAGTCTGGCACTCTTGACACTCTTCAAAGAAGAACAAAGAAAAATCGATAAGAAGTGAAACATTGTAAGGAATTTCGTCGGGAATATTTGTTTAAAACAAAAACCGGGGATTTCTTGCCACGGAGATCTGTTTATTCAGGCAAAACCTGATACAAAAGAAGCTAAAAAAAAAGGACATTTGTTGCCTCATGGCAAAACTCTTGATACAAAGGTTTCATCCATTTAGCATCCAGTCTGTTTACTTTGGACAATTCCTGTGTTTAAACAGTGAATTGTTTAAACCTTTTTTTGTACCTCTAAACCTCTATTAAACAAAGCTGCCTGAACAGCTGATTCACTTGAAATAAGTATTTCTGATGATAATCCTTGGGAATTGTAGAGTAAGTAATCTTACCCTCTTCCCAACGTTGTCAACGTTAGAAACCTGGAAATGTTTCGTGTGTATATATTGAAAGGTCTTCTGTCATTTTTTGTCGTTACTTGGGGTGAGTAGACGTAAATTTTAGTACTTTCTAAAACCTCTAAATCTTGCTAAACCCATGCCCATGTATTTTCTCTTTCACCCAAGATCTTTTATCGGGTTCAAAACGGGACAGTTGGTTGAGCTACCGAAAAAAACTTGATTACCGGCGACCATGTAATGATAATGTCAGTCTTTTTTTTAACCATCTCAGGAACATATTGTAATAGTTACATTCGGAATGGAAAAAAAGAAAAAACGTCGTAGGCCAACAATTCTTATCATTTCACATCTTTGAAAACGTCTCCTCCTCCAAGTATAAAGAAAACCGGAGATTAAAAAGACATCTTCAAGAAGTCTAATTTTATTGCTACTTTTTGATTTTATCATTTCATTAGGAAAGAACATTTAGTTAAATCAACATTATCGTTAACATTCAGTAGTAAAAAAAAAGAAAGTTGACATAACTAGAAAACTTAAAACTAAACATCACATTTATTTTAGTCTTTGGTCAGTTGTCGGCTGGAAAAGTCAGTGATAAGTGCAGCAAAGATGGCGTTGTTCTAACTGGTCTGTCAGGAAATATTTCCAGCCCAATGTTTCCGGATGTTTACCCACCCAGACAGACCTGTAGGTGGATTATTTCAGCTCCCCAAGGACACAGAGTGCAGCTCAGTTTCCACACATTTCAACTGGAAACTTGTCTAATCCCCTTCGTTTGCACTTGTGACTACGTTAGAATACGAGATGGCAATAATGAAAAATCTCCCAGTTTGGGAAAATTTTGTGGCGGTAACAAGCCCCCGTTCATCCAATCTTCTGGGCGATTTCTCTGGGTCGAATTCGTCACCGATCGTACAAGAAACGAAAAAGGATTCAATACAACTTACACTAATGTTGGTATGAAATTTGTTTTCACTCTGTTCAAACCTTCTTCAGACCTTCTTTTATTTCTGCAGTTATATCTCGTTAGTCAAAACCCTGGTGACTAGGACATGAAAAATATACCCGGGGGTGGGGGGGTGGGAGAATTGGAGAATATACGAAAGTGGCGATCGGCTCGTCGTCTCGTGTAGTGCGTAAGCTTTTGCATATTTTGGTAACATTATTTTAGCGAGATACTATATCTGGATTTGTAAAAACAGGGCATCGGAACCATTCTAGTGGGATTTTAAAACAACTAACATTTTTTATGAAATAGAATACAAAGCAATCCTTAATCTACCAAAAAAGTGGGACCTCCTTGTAAATATTCTTTAAATAACTTTTTCACACTTACTTCGAACTTAAAATTCTTGAAAAACTAGCTCTCTTACTCCTGACACCTGCAGCTAATTCCTTCAGTTTTTATCGATTTTTTCCAGTCTATGCTGAATGAAGTTGGTTAGTCAATAATGCTTAAAGCGTGTTACTCTTCTTTTACGTGGCTTTTATAGATGTACACTTTGATTGATTATGTATATTACATTTTTTTTTGCACTAGGCACTATTTATTTTCTTTTATTTATTTATATTTTTTGTGTCTGATGTAATAAATTGTTAAAATAATAATAAAACACTTTCCTATGGTGTTCAGGACTTAAACGCCAGTATTTTGAACCACAAACGCATCCCTTAGGGATGCGTCTGTTTAGTTAAGGAACTTAAAAGACGAAAACAAGAAAGAGAAAATCATTCAGTGACACTTGCTGACTGATTGGTGGGACTTAAAAGATAATAGCCACTAGTGAATGACATACATATAGTGGCGTCATTCAAAGGTTTCGAACACAAACATATCACCAAAGTAATGAACTGTTCTATTTCCCACTCCTCCTGAACTCCATTGTTTTATAGTTTTCTGAGAAGAAAGCTCGATATCATGTGAAGATAAAGTTGAATTAAATACGACGATGAATGCATTGAATTTTTAACGTCTTTTTTTCAATTCGTCTTTGGCAATTTCTGTCATTTAATGTTTTGGAAAGCTTAAAATAATTTAGCTTTTTTTTTAGCTTTTTGGGAACGCTTGTGAAAAAAGGGGACGGGGGGTGGCAAAAAGCGGTATGAAGAAAAGAAACAAAGACATCTGAGTAAGCAAAATAAAACGCCAGGTTTCCCCAGCTTTCTTTTTCAGCTATAGTCAGACGTCATCAAGTGTCATAGTTCAGGCAGGATTGTTGATTTAGCTGTCTTTCTCTTCTTTTATCCTTTCCCTACACTGACTAGCTTTCCCTCTTTTTTCTTTTAATTTTAAGAAAAATTGTATAATACAGTGGAACCTCGATATAACGAACCTCTATAGTGGATATAGTCTGCGAACGGCAGACGTTCGACTGCCGTTCGCAGGCTATGGATATAACTAAGTTCTCGATATAACGAATGATTTTCTTTACCCCACTGATAGCAAAATGTATGGAAAAAGAACCTCGATAACGAAATCTCGTTATAGCGAACACATTTTGCCAGTCCCTTGGCCCTATATTATATCCGTCGAGGTTCTACTGTAATGTAATTAACAGGCTGCTTTAGCAACAGAACGAGAACGTGATTTGACGACGGAAAAGCGCTCGTAAAGGACTTTACGCGACTTCCGGTGCCCAAAATTTGTCGCTCTGCCATTGGTCAAGCCAGTTCATTGATTTGCGTACGCCGTCGTCAACTGACGTTCCCGTTGAGTTGCTAAATCAGCCTTATAATGGTAATAGGGCTTAGTGGAGTCAGATTTGTTTAATCCGATTCTCTTACCAATTAATCAAACTATAACAAAATTTGTGATATTTTAAGCTTTTTTAATTTAAAACACAAGAATTTCTGAGAGTTTTTTTCCCAGCAGTTAAAAAAAAAGCCATTTAATTATAGGTGCGCGAGCGATGGCACGTATTGTCCAATTACAAGGCAATTGGTAGCAAGGGTCGCTGGCGCAGTGGTGAGAGCGCTCGTCTCCCACCAATGTGGCCCGGGTTCAAATCCCGGCGTCGACGCCATATGTGGGTTGAGTTTGTTGTTAGTTCTATCCTTTGCTCCGAGAGGTTTTTCTCCGGGTTCTCCGGTTTTCCCCTCTCCACAAAAACACACATTTCCAAATTCCAATTCGACCATGAATCAGGTAGACGAAGAACCACTTTGTGGATGTGCTACCTCCAAATCATTAATTAATTATTTATTTATTTTATTACAAGGCATGACGCGTACTGTCCTATTACACTGTCCTATTAGTGATAAAATCAGGACAGTTGATAGCCAATCAGATTTGAGAATTCTTTTATGGTTATGATTAATAGAGAAAGATATAGTACGGATCATTCAGCTTAAGCATTTACCATTTTCACCGACACCATAATGCACCTTGTTTACCCGCCAAAAGTTTGCATATTAACCACTGTCTTCGAATTTTCTTGGGACGGCTGTAATAGCCAGGCGAAATTGGAACTGAAAAATGGTTGTGTAAAAGTTTTGAGGGTGAACAAGGTGCATTGTGGTCTCGACGATAATAGTGAATGTATCTTAATTCATGTTCATTAGTTCGCGGTGTGCATTCAATAATTATTTCCGCGTTCATCTATTGTATTGAAAACGTTTTAACGAAAAAAAAAGAGACTTGTCTTTTACTTTGTAGATTGCTTTGACGACGACAAGGACTGTCCAAAATATGAACAGAAAGGATATTGCTATGATCCAAGCAAATTTGACAACTCAAAGAGCCAATGTGCGAAGACTTGCAATCTCTGCGGCAAGTTATTAATCAGAATAATTATTTAGCACTCTATTTTAGGGCGTATAATTCCGCAACATTAAGTTGCTAGAAAAGTTCCTGTTAGCTTTAAATTTTTTGCTTATATACTTTTAGGTATCTCACCTTTATCCGAATAGTTTTTTTTAAACAAAAGGTATCTGCCTGTGATACTTGCAATAATGCTTATAAGTCGCTCTTTAAAACAGGCCAAGCACCTGGCGGTGAAACGAATTCATCAGAGGGCAAACGAACATTAATCGACCTATCACAGCGAGGCCACGTTCACGACTTAGGAGTTTGTCTTACCACGGTATTTCTTCAGTCAATCACAAACATGAGCGTTTCAACCGTTTTAACCGCGGCAGGATTAGCTCAGTCGGTAGATCGCTTGACTGCAGAGCAGGAGGTCGCGGGTTCGATTCCCGGGGTCGGACCAATACTCAGGGTCTTAAAAATAACTGAGAAATGAAGGTACTTCCTTTGCTCTGCAGGCGGCTGGACCTTCGCGTGGCTCGGATGACCACGTAAAATGGCGGTCCCGTCTCCATTAGGAGACGTAAAATATAGTGTCCCCAATTAGCACTTTCGTGCTAAATACATTGACACTCAAATAAAGTGCTTTTTTTTTTTTTTTTTTTTTTTTTTTTCTTTATATTAGAGGCGTCCATCTGTTTATATTCGTTGCATTGCACACTTTTTAACTGATTATTATTTTTAACAGATACCACTGGCCCTGAGTCTCCACCGGTCCGTGTAACTCCTGCAGCTGCACTAGGTAATTTGAAACTGATCATGCTCATTAAACATGTTAGGTAGTCAGATAGGTAAACCGGCGAACGCTGAAACACACGGAGCAGCCTCGTCTACTGGTGTATTTCCAGCAGTTGTCTTTCTAGCTCCTTTGGTTGGTGCGCTGCATGGATCGGAGAGGTCAGTTCTGATCCTGGCAAGCCCGAATTTTTTACGCTTTCTGTTCGCAACTGCATAAGTTGCGTCTTGAACTGCGATGATCTCCTTTGTATTTAAGTAAGAAACGCTTTTTTTTCTTAGGAGTGTTAAAAACAATTTTGCGGTTTCAGAACGTGGCTTAAAAATCGATATTTGTGCTTCTTGCGCGTATATTACTTCGTTTTTCAGGTGAATGTGGGGCGTCAGTCGTCACGCATGGTCGAGTTATTGGAGGTGAGGACTCTGTTCACGGTTCTTGGCCTTGGCAAGTGGGTCTGTACAATGGCGACGATAACAATAACTTTTTTTGCGGTGGTTCACTTATCAAACCTGACTGGGTCCTCACAGCTTCCCACTGTATCTCCTGGTTCATTAAACCTTCCGATTATCGTATTCGGCTTGGTGACTGGCATCGCTTTTATGTTGATGGTACCGAGCAAGTCCGCAATGTCTCCAAAATTATCACACATCCAAACTACCACAGACCAGTCTTGGTTAATAATGACGTTGCTCTGATCAAGCTTGACCGGCCTGTGGTTCTGAACAGTCACGTGAATACTGTCTGCTTGCCTAAGATGGGCGAACCGGTCTCTTTAAACAGCACATGCTTTATAACTGGTAAGAAATCAACTTTAAAATTGTTTACTAGTTACGTACTCATAAAAACTCCCAACACAAAAGTGTGTAATTAGATCGCAATTACAGTGACATAATTCATCATCACTTTTTTTTTTTAATTTTTAAATTACCACCTCGCCTCAGAATCATTGTAGCTCATGATAGAGCTTTAATCTTCACTCCGGCAAGTGCAACGCTTGTCGGGGATATATACAGCACTTATCATTAACTTTATGGTTGAATGAAATCAGCAGGATGCTATGATACAACTAAAAAATTCAACTTGTGAGAAAAAGTAAAAGCCAGCCTTTTGCTACTTTTAATAATATTTTAGCTTTTTTAAACCGCTGGGAGAAAATGCTGTGAAAAGGAACATCGCACCCTCTCTCTTCTGTAAGTCACCCAGTTACTGAAATGTCCCTCTGTGCTAAGGGGTATTATTATCTCTAAGCATGTCAGTCAATTTTTCAGTGGTTCCGGTTACAAATGCCCGACGGTATATCAGTAATTTCGCTCCCTACAAGTTCACCCCCTACTTTCCGAGTTCGCCCCGTAATGGTAAAACTCCAAATTCTCTTCATTCTAGTTAAATCACGACATGTCATTTAGATATTCAACTAAAGCCAACTTGGGTTATTGAAGGAATTCTCTGTAGGACGGGATCGAAGTTCGGGAAATTTTGAATGGAACACTGAACAGAGCGCTGGAGGTTGTCATGTCAAAGTATGTCAATGTCTCTTGACAGTAGTTAGAATCAAAACGGCTGATGGATTGTGTTGTTTATTGTGAATATTTTACGGGCAAGAGATCATAATAGTCCCATGTTGGCTCTTGACAAAGCTCATTCTGACTATGGGGTGAACTCGATTTGTTATGGGGCGAACTAGTAAGAGGTAACTCACTACGGAGCGAAACCATTGGCTTGTTCTTTAATAACCGCAGGCTGGGGCAAAGTAAAGCATCCTGGAGGTCCTTATCATCATCTTCAACAGGCAAAGCTTCCTCTGGTCTCTGATAAAGAGTGCTACGACAAACTGAAGCTCTCCCCGGTAGGAATCCTGTTGAATCTCACCCAGCAGATGCTATGCGCCGGCGAACCTTATGGCGACGTTATGCGCGCGGGTTGCCATGGTGACAGTGGTGGACCCTTTGTCTGCAAGGAATCATCATCCGGGAAGTTTGTTTTACAGGGCGTCGTGAGCTGGGGGTCTGGAAACTGTAATTTTGAGCAGGAGAACAAGCAATATACGGTATTTGCTCGAATTAGCGAGTTGCGTCAGTGGATAAACGACACCATTGAAATGTTTAGCTCCCAGTGATTTTCCTTAAGAATTTCTGTGAAAATATTAAGAGTTCATCCTGCAGATCAATAAACGTGTCACTGTCGATGCAAGGATCCTTGAATGTTAGCTTAATAAAAGACTTGGAAAAACAGTAAATGTGTAGAAAAAATGTTTGGTGTGTCGATGGAGAGAAAAATATTAGCCAATGTTAACCCCTTTAAGCCCCTATAACCGGATACAAATTCTCCAAACAAGACATTTCCTTGAAGAATTCGTTGAGAGAATTTGACAAAAGTTTAAAGCATTTTCCTTTTGGTGATCATGGTAATAATTCTTATAACCTTTTGATTATTTATCGATATCGTTAGAAGAAAATCGATGCTGCTGTCGAAGCTTCAAGCGCTAGCCCTTTGGGAATTTTCAACCAGTAGAAAATTTGTCCCGTGTCGTGGGAACGTAGCTACACTGCGAGCAGAGGTTTCTCTCTTGCATGGCTTTTAGCGTTAACGAAGTCGTTCGCATGGCTTGTCAGTCGAGTGGTTGGTTTGTCTTATACACCCCAGGAGCGTAAACAAACCTACTACGCGACAGACGAGCCACCCGAACGACTTCGTTAACGCTAAAAGCCATGCAAAAGAGAAACCTCTGCTCGCAGTGTAGAACGTAGCCCTAGGAGACTGCCTTTATGATGATATGAGTACCACGGGCCGGCTTAGAGGCCTTGTTCTTTGGACTAGAAGAAATAGATAGCTCTCAGGCATTCGCACATGTTGAAAAGGTTTTCAAGGAGCAATTTATTAATAGTTATTACAAAACAATGTAGAAGTAAACAATGACAGCATCAGCATTTGAACAAGACTGGTATTTATTTTTTCAACCGTATAGTACTTTATACATTAATCAAGCTTATTCGGAATGAAACATTATTTATACATACCAGTTTGCACATGTGCAATTAAGCAATTTCCTTGATGACGTCATTTTACTACCATATTCAATTTTGGTAATCCCAGCGAGGTTTAAATAACAAAAGCCCTTATTTCCACAAGAAACTAAGCTCCTCAAGGATTCTAGTCGTAGTAGTGAAATGACGTCATTTTGCAAATGGCCGATTAAGATGTTTACAGCAGAAGTCGAAATGGGCATTAATCACCGCAAATCAATTCCCTTCCTGCATCTTGTGCCTCAGCTTAACAGCTGACCACATGTTATTTCGTTCATTTTTGATAGAATTAAAAACTACGTTACTTATTTCTTAACTTTAATATATGACCATGTTCGATTCGCAGACCATTAATGCTATACAG
Source organism: Porites rus (assembly GCA_964035705.1). Taxonomy (NCBI): domain Eukaryota; kingdom Metazoa; phylum Cnidaria; class Anthozoa; order Scleractinia; family Poritidae; genus Porites; species Porites rus. The sequence continues at coordinate 7,355,661 of OZ037996.1, read as the reverse complement.
CTATTTCGAGAAAGGTTGTCGGAAAAAATGTGCACGCGACAACCCCGAAAGGTAATATGGGATGTGATCAATACACTGTTCCTAACGACTGTAGCTGTCGAACCTACTTTGGTTGCTTTCCATTAGGACTCGCGAACATATGTCCATGGCCTCTCGTGCCATTCTTTCAAATTTCTTTGGAGAACAGGGCAGACAAAACCACCCACAATACCTTTCAGGATTGTCGCGTGCACTTTTTCCTACAACCGTTCTCAAAACAGCTGTATACATTTAGTAAAATCCAACTAGTGGTCTATTATCAATGCTTCGTTCTGATTGGTTGAGCTACTACTAGACTATATCTTATAGCCCACTAGTAGAGAAAAGCGCCGGCTTTAAAAAACCAAAACAAAGGCGACTGAATCGCGTTTTGCTAACTAAAGTTGTCTCGATATTTTGACCAACTAGTTAGATTTTACTAAAACAATTATTCCTCTCGCCCTCATGGCCTCTGAGTCAATAGCCCATGAGGCCGAAGGCCGAATGGGCTATTGACTCAGAGCCCATTCGGGCTCGAGGAATAACTGTTAATTAGCCTGTATATTCTTGCTCCCAGTCTGCTACCGGTTATCCGCCCTATTTACATGGTTTATTTCAAGCTGGTGTAATCCTTTGTATGTTATTTACATAAAGAGATAAATAATTTATGATTGCGTGAATAAGGCTCTCGTCGGATTATCGGATGCAACCCTAAAACCACCAGAGAGAGAGCCCATAATCAAACACAGTAGGTCAGCCAATTCTTAGGGTTTAAATTCTTAACTTTGGATTTTATGGTGGCTTAAATTACGCAAAAATACGGTCTTAGTAAAAGGAAAATGTCACTGGACCGCTGAAAGAGTATCAGGGCTTCCTTAGGGGTTAGCGGAGAGGAGATATTAGAGGGCGAAGGGGGGAGGGGGAAGAGAGACAGGAAGTCTTACTTCGCTGTCTTAACCATTTCTTCCATTTCTTCCCACCTATCCTGAGTATCAGGCTAGGCCTTCCTAAGGGGTTAGAGCAGAGGAGATTTGAGATTTTGAAAGGGGAGGAAACAAAGGCGTTTCTCCTTCTTCACTGCCTTCCCTTTTCGATTTTGTCTTGTCCCTCCCCCCCAGAGGCGACTGATACTCAGACTACTGGACCGCACGTATTTCGGTCTAGAAACCTTTTCCATAAAAATCCTTATATTGGCACATTCCAACATCACCAACATCGCTTGGTCTTTTGTGTCAGTAACTTCTAAATGTGCATTCTGGCTAATTTCTCATGCTGTTTACATCACTGGTATTGCCTAAGTTTTAAACGATGGATATAGTAAGGTGAAACCATTTCACCATTCAAATGTCCTTTGAGGAACTCACTTATGAAAGGGGCGGGGATTCTGGTCTGATTTAGGGAAGTAAGGGGCAGATTTTGGTATCAAAAGAACCCTATAGATAGCAGAAAAAAAGGACGAACCACTCTAAGACGCATTCTGTATCGGAATTATAATTTTTACAGCGCGTATTTGGCTATTTTGTTCTAGTGCCTTGTTGGAATCAAGGAAAATTTGATCCCCGTCCTGACTGGTCTCCTTCAGAAGGTTCCCGCCCTTTTCTCATTGGATTTCCCTCGGAGCAATTCATGGCTCGTCAAAAAGGTACTGTTGTAGTGCACTGAAACTACTGTATTGACAATCACTTTTCACTTCAAAAGACCAATATTAAACTGTCAAATACCCCCTCGTGCCCTCCATGGGCGACTCCCACATGAATGTGACAGGAATGCTAGTCAGAAAATTGGACTGCAACCAGAGGCACCCAAAGACAGTGTCCTCATAGATACATTAAAAAAAGAAAACACTTTCTAATAGGCTATCCAGAGACTTTTAGATCTCTAGAAATGCATTCTAAGCGGCGCTAAAATTTGGAACTGTTCTGTGAGTGTCATCCTAGGGGAACTCGAGCCTTTTCCAAGAAAAATAGCCTAACTTGGGCATTGAAATGTGAAAAATTAAACTTCAGAAAATCGTAGGGAATTTATTCGATAAGTGTTGAAAATTGTACCTGAAGGAAAGATCATCTAGAAATTCTTAGCCGTCCTCCAGTAATTCTAGGCAATGTTTGCTTCTTCGAACAGATATTTTACAGAAAACCGTCGTTGGGTGCTCCTGTGAAACTCCTGATAAACACCAGTGTGGGCTTGTCTAAGGCTTTATATATTTCACCCCTTAAGAAGAATGTGACAAGCAAGGGAAAAAAACTCTACAGTAGTACTATTGTATAGTAATCCTCTACGCACAACCTGAGCGATATCTAAATGGGAAAAATGTTTGGTCTCCTGTCCTTATTACCCGAAGTAAGACCAAAATCTGCAACTAACATCCCTAAGAGAGATGACAAAATTTAGACCCCCGTCTTTTTCACGTGTATACACGTGCATTGGGATCGTACTCAAAGGCATATGGCTTCTTAAACACAGATTTTATGACTGTAACTTCCAATCTATGGTAATCGAAATCATTGATGGTTGTTCATGGTTAAATTCCCTTAGAAAAGGAGACAAAAACGGCTGTTACACAGACCTACACTTGGATTGCGTCAGCAACGGCGTTATCCTTGGTGTCTTTTGTGTTATTGTTCTGGGGCGTCTGAGTTGGACTATTTGGTGGCGAGCGATCATCTTTGACACTCATCAAAGATAGCGATAAGTTTGTATGCCCAGATTTGTTCTCCGTTGGGCTTTGTGGTAATGTATAAGCACTCGATTTACGACCAGCAACTGTCACAATCCTCCAAATACTTGTCCTAGTTTCGTTCCAATCGTTGTTTGAGGAACCAAATTGCCACGAACTTTTCCGGTACTTGCTTAGACCAGGGCAACAGCTTAGGGTTGCAAAAAACGCTTTGCGAAATTTTTCATTCAGCAGAATGTAAAGACATGGATTTAAGGCACTGTTGGCATGTGCGATCCAGTTGAATAGCATCTGAACTGGAGTTGATAACTTGTGAATTTGATCAGGTCGTACGTACCACAAGTAATGATTCACATAGACTGGAAACCAGCAGACCGCAAATACCACGCATATGACGACCAGCAGTCGAACTACCTTACGTTTCGATTTTTCAGCAGCAGCGAGGTTGGTATCTGTTACATTCCCTGGAATCTTACGTAGCCACAACTTTCGGCAAATTAAGGAGTAAATGATTATTGTTATGGAGAGAGGTAACGCGTATACTATGACAAAAACGCAGATGTGGAAGCTCTTAAGCACTTTATATGTTTCAGCGAGGCCTGTGTCGTTTGGTGGTGCCCATGGCCACTCCTGTATACAATAGTATACGCCTGGTTGCGTCTCTTTTGTTTGAAACATTAAAACATAAGGGGTCATTAACCCAAAAGATGAGATCCATATAATTGCTGACAAGACTTTTGGCTTTTGGAAGAATTTCTCTTTCAAAGGAAAAAATATGGCGTAGAATCTGTCAAAGGAAATCAGCATCATTGTGAAAACAGACGCGGAAATAAAAACTGGCATGACATAAAACAACGCTTTGCAAGTAATGCTACCCAACGTTCCTCCGATCCAAAGAGTGTCACGGTACAAAAAGGCGACCGAAAACGGCATAATCGTGAGAGTTAGCAGCAGATCTGCAACGGTCATGTTGGCGATGAACAGGTTTGTCACGCTGCGAGATGAAGATTTCTTCAAGACCACGAACAGACCAAAAGAGTTACCAATTAGAGCTACGAGGAAAATGACCGCATATGCTGTCGTAAGGCCAATCTTTACATTAATATTTATTTGAATGCCGCCAGTGGACTGTTGTGGGTTGGGGCCCCCGCTTGATGCAGTGGTTATGTTTGTTCCTAAAACAGAAAGATAAGACAAGTAAAGGTCAGACCTACGGAATGAGTAATAGATCGCTCTATTTCAGCGGGAGAGAAGGAAAAGGTGCCTACAGATTGTTCACAGCCTATCAATAGAGAAGAGAAGTGATGACGTCACAAAAACTAGATTTGTGAGTTTACGATTGGTTAACCGTGAGGGTCTCAATTGGGTGACCGCTTTGACGGTCCATTTTTGACGGTTAAATTTTAGAGCAGAGATATAAGCAACGTTATGCTCTGATGACTCAATATAAATCCTTCTAAAACATAGGCCTGGATCGTTGACGTTTCCGATCAAAGCCAATTTTAGAAGCATTTATATGGATTCATCAGAGCAAACCGGTGCTTATGTCTCCGCACCGCTCAAACAGGCTGATGTTTGGCAAGGAGGCTTTTTACATCTTTTTCTTTCTAAATATTTTAACCAATCCCATAATTTCCCCAATTTGAATTTTTGTGACGTCACACTTCTCTTCGCTATCACGTTTTCCCAACGCAAACTACCCAAAGGAAAAAAGCAAATAGCTAGCGAAACGGGCATGCGCGTCTATAAAGGTTCTTCTCTTATTAACCTAAAAACCCTTTAACTAGCGAATCAGAATCAGCAAATTTAAAAGTATACTCATATACAGCCGCTTCGTTATGTCTTCTCGTAAAGTATTCCAGCAGTGACATAAAATATCACCTGAGAGGTCTTGCCTTTCAAAGTTTAGACGATGAAATTTTAACTCTTCCCAACTTGTCACAACGTAACAAAAGAGTTGTTAGGGTCAACATCGGCTCTGCCTTTTGTTAAGAGCCGATGTTGTTTGGGGCCTATTGTCAGAAAGAGCATTCCAATGTTATATCACAATGCTCATTTGTAGCTGCGCCCCCGATAGAATGCTCCAGAGGGTCCATACCTACAATGTTATTTGGTGGTACATTGCGTACGACTTTAAGGGCTCGGTTGATATAGAAAAGCTGAATGTCATAGGTGATGGTGAACATTATGGCCTTTAACCAGCAGATGCCATACATTTTATCTACTGTGTTAACTACTTTATCGCTCTTTTCATTTCACTTACATAAGCTTTAATGCTTGAAAAGATTGGGTTTTGATTATTTGAAAAAAGAAAAACAAAAAACGAAAAGAAAAACTAAAAAGAAAAAAAAATAAAACGAAACGTTTTGATTCCTTTCTGAAATTGTACAAATTCCTCGTTCTTCCTCTAGCTAACTCTCCTTACGTACCATTTACTCCTGTCGAGTTCGTGCTCATTTTGCCCTTTCTTTTCTCTATAAAACAGGAAAAGAAGTAAAAGAAAATTAAGAATACTCCTATCTAACAAGTCTCACAATTCATATTGTGTTAAAGGGGGGTAGAGTTGTTACTATATAAATTAGTTTATTAATATAAACGTTTCCCTTACAAAAACGACGATTCGCAGCTGTGAAAGAATGTCAAAGTTAATTATTACAATCATGGAATCTCTCTGTTTTCTAGAACGCAAATTGCAGGTAGTAATTTGTACTGTGTGATCTATCTATATTTTCGAATTATTTTTATTGTTTGGAAATAATTTTTTGAAATTTTCTTGTACCAAATTATGTATTCATTGTATAATCACTGAACGAATGAATGCTCAAGGTTGGACGGGTAAATGGAGTTTTATTTACTAAAAAAAGCCCCTTGACAAACAGTCTTTCACCTGTTGTATAATTTTTTCACACCCTTTTCAGTTTGCAATCCCAAGCTATAAATCAATGTCATAGCGCCCGATGCGCGAGACCGCCTCTTCAAGAAACCTGGCAAAATGATTTACGGTCTGACTAGTCAAGGGCGAGGCCAAATCTTTTCAGGAGACAAACAAAAAGAAAAAGTATATCAAAAGGACACACAACTTTTAGTTTGCATTTACAACTGACAAAAGCTAAGACTTGGACAGACTGGGATGTGGATAGGTCGGATAGATTTCAATGAATGTGAATGAGATTTCTGTTGATTTTTAGAAGAACATCTGCTTTTAAAATGAAAATAAGCTTTAAATGGGAAAAATGGCGAAAATCACCAGACACCGCAGTTTTACGTGGTTGTTTGATTTGTAGAAAACGCTGAAAAAATTTATAATTCAGCTTTTCATTCTCAATAGTGCCTCAAATCAAAATCAAGAAATTAAATAATTTCGCCTCTCGCAAATTACCAAAGGACTATGTGAAATTACTTTACTGCTGAAGAGGTTTTATTTGAACGAATGGCATTAACGTGAAAGGTAGAATGTATCTAAGTATGTAATACTGACATTTGAAAGTTTTGCTGAAGAGGCCGTTTCATTTAAATGGCCACACACCCTGAATTTCGTCCGGACTCATTTAAATTTAGAATTACACTGAATTTTGTTGCTTTAAAAAGTTTTTTTTGAAGACTTTAAGATCCAGCGACGCGACGCCAACGACAACGTCAAAAAAAGCAATAGCGGTTTAATAAGCAATTAACAACTTTGTACGTGCATCACTCTTTTTGTGCTTTTCTTTGCCATTTTTGCACGACTACGACGTAAGAATGCCTAATTTCGCCATTTATGGAGAACGTAAACAAGTAATGACGAAATTTTATTTCTCTTTCTGAACTTGGATATGGTCCCTTGAAATTCAACTTGCGGCGGCTTCGCCTACATTTGAAAGAACGCAAAATCACTTTTTGAGCGACGTTCTCGTTGCCGTCGCTTCGTTGGACCTTAAAGTCCCTCGTGTCTTTTTACAGCGTTCTGAAGCCATTTTAACGGAGCACTGGCGCCCAAAATCCCTGAAACGTTTAAGAGTGATCTTGTTTGAATAGCAAACTAGTTAGTCAGGGATGAAGTAAAAGCTCAAAATAAAGCAAGAGGCCAGATCACGATCACTGACCATCACTGAGAAAGTTGATGAAAGCAGAAAGTTGCTGAGGCATAATTAAGAATTATTCATTAAGGATTTTTCTTTGGAAAAAAAATATCAACCGAAACTAACAGCATTCTCGTCTGTACCTATGATATGATAACAAAGAGATCAAAGACAACATCATGTAACGTAAGCTTAGGCAAAGAAATGTAACTTTGTGATTTGTGATATCTGAAGTGACATTCTCAAATATATTAGGACCAGAGGGGTCAAAAGGGAAGACATAATGTTATCTATAACCCAGCTCACTACTTTTTGCTTCCTGTATGCATGAACACACAAGTGAGAAATGGCTGAAATAAGTCCTACCTTCTGAATGTGTCAGTTGATCCCTTTAGTTCTCGCCTGTGACGTGTTTTTCTATTCAAAATTGAAAATTATTTTGTCATGTTTAGATTTGCGTCCTCAAATGCATCTATCACCATGCAATGAGATGATTAAAAAAACATATAGAAATTACATTCATGCACTAGAAGATACAAAGATAACTCAAATTCCCTGATCAACTATGCTCGATAACGCCAAGTTAGTCAGTGTTAGACCGATTAAGTGCAGTATCACAAACCAACTTTTTCGTCAGCTCTTAATGTTGATGTATTTGTTTTCCTAGGTAAATGTGTTTGATCTTTGCTATATGTTTGATTTAGAATTCAAATAGATTTATTTCCCAGCCTTTTTAAAATTTGGGAGCCATTTTTTCTGGGTAAAAAGAGGATGAGTTCTGTTGTTTTTAGTTGCAAGATTACTTGTGATTCAGAGTGATTCAGAAATTACGTTTACTAACGGATAGGAAAGATTTACACTCTCCTCCGCCTTTGCCCCGTCTGTAACGCAAAGATAACTGGATGAGTTGAAAAAAAATTAAAATCATTTTCGAAATTGCCAAAATTCAGTGGTGTCTGAGAAACAACTGCGTAACACTTGGAGATTTTTTATCACGCGACCGTACAGTAATTTAAAAATGTTCTCTCCATAATTATATAGAACAATTTGACAATTTAGCCGATGTATATTAGACTTGCTACTTACTATATTTGATGCCCGGAGACTAAAGAGATCACGCAATATTGGGCTTCTTAAAGAGATAAACAGCTATCAGTATCTGATATAAGGCGATGGGTCTGACGGCGCCAATGCCTTAAAGAAGTTTACGTTTAGAAGATAAAATACGTGCTGTAGTAATATAAGCGGTAAATTAGATTTCAATTCATTGCCTGACATGTGACAAACGTCCAATCAGAGTCATGTTGAAATCGAGAAGAGCCAATACGAGCTCGGAATTACCTTATTTATAAGTCTACAAGTCTTACCGAAATCCGTACGTTTTTGCATGAGTTTGAGCGATGAAATGCCATATTTTGAGAAGAACATGTTAATAGCAACTACAGACGAGGAAGTAAATATATTAGGATATTTCTAACACAACGGAAATTAAGTGTCGGTTGTTAATCTAAAAGGAATGTTTTGAAACTAAACGAAAAATTCTTGTTTACCAGGGATGTTTACAATTGTAACTTTTGGCAGATTTTGTCAAGAATGAATTACACTACGTCGCGAAGTAAAAAGATGAACATTCAACTATAATCACAAACTTTTTCAATCTGACAGATAGCAATGACAAGCAAAATAAACGAATAAGTCAAAAAAACCTCTAAAGTGAAGAAACAAGTATGCTAAAAGACAATATTGAATTAATATCATAAACAGGAAATTTTATCCTTTAATACCTCAGGCAAAACATATTACAATAGTTTATTTCACTTATTTCATGAAATATAATAGCGTCATAATAGTTAGCGTTTGGCTAAAATAATTTTTTTGCTCAATGACGCCCATTTTTGTTCAGTAATTTTGAGAAAAGTTAAAATATTACTCATCTTGTTGGAAATTTTTTGGTGATAAATAAAATTAATTAAATAAATTAATTATTAAATTTATTAATTAAACGAGAACAGAGGAAATTTTTCTTAAAAAAGCGCTAATGGAACTTGCAACGTGACTGTACGTTCTATCTGAATTAGCGACACATGGCTTATGACACACTGCTGCAACTTAAGGCTAACATGTCTATTTCTGATAGTTAATTAATTCTGTGCATCAACGTGCAGTCAATCATAAATTTATATAGCCAAAGCTAAAGAAAGAAAATGTAGTTAGAATGAACAAGTTGAAATTTCCTTACATTCATCATCATCATCGACAACACTATTGAAATTAACGCCATTATAGCTGGCAAAAAGTTTTTACATCCATCTCAAGAGACTATAAAGGGAACAGAGAGGGCATCCCGCATATACACCCTATTCCATAGGTAATTCGTCTCGAGTTATTTTTAACACCACAGATCTCAAGGGGGACTAGACAACAGCCAATCACATAGCGCGAATGTGTTCCGCGTGGATGACCCACGCTGAGAGCCACGCGTCCTTCACGAAATGACGCAGAACAAAACGGGGGAAGACGCGGAGAGCGATTTTGCTATTCCTTTTGTCGACGAAAACGACTACAGCGAGATTTCTGCGAAAGCTGTGTCAGCGAAACCGAAATTAAAAAAGAATCGCCCTTCCTCTCTTGTATAGAGCTAACAGTAGAGCAGGGAAATCCTTAACACACTGAATATTCTCTCAGGATCATTTATAATTTACAGTTTGAAGAGAGCAATTTCTGGTTTGATGTTTATTTTTTTCAGTCTTTATAGCGATTATTCCTACCCACTTACTTTGTCAATTGTAGGCGAACCCTCCTAAAGCTGAATTTCAAGGGACCATATTCAAGCTCAGAAAGAGAAATAAAATTTCGTCGTTTCTTATTTACGTCCTCCATAAAACGCGAAATTAGGCATTTTCACGTCGTAGTCGTGCAAAAACGGGAAAGAAATGAACAAAAAAGTGTGTTGCACGTGCGAAGTTGTTGTTTTGCTAATTAAACCTATTGTTTTTTTGACGTTCTAGTTGTCGTCCGCGTCGTTGGATCTTAAACTCCCTAAATTGTACAAACGACCGGTTTCAATAGACCGGCGAAATTTCTCATTTTATTAAAGCACTGAGGTTACGACAACTTCGAGTTAAACTGATTTCACGGGTTGTCAAAGAGTCCAGCGATTCCTTTTTCCCAGGTGAGTGCCGACTCATTTCGCTTCAATATTCAGGAATGCTCTCGATCTTTTTACGCTTTCATTGCCTCTCGCCCGACATGTTTTGCACGGCGTTTGGTCATGCGAAACCTCCACGAAACATCCACGCCTCGCGCGAGGTAACTTTATCCCGATTCTAAAAATAACTCGAGACGAATTACATATGGAATAGGGTGTATATGGGGGATGCCCTCTCTGTCCCCTTTATAGTCTCTTGATCCATCTGTATTACTACAATCGCGGAGAAAAGTCATAAAACAGAGGATATTTTTTCAAATGTCTTGCAGTCTCCCCACCCTATACAATGTTCAAACTCAGGAAAAAATTTTGGATACACGAGTTAAACGTTGTATGTGAGGTAGGGGAAGAGAGAGGGTTGTCATGTACGGTTTTAAAACACGCAACAAATGCAAATTTTACTTTCTGATTCGAGCATTTTTCGGTAGTGAACTTTAAAAAAAGGGAAGTGAATAAATAACAAAAACATACAGTGATAAATAAATAAATAAATAAATAAATAAATAAATAAATAAATCTTTAGTTAAATAAATAAAAGCATAAATAAAGGCATACCGTAAACTTCCGATTGTAATCCCCCCCATTTATAGGCCCATCTACTTGAATGTAAACAAAAAACTACATCTGGTTATAACCCCCCTTCCGAATATAAGCCCCCCTCTTGCATGTATTGAAATGAATTCGACTTTTTACGACGATTTGAGGCTTAAAAATGCGATCAAATTCAAACAGTATTTTGACCAGCACTGTTATGTAGCTTGTTTTGAAACACCTTTTTTAGTCCCTTTATAGGCCTCTAAAACCTTAAGCCTAGGGCTGATAATCGGAAGTTTACGGTATTTGTTGTGGCTCAATTTTATCTTTGGTTTTATATTATTTTCTTTTGTTTCAAACTCGTCATCATGCATTACCATACCCAAAAACAAAAAAAGAAAATTTAAACCAAGGGTAAAAATTGAGCCACAACATATATATGGATTGGTGAAATTAAAGTGAAGTTTCATTCTTGTAATGTCAACTGAAAACCGATAAAACATTTCTGCTTGTGAATATAAATCTATGCTGAAATCAGGGATTCAAGGATTCAAGGATAACTGACTTTGAAAAGGTTTTCTTTCTTCCTGAAAAGACATACAATACGATTGAGGAAACTGATTCATCAGTAATGCGGATTTAAGAACAGCCCATTACTTTGGTTATCAAAAATGAACTAAAAAATAAATGGCATGCTAATGACTAAAAGCTACACCTAAAAGGCTTTGGCAAACGTAGATCATTTTCAGAACTTATTATATGACCACTTAATGCAGCACGGAAACGCAGAGAGTTGCACGCATTTCGTAATAATCCCCTTACTTCACCTCCGCTAAGAAAAAGAGATTGAGTTCTTTTTGTGAAATTTCGTTCGTTTTGTGAAAAGCATAGAGCGTAGCCTTGAATAGAAATGTTAAGTGAAAAATAACTGAAAATTTGAACTACAATAGTTGAGTATATGTTTTGGTAAGGTAGCACTGGAAGTGGAGTGCTATTATTTTCTCATTCTGTTTGTAAGGGTTCGAGGTCAAGCATTTTTTATAATTTCCAGTCACGTAGCCCCGAGATGAACATCAATATAATTTGTGGAGGGTAAAATTAGCTTAGTTTACCATACAAACTACTGATAAAACAAAATTACCGTGATTAATATTAGTGTCTATTCTTCATAACTGTCCAGTGCACTCAGTCACCCTGACCCTGGGGCACAATCAATACGTCGTCAGTTAATTTGGTTCCATTCTGACTCGTTATTAAGATACTGAAATAGACACGGCGCACGTGAATAGCTGACTAGCCTTGTTCGAACGCGGACTAATATATTGGTCATGATGGTTTAATGTACGTCCATCAACATTGTGCCAACAACAGAATGGAAGTACCAGAAATATACAGCGGCTTGTACAAAAAATTAACAGACTAACTCTCCTTTTGACTCCTCTAATGTTTGAATCGCTGCCGTGGTAGTAGCTACACTAACTAGAGGGCCTTGACCATATATAATAACTGACCTTTCGACACGTTTGAACTCATATGACCTACCTTTCAAACACGCGGTTTTACTACTGAATGGTAGGTTTGTCCCAAGCGTAAATACTGTAACCAAATTCTTGATGGCCAGGTAATTGAAGAGCAATGCTAACAAGAGGTAATGAAATTCATCTCAGTCGATGAACTTCATCCCCATGTATTAAAAAGAGTGTAATGTTCATTGCTAAAAAACATGATGACTTTTTGGCTTCAGTAGAAAATGACGCACTTTTAAGAGGAGTGTTTAGTATATGTGCATAATGATGAAAATCTCTGATTGTGCATTCACTTAAGTTAATTGTGTTTCATTCCATGGGCTGTGGCACGCGCCAATAAGCAAACAGGCCAGTCCGTTACCGCACACAAAGCAAGTGGATTCAATAACTTGAGCACAATGAGGCAATCAAAAAGTGCGTGCTCGAAAGTGAATAGAGATTAGTTAGCATTGAAAGTAGTAGTGATGATGTTTACTTACCAATATAAATGTTATTTTTGTTAAAATTTGAGTCGGTCACAAAAATCTGAGTGTATAAAAACTCACACGTCATGGACCCCGGCTCATATTAGGTGCTTACGAAACGGATGCTAGGCCGTCCTCGGCATAGACCATAATATGCAAATATTCTATGAAACTAAACGACGAAACAACATTCATTGGTTTAGGTACTACCGATTTAGTGCATAATCGGAACTCAACCCCTTGAAGCCTTATATATCACAACAGAGGCATATAAACCAGGGGCACTCAACGTCAATTTTTGGAAAATATCTGTTTGGAAGACGATTTGAGACTAGAATTTTCGGAACATTTGTTGTAAAATTTCTTTCGAACATCTAAAAAATAGTATAATTGCCCGTTTTTTTAACGGATTTTTACCCTAAAAAGGTCACCTAGAATTTTCGGGAGCCTTTTTTTCTGGCTGAAATTTTCGAAAAGGTAAGTTTTGATCCCTATAATTTTCGGATCACTAGACTTTCAGCTAGGAAATCCGAACAGATGAAAAATTTTTGGGGGATAAAAATATACCTACATCTACCGTTTACATACTAAAATACGTTCAATGCTATGTTTAAGTGGTTTTGAACTATATTCTCGTTGGGTGCCCCTGATAAACCCGATTCGGGGTTATATGCTTCTGATCATAAACATTGAAAAAGTCTTTATCTTCGGCTATTTATGAACTTCTCACTTATCTAAAGACAAATTAAATCTAAGACTAAAGAAAGAGATGTGACGCAATACAGTGAGTAAAATGTGGTCGTATATTGACTTGCGTGAAAAGTTACGATTACAGAGAATATGTCTAAAATCTATTTTTGCCCAATATGAAAAATCGATAACGTATTTTTTAATCATGTTTTCCATAACTTGCTGTCTCTTGGTATAATTTGTCATATAACACGTCTTTTTGGCCAGTGAAGAAAGGTTTTATTCAGAAAGTTAGAATTAACCCTCCTAAAAATTATTTCATGTAACAGTGAGGCCGTGAGAATTACATTTCAACAGGTGCATATTAAGATAAGTGTTGTCTAAAAATAGAAGCCATTCATGTAGAAAGCTGATCGACGGAGGCAAGAATAGCACCTTAATATAATTTCAATTCAGGACGTGATCTTGTTATTATTTTTTCAAGATTTCCTTTCACATTTAAACCATATCATGTTAGGGTTTTTTAATACAATTGAAATTAGCTTCCGAGAAAGCGGGAACAAACTTGAGACTCTAGTTCCTGACGGTATTTGAACACACACATAATATCCTTGCGTAGTGGCTGGACGCCGCTAGATCGTCATCTCCTTTGGTCAGCGTGAATCCTCTAGTTAGGGTATCAGGTTTCCTTTTCTAGTTTTTTTCTCTCACTTCGACACTGAATATAACATCTTTTTTATTTATACATGGACGCACGACGAAAAGAAAATAGATTAAACGAGTATTAGTCAAAGACAGAATAGGGCGGTAAGGAACTACTGAAAACTCTGCTCCACTCTACGGGTTTAAATTCGGACGAATGCGCACAATTGACGCTGAAGTTAAATAAGTGTCTTTAGTAATAAAGGGCCCGTTTGACTTGAGAATAATGAAAGATCTCTAGTTTACAGGAGTTAATTTCCCTGGTCTTACTTTTACAAGGTGAAGCATGTCAAGTTTTCTATTTTGAGGTTGAAGGAATCTGAAATATTCTAAACGACGGGGGACATCAGCACAATTATTCTTGGGACACCTCAGATTAATATATTTACGATAACAACAGGACCTATTTCCTTTATAATTCAACAACTATCTCTTTTTTTGTTTTTGTTACATAAGTGAAAAAGGCTTGAAACGATGCAAAAAATGAAAGATACTCGTACCTCTAGAGCAGTGGTTTCAGTTTTTGTATTTGCTGAAGAGAAGTTTCTTGAACATGTATAGTGGCCAATATTCAGGGTTTACTCCGTCATATCATAGTTCGCTTGATGCCTTGATGTTTTCAATCACCTAAAAGAATTGAAATACAATCAGGTCAGAAAAACTTGTTGCAAATTTACCATACAACAATACATTGTAACTAACAACTCAACTTCTAAAAAACGACCCAGTCTTTCTTAACACCAAATTGCATTGTATCGGAAATCGAAAAAGAAAAAGAAAAAAAAAAAAGGAGATTGTCTACTACCTGAATTCCGAATTTATCAAATCAGTTTTAATATTCCTCACTTCTAATCAACAACCAATCTTCCGACTGATCGATTAGAAATGCCATTTGTATTTGCGGTATATAAAATCATACTCGGGTTTAGTTTCCGTTTTATATGAGGAAGTTGTTTTCTTATGCAAATGTTAATATGTGCCGCAGTTATTTTACTTTAATAGTGACACAAAGCCATAATATTGAGTAAGAACGAACGTAAAAATATAAACAAAATTGTGTAATAGTCAAAGAAGAGGTACCAGTTGTGTTGTAATACCTTTTAGTGCTATGATTGTATTTGCTGTTTAGACATGCTCTCACGCAAAATGACAAAGCTTTCGTTGTGTCCTGTCATTGACCAAGAGGATATCTTCCGGGCTATTTTGATTAATGCTTCGTATTATTTTAACCTAAGGCTTGACAAATGAAACAGAATACAAAATCACTTGCCTAAACAGGTAAATAGATTAATAGCGGATTCTAATATACGAAGGTAATTTTGTCTTTAATCCGTTTGCATGTACATCTTTGTGAGAGCTTTTACCTAATATCACACTTAATAAAACATAAAACCTTTCTTTAAGCATCGCCTTCGGGCGTTAAAGAAACAATTAACAGACAAAAAAAGGGGAAAAATCTTTGGCTCAATATATTACCACGTCTTTCAAAAAATTAACATGTTTAATCTTTTAAAATGAACAATTTACAGAAGCTATTTTCAACTTGGTGCATTTGCACAGCGTATTTGTACAAGCTAACAAATTTGACAAACGGAAGGTCTTTTCTAATATTCATTGAATCTGTGTATTTCAGTACAGGATGTTTGATTTCAACTCACCCTTTGCAATATGATATTATTTGTAAGCTTATTCATGGCATCTTAGCTATCCGTACTTGTGTCAGTCACGAATGATCAATCACAGCTAGAAAATGAACTTCACTTTTATTCCTCATGCGGTGTTGCATTGCTTGCTTAATTTATGCGCTGCGTCGCTAAAAATTGCACTGTTTAGAGCGCGCCTTAGCTGGTCTTCTTAAATTGCCACAAAAAGATGACAAAGAAAATCGTTTCTGTGTTTGAAAGTAAAGATCTCTATGAATAGATGACGGTCAGCGATGAAGTTCAGGAGGTGAAACTTTTTTACGTTTCACGGCAAGAAGTAAATTTAGAATATCACCACCTTTTTCACGATAACAGATTTTCTATTTCGCACTCACTTGCAGTTAAGATTGAGCAAAAAAGGCACTTGACTTGAGCTTAACAGGACGTTGCTTGGCGACGCAACGTCTTATGAAAGCATTACTGGACTTTCTTCATTTTACGCGTAGTAATTGACGCAAAGTCCTGTCCAAAAGGCAAACCTGTTAGACAGGTTTTACGTCGTTTCTGCTAAGTGATAAGTAAAGTTTCGACATTAGTTTTTCCCTCAAATTAAATTATTTTCAAAGCTCTTTATATTTGCCGTTGACGGGTTTCTGTGACAAAACGTTTCATTCTTCAACAGGATACTTTCAGAAGTTCATCACTTTTGCTTTTAGTTTCCTGACAAAAAAAGGCAACTTTTCAGAGCCAAAATATACCACATGTAGTGCATACATGATTTACTAACAATATTTAGTTCCACAAAGAAGCTTGTCAACAGAAACCCTCTTAAAAACAAGTTTTTATTAAGATGTTAATATTTATTGTTCATTTGCAGACATGCCATGTTTGAGATGCTTTTAGGAGGAAAATCAAGAAAAAAAACAGATAAACAACTGTATCAATACAAGCACACTCAGAGCCTTCCCATAGATTTCCAGATACATCACACTAAAGAACAACAACAACAACAACATTAAGTGAAAGTTTTTTTTTTGTTTGCGGAAAGCTTGTTTTCAAACGAAGCGTCAGCTTGCGCATTCATGTGGCCACGGCGACAAATACATGCGCACTTTTAATTACATCAACGCCGACCAGTTTTTACAAAAAAAAACGTTTTCTTTCATCAAAAATATTCCGTAGCTTAACAACAATAATGATGTTTAACGTGAAAAGAGGCTTGCTGCATTTCTCTAGTAACTTGCATGTTCGAACGAGCCACCCCTTCAAATTAAATGGCTGCGCAAAAATATGTCAAAAGTGAACCGGGTCAGACCACTGCCAAATTAGAACGTAACATCACAAATGAGGCAAATTGCACAATGTTGAGGTTATCAGCAATTTAAGCAAAAGGTTTTGGACAGGATTGCCATCGACCTCTGCTTGAGTGATAAACATTTTTACTTAAAATTAAGGTGATCAACTGCTCTTTTTTTCGATTCCTCTCTTTCCACTTTTATTATGGACTGACTGATAATTTTAAAATTTTCCTACTTTGGGTATTTAGTTACTAAGTAGCATTTTGAATAAAGGAATTTAATAATTAATTAGACATTTCTTTTTCGCCATCAAGAGTACATCCTTTCTGTGATACCGCTGAAATTGGACGGGAATAAAATATACTTGATCAAGAGGGAATAACTACCAACAGTTATCAGCATTCAAAGTATTAGGAAAAATGATTATCTTTTTTAATGATGAGCTCCAACCAATTTAATCACACGAAATAGTAACAGCTCACTTTATTACTTGCTGGGGTTTCCTCAACTGGCTATAATCTGATGGCTAAGTCGATGAGTTCGGAGACATTTCTTGAATATTTTTTAAAAAAGAAACTATTGTGAATAAAGAAATAAAACGGCACGAAATAATAAAATAATATTGATATGATTTAATTTCAGGGTTTTTATGTTTTGAAAAAAATCTCGTTTTATCTTTTTATTTTCTCACCTGGCTAAAGTCTGAACTAAATCAATAAGTTCTGAGACATTTCTTGAATATTTTGAGAAAAATAAAACAGAAATAAGGTGATTTTTAAACATGATACCTGATAATCTAAAATTTTCCTAGTTTTGAATAGTATTTGGCATTCGATTTAGTGAAACGGAAGTATTATTACGGAACACGTTATGTTGAAAACTAAGGCAGTTACATTTACTCGGAAGAAATAAAACCATGTTCTTTGAAGAAGCCATAATTTACTTTAAAAGACGAAAATTCAAAAAAAGGGTGAATAAGGATCTCACAGAATTTTGTTACCTGTGATATGAATGGCTGCGTCCCTAATATGGGTAGAAGGTCTTGTGTTGACTGAGGAGAGCCTCTGATACTTTTAGCATGTTTTAAGATCTTTATAAGATTTATTTATTTGTATGACTTTACCTAGGTTAATGTTTGTCCAATCAGGAAGCTGTTTTTTGTCATTACAGGTTCTTTTTGTTGCTTAGGTCAGTGAACGTCAATATGCCCTCGGGCTTTGGTAGGCTGAAAAGGTCGGCGAGAAGCATACTCGCATCATTGGTTATAAATGAGTCCTTTTCTTGTGAGTCGTGGGATGATAGTCAAGAAATTTTATCTCGGTTTTCCTCCTAGCAAATAATTCAAGTAATAATGTGCCAAATGCGATTTGCGATATTAGATGATTTCCATTTATTCAAATTAGATTTAGCATCTTTGTAGAGTATCATCAAACAGATTAAATTATTAGCAAAAAACAATCACGAAATCTCTTTCAAACTGTCGATTCGCTGATTATGCATTTGAAGAGAGAAGGGCTAAGCGCTAAACTGAAAACTTATTACGTTTTGAAAGCAAACAGTGCAACAACGCAACCTTGTAGGTTGCTCAGGTAGTTCAAAGTCATGGGGTCATGGTTATAGGGTTCTGGGGGTTAGTTTACAAACTCTTCATTGCCTAGTGGAAAATCAAAGGACAGCGCCAGCTGTTTGTAATGACTGGAGCAAAAACAACACAAACCAATTGTGAGTATTAAACTCGCCTTGGTATTTCAGCTCTCAGCCAGATAAATCCGATGAGTTAACGCTATTGGTGTTCCGTTCACTCTGAAAAAGATGAAGGCAGGCTGTGCGATTGATGCTGTAGTTACCAAGTTCACTAATTTTGAGAAGTTTTGGTTCCGCAATGTTTTTCAAAATATTTAATATTTTCTTTTTAGGTTTTGATCTTCGTCTCGGCTAGAGGTGACGGTCGTCAAGAGATATCAGGGAGACCCAACTAGGAATGTTGGAAAAACCATTTGGAAAAACTTCCTGCTGTTTATTTTTGTTTCATATGGCAGCTTTGGGCCAACAACTGCCGAATATGTGAAAAACAATAAATTTTAATCTCTTCGAAAAAGGGCTCTCATTATTGAATTTTCTTAGCTGCTGAGTCAATTTCGCAACATCCTTCTTACCTAAAACTTTACAATTTTATCCCTCCAAATCGCATAAAATTAATTACAAACCTGAAAAGCCCAACCCTTTCGCTCATGTCAAAATTCATAAGAAAACAACTCATTTTGTTAAAATACTAAAGAAATACACGTAGTCTACGAAAAAGCTTCAATTTTGAATGGTTACACCATAGAATCTGGCCCTTAGTAAAGGCTGACGAGAAAATTTACCAAAAATACCCATTTTTATTAATGTAGTTGATTTTCTTCAGATTTGAGCGGATTTCAGGTACAACGTCGGACCTTCTGAGGTATTCTTTTTTAATAATTAAGAAGTTAATCTTCACAGGATACGACGCGACTGCTTTTGTTTTGTATTCTTGCCGCAAGTGGTCTTAAAAGTTATCTGATGTCTCTTTTAACATCAGGGAAAAAAGCATTGAACGTTTACATCTAGCTTGATAGGTGGAATGGTCCGGTTATAATGATCAAAAAGTTAATTGATGTTTCCATTAAAAAAATGACTATTCTCGTCCCTTAACTTTGCCTGAGTGCCTTGTTTGTTATATGCGATAACTCCTTATGAACGACACAACTTCGAGGATGCCTACTAATTTATAAAATTCGATGTTAAAAAAACAATTTTAGTCTATCAAGTACAAACCTTAATCAGACGTATCTGAGCTATGTGGCTTTCCCATAATTAGGAGTAGTCGAAAATCCAACATATCACTGAACAAGATTTCTTAAATTTCCTAAACTGCTGGTTATAGGCCAGAAAGACTAAAAGAAAGAATTTTTGTCTTAAATTGACATTGGAAGCTGTTAATAATACTGCCTTATACAAATTACAATAATGTTTAGTTTATCGCGAGAAATCTACTGGTTAAAAAAAATTGAATTTTAAGTAAAGATCCGTTTATTTATAAAATCAATAAAATGAACTCAAAGATGTAGCGAAGATCATTCCATGAAAATGAAAAGAAATAAACTTAAAAGGAAATCTTTATTTTTAAGCCGCTAGTGAAACAGAAGATACGTTTTGACACTAGCAAAAAATAAAATTAAAAAAACTAAGCAAAAAGTAGCGTGATGTTACATGATATTTTAAAAGGCGCTCATTGAATACCGTGTGTTGGTTGAGCAAATGAAGTAAAAAGTAAAAGAAAACCACAGGCTCAATATTCATTTTCTATGTACAACAATTTGTTTCGGAGCCAGCTGGTCATCATCTGAGTTTATGAAACACCGAGCGGCTAACTATCACTGTTGGCGATCGGTAAACACGTTATAACAATTTCCAGGTTTTCTCAAAATGTTTTTTGATCTCTGTCTGCAGACAGAGAAAAACAGATAATATCAGTATTTTAAAACACTGGTGTCTACGCAACCCTAAGAGCCAAGTTCAAGCTATAAAAAGAAAAAAAAATTGTTTTGTCGCTTTGGTACTTTAGTCACGCATAATTTATGACAAATTTTTTAATGATAATTTATGATAGACTACTAGCTAGTCGGTCGACTAGTAGTCGCGTTTATAGCACTCATGATTTTTGTTCTCTTTCTTTTTTTAGTTTGTTAGTGTTTCAGTGAAAATTTTGGGCGGGTCATGAGCTTAACCTTATACCTTGAATTAACTGCCTGACACCTTCATCACGGCTGAACTTATTAAATAAGTGAAGAATGGCAGTTCAATTTGGATCGTCTCAGCTGTTCTTTGGGGTGGTGTCAAATCATTGGAACGGCCGAACTTTCCAGTCATACAGGGCCGCCTAAGGTATGTAACACAAGTTTGGGAAACTCTTTGCCCACGAGCCACAATATTAAGTTCTGGGGTCCGTTTCTCGAAAGGCCCGGTAAAGGTCCGGTAACTTTTCGGGCCGGGAGGCAAATTTTAAAATTAAAACCTCCTGAATAGCAGCACACTTCCTAGCTCACAAATCAATCAGCTTAATTGGCTCATTAACTGACAGTTTCATTGTATCATTTTCAAAATTATTGAAAGTTTGATCTCGAATGCACCCAGGCAAATATAAAATAACTTTTCGGGCCCGAAAAGTTACCGCGACTTTGGATTTATTGACAGGTCCTAGGTCTTTCCTTCATAGGGATTCATGGTCTAACAAATGAGAAGTTTAGCGTCTAAACAGGCTCTGAAAATAGTTTGACATGTCTATTTTTACTGTTTAATCTTGAAAACTAGTCGAAAAGTGACTGGAATAAAGTTTGGCGATTTCAATTGGTCGAGAGGTCGTCCAGGACAAATTTGAAAGAAATTATGCAATTAAATTATCCAGCGAAGGAAACGTATGAACTGATAAAACAACTCTTTTGTATAAAGATCTCCAGATCTCATACATGCACGATCCTTCCTAGCAGCAGGCAGGTATTTATTCATGGATAATAGAAAGACCAGTCTATTATCCAAGATTTATTTAAGTTATTCAGAGACCTAATTTGTTTTCATCAGAGTTATTCTAATGGTCCTTTATCTTATGTATAGCTGCCAAAAATTATGTTTCCATAATTATGTATACTCCGGCCTTCTGCTGTTCTTCCCCTAGTTGTAACGTCTGTCCTAAAAGTGACTCATACTCAAGGCGTCAGCTATTCTGAGGCAAAATATGAGGGAAATTCTTATATAATTCTTCTGAAGATTATGAGCAAATGAACAAGTCCCCTTTCGGTATTCACTACAAAAGACCCGGCACTACAAAAAGGGGCTTTTTCAGTGAATTCGTGAAAGGAAAACAATCAAATTTACAACTATTAGTTGAAGACTCGCACAATAATTTTATAAGCTAAATCTAACAAACTAATTTAAAACCCCGTGTAAATTAGAAGGCAAATGTGGCATTCATTATATTTTCCTCTGATGTACCCCTCACTCTAAATTGCACTTTCATTGCATCATATTTGCCCCGAGGAGCAAACTTGGTGAAATCTTTTTTTGTCGGCCAGTGACATTTTCAGGTGTAGATCCCTTTTTCGCTTTTGCTCATCGCGTAAGTCAAAAGTAAGTTATTCTGGTCGCAAATTTGTAAAGTATTTCTGAAATATCTGGAACTTTAGGTAACCTTTTTATAGCTAAAAATACACCCTTATGTTTTTGTAGCACTTGCATTACCGACATTATCATTTGCCGACATCTCTAGGAAGTTTCTTCAGTTTCAGCCACTCGACACTTGTCATGTGGTCAGACCAAAGGCAACACCGCGGAGAGCCGCAAAAAATCTAGAGCAAAACTTTCTTTCAAATCGGCACTCTATAAATTCGAGCGGAGTCAATGATTTGCTCTTTCAGATTAAACTAATTATTCTAATTAGCTCCACCATTCGAGTATGAACCACGCACAACCCACATTCCCTTGATTCGTTCTCACGAACACGGCTAAAGTGTAAAAGGTCAGACAAATTTCTATCTTTTGAATGCTGGTATTTAGTTGAAAACAAAATTTTTCTGTTACACTCCTCTTGAGTGGTAACTACGCATCACCCCATTTTGGAACGATCCCTATCCGCCCATCTTATTATTTTTCGTTTTTTAGAAAAAAACATAGTGACAAGATCGACAGCATTACCCACTGGACGAAAAAAAAAAACGGATTTGCACAAATTTGCTCCTCGTAAATATGTCGCAAAAATGTAAAAACTGAGGAGTAAATATGGGGCAAAGATGGTAAATGACACATTTGCATACCAAAAAACACTGGGTGTGTAAATAGCCAGGCAAATGGGGCATTTACCCACATTGACTCCTCAGTTTTCACAATTTTGCAAAATATTTGCCCGGAGCAAATTTGTGCAAATGCATTTTCTTGTCCAATGACATAATAAAAAGATATAAGATAGCGAAGGACCATACACTGTGGTACGCTGCCCCTAAATGGAAGTGATGAAAGGTAGGCTTTGCGACAATAAAACCTCGAAAGTCATCTACTTTTTACATAAGAATGGCCCGAAATTATGGCAATAATACTAAGCTTTGAAGCAATGCTTCCTGAGTTTCCGAATAAACATCAGTACATGACGGTAGCTTGTTCAAAGAAACTCACGTTGAAAACGATGCGTTTGGACATCTATGATTAAAGGATGCTAAGTAAATATTGAAACTAGCCTGCGAGAGCATCCGGTTTTTTCGGCTTTAGACATAACTTTATTTTGTAAAATGCTGAAAAATAAACGGTACCTCGATGTGAAAGGAGTAGTGCCAATCAGGTTAAATCCTAGGGGGGGGGGGGGCAGGGGGGGTTACTCCTGGGAATTCTTGGTGGGGGTGTGCCGCTGGGTTCAACAAATTCTGACCCTCTTTCAGACCAGAAATGTCATATTCACACCCGTTTTCCGACTTGGCCTCTAGTGCATAATATCATCATTACTTTAGATTAAAAAAGCAACAAAAAAGATTTCTTAAAATCCATTTCGAATTAACATATTTTTCTTTCTTTCTTAGTCCTTTGGAACTGAAATGATGAATAAATTCATACACTCCCGATAGTCCCTCGAGAACCATACCCGATTCCAGACCAAAATAGGCAAAGTCTATACCTGTTTTCAGACCAAAACGCCGCAAAACTCCTACCCTGTGGGGCGGCACATACCTACATGGCTTATAGGGGATTACCCTTAGTGTACCCTCCCGGGGGCTAAATTTGAATGGTTACACCACAGGATTTAGTCAACAGACTCAAATAATTTTAAAAACACTGCACTACATCCTAGGGGTATAACTCCTTATACCGGCCTATATGGGCAGCCTCCGCCCAAAAGCCGGGTATTTTTTTTTCAGGCTTCAGGTATATGAAAGAACAGGGATTGCATTTATAGTTGAAGTAAATGAAACAGATGAAAGGGCATCTGTCAATGGGCAACTTTCGATATATTAAAATTCAGCATGACAACAAGTCTTAGAGGACACAAAAAAAGAAAATGAATAAACCATGATTATTCATGTTTATTCATTTTCTTTGTTTGTGTCCTCTAAGACTCGCTATCATGCTGAATTTTAATATATCATAAGTAGCTTATTCGGTCGTGAAAGGACCTAAAAGAGCTAACAGACGCATTTAACGGTAGTGAAAAAGTCCAGAAAAGATTCTGGTTCAGTGAATTACAATTCATATTTTCATATTAAAAAGGTTGTGCATTTACAACAGTTAAAAGCCCAGAAATGCAGCGTCCTAAACCAACTTCGTCCCCAGGGTAGGAGAGAGAACCTGAGAACGAGGTTGCGTCCTAAACTAGGTATGTGAAAGAAGTACCATGCATTTGTCATCGGAAGGAATACTAGAGGGGTACCGTTTGAATCTTCGAGCAGGAAATAACTTCAGTCACATAGTTACTTATGATAGTGACCTACAAGTGACACGGGGGTGGGGGGCGGAGGGTATAGTTTATTTATCCAGGATTGCCTGAGAAAACAAATGAATAAACTGTTTTTAAAAAGCATTTAAATTTAAATCCATCTAGCGTGTTTGTCCATTAGAGGGCTAAAGAAAAAGCAGCTGTCAAAAGGATTCTGGTTTGTTTATTTAAATTTTTAAGGCTCTTTGAAAGTGTCTCCTGTGAACACGAGCCACTTCAGAACCATCAAAATGACAACCACGCAGCAAGTCTCAAATCTGACAAGTTAATGGACGTCTATTTATTTCACTAAGGATGTGAAACAGAAGCTGCTGCTAACAACTTAGATAAGTTGACAGTGACATTCAGGGATGATTTTTATTCAATCGAACAAGGGTAAATTTCGTTAATGGAGTTACCAGTCACTCGTGCTTTAAATAAGCTTACATGAAGCTTAACACAGAACAGTTCTGTTTTGTACGTTTGGATTACTCCCCGGGATCACTCACTATACAATTAGAATTGGAATTTAAAGATTTCACTTACCGAATTTCATGAAAGATAGTTTTTTCCAGTGGTCCGATTTCAATTTCCTAAGCAGCCCTGAACTCTTAGCAAAGTAAATCCGGTCAAAAAAGCCACTTTAACATCTCCACAGTTAGAACTTCCCGTTTCCGTTTCAGCTGCCTTTACGTAAACAGTTTTCCTTCAATGCAGAAAAATGACGAGAATGCATAAAAACTGGAGAAAAAAAGAATGAGATCATTCAGCTAGGATATAGATTACACCGTTTCCTCCTATAACTACTGAAACAAAGGGCCAATTATCCAGGTATATATTCGTTGGGGTGGCTCGGCCACTACTGACGAGCCACTAAACCGCCCAGCCACAAAAAAACTACACCTTTCTTGTTTTTGAAGACTCTGACCTCGATTGACGAGCCACCGACCCACTAAAATATTTTACTTTCTCCTTCTTCGGTCCTATTATGCCTCTTCTTCAAGACCCAAACCTCGACCGACGAGCCACCGAGCCACTAAGATATATACCTTTACTTGTTCTTTAAAACTTATGCTTATGTTTTTCTTATGTCTGTCTTACACTATCTATCTATTTCGGGCGCACCCGCACTGGTTTTATAAGTCTGTCCTACTCCCGTCTGTTGGTCATGACAGATGCAAGATCCTGCCTCGAGAGACCGGTGTCACTCTCTAGCTGGTCCATAAATGTTGATGCTTGGCGCCCTCTTGAGCGTTTACCGTGTTTTGGTTCCGCATTAAAGAAGTTGTTGGGAAACAGTCTCATTTTTGCTTCTCCAACAGTGGCCACTAAACTGCAGCAGACGTATCTGGAGACTTCTTACTCTAGTATGTCATGTCGTCTTGATTAGCGAACCACCGAACTACTTCTGTTTGAGACCTTAAGCTATGACTCTATTCTGTAGTTGCTCCCATATTATATGATTGTGTAAAACGCTGATATTCACCTAATTTCCTCAGATCAAGCTAAAACACTGAATCCAAACCGACCCTTTCTGCCCTTTGGCACGCTGACTCACAATGCAAGATCTCGAACAAAGAAGGTCAAGCGGTATGTTTGCTCCTTTGAAAAGCATTTAGTCACGCGCTAACCAGTAGCGTGCACGCAATCAAGGAAATTGATAAAAGACATCTATTGAGAAGTGAGCGTGAGATAAGGACACTGATCAATTTTTTAAGTGCCAAATCGTTTTTCCTGTTGTCGGTTTCCAATCCAGAACATCTGCATCAAGGTAAAATTCTGCATGTAAAAGATCATCTAAACGATCATCTCTCTTATCGAAGAAAACACTATCAACCATCAACATGCAATATGTTATTTTTGGGTAACCGGGCAAATCAAGTAATCATACCATACGCCTCTAAAATTTTGCTCGTCTCCTGACAATGTGAATTTTACCGGGATTATCCATAAAGAGTATCCACCTGTGAAATACACAAATACCTCAGTTTTCTGGATTAGCGAGTGGTTAAGGTTTTCAAGCAGGAAATGCTCCAGGTAAAAGCCTTGAAAGCTATGCTTGACATTTTTAAAACTGAGGAGCTGTGTCACAGTTACTGCGGATGCTCGGACTCTTAACGCATTGTGATGTAAACAGAGCGCGCGCTGCGAAATTTGTAGGATTCAGTAAGAGCGTTGAAATTATTTAGTGAATTTTAATGATTTATTCAAGAAATGAGCACAGCAGACCAAGGCAGAAGCGGTAAGCACCCTTTTCCATGTTATTTTTAATATTTTGTTAAATAATTTCGATTTTTTTGACCTCAGACTGACATTGTCCTGAATATCACCGATGGAAGCATGCGCATTGAGTGTGACACTACCGTATTCTCTATTATTAAACAAGTAAGTAAAATACAATTGTTTGGCTCTAAGCGGTCAGGCTAACATCACCGGAGAGCAATTAGCTTTCACCGCAAATAAGAAATTAAAAGAGCATAATGGTAGCTGACCATATTGGTCCTGGGATCTCGTTTACGCCAGTTACTGCTTATGAAATTTTAAGCTTCAAGGCTAAGATGACGCAGATCAAATTCTTTTTCTGCTGATTTAAAATTTTCTCTTAAACCGAGAATCAACCTATTAGATAAAGATAAACAAATTTTAAGATTTTATGATAAAAAGCGGCTTCGCAGTTAAATTCAAAAAACAATTTTTTCTCAGTAGTCTCGCTTCGAAAGTCACTGTCATATTTTTGATTTACAGGGTCTGATTCGTTGCTACCACCTAGCTGATTCCAGTTGAGTTTTGTCATAAAAAAAAACTTGAAATTTAATGCTACATTTTTATTCTTCAATGAGGGAACTTACAGTTTCCAAGCTGGATCAGTCGTCAAAGCAACCAATGGCTAACCCCTCCAAAATGCCTAATTTACAGTTGTTCTGGGGGTTATTGAAAAATTAACGAATAGCTTAATGTATCAAGTCGAGCCTCAGTTGGTGTTCTGAGTACATCAAACATCTTCATTTTTCCAAGGTATATTAGTACGAATCAATTTAATCGCTCAATCGGTTAGTAAAAGAGCGCTGCAAAGGTATCGCAAAGGTCAGGCTCGGCCAACAAGCTTGAATTTTTTCAGCCTTTCCGTTTCGTTGTTGGGTATTAACTGTGATTGTCTCCTCTGTATTGATTTTTTCGCTGGGTATCATTCAGCGTGGTTTGCCGGATCTGTTCTGATCTAGATCTGCCCCTGGTTTTGGCTTATAAGTTTAAATGATGATCGATACAAAGTTTCTCCTGACATGAATTCGGTGTGAGACGAGTGTCCCATTTTAGTAAGCCTCTACAGGTAACACAAATATGTTTAATTTATGTTCTCCAAAAGGAACAAAGCCTTATTTACACTACGAATTACACAATTTGACATTTCTTGTCATCAACTTCACCTTTTATCAGCCTTTTCCAGGAAAAGAATAGCGTCTTTATTTTTAACCATTTTTAGAGTTATTTTCTCCCACTCTCAACCGCATTCATGTCAGTCGAAAGTTTCTACGTAAAATAAAATATATTCAAATTAAAAAGAGCGAGATATCTCCTATTTTTCTAGGTGCTTGCTGAGTAAACATCTATTATTATAATTTCTACTTTTGACCACGTACTATTTCTAATTAGGACGCTCGATTTTGCGAACACATCATCAGTTAATTTGTGGAAAAGTTTAACCAATCATTTTCGACAAGAAGCTTTGACACCTCTTGAATGTTCAACAACAACTAAGAAACTTCTGAACTGTAATTTTAATCCTTTATCTTGTTATTGTCAAAAATTCATGTCAAAATAAGTTTTTTTACAGCTTTATATTGCTCTCCTTATTTTATACTGACTGGACAACCACAAATGCGTGCAAGAGAGCTAAGGATGATAGACGATCTGTTGACATCGAGGATCGCATGACTGTACAGTTTTTAAGATCATTTTACGTTTCTTTGAAACTGTTCACCTACCCCTCCCCTAAACCAACATTAACACCTAGTTGTTACTTAGGGCAAAATGTTGGCTTAGGGGAGGGGTAGGTGGGCAGTTTCCCAGAAACGTAAAGTAATCCCGCTTTTACCCTCCTCGTGGTGCTTTATGATCTTTGGCTTCGCATGCTTTGGCTTCACAAGCGTCACTGTAAATTTCTCATGAAACTATAAAAGCGCGTAGAAAGAAAAGCAGAGCCCCTGGGACAGATGTTCAGTTTCAGAGCACATGAACCTAGGGGGCCTGGGAACTGCTCGGACAGCGACCCAGCGCCACAAAGGAACAACATTATTTCATGCAATTTTGATAGAGATTCAGAAAGGAAAAAGCAAACTGTTCTCTGCGAACAGCACAATTAAAAGCGTTGCTGATAGCAGACTCTTGGTTCTAGAGTGTCTCACTTTTAGTTCAATCGAGAAAAATATTTTAACAACACGTGATAACCTTTTTACACTTAGTTTTGCTTAAATTCCTGTTTCGCGGGCTAATGGCTAAAAGGTAGCTACGCCACTGTTCAACGTAGCTGATGAAGATGCGCAAGCTGTTAGTCAGATGTGTTAGTTCCGTTAATTGTATACACACGTTCACGCCATTTCGAATTCATTACTCTGACTACTTACTGTAACTGAATTCAGGGTATGCGTTTTGCCTTCCTTTCCGAGTTCTTCTCGATCAAGCGCAGATGCATTTTAAGGTGAAAATTTCATGCATCAGATGATGTAGGCAAAGAAAAAACAACATAATACTCGACGACAAGAAGGTGCGCATATTTTTTTGCTCTCAGTGTTACCTGGAACAGGGCCATCAATTCATCTCTTTTTGTCCAACTGCCGAGGTCCAGAAACTCAAAGACTCAGCGGTAAACTTCCTCATTAAACTTAAGAGAGTATCACCCGGGTTATTTTCACCGAGGCTTTTGTTCCTTGATCCGATATGTTGTTGTCGGTATCCGTGCTCAATTTATTCAAACTTACCTTGTCTTTTCAGACACATCTGACATTACCTTTTCGTTTTTTTGACAGTTAATGGCGATGGCTTATCAACGCTATACGAAGATACACCACTAATCTTTTTGTGTGAACACGCTTCATGTCATTCCGCCGTCGTATTCAGCCAGGACCAGGCGAGCTGTTTATATGAACGAGTTGTCGTTACGTACTTCTCAAGCTATTCGTGCTTTATTCAAACTTCAACCTTGTCGTTTCACTAACATTTGACACTTTCTTTTTTGTTTCAGTTAGAGTTATTAATTTTTTGTTTATGACAGTCGTTTAAGTCGATCGTTCAGCAGGCGATTTCAGCAGGCTCAGTTTTTAATGATCCATTTCTTCAGTTCAGTTCACTTATGATCAAGACAATGGCAAACTTGGAAATCCAGCGCAGGTTTGCAGTTACACATAGATTCTCCGAGCATCAAACATACTCATGCTATAATTGAGCTGTCAACTCTGACAAGTCTCTAAGGGACTTGTTAAATACGAATCCATTTTCAAAAGGTGTAGTTAAATATTTAATGATATTAGAGCTAAGAACCGTCTTCAGCTTAATCTGTCTAACAAGTTTAACGTTCTAAACTATATAAGTGGATTGATAATTTTTATATAACATTATTTGAGTGTTTTTATCGTCTACTTTGTAATTTAATTTTTGTTTTCGATGTACATATTGATATATAGTAAACTAAATGCAAGAGGGGACATGAACTTTTGCTTAATTTTACTGTATGCTTTCAGATGAAGAACTGGGCCACTTGGTGGCGAAATGCTGCAATGAAGTCATCATAGTTGCAGTGTACAATTTTCCCCAATAATCCTCTTCAGGAAATGGGTTCGGTTGGGGTCATTCTGCGATTTGATCGGTTTCATGTCTGTGTTTGCTAGCTGATTATTTGCCCAAGGGTACTAAGACTGGACTTTGGACTTTACATCCCTGTAAACATGGAAGACGGACATATATCGTAAAATGTCTTCGGTTATTCTTACTCTTTGACAGCAGTGTCTCGCTTTCAATTTGATTATCGTAGTGATATCTAAATACACATCACTTACTTTATATATTGATGGGTGTGGAATGTAATTTCTCTGGCTGCCATTTTAAATGCGAGAGGCCTGGAACCAAGGAATGTTGGGAGGTGTCAGGAATGCACCATTTGCACATCACCCATAATACACCTTGTTTGCCCCCCCCCTCCCCCTTAAAATTTTGCAAACGCATTCTTTACTCGGTGTTTTCAACAAAACATTTTCAGAACTTTCATGGGTTCAATTAATACAGAATCTACCCTGGGCAGGCTCTTTTTTTGTTATAACTTGTATGCGGAGTGATGCTTCAGTGTCGGTCGCAGGACACATCGGCTTGCTCATGACCAGGAGCCTAGATTGAACATTAAACCATAGAATAAGATGTGTATTAGCTCGAAAAGTGTTTCCATCAACGAAGTGCACTCTCAAAACTAGAGCAAATCTCTTTATGACAAGAATAGGTACTTTCTTGTGCAAGGTCGAGTTTTAGAAAAAACTAAGATTCTTTCCTTTACCAGGGCAAGAGAGCTCTCTTGACCGGAGTAATAATAACCTATAGCTTTCTTTGTTATCATCTCCTTTCTAGATTGTAATTTTATACTTGTTTTAACTGATAAACAAATCTTAGCCGTGGTGCCATGTGGCCCCAGCCTCTTCGCGGTTTTTTGTTACCAGGATCACGCCAGCCGTTAGTGTTTTTTGCCTTGCACCCATCATTCAGTATTATTTTCAAGCTAATATTAGGGCCGTTTACACAAGATAAAATAAGCTGCGAACACTCCGTATGAATGGTACAAAATCTGCGTTGACGGCTTATTCAACCCATGGCCAGCTCAAGGCGTGGCTTATCCTGGCCAGGGAGTTTTGGGCTGGGCTTATCCTTGCCGCGGCTTTCCTTGGACGTGAAAGTCTTCGTAAAAATGCACTCAAACGATGTTTCCGGCTTGCTGATGTTTAGTTGCTGAAGCCGTGAACGATTGCTGCGTATGCTCTGTTTTTAATTATATTCCAGACCTTCACGGCCGAGAGACGCGCGCTGCAGTGGCGGGAAATGACCTGCTGCACGAGAGAGCCAGAAATTTCGTCAAAACTCCACCTCATCCACAGCTGGAACATTTCTTTCAAACCACTCGATTGATCGCTGACGAACTTTTCAACGAGTTTCCGCACAAGTTTCGCAACAGCCCAACACTACTCTTGACCGAAATAATAATTTGAAACGAAAAAGACAGTGTAAAATATGGCGATTTTCCTGACCGAAGCCTGGCTCGCTCGAGCCGTTCTGAAAATTACGCCAAGGCATTGGACCGGTATGGCCGCGAACTAAGCTGTGAACTAATACAAGCAGTTCGCGTCTCATGTAAGCGTACTCGAATAAATGGTTCCTTTCGCGTCTTGATGTAAGCCGCGGCTTATTTTCTCTCGTACAATCCGCCCTGGCCCTGTTCTAAGCAAATGAAAACGCGTTTTGTTTGATTTGATAACTCATTTCGTTTATTCAATTTACGTCATCTCCTTTAATTTAGCGCCTTACTGACAAGACTTAGAAGAATATAGAATAGTTACGTACAAAGAAAAGATACGCTAAAAAGTCATTATCTAATAATACAATACTCAATAAGCATCTGGCGAAACCAATGCTGTATCCATTTCAATTAAGTAATGAGAAATATCAACAAATTACTGACGACTAAGCTTTGCTGTAACCAAAAAGAAAGTGAAAACGCGGGTCTATACTTAATAATTCATTTCGTTTATTTAATTCGCTTCATCTTACTCTTTAATGAAGGTCTAAATGGGGGTACCTCGATAACACTTACCACATCATTTTTTGGCTTTGTAGCCTGGAACAGTTAAATTTTTGGCATTTTAACTCTTACAGTAAAAAATTCTTTGTAAAAGTAAATTTTTTCCAGAAAGAAGCAAAAAAGTTTCCAAAAAGGCCAATATTATTTTATTTAGTATCTCAAGGAGTTTTCGGTCATTTTACGACAATTCTGGATCATTTCAGAAGATTTCCTAAGACTAACAAAGAGGTCCGACCATTGCCGAAAACAGTAAACATTAAAAAATTGCAGACCCTCTTTAATTCAGTCAGGAAATTAATAACTTTCTACTACACTTAACTGTAACCAAAACGAAAACCACAAGTACTCTTTCTTTGCGATCGAATAGAGTAAATTACTCAGTAAAGTTACCGTGTTATCCAAATGAACTCAGTCAGTGGACACGTGCACTGTGAAGAGGACCGAGCCGCGATCAGTTTGTCACTTAACCAACCACGTCATCAAATTTACGAAGGTGAAAAACTAAAGATGATAAACTATGTGACATAGTTTTTCATTTCACTAAGTCAGAGAATTTGCGAGAAAACTTTGTCATGGGAAGGAAAGCAAGACAAGCTTAGATCATTAACGAAGAAGATATCCTTTCACCAATACTGCCTTAACTGACGAGATGAAAAAAGTAACTTTCATATTATTCCTTGTAATATATCATACGTCCTATGTAACTTTAGAACTCTTTTACTCCTACCACTTTCTATCAAATTTATACTTTTTGCATTTACCATCTAGTAAGTTATAGACTAAGTCCTACTGTGGCTTTTGACACTATGAATAGCGATATATCTTCTGGCATGTTATATGTATATTAACCAAAAGAGATCGACGCAGTGTACCATTTATTTCAACAAGTGGAAAAACAAAGGTCAATGGAGAAATCTTGTCAACTTTTATTTCTGCCCTGCCGCATGAAATTGAATATTTTGAGTTTTTTTTTTGTCAATTAGATAGCTTTTATTATTATATTAATAATTATATTATTATTATTGCTATTAACTGCTCTAAAAGTTTTTACATTTCTTTTAATTAAAAGTCGCTATATACACATCAACAACTGTTTTGTGGGAGGTAAAATGGTGAAGACAGATGGACTTATTCTATCACAGTCCGTATGACACACATGAGAGCGATTTTCGTATGACCTTGGAAACTGGTTTCGGTAAGTGTTCGTTATTTGTTTTATCAGCCAATGGATGAAAAGATCGAAACATGTACTCTTCATTTTCCCGCCAAAGGAAACCCTAATATGGAGAAGGCATCAGGGTTCGATTGGTCAATCGTGTCGCAGTATGACGTCAAAGCGACGTATCGATCGATTTCTAGAAAGTTCTTGGGCATGAATTTTTTTTCATCCGAGCGTTCGCTTAACCAACCAAAAGCCACACGCGCTTGTATCCGTTCGACAAACCAATCAAATCGCTCTATTTTCGTTCGTTTGTTGTTTCTGTCTTGTTTGCGCGTTTTCATTTCAAGGTCATACGAAAATTGCTCTAACATATAGGGTAACCAAAGCGCGGGCAGTTTTCGGTGTTACTACCTAGACACTAGAGAACTACGACTACGAGAACGAGATTTCCTCAATATTAGTCGTGCGTGTGCGTGAATAATCGTCATTTTGGCGGGAAAACCAACCGGTTTCATCAAGAATATCGTAGTGGCGGAAACAAGTTACAAATGTTATGTATTTTTTGTGCGCGCAATCGGGAGAAGGCTTAACCTCCTTCAATAAAAACAACCGTGCTATCTTTTCTGGTGAAGAAAAGTACAACGAATAAGCATTCCAAGGTTTCTTTTTTCAGTATACGCGAAAAAAATTACCTTAAAGTTAGATCTCTCGTCGTCTTCGAATCTAGAGGTCTCCGATATTGCTCAACATGTACCAAGCCGAACAGCCCCTCAAATTTTAAATGACTCACAAAACCGGAAACAGCTCAAAGTAACAGCCCAAGATCCGCTGTTACACAGACCTACACTTGGATTGCATCATTAAGGGCGTTACCCTTGGTTTCTTTTGTGTTATTGTTCAGGGATGTCTCAGTTAGATTATTTGGTGGCGAACAAGCATCCCTGATACTCACCAAAGAAAGCGCTAAGTTTGCTTGTCCAGATTTGCCCTTCGTTGGACTTTGTGGTAATGCATAAGCATTCGTTTTACGAGAGGCACCTTTTACAAACCTCAAAATATTTACTTAGTGTTTTTTGAAGAGCCAAATTGCCAGAAATTGTTTAGGGTTGCAAAAAAAGCCTTGCGATATCTTTTATTCAGGAGAATATAAAGACATGGATTTAAAGCACTGTTTGCATGTGCTATCCAGTAGAATAGCAGCTGAACCTTAAACGGTAACTTGTGCGATTGATCAGGTCGTACGAACCGAAAGTAATGATTCACATAGACTGGAAACCAGCATACTGCAAATACCACGCATGTGATGACCAGCAGACGTGTTACCTTGCGTTTTAACCTTTTTTCGGTAGCGAGGTTGGTATCTGTCACATTTCCTGGAATCTTACGCAGCCATAATTTTCGGCAAATTAAGCAGTTGATGATTATTGTCATGGTGAGAGGCAACGCGTATATAATGACAAAAACGCATATGTGAAAGATCTTTAGCATTCTATATGTTTCGCTTAAGTCTGTGTCGTTTGGTGGTGCCCATGGCCACTCCTGAAGACAATAGTATACGCCTGGTTGCCGTTCTCTTGTTTGAAGCAATAAAATATTTGGAGTCATTAACCCAAAAGATAAAACCCATATGGTTGATGACAAGACTTTCGGCTTTCGGAAAAGTTTCCCTTTTAAAGGGTAAAATATGGCGTAAAATCTGTCAAACGAAATCAGCATCATTGTAAAAACAGTAGCGGAAATAAAAACAGGCATGACATAAAAAAACCCTTTGCAAGTAATGCTACCCAACGTTCCCCCGATCCAAAGACGCCCACGGTACAAAAAGGCGACTGTAAATGGCATAATCGTGGTTCTTAGGAGCAGATCTGCAACGGCCATGTTGCCAATGAACAGGTTTGTCACGCTGGTAGATGAAAATTTCTTTAACACCACGTAGAGACCGACCGAGTTACCAAACAGAGCTGCAAAAAAAATTACCGCATACGCTGACGTTACGCCAATCTTGAGGTCTAGTGGGATAACGACTGCACCTGGTCTGCTTGGTTGTGGTGGGAGTAGGGTTACGTTCGAAGAGTGAGTGATGTTTGTTTCTAAAGAAGAACCAAAAAAACCTGTTAAGTTCATAGCAAATGAATGTAAATCAAATCAAAATTCGGAGCTTCAGTTTAAACGATTGAAAAAACAATATACAGAGCTACTAAATTTAGCTTGCTGGTTCATAACGTTATTCAATACAGTGGAACACTGCCTTGCGGCCACCTCGGTAATACGGTCACCTCGTTATTAAGGCCACTTTTTTTGGCCGCACGGCAAAACGGCCATAAACTTTCTTGTAAAAAAAAACCGTGTTAATACGGCCATTTTTTTTTGTTACATTGGTGACCGTATTAACGAGGTTCCACTGAAGCAAGAAAATTAGAAATGAGCGGCCGTGAGACGGAAGACCGTTAACTTTAAAGTCGGGTACTCTAACTACTGAGTGACGTTCACTCTTTGGCATTCAGGCTAACTGATACTCCAGTAACAGTACAAAAAATTAGTTTTTGAACTTTCAAAACAGCCCAGCTCAGGCTGAACATCCCATCAGAATATAACTGATGATTTCTTGCCTTTAGGATCCTTTGGATCGTCACGATCTCTTTTGCTCGGATTTCCGCCCTCGTTCCTTGCGGCTTTGCCCCTCGCCCCTTACGCGAACTCTCGATCTACTGTCAGTGAGTTAAAAGAAAAATAAGAGACTGGTGGCGGAAAAAACCTATAGCGGATAGTGTTAAATAATAAAACTGGACGATGATTTTTGAAATTAAGTTTATGCGAACACACGTTTTTTCCGCTTTTCAAGAAGATAAAAAATAGCGCGACATAGCCACATTAAGCTAAAATACTTTCTTCTTCTTGTAGCTGATTTTACTTACCGTTAAATCCTGTTAAGTTGTTCATTTTGGATCCTGGAGATTTGAAATTTCCACAAGAGAATGGTAGTCGGAACCTTAGAAAAATAAGAAATGAACTTCAAAGAATAACTCCATGCTCGCTAGGCCTTTCCCGATTGTGCTAGAAAAATGCTGGAAAGTTGCTAACTGGTATGCCAAAAAGTTGCTAAAAAATTGCCAAAAATCCATGAAATCTTGGTGCTCTGAAACGCCATTTCTAGTGTTCTGAGAGGACAAATTCTGTCCAAAATGTTCTCTAAATCAATTGTCCTTTTTATGCTTATTTTTATTGACGCGACTTCGCGAAGAACTCCCCCAACCGATTGATGTGGAGACTACGAATATTCTAGCTACAAATAGTGCCAAAGTTCACCACATAACTCTACAGACTAGTAGCTGCTGTTCACTATTTACGGTTGTTACACTCAATTTCAATTCATTGCTTTGGCCTACTTTCATGAGTAACACACCCTTTTCTGAACGTGACCCCACTAAACCAATCAAGGCACCTGACATCTCAGTATTCGCTGGCTCGATGGTTTTACTGTTACTGAAAAATTTCGAAAATAAGCCCCTCCATGTATAAGTCCCTCAAACTCGTAACGCAAAAAATCCTCCGTTAAATCGACCATCCAAATATAACCCCCCCGGTGGTTGGTACTTGGAAATTGCCCTCAAAGACAAAGTAAAACAAAGCAAAAACGGTAAGTTTCCTTCCAACTATAAGGGTAGCCCAATCGATTTAGAATCGCAAATTTCCCTTCGGAGATAAGCCCCTCCAAAAATAAGCTCCTCAAAAAGGGCCTTTGAAAAATGTAAGTCCCGGGGCTTATTTTCGAAATCTAACGGTATGTTACCGGGGGATTTCAAGCCTCAGTCTTTAATATGGAGAGTTAGTTATATTATTTTTAGCTATTTAGGGAGTATGAAATTCCCTTTTGGTAATGTTTCGTTTCTATTCATTTTTGTAAAGACCCATAAACATTCAAATAAAACTGAATCAGATGCATTTCTCTCATTTAAAGCAGCAAGAAAGACTTAGTACGAAATACCTGACAAATGATTTTCCGAATTCGTTTTCCTCTCTGTTTCAGCTCTATTGAAGCTGGTTGAAAAAGTCAACAAATACAAAACTCTGAACAGGATGTCTAAATTATAACAGGCGAGCATAATATATACATTCTACCTAGCAGGTGTTACATTTAATTTTAGATTATTGGCTATGAACAATTTAAGTTAAATTCGCTTTCTCGTGTTATTAAATGTCTCGGCTGTTGCCGAAAACAAAGCACAAAAATAAAGAAACGATTTAGCAAACTTTTAAATGTATTCTAATGTATTCATGATTTATGAATTGAGTTCGGCACGGCAGTAGCTCAACGTTTGAAACCAAGTCGAGCTACTGTCGAGTAGCCGTGCAGTTTCTTGCTTCATTAACAAAGCCTGGCGTATTCCACCTTGTTCAATGTCAAGTTTAAGTAAGCATAACTAACGATATCTATTGATATTTTCACAAAGCATGATACTTATGTTAGTTCCGTCTAGTTTGTTAAAGTTATGAATATACACGCCTCCTATTTATTAAACACCCCCTCTTGGACCCCTAAATTTAAATAAACGCAGAGTTTTTGCTATAGGTAAGAGCTGAAACGACGGGCATCTGTCTATTTAATAGATCTTTTACGTACGCAGATGAATTATCAAGAAATTGGTTTCATCGCTTTTAAACCTAAATAAATTGCCTGCAAGCGTATGAGCCTGTTTAATTATTTATCAATTACAATGATGCTTTTCGGCTTATTCATGGTGTTTCCATCATTTGTCGTCAAAAATTGAAAAGTATATTAATTTTATATTTGTAACTATGAACTTAGTTATTTTCCGAGCGTCACCAGTTCTTACGGGGAAGATGTATTGACTGTATTGGTTAGAAATAAAAAAAAAATGCCTGCCAAAATTGCTTTTTATTAGCCTGCTAATATACAGGCGTCTCCGCTCACTCCCTGTTGCGAGAGACTTTTCGCGAAACTCATCCGCTCTAGTCGGCGAGGAGCGAAGAGGGACGGCTGTATTCGCAGGCTATTTCGGCTCGATTACCAAACACTTTTCGGGAAATGCGCCCGCGATTTCTCTCCCGTACAGGCAGTTGAAAAACGGAACAACATTTTTAAACAATTTTTAAATCGTTTTTTGGTAGCCTTATTCTCTCCATCCGCCCGCGGAAAAAGGCAAATAGAAAAAACGCCAAAAAACGATCGCTTCGAGAGCTGGCCTCAATAATTGCTAATTTGCATAATCTTTCTAGTTCTGTAAAAATAAAACAGAAACTGCTGTAACAAACATGATGAGACAACGCATGTTGCAAATAACTAAGATTTTAAAGACTTGACGTTTCGTACGTAACAACATACATCTTCAGAAGTGGCGGTTAAAAAGATTACAGGGTGTCCCAGAAGTTCGTTCCTCTACTTTATAAGTCTGTATTTTAATGCGATTGGACTTGGTAAACAAATCATTTAAACAAAAATTTTGTGTCTTTCAATATAATTCACTATTTTCATACTTTTTATGCCATCTTTTGACTCGAATATTCGATTTGTGTACTTCCGCGTTAAAGGTGCGCGTGCGCGAGAGTATTTTCCAACCACATATTTTTTGTATTTCATATAACCTGAATTGCTCGAACTCCTTCCTTGTTTTTTTGTGAATATCACGAAAGATAAACCCCCTTAACGTAAAAACGTTCAGTTGCGTGAGAGCATAAACCTGTATATTTCGATTTACTGGCTTATTTGTTGTAGAAACTGCTAAAAAAAACTGGAAAAATCCGAATGTTGGGTGGTAGAATGATCATGGAGAAATGAAGGTTTTGAAGGCAAGAAACTAAGGGGAAGACCAAAAGCCCCGAATAAAGCAGCTACAATAGTTTTAAAGAGGGCTAGGTACAAAATGGGAGACTCGATAAGGAAGCTCAGTCTCACATAGTTAGCAAGCCAAATAAAAGGGTCATGAAAAGCTGTTTAAAA
This sequence comes from Porites rus, assembly GCA_964035705.1. Classification (NCBI taxonomy): domain Eukaryota; kingdom Metazoa; phylum Cnidaria; class Anthozoa; order Scleractinia; family Poritidae; genus Porites; species Porites rus. Next base: position 7,316,417 of record OZ037996.1, on the reverse strand, counting down.
ATGTTTAAAATTATAGTCCCCTGAGATGCCAACAAGACTTCTACTTAGTCTGGCAATTAACGCCCAGCTCGTTTCATATTTGTAAAGAATTACAAAAGCCTTGCTGTGGATGGGGGCCGCGATTATTATCTTTTTTGTATGAATGCCCAAAATATATTTTTTTCAGCTGCCTAAACTAAACAAATATTGTTTGAGGATTGAACTGGATCCTGCGCACCAGGTGATAAAAAAGCTCAAAATGGATCATTTGTGGGTCTACACGCTGCATCCCACTTCATGCCGCAAAGGCGACAGAATGTGACAAAAAAAAAATAAAAAGGGCATACCAGTTATTGAAATTCTGAATACATGTACTTGATAGAGAAATATATATCTTCTAGAAATTTCATGTAAAAATAAAGTTTTGATCAAATGGAGGAACGAACTTTTGGGACACCCTGTACAATAAAATTTAAACATCTAGAAAAAGACTGTAACCAAAACAACACTAAGGTAAAAACAATAACCAATGACAACAAATGATGATGACAGACTCAATTTGGAGTCTACAGCAAATTATAATATATGATGCTAGAAGAGAAAAAGTTTTTCATTGCCAACATTTTCATATAAAGCAGGTTTTAAATCACGAATTAATAAAGTTTCTTTCAGTTTATTTTACAGTCTGATTTCCGTTTGTTAATATCTCAAGGTGATGCCGTTTAATATTTGGGCCCGTTGAAGAAATATGATCTGCAATGGCGGAAGTGTGGCAATTCCAGCAGCTGGCCTTGTACACCACCTTAGACATGAGTGAGCAGCTAAGTTTTCTAGTTCTAAGCTTTCTAGTTCTTCTTCGTAAGCAGGCTTCTTCTTTTCTGGTACTGCTCTTGGTGGGTGTTGTACTGGTTGAACATCAAATTTGAGCTGGATACGATATGATAAGGCCCGCCAGGTAACTTCCCTATGCACTCAAACACATCTTTGTATTATCAGACAACACGTATTTTATCTTTAGTAATAGGTAATTAATGTCTCTTCCCATTCAGGATAACAGCGCAGCTTAGGGCAATAGTGCTTTTGACTTGTGGGACACTGCTCAAAGAGGCCGGGGATCAGGAGCAACCCAACGAGAATATAGTTCAAAACCACTTAAACATAGCATTGTTAAACGTATTTTAGTATTTAAAAGGTAGATATAGGCATATTTTTATCCCCTAACAATTTTTCATCTGTTCGGATTTCCTAGCTGAAAGTCTAGTGATCCGAAAATTATAGGGATCAAAACTTCCTTTTTCGAAAATTTCAGCCAGAAAAAAGGCTCCCGAAAATTCTAGGTAACCTTTTTAGGGTAAAAATCCGTTAAAAATGGGCGATTATACCATTTTTTAGTTGTTCGAAAATCCTAGGAGAGGCAGGTAAGCAAGAGATTTTACAACAAATGTTCCGAAAAGTTTAGATCTCAAATCGTCTTCCGAACAGATATTATCACGGATAACTCTGGGAATGCAGGACCATGTAATGTATCCTTCGTATACTTGTTGCGCTGTTTTTCGTCCCAGGATAAGATATTCTCGTGTGTCAACTGTCACTTGACACATGGCGATCTGAGGCTCTTTGGCTGTTGCCGAGTGTGGATTGCAGTTAATTGTGAACGCTCCTAGATTTGCAGTCGGGAATTCCCCATATCAGAAGATCTGCGCTGAGGTAGAAGCACTAATCAGCTCCTGGTAGGAGTTAGTACCTTGTCTACAAACTAAATAAGGATTTGTGTAGGCTACGAACAGTCTCTCTTTTTTCTTGGTCCGTCGAGCAAAAAGCCTTTTTTCGTTGGAAGTCTTCTTTATCGTTATCCGAAATTTAGGTCTCCAAAAGGCGTGTGTTACTTGTATTAAAAGAACAGAATCAATACTTTTTTTAAACAGACTCGGTCGCCCCATGTAACGGAATCCAAGACAGTCTTGGATTCCGGATCAGATTCCACGCTGTGGATTCCGGATTCTAGGTATTGGATTCAAATCTGTTGTCATTGGAACTTGGATTCTGGATTCCATTTGCTGGTAGGATTCCGGATTTCTCAAGTAAAATTTTCTCGGATTCCGGATTCCATATTTAAAGTCAAAATTTCTAGGATTCCGGAATCCAGAGTCCCTTTCATGGGACGAACTCTGCGAAGATTAGCCTGTACACAGACGTTACTTTTTTTTTTCTTTTCGTTTTCGAAAGCGTCTTCTTCCCCCACGCCTACCCTCTTGCTCTGGTGGTCATCAAATCCCCCACGGTTTTTATTTTTTATCACTTGCGCTCGACGAACTTTGAAGAGAAAATAGAGGGTCTGTGAACAGGCTATGGGAAGGTGGATAAAGATGCTTTATGGATCACGCAACGCCCACTGGGTTACTGAGTTAATAATTGATAGTGTTCATTATTTCCCACTAATCTACCCATTTTATAAACTGAACGTGCTACGCAGCCCAGTTAACAATACCTAATCTTTGTGTAGCGTTGCAGTTGTGTCCTCCGTTGCAGTTTGGTCCTCTCGGGGGTCCTCTCACCTATCAAACAATAGACTGCGTTTTTATTTCTTCCACTCAAAGTGCGTTGTAATCGTGTCTTCTCCATGTGACTTCCCAACTAGGGGAGGGCTGTGGTATGAGTTTTGTTCGTTTCGTTTTCCTTATCCTGTGGAAGACTTGTGTATGAAACAGTGTTGGAGCGTTTTCGCCGATGGGTTTTTGGAGAATTTTACAGAAGTGCGAAGTATGTTCGAAATTGTCCTCGGTCAGCGCACATGTTCATATGTTGGAGAGCTAGAAAGCCTGGGACAAGAATGAAAGCACAAGCCTCGTGCCCAAATAAAAAGTTCGAAGAAGGTCAGTAGCAAGAAGATGCAGTAAGAACAGGAGCACCCAACGACAATTTTTGGAAAATATATGTTCTGAAGACAATTCGATTCGAGATCTAGAATTTTCGGAACATTTGTTGTTAAATTTCTTGCTTGCCTGCCTCTCCTAGGATTTTCGCACCCCCCAAATGTGGTATAATTGCCCATTTTTAATGGGTTTTTACCCTGATAAGGTTACCTAGAATTTTCGGGAGCCTTTTTTCTGGTTGAAATTTTCGAAAAGGAAAGTTTTGATCCCTATAATTTTCGGATCACTAGACTTTCAGCTAGGAAATCCGAACAGGTGAAAAATTTTTAGGGGATAAAAAAATGCCTATATCTACCGTTTAAATATCAAATACGTTCAATAATGCTATGTTTAAGTGGTTTTGAACTATATTCTCGTTGGGTACCCCTGTAAGAAGAAGAAGAGATGTAATGATTTTCGAGCTTCTGAGTTAAGGGGTTATTTGCAGTTCTTTTAAAAGGCTTTTTTATATAAGGATTAGGTCATGGTACCGATAAGCTCAAGCTAGGCTAGCTCTTGTTTTTATACATGTAGATCGTGGAGTTGTGAGCTTTTTTGATTTTGCTGCAAATTGTAAGTTAAGTTTAAGTTACTGCTTAAGCTTATTTACCGAACTGGGCATGTAAAAAAATGACCATAACAACAAAAAAAAACTGAAGCATTGTTCATGGGGATTTTGAAGTCTTTCTTTAGAAAAGAATATAGTAACACTTGATTTTAGAAAATGAGAACGTCATTTCAAAATTGAGGATCAGTAAAGAGTTTCCTGCATATATGAGGGTCCTCAAATTTGCAAATTTAGGGATTGGTGCAGTCATTCATATCAGGCAGCCGACTGCATGACTCTCTGAAAGTGGCTAAGAATAATAATGTGGAAATTCAATGTGGATGTGTTTTGCTTTTGATTTGAAAGATGACACTGTTACACGTTTTTGGACCAAAATTCTGCAAGAAATGCGAGCGCAGTTTAGCCTGCTTTCAATTTTATATTTGGTCAACTCTCTAAAATGGACACCCCTGGGATCAGAAAAAAGCGTCTGTCTTAAAGAGATGTCCATCTTTTAGAATATCAATTTGATTATCGTAGTGATATCTAAATACAAATCACTTACTTTATATATTGATGGGTGTGGAATGTAATTTCTTTGGCTGCCATTTTAAAATTTTTTGTTAGTAGCGAGAGGCCTGGAACCAAGGATATTGGAAGGTGTGGGAATTCACCATTTGCACATCACCCATAATACACCTTGTTTGCCCCCCACTCCCCTTCAAAATTTTGCAAACGCATTCTTTACTCGGTGTCTTCAACAAAACATTTTCAGAACTTTCATGGGTTCAATTTATACAGAATCTACCCTTGGCAGCCGGTTTTTTTTTTTAATAACTTGTATGCGAAAACTTCGTCTAAACTCCACCTCATCCACCGCTGGAACATCTCTTTCAAACCACTCGATTGATCGCTGACGAACTTTTCAGCCCAACACTGCTCCTGACCGAAATAATAATTTGAAACGAAAAAGACAGTGTAAAAATATGGCGATTTTCCTGACCGAAGCCTGGCTCGCTCGAGCCGTTGTTGAAAATTACGCGAGGCACCAAAAAAACTACATCGTCATTGGACCGGTCTGGCCGCCAACTAAGCTGTGAACCAATACAAGCAGTTCGCGTCTCATGTAAGCCGTTCTCGAATAAATGGTTCCTTTGGCGTCTTGATGGAAGCCGCGGCTTGTTTTCTCTCGTACAATCGGCCCTAGCCTTGTTCTAAGCAAATGGAAACGCGTTTTGTTTGATTTGATAACTCATTTCTTTTATTCAATTCACCTCATTTTCTTTAATTTAGCGCCGTACTGACAAGATTTGTTGACTATAGTTACGAATCAGATACAATACTCGATGAGCACATCTGATGAAACCAGTGCTGTATCCCTTTCAATTAAGTAACACTGCATAAAGAACTATCAAAAAAATTATTGACTAAACTTGACTGTAACCAAGAAGAAAGTGAAACCTCGTTTGCCTATATTTAATATAATTCATTTCGTTTATTTAATTCACTTCATTCCACTCCTTCCATGTAATTCAGTCAGGAAATTAATGACTTTCTACTACACTTAGCTGTCGCGGTAACCAAAACTAAAACGTTTTTTTTTAATTTTTAATTTTTTTCATTTTTTAATGTTTTAATGTTTTAATTATTTAATTTTCTAGTGATGCACTAGCGAGCAGCACACTTACACTTCCAGTGAACATTTTCACTTGGAAGAAGGAGAAACCATCATGCTCGCCCGGGGCAACGAAAATTTTGCGAAAAAAAAAAACGACGTCAATTTTAAGGAGGTGACGTGAAAACTGCTCCATCACTTCTGTACAGTCTGTAAGGTTCACATAGTTCATCATTTCACGAGGTTACAATTTGCGAGAAAAATTGGTCGTGGGAACGAAAGCAAGACAAGCTTAGCTCATGAACGAAGAAGACTCCTTCGCCTATACTGCCTTAATTGACGAGATCAACAGAGTAACTTTCGTGTTATTCCTTGTAATATATTGTAAGTCCTATGTAACTTAAGAACCCTTTTACTCCTATCACTTTTTATCAAATTTATGCCTTTTGCATTTACCATCTAAGTTATATACTAAAATTAGCGATAAATCGCGTGGCATGTTAGATGTATATTTAACAATTATTCCTCGAGCCCGAATCTGCTCTGCCGAGTCTTTCACGCGCCCTCTTTACGGAGTAGGTGAACACAACACAGAAAGTTTCTTTTTCTTTCTCTAAACTCAGATACGGTCCTTTCGAATTAAATCCAGAAACATTTGCCAACATTTGACAAATTAAATGAAATTGAACAAGATCGATGAAGTTTGAAACAGTGCGAATTTACTTTAAGTGAATTTTCAGTTTGTTGTCATCCAAAAATGTTGCTACCATGGCAACGTGACGTAACGTTTTCTCCTCTCTATTATTAATAAATAAACAGTTTGTCATCTAAAAATAGCCGAGGAAGAGGGAAGGGGGAGCTTAAAAGACTCAAGGGGACTTAATAATTTTTCTCCCCTGAAAAGGGAGGCGGCATATTGAAAAACGGGGGCTTGACATTCGTTGTCCGGTATCCAGTACAATACCACAGGTGAAACTGGCAATATTGTGTACTGAACGAAACACTGACCTTGAACCCCAGTGGGAACTTAAAAGAAGATATACGGTATCCAATGAAATTAGCCGGCACAGCCCATTTGTACGTTGCTTAAGCGCATTTACACATTTCCCTGTATGACAAGCAAAGACCTATCATACCGGACGGCTCTGATAGAATAAATCACAGGCCCATACTCAAACCACCCTCCAAATTTTTGTTAATTTACAATAACTTTGTTGGCTCTAACTCTTTCTAGGATGACTACAAGAACGAGACTTTTTTCAATATAACCATTTAAGAATACGCAAAAAACGTAAAGTTAACTGTCGTCCTCGTCTATCTAAAGGTCTCCAATGTTGTTCTTGCACCAAGTGTACGTACAGCCCCTTCTAAATGACCCAGAAAGCCGAAAACAGCTCAGAGTAGCAGCCCAAGATCCGCTGCTTCCCAGACCAACACTTAAATTGCCTCGGTGACGACGTCATCCTTGGTGTCTTTTGTGTTATTATTCAGGGAAGTCTCAGTCCGGCCATTTGGTGGCGAACGGTTATCTCTGACACTCATCAAAGAAAGCGATAAGTTTGTTTGTCCAGATTTGGCCTTCGTTGGGCTTTGTGGTAACGTATAAGCATCGGTTTTACGCGGAGCCGCAACTGTTAAAAACCTCTTATTATTTGACTTAGTGTCGCTGCAATTGTTTTTTGAGGAACCAAATTGCAGTAAATTGTGCAGGGTTGCTTGAAACTTTTGGCGAAATTGTTCATTCAGTAGAATGTAAAGGCATGGATTTAAAGCGCTGTTTGCATGTGCTATCCAGTTGAATAGCATCTGAACTCTCATTGGGCACTTGTGTTCTTGATCAGGTCGTACGTACCAGAAGTAATGATTCACATAGACTGGAAACCAGCAGACTGCAAATACCACGCATGTGATGACCAGCAGACGTGTTACCTTGCGTTTTAACCTCCTTTCAGCGGCGAGTTTGCTATCTGTTACATTTCCTGGAATCTTACGCAGCCACAATTTTCGGCAAATTAAAAAGTAAATAAATAATGTTACTGAGAGAGGTAACGCGTACAGTATGACAAAAAGGCATATGTGAAAGCTTTTTAACACTTTATATGTTTCGGTGAAGTCTGTGTCGTTTGGTGGTGCCCATGGCCACTTCTGTAAACAATAGTATACGCCTGGTTGCACCTCAGTTGTTTGAAACATTAAAACATAAGGAGTCATCAACCCAAAAGATGAGATCCATATAATTGCTGACAAGACTTTTGGCTTTTGGAAGAATTTCTCTTTCAAAGGGTAAAATACGGCGTAGAATCTGTCAAACGAAATCAGCATCATTGTAAAAACAGAGGCGGAAATAAAAACTGGCATGACATAAAATAACGCTTTGCAAGTAATGCTACCCAACGCTCCTCCGATCCAAAGAGTGTCACGGTACAAAAAGGCGACCGAAAACGGCATAATCGTAATAGTTAGCAACAGATCTGCAACGGCCATGTTGCCAATGAACAGGTTTGTCACGCTGGTGGATGAAGATTCCTTTTTAATTACCACTACGTAGAAACCAACCGAGTTACCAAATAGAGCTACGAGGAAAATTACCACATATGCTGACGTTAGGCCAATCTTGAGGTCTAGTGATTGTGGAATACCGACGCTGTCTGCTTGTGGTGGGAGTAGGGTTACGTTTGAGGCGTGAGTGACGTTTGTTTCTAAAGAAGAGCCAAACAAATTGTTAATTTAAAGCAAATGAATATAAATCAAATCATTTGATTTATATTCAAAATTCGGAGCTTCAGTTTAAACCATTGAAAGAACAATACAGACCTACTAAACTTTAGCTTGCTGATACATCATGTTATACAACAGTAAAAAAAAAAAGAAATTAGAGTGTGAGACGGAGGACTGACTTAACTTTAAACTCGGGTACTCTAACAACTGAGTCACGTTCACTCTTTGCATTCCGGCTCACTGATAGTCATGTAACAGTACCGTGACAAAAAATTAGTTATTGGCCTTTCAAAAGAGCCCAGTACAGGCTGAACATCCCATCAGAATATAACTGATGATGTCTTGCCTTTAGATCATCACGTCCTCCCCCCCCCAGCCCCCGTGAGGCTAAATCAGTGTAATGTAGGGACCCTAACCGGGACGTTGGGTTAGTATTATGGGATGTCATAATCGCTCTCGAAAATGTTAGTCGACTAGAAGTCTGTAAGATTTGTACTGATATTAAGACTAAGATAAATTGTTTCGGACGTTTACACCTCTTTCATTGTCCTGTTTACTAGACACCCCAAGCTTTAATTTATCAAAGTATAATTTTTATTTAAAAAAGTCGGATTTTTATTATTTGAGAAAGAAAGGATCATTATCGATGATTTCGGCGAAGATGGAAATAAAATTCGGAGAAAGCTTAAGTCCTGGTCGCCCTTAAAGAAACCTTTCCTCGATTTTTGTTATCGCTGCAAAACTGTAAAGGTCACATATTTCATGTTGGGAGGGGAATTTTCGCAGTGTATAGCATGAAAACTTGAACAAGTTGGCCCAGAATTTTCAAGTTTCAAACCCCATGTCTATCCTTAACATTCGTAGCAAAGAAACAGTTTCCATATCAGGACCATACTAGACCGCGAGCGGTCGTCCTTCTTTGCTCAGAACCACGCACGGCGAGTGAAAAAGTAAAATTATGCAAATTAATGGAAAAAGAGGAGGAGAGATTGGGGCGGAAAAAGAAAAAAGGACTGGAGAACTAGAGGGTGAACCAAACAGCAGTGAACAAACAATCGAAGACAAGCTGTTTGTTTACAGGAAAAAGCATGCGAAATGTTGTCAATTGTCAGAAAGGAAGGAGTTGTCAATAACAGCAATTAAGAAGGCGTGAAAAGCAGCAAATCGCCAGATCAAAGATACCATCGCAGTCTCTTACTTTTTCTTTGCTCGGACTTCCGCCCTCGTTCCTCGCCGCCCGCTCCTTACGCGTGCTTACGATCAGTACTGTGATTCAAAGAAAAATAAGAGACTTCTCGCAAGACAATACCTATATCGGATAGTGTTAAATAATAAAACTGGCCCATTATTTTTGAAATTCAGTTGATGCGAATACACGTTTTATCTTTTTTAAAAATGACGATAAAAGACGATAAAAAAGACGATAAAAGACGATAGAAAATAGCGTGACATAGCCACGTTGGGATAAAAAACATTCCTCTTCCTTTAGCTGATTTTACTTACCATTAAATCCTGAAGAGTTGTTCATTTTGGATTCCCGGAGATTTAAAACTCCTATGACAAACGAAAGAAATAAACTTCCTCAGGATCACAATAACTCCATTCCCTCCCCCCCTCCGCGCACCATTTCCGAAACAGGCATAGAAGACCTTCGATGATCTTTAAAGGCTTGTAAAATATTCAACTTGAGATGAAAAGCGAAAAAAAAAAGTGAAATATCGACATGGACACGGCTTTTTTAAATTCAGGAACAGGGACATATGTATTCGCCCTCCAGGAACGCATGTGCAATTCCATGCGCTCGTGTCACGGCTTTTTCACGGACCAATCTATTTTTAGAACGGTTTTGGCGCGAATTTTGAACATCTTTTAAATTCCACAAACCAGTCAGCAAAACCTACGGGACCTAAAAGTGATATTTTTTCCTTTTAATAAAGTTAATTTATTGATATCTTGTACTTCGAATTCGCTCATAGACATGGTGGAGATTCTATTATCGCGGGAAAAATTGCCCTGTATCTAAAAATAAACTGTTCCGTAAAAACGCCGTGAGATAGGCCTAGTATGGGAGTTGCTCGCTCCAGGTTAGCGGCTCCTGCTCCCTCCTACTTAACAGGGCCTTAATAGGCAGTTTACTACCTGTTGGTGGGGGCGGCTATTTTGAAAAAGCTCAAAGGATTCTCAAACCGATCCCCCAATTCATTCTAGCTTTTTAGAAATGACCCCTCATGAATTTTACATGTTTTGAAAGCGACCCCCCCCCCCCATCCTATTGATGTGAAGACTACGAATATTCTAGCTACAAATAGTGCCGAAGTTCGCCACATAAGTTATCTACAGAATAGCGTTTTTAAGATTCATTTGGTGTTTATTACTTATTGCTGTTACATTCAGTCTCAATTCACCCTCGTCACCTGATTTGACCTATTTTCAAGAAGTAACGAACCCTTTTCTGAAGATGACCCACAAAACAAATCATGCAAGATTTTGAAAATGATCCCCGAGCAACACAGTAAAATTTGACTAGTTAAAATAACCAATGAAAATTGTTGCAAAATGCATCTGAGAGAATCCTTTTGTTTTAGTCAGATTGACCAATTTAGATTGGTTTGAAATAACTGGATTCTTTTGATTTGAAATAACTAGTTTAAAAGCAGTTAAAATGAATATCAACAGGGTTATTTTGACCTTTTTGTTTGGTTGTTTTTAGTTCAATATTTATGTTGTTTTAACCATTAGTAAATGGTAGTTTTAACCAGTTTCTTTTAAGTAACAATGACCAATATTTTTGGTTAAATTAACTCACTTTATTTAGTTATGAGACCATTTCAAATTAGTCAATTCAACTATTTAAAAAACTACCCGGGGTGCATCTGAGAGAACCCATTTTTTTTAGTTACTTTTCCTTAATATAACTAAAAAAGAATAGGTTACAAAAAATTGTTATTTTAACTTTGAAAAGTCAGTAGATTTAAATACTGTAAAAGAGTTAAAATAACACATTTAAATGGACCATATTAACAAAAAAATTCGGTTTCATCTTTATTGAACGTACATTTATGCAGTCGGTTGTAAACATTCTAGTCAGTAAAATGGCGTCCTAGAATGGAAAATAAAGGACTGCGTCGTACTTCCAGGTATATAATATTGACTCTTCATCGGCATGAATACCGGCTGATACAAATGATTTAAGGCTAGCTGTTTTTCGATTTTGTTGCGGTTCTGCAGTCATTTCTTTGAAATATAAAAACCCTTGAAATTTTTGAAGGGTCAATATTTCCATTGCGCATATCCGTTCGTAATCTTCTGCATCTGAATCATTCTGCAACAAAGAAAAAATATCTGTTTTACTGCCAAGTTACAAATCCTGAACATTTCCTTTAAACTCAAACTACAAGCTTTTCATTTTTTTTTTCCATGATAAGGTTTTGGTTTTAACCATATTTCAGTCTAACATTTCTATATCTAATGATAATACTACTAAAAAAACATTGCTCTTTCAGATATACTGTATATGTATTATTGTATATACCTTTCGTTTTTTCCTTTGTTTCTGTCGCAGAAGAATGGAAAAAAAACTAATAACATTCTATCCCCCTAAAAGCGGTTCCTATAACTAAGTCAGTTGTAATTATTAAGTAAATTGGCCAAGTAGTAATTAACGTGCTTTATTGGGGTGTGAAAAGCCTGTTGTGTAAAATGCCCTTGGAAGTGCAAAAAAATGCCAAATAACCTCTCTATCTGGCAAGTAATTCATGGTAGTCTCCATATAAACCCCCTAATATATTAGTGCAATAGGTTATAATACCAGCATAGCAAGTATACCCTTGTATACCCCTATATATCCTGTGTAGCCATGAATACCCTAGTGATACTGTATACCCTGTATACCCCTATATATCTTGTGTACCCATGTTTACCCTAGTAATACTGTATACCTTGTATACCCCTATATACCCTGTGTACCCATGTTTACCCTAGTAATACTGTATACCCTGTATACCCCTATATATCCTGTGTACCTGTGCTTACCCTAGTAATACTGTATACCATGTATGCCCCTATATATCCTGTTTACCCATGTTTACACTAGTAATACTGTATACCCTGTAAACCCCTATTTATCCTGTGTACCCATGTTTACCCTAGTAACACTGTATTCCTTGTATACCCTGGCATATCATGTTTACCCTAGTAATACTGTATACCCCTATATATGCTGTGTACCCATGTTTACCCTAGTAATACTGCATACCCTGTATACCCTATAGTCATACTGTGTACCTTGTATAACCCTATATATCTTGTGTTTTCATGTTTACCCTCGTAATACTGTATACCCTGTATATCCTGTGTATGCACATTTGCCCCAGTCATACTGGGTACCTTGTATACCCCTATATATCCTGTGTACCCATGTTTACCCTAGTCATACTGTATACCTTGTATACCACTATATATCTTGTGTACCTATGCTTACCCTAGTAACACTGTATACCTTGTATACCCCTATATATCCTGTGTACCCATGTTTACCCTAGTAATACTCTATACCTTGTATTCCCCTATATATCCTGTGTACCAGTAATCGGCTCCTGTGTGTACCCATGTTTACGCTAGTCATACTGTATAACCTGTATACCCCTATATATCCTGTGTACCCATGTTTACCCTAAAACAAGGTATACAGTATTACTATGGTAGAAATGGGTACAGAAGATATATAGGGGTATACAGGGTATACAGTGTTACTAGGGTAAACATGGGTAAAGAGGGTATATAGGGGTATACAAGGTATACAGTATTACTAGGGTAAACATGGGTACACAGGATATACCAGGGTGTAAAAGGTATACAGTAATATATAGATTTAGCCCGGGCTAAAAGCGAAGCTCCCATTAATAAATTTGTAATTTCAATCAAACAATAAACTTGTATTCCACAAATCAGTTCACTTTAGAGCACATTCATGTGACTTTTGTTTTGAGGGATTAAGGCTAAGTGATTTGAGAGAAAAACAATTTGCTAACAGTCCAAGAGTGCACCAAACCTTACATCGAGTTGACGGCCTTTATATGTACACCCAAAAAATAGCAATCATCTTCGATCACATTTAACGTCCATAATGGCTCTTGATCACAGTAGATTAGGCCTGGAAAACAAACTGACTTGGAAAGCAAATCCGGCAGAATTTTTTCCGTTTGACAAGTTTGCTTTACAAAATCTTGCTAACAAATCTGGGGGCGTGTAAACCAACCTTTTATACTTTTTATACATCACATCTGACAGTCTGAGGTGAAACAGTACTATGAGGCGCTGTTTTATCATACAGACCTCAGACAGAATGCAGTATTTCACAGTTTTGAAATATAAATTGCACTCATTCAATATTCAGAACGATCGAAGCACGGGTAGGCTCGAAACCGCTAAAAAAATTTCCAAAATCACCTTTATAACGGCCAGCCAGTTGCAAGCTGTGGAGTGTTTGAATGAACATTAATAGAGTTACACTTCAACATAATAAAGAATTTATTGTTTTTTATTTATTTATTGGTTTTATAACGATGTGTAAACTTAACAAGCGTTTAATACGCGCGAGTACTCCTGCAAGCGACGACTGAAAACATTAACGGCAAATTGCAAGAGAGACTACTAACAATCAATAAAAGAAATATAATTCGGTGAAACATTTACAGAGACAATAATTTTCATTCACGAAGACAATTAAGTATTAAAGTGTCTCTAAGAATCCTGAGTCTTTATGCTTAAAGCCTAAGTTTATGTTTTAAAGCCGGCTTCCCGGTGTTTGCTGTTTTCAAAGATGAACTCGAGGCGAGAAAATTGCTCAAAGCTTTCTTTCTACAGCCAAAATAAAAACGCAACGTTTTTTTCTTTCTATTTGCGGT
>OZ037996.1:7230240-7297740 GCA_964035705.1 Porites rus | reverse complement strand
CCCCTGCTATAACATTCGGCCTTGATACATCATTGTTAACTTGAGATCCATGGAGATGTTGACTTAAAATCTTCAAATTCACGGAGCTTCATTTCAGCACAACCTTCGTGTAGGACAGTCGGAATACACAGAGGCAAACAAAGGTTTAATATTCAGGAGTCAACGTTCAAACAAAACATCATCGATCCTGATTGGACGAAAATTCGCGCCCTGTCACTTTAGCTTCCGGCGACTAAGATTTTAGAATAATGTAGCTACGGTATGTGATCTGTTGATCTACTGCGTTTCCTTTGACTCACGAAATTCAAGTTGTTGTAAATTTCCTTTACTTGAACTGTGAGCCGAAAACGATAATACGAAAGGAGAGACGAAATATTAAAAGGCGAAAAAAAAAACAAAAAACTAGAACGACAACAAGAGATGGTGTTACATTTTTCAGAAAAGATAGGAACCACATTAACATTCCTCAGTTTCCCCGTAACTAATTGAAGTCATGCTTTGTTGTACCGTCGGTTGCATCAAAGGAGGATAGTTGTTGTTAGCAGTCACAATATTTACTGTTGCTCATGTAAGCAATTCCGCAGTTTGTATAAGTCAACATTTAAGTAATAGTAATAATGTAAAGGATTGTAAAGCATAGTCTTGTTCTATTTTAATAGACTGATTTTGACTGATTTTTAAAAATGTCATTACACCACCCACAATACTAGTTGAATTAACTTATTTCAATAGTTATATCAACTACTAATATCTGTCATAGAAATTTCGGTTTGCAGCGTGTAATCTATCAATGAAATAGTTGAAATAACAAAGTTTGTTTATCTTACGTCATCACTGAATGAGCTACTACTGTAACAGTTTTATAAAGCGCTAGATGATCGCATTTTCCCCCTGATTTTTACATTATTTTTCTCTTGTTGCAGAATCTTGTTGTCGGTTGAACTAAGTTAGGCAACTTATCCAACTTTCCACTTCAATTGACAAACATGAGACCACAAACAGGAAACGGAGAAGAAAAAAAAGAAGAAGAAACGAGCGGAAAAAACTAAGGGAACGAACCATTAGAAAACTTATCGGGGGGGGGGGGGGCGCTGGCGAAATACAAAAAAAAGTTCGCGCAGGGTAAAATCAAATGAAAAAAATTCTTGCACGCCAATTAACCCTAAAAAATATTCATGCTATGGCCTAAAAAAATTTCATACAAGAAATTTGATAACGAAAAAAATTCCTGCGGCTCGAAAATTCCCCTCCCCCCCCCCATAACTTTTCTTGTCCCCTAAAGCACATATGCACGACGAATGATTTTGGTCGTTTACACTAATCAGAATAGTTCAAGTTATCACAATTAACCTCAATGGTTAAAACCATTGAGGATTAAAACCATTAAAAAACCATTAAAACCAGGAAAACCATTAAAAACCATTAAAACCATTAAATCCAGGTTATTTTAACAATTTTCTTTTGTTGACAATTTCGACTGTTAAGAATGGTTACAATGATTATTGTTATTAGTTACAACCATTTAAAACAGTCATTTTAACTAGTCGAATTTTACAGTGAAAATGGCCACCCCCTGACAGGTAATATACGACCATTATGGCTCTTGCCAGCCCCTCCCCTCCCCCCCATTAAGTTTTTCATACTGACATCTCAGTGTTCGCTGGCTCGATGGTTCTACTCTTCCAAGTTAATCATTTTATGTCACCGGGGGATTTCTAGTCTCAGTCTTTAATTTGGTGAGTTAGTTATATATATTTTTTAGCTATTTAGGAAGGATGAAATTCCCTTTTGGTATTGTTTCCTTTCTATTCATTTCTGCAAGATACATATTAAGCTGATTTGAATAAAACTGAATCAGATGCAGTTCTCTCATTTGAAGCAGCAGCAAAGAGTTAGTATGAAATACCTGACAACTGATGGTTTTCGGAATTCTAATCCCGCTTTCTCCTCTCTGTCACGGTTTCAGCTCTATTGAAACTCGGGTTGAAAAAGTCAATAAACACAAGACTTTGAATAGGCGAGCACAATATATACATTCTACGTTGCGGCAGATGTTAAGTTTAATAAATTTTTGGATTTAATCTTTATGAATAATTTAAGTTAAATACGCTTTCGCATGTTATTTAATGTTTCATCGTGTCTTAAGAAGGGGAAGATATGTCAAGTAATTACTGCTGAAATTTCTTCAGTGCGCTAACTATAAAATGAACTAGCAGTCAAAGGTGGTTAAATCCTTCAACTAGCATCTCTTTAACAACGTATTATAACCGTTAATAAGTGTTTTTTTTGTGCTAAATATCAACTGGAAATATTAATCAAAATGTCTATCAAACAAACAGCAATAAGACATAGTTATTAGAGGAGACTGGTTATGAAAAGCGGCAAACATCAATGATAAAAACACAGGTGCTGCAGTTTATGTTGGAAGCACCCTGAAAGTGCACAATCCTTTGTTTTCTGTTGGCAAACGGAATAAATTAATGCAACGTTTTATTGGTCAATACAATCAAAATGATAGGAATTCTTTTGAACGTTGTGCACTTTCAGGTCCACAAAAACATATAACAAAAGAGTCTGACGGGTTTCATAACCATTCCACTCAATTAACTATGAATAAGATAACCAACTTTACAAACCACCATCAGATGGCTATTGTAATAGGGAACCGAGAGGAAAGGTGGCGCAGTTAACACTTGCTTTCACCCAATGTGACGCGAGATGTGAACATGTTTACGCACTTCATTATTTGGGGGTTCAGATTTTTCTTCCCATACGAACTTCAGTTTTTTCCCCTTGTTTCTCGACAGAATGTGGTACGCACAAACACTCAGAGCTGTTGACGAGCTCGTAGGAGCTCCTACTGAGGTGTTTATTGTAAGTTGTGTTGTTAACGCTGATTGGCCTGTAATGCCCTGGGTGGGCGAGAGGGGCGAGAGGTAGTCCTTTTTTTTTGAAAATTAAAATGGTACCCTAATCAAAATTTTTGGCGATATGATGCCTCAAATACGCTGAATACCCGGTCACTTTCGATCGGGAGCCCAAATATCATGGTTTCGTTGTATTAGTAGAAACTTTTGGGGGAATAGCGAGGAAAACCCCACCCAAAAAGGGGCCTGGAAGTGCACTAACAGCCCGACCGGAAGTGACTAGCTAGTAAACTTGTGTCGAGAGAACTTTGCTCTTAGAGGACTGAATACGAATGGATGGACTATGGATTGTCCCGGACTGGACATAATAGCTATACAGCCCGCTTAGGGGTGTAAATTTCGGATTTTGGTCTCACTTAGGCTGTTCTGGGCAAAAGGACATCATATTTAGCCGTGAAGGTCTCGTTTAGGGTTGCACGCGAAAAAATATAAAAACATATATTTGATATGTATATTTTTAATTCGTTTTATTTACTTAATCCAAGTTTTCTATAACATCAATACCTAAAGAAGACGTCTTTGTCCATTGTTTTCATTTGTCTGTGTTTTAACATGGTCTCTTTTAGGGGTCAAAAAAAGCTTGGGTCACGCCCAGATCGGTCTCTTTTAGGGGTTTAATTCCATATTTCCGACGAGCATCCGTACCACCTTCATATGCGGAGTCCCCCTCCCGGAGTATACAGCTACCCAAAGGTATTAAAACTGATTCCCCAGATCATGTTCAGGCACTTACGGACATTAACAACTGCTCATTGTTTTCAATTCATAAAAACTTCCCACTTCGTGGAAATTGCTGAGGTAATACTGCTCATTAAGGAAAGGAATCATGAAATGATCTAAGGACTGTTTCAAACGTCATACCACTGCGGTGCTAACCTGGCTCGACTGCAGCTCGACTGGAGCACGACACTAGCACGCCTTGGTTTCAGACGTCGAATTTGATTCAGTCGAAAAGAACGGCTGTTGCCGAAAACAAAACACAAAAATAAAGAAACGATTTAGCAATCTTTAAAATGTATTCTAATGTATTCATAATTTTTGAATTGAGTTCGGCACGGCTGTAGCACGACGTTTGCACCAAGTCGAGCTCCTGCCGTGTAGCCGTGTTATTTCTTGCTTGATTAACAAAGCCTTGTGTATTCCACCTTGTTCAATGTCACGTTTAAAGTAAAGATAAGCTAACGACGTCAACACAATGACTTGAACGAGGGTTCTGACGTCGAAGTTGAGATTTGAAAGAAGTGGATATGGATCTCTAGTTTGCCTAGACGTATCGATAGATGGAGTGGATACTGATATTTATAAAGACTCTATTGTTATTTTCACAAAGCATGTCATTTAGTTCCGTTTAATTTGTTAAAGTTATGAGTATAAACACCTCTTATCTATTCAGTAAACGCCCCTTCTTGTATCCCTAAATTTGAATAAACGCTAAGAGTTTTTGCCAAAGGTAGAGCTGAAACGACGGGCATCTATCTATTAGATCATTTTTGTGAGCAGATGAATTGTCAAGAATTATCGCTACTAAACCTAAATCAATTGCCTGCATACATATGAGCCTGTTTAATTATTTGCCAATTAATGCGTTTCGGGTCATTTATGATGTTTCCATCATTTGTCATCAAAAATTGAAAAGTATATTTATATTAGTAACTAAGAATTTAGCTTTTAGCAAACTTTTAAAGCACCTGTTCTTACGGGGAAAATATATTGACTATATTGTAAAAAGCCTGCGTACCATTCCACCTTGTTTAATGTCAAGTTTAAAGGTTCTGACGTCGAAGTTGAGATTTGAAAGAGCAAGAATATGGATCTCTAGATGGCCTAGACGTATCGATAGTTGAGGTGAATACTGATATTTATAAACTCTATTGATATTTTCACAAAGCATGTTACTTAATTCCGTTTAGTTTGTTAAAGTTATGAATACAGCTGTATAAAGGCCCCTTCTTGGACCCCTGAATTTAAATAAACGCAGAGTTTTTGCCACAGGTAGAGCTCAAACGGCGGGCATCTATCTATCTATTAGATAATTTACGTACGCAGATAAATTATCAAGAAATTTGTTTCATCGCTACTAAACCTAAATAAATTGCCTGCAGGCATATAAGGCTGTTTAATTATTTGCCAATTAATGCGTTTCGGGTCATTTATGATGTTTCCATCATTTGTCATCAAAAATTGGAAAGTATATTTATATTAGTAACTAAGAATTTAGCTTTTAGCAAACTTTTAAAGCACCTGTTCTTACGGGAAAAATATCTTGACTATATTGGTTAGAAATAACAAAAAATGCCTGCCAAAATTGCTGTATATTAGCCTGCAAAGATACAGGCGTCTCCTGACTCGCTCCCCGTCGCGAGAGACGTTTCGCGAAACTCCACTCTAGTCGGCGAGGAGCGACGAGGGACGATGAATTCGCAGGCTATTTCGGCTCGATTAACAACCGCTGTTCGGGAAATGCACACGCGCTTCTCTCCCGTACAGGCTGTTGCAATCTTGCACAACATTTTAAACCAATTTTTAAATCGTTTTTTGGTAGCCTTATTCTCACCATCCGCCAGCGAAAAAGGCGAGTAGAAAAAACGTCAAAAAAAGAACGCTTCGAGAGTTGGCCTCAATAATTGTAATTTGCATATTAATCTTTCTGTTCTTGAAACTGCGGTAACAAAACATGATGAAACAACGCATGTTGCAAAAAACCAAGATTTTAAAGACTTGACGTTTCGTATCTAACAAATTACATCTTCAGAAGTGACGGTTAAAAAGATTACAGTAAAGTTTAAACATCTAGAAAAAGACTGGAACCCAATAAACAGGTAAAAAACAATAACTAATGTAATGATGACAGACTCAATTTGAAGTCTGCAGGAAATTATAATATATGATGCTAGTGGAGAAAAAGTTTTTCACTGCCTTTTTCAATTAAAGCAGGTTTTAAATCACGAATCAATAAAGTTTGTTTTATTCTACAGTCTGATTTCCCGGTTGTTAATATCTCAAAGTGATGCCATTTAATATTGTGGCCCGTTGAAGAAATATGATCTGCAGTGACAGAAGTGTGACGATCTTTCACTCAGCGCTTGAAAATGTTCAGTTTTCCTATCGTGTAATCGACGCATGGTTTTCTTGATAAAAAAACTCATCGCAATTCCAGCAGCTGGCATTGTATAAATGTAGATCGTGGAGTTGTGAGCTTTTTTGATTTTGCTGCAAATTGTAAGTTAAGTTTAAGTTACTGCGTAAGCTTATTTACCGAATTGGGCATGTAAAAAATGACCATAACAAAAAGGAACTAAAGCATTGTTCATGGGGATTTTGAAGTCTTTCTTTAGAAAATAATATAGTAACACTTGATTTTAGAAAATGAGAACGTAATTTCAAAGTTTTAGGCTCAGTAAAGAGTTTCCTGTATATATGAGGGCCCTCAAACTGGCAAATTTAGGTATTAGTGAAGTCATTCTTATCAGGCAGCCGACTGCATGGCTCCCTGAAAGTGGCTAAGAATAATAATGTGGAAATTCAATGTGGATGTGTTTTGCTTTTGATTTGGAAGATGACGCTGTTAGACTTTTTGAATCAAAATTCTGCAAGAAATGTGACCACAGTTTAGCCTGCTTTCAATTTTATATTTGGTCAACTCTCTAAGATGGACACCTCTGGGATCTGAAAAAAGCGTCTGTCTTAAAGAGATGTCCATCTTTTAGAGTATCAATTTGATTATCGTAGTGATATCTAAATACACATCACTTACTTTATATATTGATGGGTGTGGAATGTAATTTCTTTGGCTGCCATTTTAAATTTTGTTGTTACTAACGAGAGACCTGGAACCAAGGAATATTGGGAGGTGTGGGAAGTCACCACTTGCACATCACCCATAATACACCTTGTTTGTGCCCCCTTCCCCTTCAAAATTTTGCAAACGCATTCTTTACTCGGTGTTTTTAACAAAACATTTTCAGAACTTTCAGGGGTTTAATTTATACAGAATCTACCCTTGGCAGCCGTTTTTTTTTTAAATAACTTTCATGCGAAAATTTCGTCTACACTCCACCTCATCCACCGCTGGAACATCTCTTTCAAACCACTCGATTGATGGCTGACGAACTTTTCAGCGAGGTTTCCGCACAAGTTTCGCAACAGCCCAACACTATGCTTGACCGAAATGATAATTTGAAACGTAAAAGACACTGTAAATTATGGCGATTTTCCTGACCGAAGCTTGGCTCGCTCGAGCCGTTGTTGAAAATTACGCGAGGCACCAAAAAAACTACATCGTCATTGGACCGGTCTGGCCGCCAACTAAGCTGTGAACCAATACAAGCAGTTCGCGTCTCACGTAAGCCGTTCTCGAAAAAATGGTTCCTTTCGCGTCTTGATGTAAGCCGCGGCTTGTTTTCTCTCGTACAATCGGCCCTGGCCCTGTTCTTAGCAAATGGAAACGCGGTCTGTTTGATTTGATAACTCATTTCGTTTATTCAAGTCACTTCATTTCCTTTAATTTAGCGCCGTACTTAGAAGAATATAGAATAGTTACGTACAAAGAAAATATACACTAAAAAGTCAGTAAATCTGATACAATACTCGATGAGCACATCTGGCGAAACCAGTGTTGATGAATCCCTTTCAATTAAGTAACACTGCGTAAAGAACTATCAAAAAAATTATTGACTAAACTTGACTGTAACCAAGAAGAAAGTGAAAGTTCGTTTTGCCTATATTTAATAATTCATTTCGTTTATTTAATTCACTTCTTTTCACTCCTTCCATGTAATTCAGTCAGGAAATTAATGACTTTCTACTACACTTAGCTGTCGCGGTAACCAAAACTAAAACCACGAGTACTACAATTTCTTTGCTTTCTAATAGTGTAAATTACTCAGTAAAGTTACCATGTTATCCAACTGAATGACCTTAGTCAGCGGTCACGTGCTCTGTGATGAGGACAGGCCATCAGACAGGATCAGTTTTTAATTTTTTGAATTTTTGAATTTTGAATTTTTTAATGTTTTTTTTTAAGTTTTTAATTTTTTAATGTTTTTTTAATGTTTGAATGTTTGAATGTTTTAATTATTTAATTTTTTAGTGATGCACTAGTGAACAGCACACTTACACTTCCAGTGGACATTTTCACTTGGAAGAAGGAGAAACCATCATGCTCGCCCGGGGCAACGAAAATTTTGCGAAAAAAAAAGCGACGTCAATTTTAAGGAGGTGACGTGACAACTGTTTCGTCACCTCTGTAAGGTTCACATAGTTCATCATTTCACGAGGTCACAATTTGCGAGAAAAATTGGTGGTGGGAACGAAAGCAAGACAAGCTTAGCTCATGAACGAAGAAAACTCCTTCGCCTATACTGCCTTAATTGACGAGATCAACAGAGTAACTTTCGTGTTATTCCTTGTAATATATTGTAAGTCCTATGTAACTTAAGAACCCTTATACTCCTATCACTTCCTATCAAATTTATACCTTTTGCATTTACCATCTAAGTTATATACTAAAATTAGCGATAAATCGCGTGGCATGTTATATGTATATTCAACAATTATTCCTCGAGCCCTAATCTACTCTGCCGAGTCAATAGCTATTGACTCAGAGGCCATGGGGGCGAGAGGGATAATTTCTTTAGTAAAATTTAACTAGTTGGTCAAAAATATTGCGACAAAACAACTATAGCTAGTCCAAGCTAGACTTTAATTCTTTTTTGCCACCAAAAAGCCGGCGCTTTTCGCTACTGGTGGGCTATAACATAAAGCCTAGTAGTAGCTCAACCAATCAGAACACAGAATTGATAATAGACCACTAGTTGTATTTTATTAATATCCAATAGAGATCGACGCAGTGCTCCATTTATTCCAACACAAGCCCTGAGTTGGAGAATTTGTTCAACAGGTGGAAATAATGGTCAATGGAGAAACCTTGTCCATTTTTATTTCTGCCCTGCCGCAGGACATTGAATATTCTGTGTTGTTGCTATTTTTTGTCAATTTCTATTAATATCTACAATATTAGGAAAATGGGTGTGAAAGGTATTAACTGCTTCAAAACTTAATTATGACTTTTTACATTTCTTTGAATTCAGAGTCGCTATGTACACGTCAGCAATTGTTTTATGGGAGGTAAAATGTTGAAAATAGGGGGATTTATTCTATCACGGTCCGGCAGGATAGGTCTTTGCTTGTCATCCACAGGGCAATGTGTAAACGCGCTCGAGCAACGTTTAACGATTGTGCTAATTTCATTGGATACCGTATATCATATCTTTTCAGTTCCCACTGGGGCTCGTAGTCAGTGTTTTATTCAGTACGCAATATTGCCAGTTTCACCTGTGGTATCGTACTGGATACCGGACAACGAATGTAAAGCCCCCCTTTTTCAATATGCCCCCTCCCTTTTCAGGGGAGAAAAATTATTAAGTCCCTGTTCAGTCTTTTAAGCTCCCCTTTCCCTTTTCGTCGGTTTTTTCTTAGATGACAAACTGTTTATTTATTAATAATAGAGAGGAGAAGTCGTTACGTCACGTTGCCATGGTAGCAACATTTTTGGATGACAACAAATCGAAAATTCACTTAAAGTAAATTCGCACTGTTTCAAACTTCATCGATCTTATTCAATTTCATCTAATTTGCAAATGTTATCAAAATTTTCTGGATTTAATTCGAAAGGACCGTATCTGAGTTTAGAGAAAGAAAAAGAAACTTTTTGTGTTGTGTTCACTTACTTCGTAAAGAGGGCGCGTGAAGTTAGGAAGTTTCATGTCGCACTGTAGTGCAATGACGGCTAAGAAATGTAAAAAAAAGACCGTGATGCACGTGCAAAGTTGTTGTTTTGCTCATCTAAACCCATCGAGGTTTTTTTTGTCGTTCTCGTTACTGTCGCCTTCGTCGTTGCTTAATCTCGGCCTTATTGTTGTCATCCAGAAATTTGGCTACCATGGTAACTTGACGTCACACTTCTTCTCTCTATTCGTTAAAAATGTAACACTTCATGCGGAATGATCTGGTATGATTTATTCACATGCTTCAGCTACATGGCCTACAACACTTTGTATTCTAGTTCTCTATGGAGAATTGATGTCATAATCTTCGCTGAATTAGATGAACCCCCACCCCCTTAAAGGGGCTTAAAATAAATTGGCCCCTGCGGGAACTTAAAAGATGATACGGTATCCAATGAAATTAGCACAATCGTTAAACGTTGCTCGAGCGCATTTACACATTTCCGGACAAGCAAAGACCTATCATACCGGACTCTGATAGAATAAATCCCCATACTCAAACCACCCTCCAAATTTTTGTTAATTTACAATAACTTTGTTGGCTCTAACTCTTTTTCAAACTTGGTCTGAAAGTACAAAATATTGACAATGTTATGACTTCATTTTATCATCAATAAGAGAACAGACGATAAAAAACTGGCGTCAATTCAGTTAAATATCACATACATTTACGTATCGGGTACCCAAGTCTTTTAAGGTGTGAGAAGAACACTATCAGTGTGCTAGTATCCAGACACTAGAGACCTTTAGATTCTGAGACTAGGACGACAACAAGAGCGAGATTTTTTTCGATACTAGTGAACCATTCCAGGGTGTCTAGGTTTTGAGAATACGCCAAAAAGGCGTAAAGTTACCTGTCGTCCTCGTCTATCTAAAGGTCCCCAATGTTGTTTTTGCACCAAGAGCACGTACAGCCCCTTGTAAATGACCCAGAAGGCCGAAAACAGCTCAGAGTAGCAGCCCAAGATCCGCTGCTTCCCAGACCAACAGTTAAATTGCCTCGGTAACGACGTCATCCTTGGTTTCTTTTGTGTTATTATTCAGGGAAGTCTTAGTCCGGCCGTTTGGTGGCGAACGGTTATCTCTGACACTCATCAAAGAAAGCGATAAGTTTTGTTCAGGTTTGGCCTTCGTTGCGCTTTGTGGTAACGTATAAGCATCGGTTTTACCTGGAGCTGCAACTGTTAAAAACTTCTTATTATTTGACTTAGTGTCACTGCAATTGTGTTTTGAGGAATCAAACTGCAGTAAATTGTGCAGGGTTGCTTGAAACTTTTGGCGAAATTTTTCATTCAGTAGAATGTAAAGGCATGGATTTAAAGCGCTGTTGGCATGTGCTATCCAGTTGAATAGCAGCTGAACTGGAGTTGTTAACTTGTATTCTTGATTAGGTCGTACGTACCAGAAGTAATGATTTACATAGACTGGAAACCAGCAGACTGCAAATACCACGCATGTGATGACAAGCAGACGTGTAACTTTGCGTTTTAACCCTTTTTCAGCGGCGAGGTTGGTATTTGTCACATTTCCTGGAATCTTACGCAGCCATAATTTTCGGCAAATTAAGGAGTAAATGATTATTGTTATGGAGAGAGGTAATGCGTATACTATGACAAAAACGCAGATGTGGAAGCTCTTAAGCACTTTATATGTTTCGGTGAAGTCTGTGTCGTTTGGTGGTGCCCATGGCCACTCCTGTAAACAATGGTAAACGCCTGGTTGCGTCTCTATTGTTTGAAACAATAAAACATTTGGACTCATTAACCCAAAAGATAAAACCCATATAGTTGATGACAAGACTTTTGGCTTTCGGAAAAATTTGCCTTTCAAAGGGTAAAATATGGCGTAGAATCTGTCAAACGAAATCAGCATCATTGTAAAAACAGAAGCGGAAATAAACACTGGAATGACATATAAAAGCGCTTTGCAAGTAATGCTACCCAACGTTCCTCCGATCCAAAGAGTTTTACGGTACAAAAAGGCGACCGAAAACGGCATATTCGTGATAGTTAGCAGCAGATCTGCAACGGCCATGTTGCCAATGAACAGGTTTATCGCGCTGATGGATGAAGATTCCTTTTTATTTAACGTCACGTACAAACCGACCGAGTTACCAAATAGAGCTACGAGGAAAATTACCACATATGCTGACGTCAGGCCAATCTTGAGGTCTAGTGGAAAACCGACACTGTCTGGTTGTGGTGGGCGTAGGGTTACGTTCAAGGCGTGAGTGATGTTTGTTTCTAAAGAAGAGCCAAACAAACTGTTAATTCAAAGCAAATGAATAAAAATCAAGTCATTTGATTTATATTCAAAATTTGGAGCTTCAGTTTAAACCATTGAAAGAACAATACAGACCTACTAAACTTTAGCTTGCTGGTACATCACGTTATAGAACCGTAAAAAATAAGAAATGAGAGTGTGAGACGAAGGACTGACTCCCGGGGACACAGGGTCCAGAGAAGTTTGGTGTGAATAAATAAATTACCAGATAAATTACTTACCTTGAAAAATGTCTATACCTGTCGCTTAGCACGATTAATTAGCCCAGTGGGATCTTTATAAATCTACTGTAAACGATTTCTTCGCTTCTTATCTGACCCAGATCGACTTTTGAAAATCAATAACCGCAAGCCATATCCTCGCTGGCGCACGGCACGTCGCCCGGAGGGCGACCGAGGCACGAAGTGCCGAGTAAAAGAAAGGACAAGGGAGGAAACTTGTACCACGTGACTTCGTTCTGTGTCAACTGCAGCACTCGGTGACGGAATTTACTGTAAGCCGATCTTGCGAGCCCTCAGTCTCTTGGTTTGCGGTCTATAGAATGTGTAACGAAACCGTAACGCGATTAAAATAACCCATTTTTTCAGAGGTTTTCGACGGGTTTTGATGTTCTAACGACAAACACATCTCCTCTGGACCCTGTGCCGGGGACTGACTTAACTTTAAAGTCGGGTACTCTAACAACTGAGTCACGTTCACTCTTTGCATTCCGGCTCACTGATAGTCATGTAACAGTACCGTGACAAAAAATTAGTTTTTGGCATTTCAAAAGAGCCCAGTTCAGGCTGAACATCCCATCAGAATATAACTGATGATGTCTTGCTTTTAGGTCGTCACGTCCTCCCCCTCCAGCCCCCATGAGGCTAAATCAGTGTAATGTAGGGACCCTAACCAGGACGTTAGGTTAGTATTATGGGATGTCATAATCGCTCTCGAAAATGTTAGTCGACTAGAAGTCTGTAAGATTTGTACTGATATTAAGACTAAGATAAATTGTTTCGGACGTTTACACCTCTTTCATTGTCCTGTTTACTAGACACCCCAAGCTTTAATTTATCAAAGTATAATTTTTATTTAAAAAAGTCGGATTTTTATTATTTGAGAAAGAAAGGATCATTATCGATGATTTCGGCGAAGATGGAAATAAAATTCGGAGAAAGCTTAAGTCCTGGTCGCCCTTAAAGAAACCTTTCCTCCATTTTTGGTATCGCTGCAAAACTGTAAAGGTATATTTAATGTTGGGAGGGGATTTTGGCAGTGTGTAGCATGAAAACTTGAACAAGTTGGTCCAGAATTTTCAAGTTTCAAACCCCATGTCTATCCTTAACATTCGTAGCAAAGAAACAGTTTCCATATCAGGACCATACTAGACCGTGAGCGGTCGTCCTTCTTTGCTCAGAACCACGCGCGGCGAGTGAAAAAGTAAAATTATGCAAATTAATGGAAAAGAGGAGGAGAGAGTGGGGCGGAAAAGAAAAAAGGACTGGAGAACTAGAGGGTGAACCAAACAGCAGTGAACAAACAATCGAAGACAAGCTGTTTGTTTACAGGAAAAAGCATGCGAAATGTTGTCAATTGTCAGAAAGGAAGGAGTTGTCAATAACAGCAATTAAGAAGGCGTGAAAAGCAGCAAATCGCCAGATCAAAGATACCATCGCAGTCTCTTACTTTTTCTTTGCTCGGACTTCCGCCCTCGTTTCTCGCCGCTTCGCCGCCCGCTCCTTACGCGTGCTTACGATCAGTACTGTGATTCAAAGAAAAATAAGAGACTTCTCGCAAGACCATACCAATATCGGATAGTGTTAAATAATAAAACTGGCCCATTATTTTTGAAATTCAGTTGATGCGAATACACGTTTTATCTTTTTTTAAAATGATGATAAAAGATGATAAAAAAGACGATAAAAGACGATAGAAAATAGCGTGACATAGCCACGTTGGGGTAAAAAAATTTCGTCTTCCTTTAGCTGATTTTACTTACCATTAAATCCTGATGAATTGTTCATTTTGGGTTCCCGGAGATTTAAAACTTCTATGACAAAGGAAAGAAATAAACTTCCTTAAGATCACAATAACTCCATTCCCTCCTCCCCGCCTCTGTGCACCATTTCCGAAACAGGCATAAAAGACCTTCGATGATCTTTAAAGGCTTGTAAAATCTTCAACTTGAGATGAAAAGCTCAATCTTTAGTGAAATATCGACATTGCCATGGCTTTTTTGAATTCAGGAGAAGGGACATATGTATCCCCCCTCCAGGAGCCCGTAATTCGGAGCCAGCAACTCAGTCTTTAATTTGGTGAGTTAGTTATATATATATATTTTTAGCTATTTAGAAAGGATGAAATTCCCTTTTGGTATTGTTTTCCTTTCTATTCATTTCTGCAAGATACATATTAAGCTGATTTGAATAAAACTGAATCAGATGCAGTTCTCTCATTTAAAGCAGCAGCAAAGAGTTAGTATGAAATACCTGACAACTGATGGTTTTCGGAATTCTAATCCCGCGTTTTCCTCTCTGTCACGGTTGCAGCTCTATTGAAACTCGGGTTGAAAAAGTCAATAAACACAAGACTTTGAATAGGCGAGCAAAATATATACATTCTACGTTGCGGCAGATGTTAAGTTTAATAAATTTTTTTATTTGGTCTTGATGAACAATTAAGTTAAATACGCTTTCGCATGTTATTAAATGTTTCACCGTGTGTCAAGAAGGGGGAGATATGTCAAGTAATTAATGCTGAAATTTCGTCAGTGCGCTAAGTATGAAATGAACTAGCAGTCAAAGGTGGTTAAATCCTTCAACTAGCATCTCTTTAACAACGTATTATAACTGTTAATAAATGTTTTATTGCTCAATATCAACTGGAAATATTAATCAAAATGTCTATCAAACAAACAGCAATAAGACATAGTTATTAGAGGAGACTGGTTATGAAAAGCGGCAAACATCAATGATAAAAACAAAAGTGCTGCAGTTTATGTTGGAAGCACCCTGAAAGTGCACAATCCTTTGTTTTCTGTTGGCAAATTGTTACGGAATAAATTAATGCAACGTTTTTATTGGTCAACACAATCAAAATGATAGGAATTCTTTTGAACGTTGTGCACTTTCAGGTCCACAAAAACATATAACAAAAGAGTCTGACGGGTTTCATAACCATTCCACTCAATTAACTATGAATAAGATAACCAACTTTACAAATGCAAACCACCATCAGATGGCTATTGTAATAGGGAACCGAGAGGAAAGGTGGCGCAGTTAACACTTCCTTTCACCCAATGTGACGCGAGATGTGAACATGCTTATGCACTTCATTATTTGGGGGTTCAGATTTTTCTTCCCATACGAACTTCAATTTTTTCCCCTTGTTTCTCGACAGAATGTGGTACGCACAAACACTCAGAGCTGTTGACGAGCTCCTACGTAGGAGCTCCTACTGACGTGTTTATTGTAAGTTTTGTTGATTGGCCTGTAATGCCCTGGGTGGGCGAGAGGGGCGAGAGGTAGTCCTTTTATTTTTTTTTATATTTAAAATGGTACCCTAATCAACATTTTTGCCGATATGATGCCTCAAATACGCTGAATACCCGGTCACTTTAGATCGGGAGCCCAAATATTATGGTTTCGTTGTATTAGTAGAAACTTTTGGGAGAATAGCGAGGAAAGCCCCACCCAAAAAGGGGCCTGGAAGTGCACGAACAGCCCGACCGGAAGTGACTAGCTAGTAAACTTGTATCGAGAGAACTTTGCTCTTTAGAGGACTGAATACGAATGGATGGACTATGGATTGTCCCGGACTGGACATAATAGCTATACAGCCCGGACGAGGGGAGGGGAACTCCGCATATGAAGGTGGTACGGATGCTCGTCGTCTCGCTTAGGGGTGTAAATTTCGGATTTTGGTCTCACTTAGGCTGTTCTGGGCAAAACGCCATCATATTTAGCCGTGAAGGTCTCGTTTAGGGTTGCACGCGAAAAAATATAAAAACATATATTTGATATGTATATTTTTAATTCGATTTATTTACTCCATTCATATAATCCAAGTTTTCTGTAACATCAATACCTAAAGAAGAAGTCTTTGTCCATTGTTTTCATTTGTCTGTGTTTTAACATGGTCTCTTTTAGGGGTCAAAAAAAGCTTGGGCCTCGCCCAGATCGGTCTCTTTTAGGGATTTAATTCCAAATTTCCGACGAGCATCCGTACCACCTTCATATGCGGAGTCCCCCTCCCGGAGTATACAGCCACCCAAAGGTATTAAAACTGATTCCCCAGATCATGTTCAGGCACTTACTGACATTACCAACTGCTCATTGTTTTCAATTCATCAAATTTTCCCACTTCGAGGAAATTGCTGAGGTAATACTGCCCATTAAGGAAAGGGATTATGAAATGATCTAAGGCCTGTTTCAAACGCCGCGCGCGCGACTGGAACACGACACTAGCACGACTTGGTTTCAGACGTCGAATTTAATTCAGTCGAATAGAACGGTTGTTGCTGAAAATAAAACACAAAAATAAAGAAACGATTTAGCAAAATTTTAAATGTATTCTAATATATTCATAATTTTTGAATTGAGTTCGGCACGGCGGTAGCACGACGTTTGAAACCAAGTCGAGCTACTGCCGCGTAGCCGTGCAATTTCTTGCTTGATTAACAAAGCCTTGTGTATTCCACCTTGTTCAATGTCAAGTTTAAAGTAAAGATAAGCTAACGATGTCAACACAATGACCTTGAACGAGGGTTCTGACGTCGAAGTTGAGATTTGAAAGAAGTGAATATGGATCTCTAGTTTGCCTAGACGTATCGATAGGTGGAGTGGATACTGATATTTATGAACTCTAAAATTGGTATTTTCACAAAGCATGTTGTTTAGTTCCTTTTGTTTTTTTAAAGTTATGAGTATAAACGCCTCCTATCTATTCAGTAAACGCCCCTTCTTGTATCCCTAAATTTGAATAAACGCTAAGAGTTTTTGCTGAAGGGAGAGCTGAAACGAAGGGCATCTATCTATTAGATCATTTTTGTACGCAGATGAATTGTCAAGAATCATCGATACTAAACCTAAATAAATTGCCTGCAGGCATATAAGCCTGTTTAATTATTTGCCAATTAATGCGTTTCGGGTCTTTTATGATGTTTCCATCATTTGTCATCAAAAATTGAAAAGTATAGTTATATTAGTAACTAAGAATTTAGCTTTTAGCAAACTTTTAAAGCACCTGTTCTTACGGGGAAAATATATTGACTATATTGGTTAGAAATAACAAACAATGCCTGCCAAAATTGCTGTATATTAGCCTGCTAATCATGACAGGCGTCTTCTGACTCGCTCCCCGTCGCGAGAGACGTTTCGCGAAACTCCACTCTAGTCCGCGAGGAGCGACGAGGGACGGCTATATTCGCAGGCTATTTCGGCTCGATTACCAACCGCTGTTCGGGAAATGCGCACGCACTTCTCTCCCGTACAGGCTGTTGCAAGAAAAAAAAGCCAAAAAAGAACGCTTCGAGAGTTGGCCTCGATAATTGTAATTTGCTTATTAATCTTTCTAGTTCTGTTAAAAATAAAACAAAAACTGCGGTAACAAACATGATGAAACAACGCATGTTGCAAAAAACTAAGATTTTAAAGACTTGACGTTTCGTATGTAACAACATACATCTTCTGAAGTGACTGTTAAAAAGATTACAGTAAAATTTAAACATCTAGAAAAAGACTGGAACCCAATAAACAGGTAAAAAACAATAACTAATGTAATGATGACAGACTCAATTTGAAGTCTGCAGGAAATTATAATATATGATGCTTGTGGAGAAAAAGTTTTTCACTGCCTTTTTCAATTAAAGCAGGTTTTAAATCACGAATCAATAAAGTTTGTTTTATTCTACAGTCTGATTTCCCGGTTGTTAATATCTCAAAGTGATGCCATTTAATATTGTGGCCCGTTGAAGAAATATGATCTGCAGTGACGGAAGTGTGACGATCTTTCACTCAGCGCTTGAAAATGTTCAGTTTTCCTATCGTGTAATCGACGCATGGTCTTCTCGATAAAAAAACTCATCGCAATTCCAGCAGCTGGCATTGTACACCACTTAGACATGAGTGAGCGGCTAAGGCCTGTTTCAAACGTCGTGCTACTGCCGTGCTAAGCCGGCTCGACTGTAGCTCGACACGACATTAGCACAACTTGGTTTCAGACGTCGAATTTAATTCAGCTGAAAAGAACGGCTGTTGCCGAAAACAAAACAAAAATAAAGAAACGGTTTGGCAAACTTTTAAATGTATTCTAATGTATTTAAAATTTATGACTTGAGTTCGGCACGGCAGTAGCGCGACGTTTGAAACCAAGTCGAGCACGACTTGGTTTCAAACGTCGCGCTACTGCCGTGCTAAAGTCGAATTTAATTCCCTCAATTGAGTTTGGCACGGCAGTAGCACGACGTTTGAAACGGACCTAAGTTTTCTAGTTCTAAGCCGTTCTGGTTCTTCTTCGTATCACGAGGAGCCGCAAGCAGTAAAATTTCTGTCCCGTAATTTAATCAGTTAAATCATCAAAGTTGACAGTTGACAGTTCACGAGGAGCCGCAAGCAGTAAAATTTCTGTCCCGTAATTTAATCAGGTAAATTATCAAAGTTGACAGGTCTTTCTGATGATCAAAGCGACCGTTCGGTTTACCATTTACACCTTCAGTGCGAAGACTGTCACGGGAACGTTAACACCTTCAGGATAATTGCTTACCATAACAGTGGTAGGTCGCGCGCGTCTGGTCGGTTTCGAAGAACGTGATCGTGACTGTTGTTTTCATTCAGTGACTGTGCGCGTTGATATGATGTCCCAGACTTATTCCGTTTCATTCGTGTACTTTCATTTTGATAGGGTCTGTACAGTAAATCAGAGTAAGCAGGCTTCTTCTTTTCAGGTACTGCTCTGGGTGGTTGTTGTACTGGTTGAACATCACATTTGAGCTGGACACAATATGATAAGGCCCGCCAGGTAACTTCCCTATGCCCTCAAACACATCTTTGTATTATCAGACAACACGTATTTTATCTTTAGTAATAGGTAATTAATGTCTCTTCCCATTCGGGATAACAGCACTGCCGCAGCAAATTCACTTCATGTGAGTTTGGTCGCAGTGCAACAGTGCTTTTGACTTGTGAGGCACTGCTCATAGAGGCCAGGCACACCTCTGGGAGACAGGACCATGCAATTTATCCTCTGTATACTTGTTGCGCTTTTTCTCGTCCCAGGATAAGATATTCTCGTGTGTCTGTCATTTGACAAATGGCGATCTTAGGCTCTTTCTGGCTTTTGCCGAGTGTGGATTGCAATTAATTGTGAACGCTCCTAGATTTGCAACAGGGAATCCATGAGTTCTGCCGCGCCATGGCCGCAGAAAATCCGCCAGTACAAACAAAGGCTAGACGAAAACCGTAAGCACGACTGTTAACAATAAAGCTAAATGTCATTGAAGGTTGTTTAAACAAGAATAGAATAGAATATCTAAAACGCTGAATTTGTTGATTTGTTGTTAAATGCGGTACTCAAGAAGAAACATCACTAGCAGCTTACTCCGATCTTCATCTGTAGTTCTCTGTTTTGTGTACGAATCGCCCTCTGATGATGTTTACTATCAATATTCTTCTTGGCAAACGAAATTTTTAAATTGGCCGTTTTCTTACCTGACCACCATTGAATTCTGTTGTTGATAAATTATAGCGAAACTTGAAATTTGGCGAGCTACGAGACGTACTCCTCCGGGACACCGCATCCACGACCGCCGTAGAAGAGGTCGCCGTAGCGATTTGCTTAAACTCCCTAATGTGAGTTTGGTCGCAGGGCAACGGTGCTTTTGACTTGTGGGGCACTGCTCACAGAGGCCAGGGACACTTCTGGGAATGCAGGACCACGCAATGTATCCTTTGGCTTGTTTCGCTGTCTCTCGTCCCAGTATAAGATATTCTCGTGTATCTGTCACTTGACACATGGGTATCTTAGGCTCTTTCTGGCTTTTGCCGAGTGTGGATTGCAATTAATTGTGAACGCTCCTAGATTTGCAACAGGGAATTCCCGATAGAGGGGCCCTCTCAGAAGATCTGTACCGAGGTAGAAGCATTAATCATCTGCTGGTAGGAGTTAGTACCTTATCTACAAAGTAAATATTGATTTGTGTAGACCACGGGCAGTCTCTCTTTTTTCTTGGTCCGTCGAGCTAAACGCCTTTTTCAGTCGGAAGTCTTCTTTATCCTTACCCGAAATTTAGACCTCCAAAAGAATACAAGAATACAATACATTTAATTCAATAATAATACAAGAAATTCCAGCCTTTTCGATATACCTCATTATCAAACTAATTTTCGAAAATTCTCAATTCGGTTTCAAGGTCCTACGTTTTTCAACTCGCTAAGTCGGGAAATTCAAAACAGTGAAAGTATCAGTTTGTTTGGCAAAAGGCTTCCTTCTTTCTTAGTTAAATTGACTCTTTGTTGAGCTACAAACCTTTTCTTTTTCTTTTTTCTCTTCTTTCTTTTTTTTTTCTTTAAAACATGAATCCAAATTTTCATTCAGTACCCTTAACTTGTATGGTTTACTCTATAGTTCCAGGAAGCCTGTAGTTTATAAGCCCCCGGCTTCTATATAGGCTTCCTTGCCTTTACCACCTTTAATCTTGTAAATAATTTAGTTGGAATATTGTATATTATCTTTAATGTATTTCTGTATACTGTTGTTGTATTTCTGGTTAATGGCAAAATAAAATGAATGAATGAATGAATGAAAGGCGTGTGTTACTGGTATTAAACAACAGAATTAATCTTTTTTTTTTTAAACAGACCTGGTCGCCCCATGTAACGGAATCCAAGACAGTCTTGGATTCTGGATCGGATTCCACGCTGTGGGTTCCGGATTCTAGGTACTGGATTCTAATCTGTTGTCATTGGAACTTAGATTCTAGACTCCTAGAATTCTAGACTCCTCTGAATTCTAGACTAAAGAACGATCAACAAATTATTGACTAAACTTGGCTGTAACCAAGTGAAAAATCGTTTTATCTATATTTAATAATTCATTCATTTATTTAATCTCACTCTTTCCATGTAATTCAGTCAGGAAATTAATGACTTTCTACTTCACTTAGCTGCAAACAAAACGAAACCACATTTCTTTGCGTTCGAATAGAGTAAATTACTCAGTAAAGTTACCATGTTATCCAAATGACTTCAGTCAGCGGTCACGTGCACTGTGATGAGGACAGGTCCGCGATCAGACAGGATCAGTTAGCCTGTTCAAAGCGTTCAGATAGTGGAAAGCAGTGCGAAGTAAAGAAAGCGATAAAAAGTAGAGGGGGACTGGGGAGTTTACTTCGCACCGCTCCCCACTATCTGAACGCCTGGAACAAGGATAAGTTTGTCACTTAACCAACGACGTCAAATTTAAGGAGGTGACGTGACAACTGTTTCATCACCTCTGTAAGGTTCACAAGTCACAATTTGCGAGAAAAATTGGTCGTGGGAACGAAAGCAAGACAAGCTTAGCTCATGAACGAAGAAGATATCCTTTCACCTATACTGCCGTAATTGACGAGATCAACAGAATAACTTTCTTATTATTCCTTGTAATATATTGTAAGTCCTATGTAACTTACGAACCCTTTCAGTTACTCCTTTCACTTCCTATCAAATTTATACCTTTTGCATTTACCATCTAAGTTATACACTAAAATTAGCGACAAATCGCATGGCATGTTATATGTATATTTAAAAATTATTCCTCGAGCCCGAATCTGCTCTGCCGAGTCAATAGCTATTGACTCAGAGGCCATGGGGGCGAGAGAGATAATTGTTTTAGTAAAATGCAACTAGTTTGGTCAAAAATATTGAGACAAAACAACTATAGCTAGTTAAAACTAGAATTTAATCCTAAGCCGGCGCTTTTCGCTACTGGTGGGCTATAACACAGTATAATGCCTAGTAGTAGCTCAACCAATCAGAACACAGCATTGATAATAGACCACTAGTTGGATTTTACTAATAACCAATACAGATGTATATTGACGTAGTGTACCATTTATTCCAACACAAGCCCTGTGTTGGAGAATTAGTTCAACAGGTTGAAATAATGGTCAATGGAGAAACCTTGTCCATTTTTATTTCTTCCCTGCCGCAGGACATTGAATATTCTGCGTTGTTGTTATTTTTTTGTCAATTGCTATTAATACGTACAATATTAGGAAACTGGGTGTGAAAGGTATTAACTGCTCTAAAAGTTTATTATGACTTTTTACATTTCTTTGAATTCAGAGTCGCTATGTACACATCAGCAATTGTTTTATGGGACGTAAAATGTTGAAAATAGCTAGGGGGATTTATTCTATCACGGCCCTGCAGGATAGGTGTTTGCTTGTCATCTACAGGGCAATGTGTAAACGCGCTCGAGCACCGTTTAACGATTGCGCTAATTTCACTGGATACCGTATCATCTTTTAAGTTCCCGCAGGGGCCAATTTATATCAAGCCCCTTTAAGGGGGTGGGGGGTTATTCAATTCAGCGAAGATGATGACATCAATTCTCCATAGAGAACTAGAATACAAAGTGTTGTAGGCTATGTAGTTGAAGCATGTGAATAAATCATACCGGATCATTCCGCATGAAGTGTTACATTTTTAACGAATAGAGAGAACACGTGTGACGTCAAGTTACCATGGTAACCAAATTTCTGGAAGACAACAATAAGGCCGAGATTAAGCAAGGACTCAGGCGACAGTAACGAGAACGGCAAAAAAAAAAAAAAAACCTCGATAGGTTTAGATTAGCAAAACAACAACTTTGCACGTGCATCACGCTTTTTTTGTACATTTCTTAGCCGTCATTGTACTACTGCGACATGAAGCTTCCTAAGTTCACGCGGCCTCTTTACGGAGTACGTGAACACAACACAAAAAGTTTCTTTTTCTTTCTCTAAACTCAGATACGGTCCTTTCGGATTAAATCTAGGGGGGACTTAATAATTTTTCTCCCCTGAAAAGGGAAGGGGCTTATTGGAAAAGGGGGGCTTTACATTCTTTGTCCCATCCAGTACGATACCACAGGTGAGACTGGCAATATTGCGTACTGAACAAAACACTGGCTATGAGCCCCAGTGGGAACTTAAAAGAAGATATACGGTATCCAATGAAATTAGCCGGCGCAACCGTTGTACGTTGCTCGAGCGCGCCCATTTACACATTTCCCGACAAGCAAAGACCTATCATACCGGACTCTGATAGAATAAATCCCCATACTCAAACCACCCTCCAAATTTTTGTTAATTTACAATAACCTTGTTGGCTTTCCAAACCTGGTCTCAAAGTACAAAATATTGACGATGTAATGACTTCATTTTATCATCAATAATAGAACAGATGATAAAAAACTGGCGTCAATTCAGTTAAATATCACATACATTTACGTATCGGGTACCCAAGCTTTTTAAGGTGTGAGAAGAACACTATCAGTGTGCTAATATCCAGACACTAGAGACCTTCGGATTTTGAGACTAGGATGACAACGAGAACGAGATTTTTTTTTAATACTAATGAACCATTCTAGGGTGTCTAGCTTTTGAGAATACTCAAAGACGTAAAGTTAACTGTCGTTCTCGTCTATCTAAAGGTCTCCAATGTTGTTCTTGCACCAAGTGTACGTACAGCCCCTTCTAAATGACCCAGAAAGCCGAAAACAGCTCAGAGTAGCAGCCCAAGATCCGCTGCTTCCCAGACTAACACTTAAATTGCCTCGGTGACGACGTCATCCTTGGTTTCTTTTGTATGATTATTCAGGGAAGTCTTAGTCCGGCCATTTGGTGGCGAACGGTTCTCTCTGACACTCATCAAAGAAAGCGATAAGTTTGTTTGTCCAGATTTGGCCTTCGTTGGGCTTTGTGGTAACGTATAAGCATCGGTTTTACGCGGAGCCGCAACTGTTAAAAACCTCTTATTATTTGACTTAGTGTCACTGCAATTGTTTTTTGAGGAACCAAATTGCAGTAAATTGTGCAGGGTTGCTTGAAACTTTTGGCGAAATTTTTCATTCAGTAGAATGTAAAGGCATGGATTTAAAGCGCTGCTGGCATGTGCTATCCAGTTGAATAGCAGCTGAACTCTCATTGGCAACTTGTGGATTTGATCGTGTCGTACGTACGTAAAGTAATGATTCACATAGACTGGAAACCAGCAGACTGCAAATACCACGCATGTGATGACAAGCAGACTTGTAACTTTGCGTTTTAACCTCCTTTCAGCAGCGTGTTTGCTATCTGTTACATTTCCTGGAATCTTACGCAGCCACAATTTTCGGCAAATTAAGAAGTAAATAAACAAGGTTACTGAGAGAGGTAACGCGTACAGGATGACAAAAAGGCATATGTGAAAGCTTTTTAACACTTTATATGTTTCGGTGAAGTCTGTGTCGTTTGGTGGTGCCCATGGCCACTCCTGCCAACAATAGTATACGCCTGTTTTTACCTCAGTTGTTTGAAACATTAAAACAAAAGGAATCATTGACCCAAAAGATGAGATCCATATAATTGCTGACAAGACTTTTGGCTTTTGGAAGAATTTCTTTTTCCACGGGTAAAATACGGCGTAGAATCTGTCAAACGAAATCACCATCATTGTGAAAACAGAAGCGGAAATAAAAACTGGAATGACATAAAACAGCGCTTTGCAAGTAATGCTACCCAACGTTCCCCCGATCCAAAGAGCAGGGTCACGGTACAAAGAGGCGACCGAAAACGGCATAATCGTGATAGTTAGCAGCAGATCTGCAACGGCCATGTTGCCAATGAACAGGTTTGTCACGCTGGTGGATGAAGATTCCTTATTAATTAATACCACGTAGAAACCAACCGAGTTACCAAATAGAGCTACGAGGAAAATTACCACATATGCTGACGTTAGGCCAATCTTGAGGTCTAGTGGAATATCGACGCTGTCTGGTTTCGGTGGGAGTGGAGTTACGTTCGAGGCGTGAGTGATGTTTGTTTCTAAAGAAGAACCAAACGGCTGTTAACTTCAAAGCAAATGAATATAAATCAAATCAAATTTTGGAGCTTCAGTTTAAACATTGAAAACAAACAATATAGACCTACTAAACTTTAGCTTGCTGGTACATCACGTTGTTCAACTGTAAAAAATATTTTAGAAATGAGGGCGTGAGACGGAGGACTGACTTAACTTTAATCTTTAATTTTTTAATTGATATAATTGCCTCTAGCGAGCTAATATGGCAAGGGACGGTCAGTACACTTTAAAGTCGGGTACTCT
Source organism: Porites rus (assembly GCA_964035705.1). Taxonomy (NCBI): domain Eukaryota; kingdom Metazoa; phylum Cnidaria; class Anthozoa; order Scleractinia; family Poritidae; genus Porites; species Porites rus. The sequence goes on along the minus strand of OZ037996.1, from coordinate 7,272,438 downwards.
AACAACCGTACTGATAGTCACGTAACAGTACATTAAGACCTGGTCGCCCTTAAACCTACCGTAGCCACTTGAACCAAATCCAACCAAATTTCAATCGAACTCAATCGAACCCGATTAAATCAGTCGGATTGTAGATTGGTTCGGTAATCGAACATAATCGAACCGGAACTTTTCGGTGAGTTCGATTAATCGAACTCGTGAGTTCGATTACCAAACTCAATCGAAGTAATCGAACTCAATCGACGCGATTATTTTGATTTTGTTCTGCCGGGCCGAGTTGTTCAAAGCTGGGTTAAGATAACCCAGGGTTAGTGCGAGATATGAATTAAGATTTGAAAGCTTTAAAAACAATTCAGTTTTAATTCTTTTTGTCCACAAGTTGATGATTGGAAGCTCTAAAAATAAGAGACAAAATTATCCGAGAAGATGCTTTTGAACACAAGAAAAAGAAACCAGGGTTAAATTTAACCCCGGGTTAAGCGCTAACCGGCCTACGAACAACTGGGCCCAGAAAGACAAAACGTATCCAGTTTCAATTGAATGGGAACCATCTCCCTCAAGTCTGTTTGTGAAGCAGTTCAGTTTCAAAACAGAAATATTTATTGTTACATTAAAGTGATTCAGAATCGATAAATGGACAATTAATACTGGGAAACATGAACGGCATAGTAAAACTTAAAAGCATACACAGGTAAAATTTATTCATAAGATATGTGTACATAATGAAAGGCAGTGCTTAACGACGGTAACAGACACTTGAACTTTGTCGGTCAGTGGCCAAAGCACAGGCACCACTTCACGTTGCAAATGTCCAAGTTTCGTCAGTTACATTCAGAGCTGGACCCCCGTCTCCCCTTTTTTTCTTGAAAATAAACTTTTCACCAACACCGATGGCAAAAGAGCACTGTCTCGTGGTAGCCTTTAACTATCGCTTCCAGAATTGTTAATTTCACGTTTTCCGCCCTCTGTGGCATCTTTTGCGTACTCGTGTTTGAAATTGAAGGCAATATATAACTTATTCGTCTTTATGAACACAACGCCTTGTTTGAAGCCAGATGAAACTGGTTTTATGTTCGATTGTTGCAGTGTTCGATTATGTTGAATTGTTGAAGTGTTCGATTTCTGAAGGTTTGTTCTGTCGCACTTTGCCGTAATAATCGCCCCACTTTGTAATATACCTATCGCACTTTGTAATAAAATTGTCACATTTTGTAATACCTGTCGCTTTTTGTAATAAACTTGAAATAGATGGTCAGAGGACAAGTAAACCCAATAATAAGTATCACTAGTAATAGTTGACACTACAGCTGCCCCCGCTCTGTATATTGTCGGTCAATAGCATTCTTGCTCGTTGTGTAGCTCTTTGAAATATACTGATTCATAATGAAGATTTTCACACATATTCCATACAATAGGTGAGATAAATACAGGAAACGCAAGGTTCCATGCACAGTTCCAGGTCGATTTATACAGCTCTGATCAAAAGATTCTCAGTTTCGAGAATAGTTTATTCTAAACCATAAGAAAAGAGTTAATTGGAAGTTGAGTTTTTCGCTATTTCTCTTTCACTTTTTACATTCAGTTCATTTTATTTGCCGGAAAGGAAGCCTTAGAAATTAATAGGACGTTTGATCAATTCACACTCGCGCATTCTAGTCTTATTTTAAACTTTATAGCGGAAGGACATCTGTGAGCAGGGAATAAGTCAGCACAGAATTTGATTGTCGGCGAATTTCCGTAATCGTCCATCGTTCTGCTAGTGAGAAGCTAGCCGTTGTTCACTTGTCTTGCTTGTTTGGGGCTGAGTCTTATCCCGGTCAAAGAGAGAGAAAGAGTGTCCGGCAAGGTTTCCAATGAAAGATTTGTGAACTCGTGTCTGGCAAACTCTCCAAGTGTTTATATATACACAGTTATTCGCACCTTATAACTTCTTCTGCGCTTAACGAGTGTCGTTAAAATTTTGGTCCATAACTTTCACTGACACAACTGCTCCACAGAATGTCACTGATAAAACGTAACGCAAAAGAGTGTCGAATTATGACTGCACAATGAATGTCACAAAATCTACCTAAGCGGTCCCTTGGGAATGTTCTGTCTTAACGTCATCCTAACCATTTCGTACTTGCGGGCGCAAACAATAGAAACGTCATCATTACCTACTGATTCCTCGCGGCCCCTGTTCAAGCAAATCGAGATTTTTTCTATATTGACTTAGTCTCCTTCGGCGTTTCATGACATCCAAAAAACGGCTGCGAGGGAGACTAATATTGACTGTATGACTGTATATTTAAACTGTAAGTACTTTCCTTAATATACGCGCGAGCTACTAGAGTGCCTCCTCGGGATTTCGCCTTCTGGGCGAAATCCCTGCGGGGGCAATCATCGACAAAAACAACAACAACAAATAATTGCCCCCCCCAGGGATTTCGCCCAGAGGCGAAATCCTGAGGAGGCACCCTAGTAACTCTCGCGTATATTAAGGACATTACTTACAGTTCAAATATACAGTCAGTATACTAGAAAAAATCTCGATTTGCTCGAACAGGGGCCGCGAGGAATCGGTAGGTAATGATGACGTTTCTATTGTTTGCGCCCGCAAGTACGAAATGGTTAGGATGACGTAAAGACAGAAAATCCCAAAGCGACCGCTCAGGTAGATTTTGTGACATTTATTGTACACTCTGTGGAGCAGTTTTTTTGAAAGTTATGGACCAAAAGACACTCGTTAAGCGCAGATGAGGTTATAAGGTGCGTTTAACTGTGTATATATAAACACTTGGAGAGTTTGCCAGACACGAGTTCACAAATCTTTGATTTATTTTGGAAACCTTGCCAGACACTCTTTCTCTCTCTTTGACCGGAATAAGACTCAGCTCCAAACAAGCAAGACAAGTGAACAACGGCTAGCTTATCACTAGCAGATTAATGGACAATTACAGGAATGCACCGACAATCAAATTCTGTGCAGACTTATTCCCTGCTCACAGATGTCCTTCCGCTATAAAGCTTAAAATAAGACTAGGATGCGCTAGCGTGAATCGATCAAAAGTCCTTTTTATTTCTAAGGCTTACTTTCCGGCAAATAAAATGAACTGAATGTAAAAAGTGAAAGAGAAATAGCGAAAAATTCAACTTCCAATTAAATCTTTTCTTATGGTTTAGAATAAACTATTCTCGAAACTGAGAATCTTTTGATCAGAGCTGTGTAAATCGAGCTGAAACTGTGCATGGAACCTTGCGTTTCCTGTATTTATCTCACCTATTGTATGGAATATGTGTGAAAATCTTCATTATGAATCAGTATATTTCAAAGAGCTACACAACCAGCAAGAATACTATTGACGCACAATATACAGAACGGGGGCAGCTGTAGTGTCAACTATTACTAGTAGTAATAATAATAATAATAATAATAATAATAATAATAATAATAATAATAATAATAATAATAATAATAATAATAATAATAATAGTAATAATAATAATAATAATAATAATAATTGCTGCCGGGCATCAGCCGGCAGCAGACCATATTCTTGAGCGATTTGAGATTTTTGGTTCAATTGTTCGATGGTTCAATGGTTCAATCTTAGCTACCGCGCCTCTTTGTCTCTTAGGAGCAACCTGCCATTTTGTTTTGTTTTCGTGTGTGCAGAAATCGTAGTCCATCGGATGTTTACTGTCTCTTTAAACGGCCTAAACGGTAAGAAACAAGAACGAGAAGTCCGAAGACTACAGCAAAGCTGATTTAAAACAATGTATATTGTTTTTTATAACAATATTTCGGCTGGCCATACCAGCCTTCTTCAGGTTTACAGATGTTACTGAACTTATGTAGCAATCAAAATATTATATAAATGGAGAATGTCGCAATAAAAGGGAGAGGCGGAAATGACGTACAACATAAAAACTGGAAAGGAAAAATACTAAGGATATACACCGTATTCACAAATGGCGGACACGCGGGAAAAAACTGGTGCCTAGTCATGAAAGCGAGGCGTTGGAGGGTAAACAAAAATTGCGAATGAAGACTTTCAGTGAACTTGCAGAGTGTTTAGCACGGATTCCACCTAAAATAACTTTGTATGGACGTCTTTTTAAATACACTGACGTGGGACGTCTTCTGCTTTTAATGTTTAGTACTGATTTGCTGTTTGAAATCAAAAGGGACGCGTATATCTTCAAGGAAACAGGATGATTTCGTAGGTTGCCGAAGCCTCAGAAGCTCGACAAGTGGGTGATGGCTGGAGAAAAACGGCAAACATGTTGGCCCAAACTTCACGCTGAAACCGAATAAGAAAGCCAGCTCACTGCAATTCTGTAAAACAGAAGTAAAAACTGATATTGGTGGCAAGAAAAAAAGAAATAAGCGACGGATATATGGCCTACTTGTCAACGGAAGAGACCTCCGCCATTACTCAAAACAGGTCAAGTCGAGAGCGGGTGAAAGATTCATTCACGAGACTCATTCATTCATGTCAGTGTCATTTTACACATATCTATGTATGTCTGTATTTACAACTTCCTTTGGATGATATTAATTCCGTCGCTTTGGAGTGAATTGTTAGAGGTACGTTGGCAGAGCTTAGGAAATTCAGTGCACATTTAAAATCTTTTGATTTCTTTGTCATTGCGAAATAAAATAATTTTATCAAAACTAGAAACTCTAGTGTGTGAATCTTATGGCTTGCTATTTGCCTGGTCTCCTTTACGGCATTATCTCGGAGAGCTCTTGGTAAAAAAGTGGTATAAAGCTCTCATTTTACTAGGTTAAACTTTTAAGGCAATGTTTGTGTCAGGACTGAACACGGCAACCTTCTGTTTCGAATCATTAAATGCGAGTCTGGATCCGTTTAAGAAGACCATCATTTTATTTATTTATGTATTCTTCACTTTTAAAATATTATGGAACATGAAGTTAAAACTCTTAACAGCCAAAGATACGAAATAGGAAAATTACTCGCTGAAATGAAATGTGGCCGGCTTACCGAGTCTGCCGAGTAACAAGTTGAAATTTTGAGCGTACTACACTCGATCGCTCCTGCATGCATTTATACCAAAAAGATAGTTCTAATTGATGTCCTTCATCGATAAAGACCAGAGAATAACGTCCTGGCAAATAAACACCAAACATTACTTCATCGAAACCTCAGTCACCTCTTCTTTCCTGTCTTCTTTTTTTCCATCTCGATTTGAACTGTTTTGTTCAATGGCACACGTCTCTTGCGTTAACAAGTAGGCCATATATCCATCGCTTATTTCTCTTTTTCTAGCCACCAAGATTTGCATTGTTTATATTTCTGTTTTACCGAATTGCAGTGAGCTGGCTTTCGAACTCGGTTTCAATGTGAAGTTTGGGCCAACATGTTTGCCGCTTTTCTCCAACCATCGCCCACTTGTCGAGCTTCTGCATGCTTCGGAAACCTACAAAATCATCCTGTTTCTTTGAAGATAAACGCGTCCCTTTTGATTGCAAACAGCAAATCAATACTAAACATTAAAAGCAGAAGACATCCCACGTAATTGTATTTAAAAAGAAGTCCTTACAAAGTTATTTTAGGTGGAATCCGTGCTAAACACTCTGCAAGTTCACTGAAAGTCTTCATTCGCAATTTTTGTTTACCCTCCAACGCCTCGCTTTCATGACTAGGCACCAGTTTTTTCCCGCGTGTCCGCCATTTGTGAATACGGTGTATGGATTACAATAATTCGTCACGGCGATTTAGGCCATGAGGTTCAAGAGTCATGGCCTTATGTATCAAATGCGACTCCCTGGCCTTACGAACTGAGTCACGTGAAGAATGAATTTTCTCTAGTGGGATTAACTGCATGTCAGTATGAGAATGGTTAGAGTGAGAGAGAAAGTGTTCAGAAACAGTAGTGGGTTTAGATTTAATGTTATTTTTGTCGACTGCACGTCTGCGTTCGTTAAATCTGTCCTTGAGACGTCGCTTCGTTTCACCTATATATTGTAAATTACAACGGTTACATTGAACCATGTAGATAACATTTTTAGTGTTACAAGTAATGTGTTAAGTGATGGAGCGTGTTTCACCTGTAGTGTTAAAGGTATAACTTGTTAGGCCGCTAGTAATGTATGGACAAGTGGCACAATTCTGTCCACAGCGGAAGGAGCCCGGCGGAAAATGATTGGTGGAGATAACGGGTAGTCGTGCTTTAACTAAAAGGTCACGAAGATTAGAGCTACGTCTGTAAGGAACAAAAGGCGGTTGCTTAAAGACGTCTTTGCAATGGTTAGAGGAGTGTAAGATGTTAAAATGTTTGCGTAGGATATTAGAAATGCGTGGAAGCGCTGGGTTATATGTGACAACAAATGGTACAACATCGTTAGAAGCTTTGGGTTTAGTTTGTAACGCGTTAGTACGAGAAATATTAGCAGCGCGTAGGAACTGTTTTTCTCGGAAATTATTATTATAACCACGAGCTAGGAGATATGTTTTAAGTTCATTAATGCGATGCTTTAACTTAGCGTCTGTAGAGCAGATACGGCGAAGGCGGAGGGCTAAGCTGAACGGAATGGCTTTCTTAGTGTGGTGAGGATGGCATGATGAGCTGAGAAGGTGCTGATGTTTATCCGTGGGTTTAGTAAATAGATCAGTTTCAATTATACCGTTATGTAGAGACACCATGACGTCGAGAAAAGGAACATTAGTAAGTGAGTGAGAGCTAGTGAACTTAATAGTGGGATGAATGTTATTGAGATAATCGACGAATATTTTCAAACGATCTGAACCTTCTGTCCAGATCATGAAAATATCATCGATATATCTCCACCTTGTGAGGCTGCCAAGGGGCGCTAGTGAGAGCGTTGGTTTCGAACATACCAAGAAAAAGGTTAGCAAAAGAAGGAGCCATTTTAGTACCCATAGCAGTACCATGGATTTAAAGATAATGCTGTTGGTTAAATGTGAAATTATTCATGGTGAGAATCATGCGTAAGAGATCACATAGTGTCTCTGTGGGGATGTGTTTGTTAGGGCGGGTATCAAGAAAATGACGGCATGCATCAATTCCTTGATTGTGTGGAATGTTGGTGTAGACCGATGACACATCAAGAGTTACAAGAATAGCGGTGTTAGGTAGGTTACCGAGGTTAGAAAGTTTATTAAGGAAGTCAGTAGTGTCTTTAATGTGTGAATCCAAGGTAGAGACGAGAGGGTTAATGTAGTAGTCAACAAATTGTGAGATGCGTTCAGTAGGGTGGCTGTTAGATGAAACTATGGGGCGTCCAGGATTTCCCGTTTTATGTATTTTAGGTAGTATGTAAAAACGTACTGGTTTCACGTTTGTTGTACTAGGTTCATTTTTAGTCTTTTCGTCAATGTAACCGTCGTTAAACATACGTTCAGTGTAGACCGTAACACGCTGTTGAATAGTATCAGTAATATCCCCGTCTAGTTGTCTGTAGAATTTAGCGTCATTTAACTGTCGGTTGCATTCGTCTATGTACCACGATTCGTCCATAACAACCGTTCCCGAGCCTTTGTCAGCTGGTTTGATTATTATGTCTTGTCGCTTCTTGAGGTTGCGTAATGCTTGTCGTTCATCTTTTGTCAAGTTGTCGGTGATGTGATTACGATTAACTGTAAGGATGTCATGTTTAATGGCGTCTACGTACGTAACGGTAAGAACAGTTCAAGAAGTATTGTACGGAACATTTTTTTCTTTATATTGTAGATTAGTTATAGCGAGTATTCTTTTGTCACACAGATTGTTATCTCGGGAATCAGGATCGTAAGTTACATAAGTGAATGCACTGAACGGCATATGTATGTGCTGTACTTCTACCTGTCCTGTGAATAAACAAGTGTGAATAAACAACTCTTCTCGTGTGTGACGGGAGGCCCGCCACACAATCGATTGCTCGATGAAGAAACAGCCTATCAGCACTGCTGTTGTTTTAGAATTTATTGAATTTTTAAAATGAACTAGAAAGTCATATTGAATCTTTAGCGAGTTATCTGAATGTAAGCATATTTGTCGTTGTGATCGGTTCCTTTTTTTTATATTTCGCTCTGAGTGTTTCATAATTCCAACAAGTCTAAGTTATTGACCTTAATTTAAAATTAATTTGTTCAACTGTTTTACGTGCTGTCTCTGTCCTATTCGCATCGCAACTAACGGCAGCATTTCCCTTCTCAATGAGAACTTCTAGTAATAATAAATAATAACAACAACAACATTCCACTGAACGGTTTTCAGCACCAATTTCTCAAGTGGGGGCAGAGGAAAGTGTTCACATCAAATGCGGCCTTCCGCCTTCAAGATCTGTACGAAAGTATAACTCTTTCTATGCAAACGACCTCGAGACCATGAGATAGTATCCATAAAAGCGAGAGTCCGTAGTGATGGGATTTTGTATTGGAATTTAGCTGCTATCCGTATAGCTTGCGTAGCATGGCGGTTTTTTTGAGCCGGGCTCACGAGCGGCGAAGCTGCGAGAAAAATAAAAACCAAGTTGCTCCCGCCCCAATCTCCTCTCGGTTTCTCTGCCCTCGCCCGCCTTTATTACCTAGCGCGACCAGCCAAAACCGCCATGCTACGCAGGCTACTATCCGTATTATCGTGTTTTCCGCCATAAAAGTAATGTGACCTTAACTGTAAAAGCAAATATTTTGAAAGTTTTACTAGTAGCACGAGCAACGAAAAAAATCCGGTTTCATTACCTGCGAGGATATGAGCTGAGACATATTTACTACCATAAATAAGCGCTTTACTAATATTTCATAGAACTAAAAACACAAATATCGAGCACAATACGGTGCCACAATCATTAACATACTCAGACATCATCATCATCATCGTTATTATTACTGTTATCGCATTATTGGTGCATATCATTTGCCCACGTCATTGTGCCACATTGACTGCCAATTTTGTGGAAATTTGGAATGCACTAGAACCGACATAAAAAAACTTAATAGATTCTTAGCAATCAGAAAATGGGACATCGCAAAGTGTCGCCCAGCTAATATAACGTAGCAAGTAAAAAAAATGCAAACACGAAAAGCAAGTATTAAGTACAATGATACTAACAAAAGATCTTAGTCTCAAGTTCATGATTACGCTTAAGTTCCATCTTCTGTGTAAGTTGTAACGAGGCATTTTTCGCCTTTTTGTTGCCACAATTCTCTCGAGATAAATATTGAGGTGTCTTTGTCTAAAGCTTTGAAGTATGCTACTTGTTTCGCCAAAATATGTTCATGTTAAAGGAACAGTATCCCGTCACTGCGCATGCACCAAAGTTTGATTTTTGGACAGGATGTCGCGAAATCAAAAGATGCGAGGAGAGTAAGAGAATCTTGAAAAATCCGTTTGCATCGCGCTTGGCCGGGTTCAATACGACACTAAAACTTTTCAAGATTATAGATCAATGATATATTGTTCCTGTTAAGTTTCGATTTGGGCAAAATCTGGATTTTTTGGCGTTACTTTTATTGCCGTTGGCCGGAGGACCAAAAGATTGGAAGCACTTTAATGCCGATTGAAGGCTTATTTCTTCTGCTAGCTTCCATACAAGCTCAGATAAATGTGAAAGGAATACGCAGAAATGAAACAACAACAATAAAGACTGTAAGAAAGAAACCGTTGAGACATTGATGTGACTGAGGAGATCTTGTGGAGGGGAGCTTCGTGAAGCAGAATGTTTTGCAACGACGCGTTAGTAAACTTTTAAATGAATCTCCCTACGGCCGACAAAATCAAACAAACAGGCGCTACATGTTTTTAAAAAATATTGACGTGAAATCATAATATCATTCTTGACTAACCTTTGTGATGATTCATAGCGTTGAGATTACATTTTTATTTGTCTTTCAAACGTTTGAGGCTAGAACGCCAGCAAATCAGGCAGATGTTACTGGACTTGGAGCGATTGACCTCTGACACGAGTTTCAAATTAACAAATATGTTTTTAAAGCGAGCGGAACGAGATTTTCGGGTCGCGAGGCGGCCCAGCTAGCGATAAAATCGCGATGAGTCTTCGAACCGCGAGCCAAATTTTTATATAAGACGAAAGACTTCTTCGAAAGTCTAAAATATTGCTTGAGAATATAAACAACAAATTTCTGTCGGCGGTGCGGTCCGGAAGGAAATCTTGTCGAGTCAATTTGACAGTTCTATTGTCTTTTGAAGAAAAAACAGATGACGCTCGCGCGTGCGCATAATCGGGACACTGTCCCTTTAAGCATTTGCCCATCAGTTTGATTTGAGATTATTCACCGCAATTGTTTCAAACACTAAACCATGCCACTTGAAGACCCAAACATTCTTATGAGTTTTTTTTAACGCTGACATTTTTTCGCTTCCCGACCACAGCAGGAGTAAATACGTGGCAGAATCCTTGCCATTCGTATCAACAGACGACAGGAGACAATTTCCATACCAAGATCATACTAGACCGCGAGCGGTCGTCCTTCTTTCCTCCGAAGCAGTCGCGGCGAGTGAAAAATAAAATTATGCAAATTAATTGAAAAAAAAGGAGGAGAAATTGGGGCGGAGAGAGGAATAAGCACTGGAGAACTAACGTCCCGAACCCAACAGCAGTGAACAAACAATCGAAGACAAGCTGTTTGTTTACAGCAAAAAGCATGCGAAATGATGTCAGAAAGGAAGGAACTGTCAATGATAGCATGGATATATAATAGCTATAGAAAGACTGGATCCATGATGACAGCAATTAAGGAGGCGTGTAAAGCGGCAAATCGCCAGATCACAGATCCCATCGCAGTCTCTTATTTTTTCTTTGCTCGGAATTCCGCCCTCGTTCCTCGTGGCTTCGCTGCTCGCCCCGCACTAATGCTTTCGATCTACTGTGCTTTAAAATAAAAAATAAGAGACTGCTCGCAGTCTAAGACCATACCTACAGCGGATAGTCTTGTAAATAATAAAACTGGACCATTATTTTTGAAATTCAGTTGATGCGAATACACGCTTTATCTTTTTAAGAAGATAGAAAATAGCGTTACAATTAGCCACGTTAAGTTAAATTACTTTGTCTTCCTCTAGCTGATTTTGCTTACCATTAAATCCTGTTGAGTTGTTCATTTTGGATTCCCGGAGATTTAAAATGAATGGCAGTCGGAACCTTAAAAAATAAGAAATGAACTTCAAACAATAACTCCATACTCCCCCTGCCCCCCTCTCTGCGCACCATTTCCGAAAACATTCATAAAAGACCTTCAAAGAGCTTTAATTAAAGCCTTGCAAAATCTTCAACTTGAGATGAAAAGCTCAAACTTTGAGTGAAATATGGACATGAACATGGCTTTTGAAATTCAGGATAAGGGACATATGTTCTCCCCTCCTCTTTAACAGGGCCTCAATAGGCAGTTTATTACCTGTGGGTGGGGTGGCCATTTTAAGAAAGCTCGAAGGATTCTCAAACCGACTCCCCAATTCATCCTAGCTTTTTAGAAATGACCTCCCATAGATTTTACAGGTTGTGAAAGTGACCCCCCCTCCCCCTTTCTATTCATCTTTGTAAGACACATAAACATTAAAAAATAAATTGAATCAGATGCAGTTCTCTCATTTTAGCCGCAGCAAAGACTAGTATGAAATACCTGACAAATGGTTTTCGGAATAAATCCCGCGTTTTCCGTTCTGTTTGAGCTCTATTGAAGCTGGCTGAAAGTCAATAAGCAAAGGACTCTAAACAGGATGTCTAAACTCTAAAAGGCGAGTATAATATATAGTACATTCTACCTAGCAGGTGTTACGTTTAATTTTAGATTTGGTGGTTAATATGAATAATTTAAGTTAAATTCTCTTTCACGTTTTATTAAAAGTTTCATCGTGTCTTAAGAATGAAGAAATATCATATAATTACTCCCGCAATTTCCTCAGTGCCCTACGTATGAAATGATCTAGCTGTCAAAGATGGTTAGCTTAAATTAATCCTTCAACTAGCATCTCTTTAACGTATAGTTTGTTTAAGTTATGAATATAAACGCCTCCTATCTATTAAACTCCCCCTCTTGGACCCCTAAAATTAATTAACCGCACGGGCATCGATCTATTAGATATTTTACGTAGGCAGATGAATTATCAAGAAATTGGTTTCATCGCTACTAAACCTAAATAAATTGCCTGCAAGCTTATAAGCCTGTTTAATTATTTGCGCTTAGCACTGAAAAGTATAGGCGCTATATAAATATTTATTATTATTATTTTATTGTGAAAGGTTTGAACCCATGAGTCATTTCAAAAGTAGGTTGAGTTTGATCGTCCGGGTGAACGTAGTCCTGAATAGGACTGTTGTTGTTGACAGTGACTGACGTTTCGACAACTTGTGCGGTAGTCATCTTCAGAGTCAAGTGAGTTGTATCACGTCAGTTGATGGTATTATACTCTGGTTATTGATCTGATCGGTTGTCGAAACGCCAGTCACTGTCAACAACAACAGTCCTATTCTTGACTACGTTCACCTGGACGATCAAACTCAACCTATTATTATTTTATTATTATTATTATTATTATTATTATTATTATTGTTGTTATTATTATTATATTTGCCAATTAATGCGTTTCGGCTTATTCGTGGTGTTTCCATCACTTGTCATCAAAAATTGGAAAGCATATTTATATGTGTAACTAAGAACTTAGTTTTTTTCGAGCGTCACCGGTTCTTACGGGGAAGAAATATTGACTATATTAGTTAGAAACCAAAATTGCTGTATATTAGCCTGCTAATAACAACGCTGTTCGGGAAATGCGCCCACGCTTCTCTCCCGTGCAGGCTGTTGCAATCTGCACAGCATTTTTAAACAATTTTTAAATCGTTTTTTTGTAGCCTTATTCTCACTATCCGCCAGCGAAAAAGGCAAATAGAAAAAAGCCAAAAAACCAATCTCTTCAAATGAACGTTTCGAGAGGTGGCCTCTATGATTCCTTAAATTTGCATAATCTTTGTAACAACATACATCTTCAGGAGTGACGGTTAAAAAGATTAGAGTAAAATTTAAACATCTAGAAAAAGAATGGAACCTAATAAACAGGTAAAAACAATTACTAATGACAACAAATGATGATGACAGACTCAATATGAAGTCTGCAGGAAATTATAATATATGATGCTAGTAGAGAAAAAGTTTTTCACTGCCAACATTTTCATTTAAAGCAGATTTTAAATCACGAATCAATAAAGTTTGTTTTATTCTACAGTTTGATTTCCCGGTTCTTAATATCTCGAAGTGATGCCATTTAATATTGTGGCCCGTTGAAGAAATATGATCTACAATGGCAGAAGTGCGACGATCTTTTGTCAGCGCTTGAAAATGTTCAGTTTTCCTAGTTTCTTTTCCTATCGTGTAATCGACGCCTGGTCTTCTCGGTAAAAAAATCATAGCAATTCCAGCAGCTGGCCTTGTACACCACTTAAACATGAGTGAGCGGCTAAGTTTTCTAGTTCTAAGCTTTCTGGTTCTTCTTCGTATTAAAGCAGAGTAAGCAGGCTTCTTCTTTTCTGGTACTGCTCTGGGTGGGTGTTGTACTGGTTGAACATCACATTTGAGCTGGATACGATAAGGCCCGCCAGCAGGTAACTTCCATATGCCCTCAAACACAGCTTTGTATTCGAACAACAAGTACTCTTTAGTAATAGGTAAGCAATGTCTGTTTCCATTCAGGATAACGGCACTGCAATGAGCAAATAGGGAGTTTAAGCAAATCGCTACGGCGACCTCTACTCCGGCGGCCGGAAGTAAAAAAGCCCCGAAATGACGCAGTGCGCATGCTTGGAAATGACTTTTCGCCGTAGCGCCAAATCCTACGACTTGAAGAGCTGTCTTCTGGCGTAGTCGCTACTACGTGAGTATAAAAGTCGACTCTTCTCCTATTTTTTACGATCACTGGTTTTAAAAGCTATCATAGATTGTTTTTCACTTTATCAAGAAAGTATTTCAGGCTTCTGGTTTTCCAGTGAATACGTTTTCCTTGCGTTTTCTCAGTTTGAGATTTCGATCCTCAAGCGAGTGTGCCATGAGTTCTGCCGCGCCATGGCCGCAGAAAATCCGCCAGTACAAACAAAGGCTAGACGAAAACCGTAAGCACGACTGTTAACAATAAAGCTAAATGTCATTGAAGGTTGTTTAAACAAGAATAGAATAGAATATCTAAAACGCTGAATTTGTTGATTTGTTGTTAAATGCGGTACTCAAGAAGAAACATCACTAGCAGCTTACTCCGATCTTCATCTGTAGTTCTCTGTTTTGTGTACGAATCGCCCTCTGATGATGTTTACTATCAATATTCTTCTTGGCAAACGAAATTTTTAAATTGGCCGTTTTCTTACCTGACCACCATTGAATTCTGTTGTTGATAAATTATAGCGAAACTTGAAATTTGGCGAGCTACGAGACGTACTCCTCCGGGACACCGCATCCACGACCGCCGTAGAAGAGGTCGCCGTAGCGATTTGCTTAAACTCCCTAATGTGAGTTTGGTCGCAGGGCAACGGTGCTTTTGACTTGTGGGGCACTGCTCACAGGGGCCAGGGACACTTCTGGGAATGCAGGACCACGCAATGTATCCTTTGGCTTGTTTCGCTGTCTCTCGTCCCAGTATAAGATATTCTCGTGTATCTGTCACTTGACACATGGGTATCTGAGGCTCTTTGGCTGTTGCCAGTGTGAATTGCAATTAATTGTGAACGCTCCTAGCTTTGCAACAGAGAATTACCCACTCAGAAGATCTGTACCGTGGTAGGAACACTAATCAGCTCCTGGTAGGAGTTAGTACCTTATCTACAAAATAAATAAGGATTTGTGTAGACTACGAGCAGTCTCTCTTTTTTCTTGGTCCGTCGAGCAAAACGCCTTTTTTCGTCGGAAGTCTTCTTAATCCTTATCCGAAATTTAGACCTCCAAAAGGCGTGTGTTACTGGTATTAAACAACAGAATCAATCTTTTTTTTAAACAGACTCGGTCGCCCCATGTAACGGAATCCAAGACAGTCTTGGATTCTGGATCGGATTCCACGCTGTGGATTCCGGATTCTAGGTACTGGATTCTAATCTGCTGTCATTGGAACTTAGATTCTGGACTCCATTCGCCATTGGGATTCCGGATATCACAAGTAAAATTTTCTGGGATTCCGGATTCCATATTTAAAGCCCAAATTTCTAGGATTCTGGAATCCAGAGTCCCTTTCATGGGACGAACTCTACGAAGATTAGCCTGTACACAGACGTTACTTTATTTTTCTTTTCGTTTTCGAAAGCGGCTTCTTCCCCCACGCCTACCCCCTTGCGCTGATGGTCAACAAATCCCCCACGGTTTTTATTTTTTATCACTTGCGCTCGACGAACTTTGAAGAGAAAATAGAGGGTCTGTGAACAGGCTATGGGAAGGTGGATAAAGATGCTTTATGGATCACTCAACGCCCTCTGGGTTACTGGGTTAATAATTGATAGTGTTCATTTTTTCCCACTAATCTACCCATTTTATAAACTGAACGTGCTACGCAGCCCAGTTAACAATACATAATCCTTGTGTAGCGTTGCAGTTGTGTCCTCCGTTGCAGTTTGGTCCTCTCACCTATCAAACAATAGACTGCGTTTTTATTTCTTCCACTCAAAGTGCGTTGTAATCGTGTCTTCTCCATGTGACTTCCCAACTAGGGAAGGGCTGTAGTATGAGTTTTGTTCGAGACTTGTGTATGAAACAGTGTTGGAGCGTTTTCGCCGATGGGTTTTTGGAGAATTTTACAGAAGTGCGAAGTATGTTCGAAATTGTCCTCGGTCAACGCATATGTTCATATGTTGGAGAGCTAGAAAGCCTGGGACAAGAATGAAAGCACAAGCCTCGTGCCCAAATAAAAAGTTCGAAGAAGGTCAGTAGCAAGAAGATGCAGTAAGAACAGGAGCACCCGACGACAATTTTTGGAAAATATCTGTTCTGAAGACAATTCGCTTCGAGATCTAGAATTTTCGGAACATTAATTTGTTGTTAAATTTCTTGCTTGCCTGCCTCTCCTAGGATTTTCGCACCCCCCAAAAGTGGTATAATTACCCATTTTTAATGGGTTTTTACCCTGATAAGGTTACCTAGAATTTTCGGGAGCCTTTTTTCTGGTTGAAATTTTCGAAAAGGAAAGTTTTGATCCCTATAATTTTCGGACCACTAGACTTTCAGCTAGGAAATCCGAACAGGTGAAAAATTTTTAGGGGATTGAAAAATGCCTATATCTACCGTTTAAATACTAAAATACGTTCAATAATGCTATGTTTAAGTGGTTTTGAACTATATTCTCGTTGGGTACCCCTGTAAGAAGAAGAAGAGATGTAATGATTTTCGAGCTTCTGAGTTAAGGGGTTATTTGCAGTTCTTTTAAAAGGCTTTTTTATATAAGGATTAGGTCATGGTACAGATAAGCTCAAGCTAGGCTAGCTCTTGTTTTTATACATGTAGATCGTGGAGTTGTGAGCTTTTTCGATTTTGCTGCAAATTGTAAGTTAAGTTTAAAATACTGCTTAAGGAGGGGGACATTGGGGGGTACCCAATACCGCAATACCGTGAGAAAAAATGGCAAATACCGAAATACCGCGTCGAAAATCGTCTAAATACCGATACCGCATATTTTAATCACATTTATAATCGGTTGCGCATACTTATGGTTGCTTCCATCTAGCGCGTTTAATTATCTCAGGCATTTATGCAGCTGGCCCCGGTTGCTCAAACGTTGGATAGCGCTATCCACCGGATAAATCACTATCCAGCGGATAAGTATTACGGAAATCAATTACGCTATCCGCTGGATAGTGATTTATCCGGTGGATAGTGCTATACGACGTTTGAACAACCAGATCCAGATGTCCATGTTTTTTTTTAATATTTTGGTAGTTCGCAATTTTCCGCAAATTTTCACTGAAAAATAAACTACATTCGTTCAGCCTTTTGGTATTTCGACCCAACAGCTAATTAACTCCAATAAAAATAACTCTTGAAAGCGCGAAAAACAAACCAACCAAAACCCTTTCCACGCACGTCTAGTGCGAGTTTTGATATAAAGTGAGTAGTCTAGCACGTCAGTCTCTCAGGGGTCAGATCAGACGCCGCGCCATCCTCGGAGGCCCAGGGGCAGATAGTGGGGACGAGGGAAAGTCTAAACGGGCGGAAAAATATATATGGAACGAAGAAAAGTAAAGAACGGCGAGAAGAGCCCCTGGGACAATGTCTTACCAGACCAGTTCCAAACGGTCGCCGCCGTTTTGGCTTCTGATTGGTGCCAGAAAAACACAAGTTTTCAACCAACACTGCTCTTGACCGAAATAATAATTTGAAACGAAAAAGACAGTGTAAAATGTGGCGATTTTCCTGACCGAAGCCTGGCTCGCTCAAGCCGTTGTTGAAAATTACGCAAGGCACCAAAAAAACTACATCGTCATTGGACCGGTCTGGCCGCCAACTAAGCTGTGAACCAATACAAGCAGTTCGCGTCTCATGTAAGCCGTTCTCTAATAAATGGTTCCTTTCGCGTCTTGATGTAAGCCGCGGCTTGTTTTCCCTCGTACAATCGGCCCTGGCCCTGTTCTGAGCAAATGGAAACGCGTTTTGTTTGATTTGATAACTCATTTCGTTTATTCAATTCACTTCATTTCCTTTAATTTAGCGCCTTACTGACAAGATTTGTTGACTATAGTTACGAATCTGATACAATACTCGATGAGCACATCTGATGAAACCAGTGCTGTATCCCTTTCAATTAAGTAACACTGCATAAAGAACTATCAAAAAAATTATTGACTAAACTTGACTGTAACCAAGAAGAAAGTGAAAGCTCGTTTTGCCTATATTTAATATAATTCATTTCGTTTATTTAATTCACTTCATTCCACTCCTTCCATGTAATTCAGTCAGGAAATTAATGACTTTCTACTACACTTAGCTGTCGCGGTAACCAAAACTAAAACCACGAGTACTACAATTTCTTTGCTTTCTAATAGTGTAAATTACTCAGTAAAGTTACCATGTTATCCAACTGAATGACCTTAGTCAGCGGTCACGTGCACTGTGATGAGGACAGGCCCGCGATCAGACAGGATCAGTTTGTAATTTTTTAAATTTTTAAATTTTAAATTTTAAATTTTTTAATGTTTTTTTTAATTTTTAATTTTTTTAATTTTTTAATGTTTTTTTAATGTTTTAATGTTTTAATTATTTAATTTTCTAGTGATGCACTAGTGAGCAGCACACTTACACTTCCAGTGAACATTTTCACTTGGAAGAAGGAGAAACCATCATGCTCGCCCGGGGCAACGAAAATTTTGCGAAAAAAAAAAACGACGTCAATTTTAAGGAGGTGACGTGACAACTGCTCCATCACTTCTGTTGCTCCATCACTTCTGTGCAGTCTGTAAGGTTCACATAGTTCATCATTTCACGAGGTTACAATTTGCGAGAAAAATTGGTCGTGGGAACAAAAGCAAGACAAGCTTAGCTTATGAACGAAGAAGACTCCTTCGCCTATACTGCCTTAATTGACGAGATCAACAGAGTAACTTTCGTGTTATTCCTTGTAATATATTGTAAGTCCCATGTAACTTAAGAACCCTTTTACTCCTATCACTTCCTATCAAATTTATGCCTTTTGCATTTACCATCTAAGTTATATACTAAAATTAGCGATAAATCGCGTGGCATGTTATATGTATATTTAACAATTATTCCTCGAGCCCGAATCTGCTCTGCCGAGTCTTTCACGCGCCCTCTTTACGGAGTAGGTGAACACAACACAGAAAGTTTCTTTTTCTTTCTCTAAACTCAGATATGGTCCTTTCGGATTAAGTCCAGAAACATTTGCCAACATTTGACAAATTAAATGAAATTGAACAAGATCGATGAAGTTTGAAACAGTGCGAAATTACTTTAAGTGAAATTTCAGTTTGTTGTCATCCAAAAATGTTGCTACCATGGCAACGTGACGTAACGTTTTCTCCTCTCTATTATTAATAAATAAACAGTTTGTCATCCAAAAAAAGCCGAGGAAGAGGGAAGGGGGAGCTTAAAAGACTCAAGGGGACTTAATAATTTTTCTCCCCTGAAAAGGGAGGGGGCATATTGAAAAAGGTGGGCTTTACATTCGTTGTCCGGTATCCAGTACAATACCACAGGTGAAACTGGCAATATTGTGTACTGAACAAAACACTGACTATGAGCCCCAGTGGGAACTTAAAAGAAGATATATGGTATCCAATGAAATTAGCCGGCACAACCCATTTGTACGTTGCTTAAGCGCATTTACACATTTCCCTGTATGACAAGCAAAGACCTATCATACCGGACGGCTCTGATAGAATAAATCCCCATACTCAAACCACCCTCCAAATTTTTGTTAATTTACAATAACTTTGTTGGCTCTAACTCTTTCTAGGATGACTACGAGAACGAGACTTTTTTCAATATAACCATTTAAGAATACGCAAAAAACGTAAAGTTAACTGTCGTCCTCGTCTATCTAAAGGTCTCCAATGTTCTTGCACCAAGTGCACGTACAGCCCCTTCTAAATGACCCAGAAAGCCGAAAACAGCTCAGAGTAGCAGCCCAAGATCCGCTGCTTCCCAGACCAACGCTTAAATTGCCTCGGTGACGACGTCACCCTTGGTTTCTTTTGTGTTATTATTCAGGGAAGTCTCAGTCCAGCCATTTGGTGGCGAACGGTTCTCTCTGATACTCAGCAAAGAAAGCGATAAGTTTGTTTGTCCAGATTTGGCCTTCGTTGGGCTTTGTGGTAACGTATAAGCATCGGTTTTACGCGGAGCCGCAACTGTTAAAAACCTCTTATTATTTGACTTAGTGTCGCTGCAATTGTTTTTTGAGGAACCAAATTGCAGTAAATTGTGCAGGGTTGCTTGAAACTTTTGGCGAAATTTTTCATTCAGTAGAATGTAAAGGCATGGATTTAAAGCGCTGTTGGCATGTGCTATCCAGTTGAATAGCATCTGAACTCTCATTGGCAACTTGTGGATTTGATCGTGTCGTACGTACGTAAAGTAATGATTCACATAGACTGGAAACCAGCAGACTGCAAATACCACGCATGTGATGACAAGCAGACTTGTAACTTTGCGTTTTAACCTCCTTTCAGCAGCGAGTTTGCTATCTGTTACATTTCCTGGAATCTTACGCAGCCACAATTTTCGGCAAATTAAGAAGTAAATAAATAATGTTACTGAGAGAGGTAACGCGTACAGGATGACAAAAAGGCATATGTGAAAGCTTTTTAACACTTTATATGTTTCAGTGAAGCCTGTGTCGTTTGGTGGTGCCCATGGCCACTTCTGTAAACAATAGTACACGCCTGGTTGCTCCTCATTTGTTTGAAACATTAAAACAAAAGGAGTCATTAACCCAAAAGATGAGATCCATATAATTGCTGACAAGACTTTTGGCTTTTGGAAGAATTTCTCTTTCCACGGGTAAAATACGGCGTAGAATCTGTCAAACGAAATCAGCATCATTGTAAAAACAGAGGCGGAAATAAAAACTGGAATGATATAACAAAACGCTTTGCAAGTAATGCCACCCAACGTTCCCCCGATCCAGAGAGCAGGGTCACGGTACAAAGAGGCGACCGAAAACGGCATAATCGTTATAGTTAGCAGCAGATCTGCAACGGCCATGTTGCCAATGAACAGGTTTGTCACGCTGGTGGATGAAGATTCCTTGTTAATTAATACCACGTAGAAACCAACGGAGTTACCAAATAGAGCTACGAGGAAAATTACCACATATGCTGACGTTAGGCCAATCTTGAGGTCTAGTGACTGTGGAATACCGACGCTGTCTGCTTGTGGTGGGAGTAGGGTTACGTTTGAGGCATGAGTGATGTTTGTTTCTAAAGAAGAGCCAAACAAATTGTTAATTTAAAGCAAATGATAAATCAAATCATTTGATTTATATTCAAAATTCGGAGCTTCAGTTTAAACCATTGAAAGAACAATAACAGCCCTACTAAACTTTAGCTTCCTGGTACATCACGTTATACAACAGTAAAAAATAAGAAATTGGAGTGTGAGACGGAGGACTGACTTAACTTTAAAGTCGGGTACTCTAACAACTGAGTCACGTTCACTCTTTGCATTCCGGCTCACTGATAGTCATTTAGCAGTTCCGTGGCAAAAAAAATAGTTTTTGTCTTTCAAAAGAGCCCAGTTCAGGCTGAACATCCCTCAGAATATAACTGATGATGTCTTGCCTTTAGATCGTCACGTCCTCCCCCCCAGCCCCCATGAGGCTAAATCAGTGTAATGTAGGGACCCTAACCACGACGTTGGGTTAGTATTATGGGATGTCATAATCGCTCTCGAAAATTTTAGTCGACTAGAAGTCTGTAAGATTTGTACTGATATTAAGACTAAGATAAATTGTTTCGGACGTTTACACCTCTGTCCTGTTTACTAGACACCCCAAGCTTTAATTTATCAAAGTATAATTTTTATTTAAAAAAGTCGGATTTTTATTATTTGAAGGGAAGTTTATTCCGCTTTCTACCTGAGAAAGAAAGGATCATTATCGATGATTTCGGCGAAGATGGAAATAAAATTCGGAGAAAGCTTAAGTCCTGGTCGCCCTTAAAGAAACCTTTCCTCGATTTTTGGTATCGCTGCAAGACTGTAAAGGTATATTTAATTTTGGGAGGGGATTTTCGCAGTGTATAGCATGAAAACTTGAACAGGTTGGCCCAGAATTTTCAAGTTTCAAACCCCATGTCTATCCTTAACATTCGTAGCAAAGAAACAGTTTCCATATCAGGACCATCCTAGACCGCGAGCGGTCGTCCTTCTTTGCTGAGAACCACGCGCGGCGAGTGAAAAAGTAAAATTATGCAAATTAATGGAAAAAGAAGAGGAGAGATTGGGGCAGAAAAAGAAAAAAGGACTGGAGAACTAGAGGGTGAACCAAACAGCAGTGAACAAACAATCGAAGACAAGCTGTTTGTTTACAGGAAAAAGCATGCGAAATGATGTCAATTGTCAGAAAGGAAGGAGTTGTCAATAACAGCAATTAAGAAGGTGTGAAAAGCAGCAAATCGGCAGATCAAAGATACCATCGCAGTCTCTTACTTTTTCTTTGCTCGGACTTCCGCCCTCGTTCCTCGCCGCTTCGAAACAGTTTCCATATCAGGACCATCCTAGACCGCGAGCGGTCGTCCTTCTTTGCTGAGAACCACGCGCGGCGAGTGAAAAAGTAAAATTATGCAAATTAATGGAAAAAGAGGAGGAGAGATTGGGGCAGAAAAAGAAAAAAGGACTGGAGAACTAGAGGGTGAACCAAACAGCAGTGAACAAACAATCGAAGACAAGCTGTTTGTTTACAGGAAAAAGCATGCGAAATGATGTCAATTGTCAGAAAGGAAGGAGTTGTCAATAACAGCAATTAAGAAGGTGTGAAAAGCAGCAAATCGGCAGATCAAAGATACCATCGCAGTCTCTTACTTTTTCTTTGCTCGGACTTCCGCCCTCGTTCCTCGCCGCTTCGCCGCCCGCTCCTTACGCGTGCTTACGATCAGTACTGTGATTCAAAGAAAAATAAGAGACTTCTCGCAAGACCATACCTATATCGGATAGTGTTAAATAATAAAACTGGCGCATTATTTTTGAAATTCAGTTGATGCGAATACACGTTTTATCTTTTTTTAAAATGACGATAATAGGCGATAAAAAAGACGATAAAAGACGATAGAAAATAGCGTGACATAGCCACGTTGGGGTAAAAAACTTTCCTCTTCCTCTAGCTGATTTTACTTACCATTAAATCCTGATAAGTTGTTCATTTTGGATTTCCGGAGATTTAAAACTTCTATGACAAAGGAAAGAAATAAACTTCATCAGGATCACAATAATTCCATTCCCTCCTCCCCGCCTCTGTGCACCATTTCCGAAACAGGCATAAAAGACCTTCGATGATCTTTAAATGCTTATAAAATCTTCAACATGAGATGAAAAGCTCAAACTTTAGTGAAATATCGACATGGCCATGGCTTTTTTGAATTCAGGATAAGGGACATATGTATCCCCCCTCCAGGAGCCCATACTTCAGAGCGAGCAACTCAGTCTTTAATTTGGTGAGTTAGTTATATATATTTTTTAGCTATTTAGGAAGGATGAAATTCCCTTTTGGTATTGTTTCCTTTCTATTCTTTTCTGCAAGATACATATTAAACTGATTTGAATAAAACTGAATCAGATGCAGTTTTCTCATTTAAAGCAGCAGCAAAGAGTTAGTGTGAAATACCTGACAACTGATGGTTTTCGGAATTCTAATCCCGCTTTTTCCTCTCTGTCACGGTTGCAGCTCTATTGAAACTCGGGTTGAAAAAGTCAATAAACACAAGACTTTGAATAGGCGAGCATAATATATACATTCTACGTTGCGGCAGATGTTAAGTTTAATATTTTTTATGATTTGGTCTTTATGAACAATTAAGTTAAATACGCTTTCGCATGTTATTAAATGTTTCACCGTGTGTCAAGAAGGGGGAGATATGTCAAGTAATTAATGCTGAAATTTCGTCAGTGCGCTAACTATGAAATGAACTAGCAGTCAAAGGTGGTTAAATCCTTCAACTAGCATCTCTTTAACAACGTATTATAACTGTTAATAAATGTTTTATTGCTCAATATCAACTGGAAATATTAATCAAAATGTCTATCAAACAAACAGCAATAAGACATAGTTATTAGAGGAGACTGGTTATATATGAAAAGCGGCAAACATCAATGATAAAAACAACAGTGCTGCAGTTTATGTTGGAAGCACCCTGAAAGTGCACTATCCTTTGTTTTCTGTTGGCAAATTGTTACGGAATAAAGTAATGCAACGTTTTTATTGCTCAAGACAATCAAAATGATAGGAATTCTTTTGAACGTTGTGCACTTTCAGGTCCACAAAAACATATAACGAAGGAGTCTGACGGGTTTCATAACCATTCCACTCAATTAACTATGAATAAGATAACCAACTTTACAAACCACCATCAGATGGCTATTGTAATAGGGAACCGAGAGGAAAGGTGGCGCAGTTAACACTTGCTTTCACCCAATGTGACGCGAGATGTGAACATGTTTACGCACTTCATTATTTGGGGGTTCAGATTTTTCTTCCCATACGAACTTCAGTTTTTTCCCCTTGTTTCTCGACAGAATGTGGTACGCACAAACACTCAGAGCTGTTGACGAGCTCGTAGGAGCTCCTTCTGAGGTGTTTATTGTAAGTTGTGTTGTTAACGCTGATTGGCCTGTAATGCCCTGGGTGGGCGAGAGGGGCGAGAGGTAGTCCTTTTTTTTAAAAAAAATTTAGATGGTACCCTTATCAAATTTTTGCCTCGCTGAATACCCGGTCACTTTAGATCGGGAGCCCAAATATTATGGTTTTGTTGTATTAATAGAAACTTATGGGAGAATAGCGAGGAAAGTCCCACCCAAAAAGGGGCCTTGAAGTGCACGAACAGCCCGACCGGAAGTGGCTAGCTAGTAAACTTGTATCGAGAGAACTTTGTTCTTTAGAGGACTGAATACGAATGGATGGCCTATGGATTGTCCCGGACTGGACATAATAGCTATACAGCCCGGGAGGGGGAACTCCGCATATGAAGGTGGTACGGATGCTCGTCGTCTTGCTTAGGGGTGTACATTTCGGATTTTGGTCTCACTTAGGCTGTTCTGGGCAAAAGGACATCATAATTAGCAGTGAAGGTCTCGTTTAGGGTTGCACGCGAAAAAATATAAAAACATATATTTGATATGTATATTTTTAATTCGTTTTATTTACTTAATCCAAGTTTTCTATAACATCAATACCTAAAGAAGACGTCTTTGTCCATTGTTTTCATTTGTCTGTGTTTTAACATGGTCTCTTTTAGGGGTCAAAAAAAGCTTGGGCCACGCCCAGATCGGTCTCTTTTAGGGGTTTAATTCAAAATTTCCGACAAGCATCCGTACCACCTTCATATGCGGAGTACCCCTCCCGGGATATACAGCCACCCAAAGGTAGTAAAACTGATTCCCCAGATCATGTTCAGGCACTTACGGACATTACCAACTGCTCATTGTTTTCAATTCATCAAAACTTCCCACTTCGTGGAAATTGCTGAGGTAATACTGCTCATTAAGGAAAGGAATCATGAAATGATCTAAGGACTGTTTCAAACGTCATACCCCTGCGGTGCTAAGCTGGCTCGACTGTAGCTCGACTGGAGCACGACACTAGCACGCCTTGGTTTCAGACGTCGAATTTGATTCAGTCGAAAAGAACGGCTGTTGCCGAAAACAAAACACAAAAATAAAGAAACGATTTAGCAATCTTTTAAATGTATTCTAATGTATTCATAATTTTTGAATTGAGTTCGGCACGGCAGTAGCACGACGTTTGAACCAAGTCGAGCTCCTGCCGTGTAGCCGTGTTATTTCTTGCTTGATTAACAAAGCCTTGTGTATTCCACCTTGTTCAACTGTCACGTTTAAAGTAAAGATAAGCTAACGATGTCAACACAATGACCTTGAACGAGGGTTCTGACGTCGAAGTTGAGATTTGAAAGAAGTGGATATGGATCTCTAGATTGCCTAGACGTATCGATAGATGGAGTAGATACTGATATTTATAAAGACTCTATTGTTATTTTCACAAAGCATGTCATTTAGTTCCGTTTAATTTGTTAAAGTTATGAGTATAAACGCCTCCCATCTATTCAGTAAACGCCCCTTCTTGTATCCCTAAATTTAAATAAACGCTAAGAGTTTTTGCCAAAGGTAGAGCTGAAACGACGGGCATCTATCTATTAGATCATTTTTGTGAGCAGATGAATTGTCAAGAATCATCGCTACTAAACCTAAATCAATCGCCTGCATACATATGAGCCTGTTTAATTATTTGCCAATTAATGCGTTTCGGGTCATTTATGATGTTTCCATCATTTGTCATCAAAAATTGAAAAGTATATTTATATTAGTAACTAAGAATTTAGCTTTTAGCAAACTTTTAAAGCACCTGTTCTTACGGGGAAAATATATTGACTATATTGTAAAAAGCCTGCCTGCCATTCCACCTTGTTTAATGTCAAGTTTAAAGGTTCTGACGTCGAAGTTGAGATTTGAAAGAGCAAGAATATGGATCTCTAGATGGCCTAGAAGTATCGATAGATGGAGTGAATACTGATATTTATAAACTCTATTGATATTTTCACAAAGCATATTACTCAGTTCCGTTTAGTTTGTTAAAGTTATGAATATAAACGCCCCCTCTTGGACCCCTGAATTTAAATAAACGCAGAGTTTTTGCCATAGGTAGAGCGGAAACAACAGGCATCTATCCATTAGATCATTTATGTACGCAGATGAATTATCAAGAAATTGGTTTCATCGCTATTAAACCTATTGTAAATAAATTGCCTGCAGACATATGAGCCTGTTTAATTATTTGCCAATTAATGCGTTTCTGCTTATTTATGGTGTTTCCATCATTTGTCGTCAAGAAATTGGAAAGCATATTTATATTTGTAACTATGAACTTAGTGTTTTTTTGGAGCGTCACCCGTTCCAGTGGGGAAGATATATTGAGTATATTGGTTAGAAATAACAAAAAATGCCTGCCAAAATTGCTTTTTATTAGCCTGCTCATATACAGGCGTCTCCGTTCACTCCCCGTCGCGAGAGGCGTTCAGCGAAACTCCGCTCTAGTCGGCGAGGAGCGACGACGGACTGCTCAAGATTCGAAGGCTCGATTACCAACCGCTGTTCGGGAAATGCACCCGCGCTTCTCTCCCGTACAGGCTGTTAATAAGGCAAATACAAAAATCGCCAAACAACGAACGCTTCGAAAGCTGGCCTCAATAATTGGTAATTTGCATAATCTTTCTAGTTCTGACGGTAAAACTAAAACAGAAACTGCGGTAACAAACATGATGAAACAACGCATGTTGCAAAAAACTAAGATTTTAAAGACTCAGTGACGTTTCCTATGTAACAACATACATCTTCAGAAGTGACGGTTAAAAAGATTACAGTAAAATTTCAACATCTAGAAAAAGACTGGAACCAAGTCTGCAGTTTGAAGTCTGCAGCAAATTATAATATATGATGCTAGAAGAGAAAAAGTTTTTCACTGCCAACATTTTCATTTAAAGCAGTTTTTAAATCACGAATCAATAAAGTTTCTCTCAGTTCATTTTACAATCTGATTCCCGCTTGTTTAAAAATATCTATCAATATATCTATTAATTAAATATTTTAAAAAATCTATTTTAATATTAAAATATCTCAAAGTTCAACCTCGACCCCAAGGCTTTTCCCTTAAAAAATGGGGGCCAATTTTTAAGGGAAAGACCCTGGGGACGAGGTTGCTCAAAGTTATGTCATTTAATATTGGGGCCCATTGAAGAAATATGGTCTTCAATGGCAGAAGTGTGCACTGCAAGCAAGGGGCAAATTCACTTTTTGTGAGTTTGGTCGTAGGGCAACAGTGCTTTTGACTTGTGGGGGAGGCACAGTTGAGAGGGATACCTCTACGAATGCAGGACCATGTAATGTATCCTTCGTATACTTGTTGGGCTGTTTCTCGTTCCAGGATAAGATATTCTCGTGTGTCTGTCACTTGACACATGGCGATCTGAGGCTCTTTGGCTGTTGCCGAGTGTCGATTGCAATTAATTGTGAACGCTCCTAGATTTGAAATAGGAAATTCCCCATATCAGAAGATCTGCACCGAGGTAGAAGCACTAATCAGCTCCTGGTAGGAGTTAGTACCTTATCTACAAAATAAATACGGATTTGTGTAGTCTACGAGCAGTCTCTCGTTTTTCTTGGTCCGTCGAGCAAAATTCCTTTTTTCGTCGGAAGTCTTCTTTATCCTTATCCGAAATTTCAAAAATTTAGACCTCCAAAAGGCGTGTGTTGCTTATATTAAAAGAACAGAATCACTTTTTTTTGACAGACTTGGTTGGCCTGCGTGGGAGGCTATGCGCGAGTCCCCTGCGCGGTCGCTGTGGACGAGCGCATGGAACGCCTGGCGAAAAAGAAAAATCATGTGTTTTGCTCGAGACATCACTGAACGTCTTGGCTAACTGAAGTGCGGTTACCGCCTGGTATTCGTTTGAGCTGTTGTCATGGCTCAGTTTGGCTACTTGTCTACAAGTTTAACGCAGCGAGCTGTCGTGTTTTTAATTCTGGTTTATGTGAATTTGCACGCCCTGAGTGAACAAGACGTTGTGTTCGGCAGAGAGAACTATGTAGAACAAAATGTTTCGATAAATCTGGAGCACTCTGTTTTCACTGTTAGTGAAAAGTTTCTTTCCGTAGCAATTGATGCGAGTATGATGAGGAATCATTGGCCCCACATCAATTTTACTTCTGAGAAATTTTATACCCTCGCGAGAGGTCTCTCCCCAGCTTTTCTTCGTGTGGGTGGGACGTCCGCAGATTTTTTGATCTATGATGATTCTTCGGGCTATAATAAGTTCAAGAATGTTACAAATTTTACAATAACGCACGAGGATTTGGATAAGATTCATCTGCTGTCTTCTAAGGCGAACTGGAATGTTATGTTTGGATTGAATGTGCTTCTACGGCAGAAGGATGGATCTTGGAATGCGAGTAACCCCAAACAAATTATGCAGTATGTTGCTAAAAGTGATTATCATTTTGGTTGGGAGCTTGGAAATGGTAAATTAAAAATAGAAAGAACTGGATGTGTAAATGTAGTGGATATTAATTTTAGGGACGATTTTACCTTACCCTTGAAATAGATAGTATGGTTAACCAGGTAGTATTACACTCTAATTTCATTGTTTTCTTTTGTTTACTTGTAGTTATTTGGCACTCTGACCTTTGTAGATCCAGGTTTTAGATACTCTTTGATGGGTTACTTGAAATTATTCTATCCTCAGTTTTGAATTCTATTTACTTTGGACGTTTGGGTATTGTACTGTATGGAAAGGAGTTAAACATAAACGAAAATGACAATTAAATCAAGGATGAAACAGAGAATACAACACATGCTGTG
Source organism: Porites rus (assembly GCA_964035705.1). Lineage (NCBI taxonomy): Eukaryota > Metazoa > Cnidaria > Anthozoa > Scleractinia > Poritidae > Porites > Porites rus. The sequence goes on along the minus strand of OZ037996.1, from coordinate 7,243,422 downwards.
GCTCAATATTTTACCTGATTTAATTACATTTTCCTTTGTTTATAATACAGGGGGCACTGGGGACTGCTAGAGCACAGGCTTTTTGACTGTGAATTTTAATGGATTGTAGTGTTTGTCAAGAAAAAACAAAAACAAAAGACAAAAACAAAACTGACAAAACAAGTAAAGTATAGTTAATCATCAATTTCTTTATAAAGCTACGTGCAAACAGACACGACATTTTTGGCTCCAGAATGTTGGGAGTGGTTGGATAGTGCTGGCATTGGTTTGCAAAGGATTCAAGGACTGATTTTTGTGGAGACAATGTGTTATGTATGTGTCCGGCCCCAACAATGTTGGAAGAGCTGTGCAAACATTGTGGTGGTATGCTTTGGAGATCATGGAACAAAAGAAATGCCTGTAGTTGTTGGCTCAAAAGTTTGACGAGTTTCAAACTTTGTGTGACAACTCCCAACTACACTCAGTGACATTTGCAACAGGGTTTGCAAACAGATGCTAGATGTAACACTCAACAAAATTGGGCATTGTTGGCCAGCATTAATGTTGCATCTGTTGTATACAGCTTAAAGGGGATTTAGTCAAGGGAGACCAGTGAATTTTTCACATGTCCCATAGTTCTCTATTTCCAAAGGGAGGTGAATGGTTTTCAAAATGCATGGTGTATTTTAGTTGAACTTCAGTGGGTCTAACAAAATCAGTTATCATGGTTTCTCTGCAAATTAGTCTTTTTCTGCTCCACATAAAATTTGAACCATTTCAAAATTTGGCTCTAGGTTTTCATGATCATGTAAAAAAAGTAAGATTCAGGTTGCAATATATTGCGTACTTTTCTCTTAGACCTGTGAAAATTTATTTCCTTTTTTGTCACTTTAAGAACCTAACCTCTTTGATGATTTCAATAAGTCACTGTCACCAGAAGATCTTGCAAGTGACTTCCACACATTGAGAGAAATTCTGAAAAGCAGCCCTCAGTTTGGAAATTGTCTTGTTGGCCCTGACGTTACCCGGATTCAGAATTATTCTAAAAGTGCAAGCTATCTTGAAAGGTGATCTAATGTTAAACCCCCTTCCGTTCATTGCTTTGTTTCTTTATTATAGAGCCTGATCATTTCAAGACATATTTTAACAAGTCCGTATCTACAGAGGAGCTAGCAGAAGACTTTAAAACCTTAAGGGCAATTCTTAAAAGCACTCCTCAGTTTGGAAACTTTCTTGTTGGCCCTGATGTTACGACAGTAGGGAATCACTCCAGAGCTGCATTGTTCTTGGAAAGGTGAAGTTCTGAAATGGTTAGAATTTGGCCAAATAGCTGGCTCTTACCAGGTGTTAATTAACACTGTCAGTGTAAAGAATAACACTGCAGTGACCTTGAGAGGGGGACAGCTTTTAGTCTAATGGTGCTTAAGACTATCCAGCTCAGGGAAGTTGTTGTCAACTTTAATAACCATACCCTCCTTCAAATAAGTGCTCCCCTTTGAATTAGCCCCCCTCCTTAAATTTATTAGGATATAGAATAGAAGTATTCAACACAAGAATTTACTTAGATAACTGTAGATAGGACAGACTTTGAGAGTGACCCCACCCAGAAAATTAATAATGAAGTAAGGACCCCACTTTGAATTAGTGCCCCTAAGAGGATACCTTTTTTGACTTGGCAGCTTAATTTAAACACACGAGAAAAAACAAGGTACACTGTTACTAGTAAAATTGTTGAGGTTTGTTAATAAAGTCGGAGCTTGAGCATTGTTGAGAAAGTGTTAGTCATTCTCAAATACCCTTTGTCTGACTTCCTTATCATGACCTCTCGACTGCTGTTAATTTCCCTGGTAGTGAATTACTAGCAGCCTTTTTTAGGAATTATTCAGGTAGTGGGGAGTGGCACAAATAGGAAGCAGAGGATACTGTTCTCTTTGCACTGCACTGAACAAGGAACAGGCTAACATTAATCACAATGAGGTAGTTTATACAACCTAAATAAGTGAACTTGTGCAAATTCTCGACTTTCATCGGAGATAAGAAATTTGAGTATTTGCCACCATATTACTATTATCATTGTTTTGTTGTCCTCTGTTAAAGATTGCAATTGCATTCTCTTTTTTTCCATTTTTTAGTTTTGTTTCCAAAGCTAAAGATGTCATTGATGCAGTTACTTGGCACCAGTGAGTAAACTTAGATGTGAATTATTGTAACAAAATAACACAATCATTATGATTGTGTTATTTCCCCATTTTGATTGTTTGTTATTATTTTTTAACTTGTTAGGTACTACCTTGATGGAAGAACTTGTACTATGAAAGATTTTTACAATCCAGATGTATTGGATAAATTGCTGTATGAGTTGGAGGAAGCCAATGACATCTTGGATAAACTAGATCCAGGTACACCCAGGTGGCTGGGGGAGACTAGCAGTGCTTATGGAGGAGGGGCTCCTGGATTGTCTGACAGATATGGCGCAGGATTCTTGTAAGTTTACTTTCAACAATATTATTTTTAATGGAAGTAACATTTTTTCTTTTTAGCATCAAAAGTGGCAGGATGGGGTTGGAAAATTCCATTTTTAGAATCAGGCAATATTAGCACATGCCGTAGGATAGTATATGGCTCTTAAGGTGCTTGTAAGTCTGTAAATCTGGTGTGGTGAAAGGGTGTCAATATTATTTTTAATATATACCTCACCTAATTTATCAGGGTGGCACACCTGTGTTGAGTCCAAGTGGTCAGAGGGGAGACAAGGAGAATTCCTTCCCCCTGGCCTGCAGCTGCGGTACTTCTCCTTCTTTCTATAACTACTAATCAAAATGTTAGCCCCACCCGTGAATGTTTGCTGTGGCATCATCTCCAGGTACATGAACACCAAGACTTTCCCCAAGTGACTATGCATTCTGCAGCTCTTGTGTGGTCAGTTTCTACTCCATAACTACATGTTACTGCATAGAATTAGATTTACATGCACTCTCCTGTTCCCTTTATCATTTCAAGTGAGTGGATCTTGAGAAGAAAAAGAAAATCGAAGTGCCATCACTGGATTGCTTTTACAACTTAGAAACCAGGCATTGGCTTGTAATAATATGCACCCCTCAACAAAAAGTATTTAAGCCATACAATATTAAAATCTTGTTAGCCTCCTTGCTGTAGAATGAAATTCTTAAGTCTCCTTGGCAGTCATCAGTTTATTTCATCACACAATGTCCTCCCGATCCCTTCCCGCTGAAGGGGACAACTCCCTTTTGAAAGGAGCAGCGATGCCCATCTTCTTGTTAAGGAGAGTAAGTCGCAGATTTTGGTCTACTGGCACTAGCATTTTGACCCATCAGCTATTGCTAAGAGTTAAGTTGTCTGTGTAAAAAAAAAAATCAAAAGAAGTAGATGCTTTAATTAGTGTTTTCAAGGTCTGGACACAAGCGAAAAATAAAGGAAAAAAACTGCTTCTTGGGGTGAGGTATTATTTATTGTTTTATATAATGGCAAAGAAAAGTTAGATAAGAATAAAGCAGTAAAAAGTTGAAAAAAATGTTAGCGGTACCCAAGAGAGGTACCCCTTGGTCGGTGAATATCATTTTCCAGCGCATTGTCACCATGAACAAGGGTTATATGCTTCTGTAGCCTTTTCCAGGCTCTTAGATAGTGGGGGAGACGTGAAAGTGAAAGGCGCGCAAAAAAGTAGCCTGTTCCAGGCTCCGAGATAGTCGGGCCCGCGGAATTGAGAAAACGCGAACAAAAACGGGAGGAAACTTTTTTTCCCCACCCCGCCCCCATTTTCGCGCGCCCTTCACTTTCGCGTCTTCCCCACTATCTGAGAGCCTGGAACAGGCTAGTGAAAAAGGGGCGGGTCGAGAAAAAGGAAAGAGGAAAAAGTTTCCTCTCGTTTATTTTCTTGTTTGCGCTTTCTCAATTCCGTGGACCCCACTATCTCCGAGCCTGGAACAGGCGAATGCTTCTGCAATGAAGTACTTCTATTAATTTTTTAATGTTTCCAGGTGGCTTGATAAGCTGGGTCTTGCTGCTCGAATGCGTCATGAAGTTGTTATTCGCCAAACGTTTGCTGGAGGAAATTATGCTCTACTAAACAATGATTTGGACCCAAATCCTGTAAGTATAGTCAGTCAACTAAAGTAGCCTGTTCCAGGGCTCTCGGATTATAGGGACGTACTATAGCGAAAATAAGGTCAAACGAAAATTTGACGCGCATGATAAGAGAAAAGGTAACCTGAGATCAGGCTCAATTTTAGCAGTTCTTATATGTAGTCAATTCTCTCTTATGCAGTCCGGCTTTCCCGCCGGAAAGTTATTTACAAAGAGAAACGAAAATGGAGCCTGATCTCAGGTTAGAGAAAAGGAGGCTGTGGTGGGAAAAAGGAAAGAAATCCTGTAAGCATATCTTTCACTACCCTCTTTTACTCCTTTTTTGTCAAGTTTGGATAAATTTAGGCTGTCAAACTGTCAAAATTTCCATTTGTTGGAATCATTTTCATATTTCCTGCGCCAGTGTTTTGCAGGTATCTCTTCCCTCCACAGCTCCCGCGCGTTTTCCTCACTTTTATCATGATGATTGCATATAATATTTTTGAGCCTGGAACAGGTTAATGGTAAAGTTATTATGCTCATAATAAGAAAAAAAAAAAATAATAGAAAAATACATCGTTCCACATCGCACGAAAGTGACCAAAGCCGTCGTCAAAGGGTTTAAATTCTACTTCTCATCACATGTAGTTTATAAGGGCTTAGCAGTGTTGCCACTCCGACTGTTCGAGCGGTCACTTCGTTAATATTTGACGAGAATGGCATGGCCCAACCATTGGTAACAAGGTCCCACTGTAACTGGAATAAGCTACTGACTGTAATGTTCCCTCTTGAAGCAGATCTCTAGGGATCTTAACGCTAACTGCCCAAATTATAAACTGTACTTTCATTCAGTGCATCCACTGTGAATTTTTGTCCTACTGAAAAACTCGTTTGTGTTTCTTGCAGGATTACTGGTTGTCTTTGTTATACAAGAGGCTTGTGGGGGTAAAAGTCCTGGAGGTGAATGGCGGAACAGAAGCGAAGCGTACCACCCGTGTATACGCTCACTGTGCTAGCAGGTATAAAATGAGTCGAAAACTCTGTCCAGTTACTTTGAGGCCGGAGATGAACTGGCAGCGCCGTAGCTAGTATGAGGCCAACCGAGGCACTCGCCTCGGTAAAATTTTGACGAATTTCGCCGATCATTTTTATTTTACATAAGCGATCATCGGATATTTTTAACGCATCATGATATTACAAAGAATTCAGCAATTCAGTCAATATACTATGAAAAAATTACCATATCATCGATCTCAAGGGGCTACGTACGTTAACTCAAATTTTTTTTGAACAAATACTGATCAAAACCATTGGCGAGGTTAACGGTCACCCAGATTATGTAGCTTGTTTCTGATTATTGCTTTTTAAATTCCACTTAAATTAACTCGAAAAAAAGTTACCGAAAGGCCCAGAAAACGCTGCAAATCGCATTTCCGAGAGACTAAAGTTCAAAATTTCTCGGGGGGGGGGGGGGGGGGCATGCCCCCGAACCCCCCTAGCAACTCCCGCCTGCCTCGGTTGGCCGTTTGGTCTGGCTACGGCACTGACTGGCTCTTTTTGTTTGATTTGTAAGACAGTATGTTACTACACTCTCGTTGCTTGGAAAGGGGGTCTCCTAACAGCTGAGCGGGGATTAATTTTAATCATTTATTGCTTTGCGAAATACAGGAAATACCCTGTTGGTGCTGTCACCCTCCTTGTTCTGAATGTTCACAATCATGACCCAGTTGGCTTGAAACTCACTGGAAGCCTCCAACTAAAACATGTGGAAGAGTACCTGTTGACAACAGAAAACAGTGACCTTACGTCGGAGTAAGTAGAATAGTCTGAATATTTTTTGATAATAAATGAGGTAACTTCGTACTGAAGGAAGCAACATCCGAGGTATGGAAATTCCCGCGTTAATTAAGACAGGTAGGCAGGGAGGCAGACAGGCAGACACGCAGACAATCCGACAGGCAGACGGGGACACAGGCAGGCAGGTAGGAAGGCAGGCAGTTAGGCAGGTAGATAGGTAGGTAAGCAGGCAGGTAGGTAGGTTGATAGGCAAATTAAGCAGGCGGAAAGGTAGGCAGGTAGGAAGGCATGCAGGCAGGCAGGTTGGCAGTTAGGTAGGAAGGAAAAAATCATATGGATTTCTACCCTAACACCCTCTTCCGGTATGAGGACTGTAGGTAGGTGAGTAGTGCAGGCAGGCAGGTAGGTAGACAGGCAGGCAGGCAGGTAGGCAGGTAAGCAGACAGATAGACTGTTACAATGTAATTGGAAGTGACAGGGGTCACTTCTTGCACTTTTGCCCCGAGCTGAAGTTCGTCAGCTTTTGAATGTTTTTGCGGTGGTAAATTGATTTTTCTGGGTTGTCAAAACCGACCGTTAAGTCCTGGTTGGAAGCCCGACATCTCTGCAACCGGTTAAGTGTTCAGTCGAAATTGCAATTAGACGAGGGTTAATTGAAATCTTGGGGTGCTCGCCATTATGCCAAATTTCCGGAACTTTCGTTTGATGGAACGTTTCGCTCCTGGCGGAAATTTTCCAGAAAAAGTGATGCACCTCGAGAGGTGGTCCCCCTCCACTAGTCGGTCCTATCCGACCGAAACTTACCGTTACCTTTTCAAAAATTCTCGTTTCCAGTCCCACTTCGCTGAGAAGTAGTCAAAATTTCGATTGGAACGTACCTCATTGCATGAAATTTTCGCGACACGTAAATTTCGCGATTTTACGATTCGCGTATTTCTCAACACTTAAATTACGTGATTTTGCAAAATTTTTGTACTTTGAATCACTTTAATTTCGCGATCTTTAGTAAGTCGCTATTTATTTAACTTATCCTTGAAGCAAATAGAACAACGTCATTTACAATAACGTCAAAATTTATAACGAGATGCAGCGACGGTTCTATATGAGAACAGTAACAAGAAAGTTCTAACAATTTCCATAATTATGCTTGTTCGTTATAATTTTAGTCAGTTGACCATGATCTCCATGTTCGTTTGTGTAAAATTGGCCTTTCTTTATTAATTATTAGCTATTATTGATATATCATTGTTATTCACTTAATTATCGCATCATGTTATGCTCGCGATACTTTTTGTTCGCGTCACTTTAACTTTTGCGATTTTAAAAAGAGTCGCGATTTTATTAAATTGACAAGAAAATTTCGTGTAATAAGGTGAATGGAAACGTCTATCCGGTTCGAAATTTCGTTCCACTTTCTCTTGGTTAGTTCTACTGATCTCTGACAGGTCGGTTTGGCAGAGTGGACAGCATCTCCGGTAAGGGTACACTCCCGTTCTGCTGAGTGCATTTAAATTTACCTTGAACCAATGGTGAAGAAAAGTGGAGTGATAGAGTTGCTCTTATCATTTTTTGTGACAGAACCGTCAGACTAAATGGAAAAGTTCTAAAACTTGTGGATGACCACACCCTTCCAGATCTTATTCCTGCGATTGTACCGGGAGATAAACCTCTCACTCTTCCGCCTCTGACGTTTGGGTTTTACGTCATCCCAGGAGCTTCTGCTGGTGGGTGCAGATAGGCCAAAAGCCATCCGTAAAACAATTGAGGACGAAAATCATTGTTCAACGAAGGCTGAATTCCTAGCACCTTGATATACTATCTATCATTCATTTTTTTAGTATAGGAATGTGTCACTGAATGACGAAATCAGTTTTTCAAATTAGCCCCAATTCTCAACAGATAATATTTTCGTTTTGTATAACTGCACATCTTTGCAGCAGCTGTATTTTTTGTAATTTTCAGTATTTTTATTCAATATGAATTGCAACTGTAAATTCTCATAGGTCTCTATTCTGTTGACCTCATTTATAAATTCAAGCAATATCAATATCTATTGAGTGCCTTAGGAGTCATATATTAGTAACAGATGAAAACAAGTTGCAGTGTGTGAAAAAAGCCGCAATGAATTAAGTTGAACTTGAATTCAGTGGAGCGGTATGGAGAGTGTAAAAGGAAAATAAATAAAGAAAACGTAGTGTTTTACTGATGAAGTGGTGGTTTTTAGTTTGTTCTTCTTCGTGAGGTTAGAATAAATTGACCATGTAAATATATACGAATCAAGAAAACTAAATCCGTGGTATTTGTTTTTTTTTTTTCCTTATTAAAGCGGCACTTTACGCAATAAACTTCCAGGGTACTCTTTGCAATCGATGACAATTTTTTTTGTCAAATTCGTCGCAAAGCTTCTCAAAGCCTCTAACTGCCATGCTCTTCGTTAAGTAATAGGTGTCTCCCCTCTCTGATAGTTTTTTCTACCGTGTTTAGGCTGTGATTTTTCGCTAACTGGCACCGAACAATGTTCGGTGTGAAATAAAATGTCAACTTTTGAATCATTAATTCTTTATTTTCTTAAAATACTTCTCTGTGTGTATAGATCTATTTAGTTTTACAGGCCATTTACCTTGCTCTCTTAAAATCGTAGAAAATGGGAAATGCTACAATATCAAATGTTCCATCCCAGGGAGACCTTCGATCTATATTTGCGATCATACTTCTCCCCCCCTTTCTTTCTTTTTTTTGAGTAGAGATGAGAAAGGAGATAGTAGAGATATAGGGACGGCATGATTTACAGGCTAACAAACGCCCCACCTCGGGAACTCATGATCACAACCTGGCAAATGCCCGGCACTAGGAACTGTACAGCCCCCGAAATGAACCCCAACCCTGAAATGATCCCTAAATCGACCCCGAAATGATACCAACAAAGAAATGATCCCCGTTTCTCTACAGGTCGACCCGGAGATGATCCCCAATTAATTTTAGGAATGGAATGATATCATAGAACTATGGATTGATTTAGGGCCTGTTTACATGGAGTGGGGGACCCCGGTCTAGTGGGGTTGGTTTCTTTTGTTTTCACGCTCTGGGGGACACAAAACAAAAGAAACTTACCCCACTAGACCGGGGTCCCCCAGTTCATGTAAACAGGGTCTAAAATGCACAACATTGACTTATTAAGTTCACTAATAATCTTCACTTGCAGCTACTTGCCCACATTCTTTAATGTCATTAATCTGGGATTACACTTTGAACTGCATTAAACGAAAAGTCTTGTATATTTTTAGTAACCCCGTGAACTGCAAGTGATAACATTGAAAAACATAACATTTTATATTATTATTACTTACTTTAGGTGATTATAGCCGGGTTATAGAGAAAACTGCATGAATGTTAAATTCTAAAAATGATGTTAAAACTGTATGCTTTGGATACTGAATTTTAAAAATGGTGTTCCAACGCTTTTCAAAATTTTAAAATGATGTTGATGACGCAAAAGTAGACGAACTGACTGACCCATTACCACTCAAGCTTGCTCTCGAACTCGCCTCCCTGACGGCTTAGTGAGGGCAGAGTTGAATTGATTTCAGCTATAAAGGATGGAAATGTTCGAGTTGAGGCTTTCTTTGTTTCATGCTTTTACCGATCGTAAAACTGTAGCACGAATTCTTGAATATTGGACAGTCCATAGTCCGGCATTCCTTAGTCCATAGTACAGTCATGCTGATCCTTACATGGAAGTGGCATTCTTCACGTTTGGATGCGCTTCGTTGAAGTGAGATTTATTTGGGTGAACAACATGGCATGTTTTGGCATCATTTCTCCTCGTTTGACGCTGCTTGTAACTGTGTTTTCGATACTTTTCTCTGGGAATTTGCGTGCATTGAGTTTCAAGGACATAAACGAAGACGGCAACGAAAAAGTTGTGGAACAAACTGTTTCGATCAATTTGAACCAGTCCGTCTTCACAGTCAGTAAGAAGTTTCTCTCCGTGGCAATTACAGTTAGTTTGATACGGGAGCATTGGCCCCACATTAACTTCACCTCAGAGAAATTCTTCACTCTCGCAAAGGGTCTCTCTCCTGCATTTCTTCGTGTGGGAGGGACTGCCGAAGATTTTTTGATCTATGATAATTCGACAGGGTTGAACAAGCACAAGAATTTTACTAATTTTACAATAACACACGAGGATTTGGATAAGATTCATCTGCTGTCTTCTAAGGCAAACTGGGATGTTTTGTTCGGATTGAATGTGCTTCTCCGAGAGAAGGATGGATCTTGGAATGCAAGTAACCCTAAACAAATTATGCAGTATGTTGCTGATAGTGGCTATCATTTTGGATGGGAGCTTGGAAATGGTAATTTTATACAAGTGCACTCAATGTTTATGATTGTGTTTTATTTTAGCCTTAATTAGCCTTGGCCAAGTTTATTCCTATGGTTCAATTAACAGCTAGGGACAATAAATAGAGCACTATACAGTATATGGACCAAAGCATTCTATATCCTAACAGCTGATACAAATTTAAGATTTTAAACTAGCTAAAGACTAATTTCTTTGAGAGTTTTAAACCAAGTTTAAGGTGACTCGACCCAGTTTTTTTGGGGGGGTACCACCCTACTTTGAAGCTCTCTGGTATCCCCACCTTTACTTTTATCGTAAGTCTAACACATAGAATGGATAGCATATAGATCAATCTACAATATAACATAAAATTTTTGGCGATCGGAGTAAATGTCACGTGGTTATAATGCCACGCCCCTTTGAGGTCTGAGTCGAAAATCTGCTGTTGCCGGCATTTTTTCGTGAAAATCTCTCGGCTACACATAGTGCGCATTAGTGCCTTGCGCTGAACAGAGTTTCACCAAAATCGCAAAGACCCAATTCGAGAAATTCAGCGGTTTCCAAATTTAGGTCATAATTTATGCGAAAATGATAAGCAAACTTTACACGGATTATATCTAATAAACTATGAGATTCATCTCTTTATTTTGGGCATCGTTATAACAGATGGGTCCTTGCAAGTCAGCAAAACGCTTTAGGGCCTTGTAAATGCGCGCGATTTCGAGCAAAGCAAACATATAGAAATTATAGTTTTCGCTATTTGTTGACGTTTGTCAGCGTTTAAGAGTCCTTCTCACGAAAAAAGCATTTTCTTAAAAATTCGTAGTTTTTTTCCCTTCAAATTTTTTCAGGGCCACAATTGATTAATTAACTACCCAGACTCTGAATTTCATGGTAATTGAAAAACTGTGACATTATCTTCTATAAGCCCAAACTTGAGTAAACATTGAAGATTTTTAGCGTTTTGGCTTAGTTTGTGTTTTGGGAGTTGTCTATTGTTTCTAGTCAGTCATTATACAGCATTCTTGTTCAGCACGCGTGCAATGACCACGCTTGGCTGACTTCCGAATGCTCACCGAGATATTCCCGTCACGACTTGGTTTAATTATTGGCTTGCATTAAACCTATGAAAAAATGATATTTTTTAATAGTAAGTAGATTTAGTGTGTAGCACTTCTTGATTTTTTTGCAAAGGCACAAGAAGCACGAGAATTGATTAAAAATTGTGACTTAAACCTCTATGTATCACGCGATGGCCTGTCTCACTGTACCAAAATTATTATATCTCGGTGAGCATTCGGAAGTCAGCCAAGCGCGGTCTTTGCACGCGTGCTGAACAAGAATGCTGTATAATGACAGACTAGAAACAATAGACAACTCCCAAAGCACAAACTCAGCCAAAACGCTAAAAATCTTCAATGTTTACTCAAGTTTGGGCTTATAGAAGATAATGTCACAGTTTTTCAATGACCATGAAATTCAGAGTCCGGGTAGTTAGTTAATCAATTGTGGCCCTGAAAAAATTTGAAGGAAAAAAAACTACGAATTTTTAAGAAAATGCTTTTTTCGTGAGAAGGACTCTTAAACGCTGACAGACGTCAACAAATAGCGAAAACTATAATTTCTATATGTTTGCTTTGCTCGAAATCGCGCGCATTTACAAGGTCCTAAAGCGTTTTGCTGACTTGCAAGGACCCATCTGTTATAACGATGCCCAAAATAAAGAGATGAATCTCATAGTTTATTAGATATAATCCGTGTAAAGTTTGCTTATCATTTTCGCATAAATTATGACCTAAATTTGGAAACCGCTGAATTTCTCGAATTGGGTCTTTGCGATTTTGGTGAAACTCTGTTCAGCGCAAGGCACTAATGCGCACTATGTGTAGCCGAGAGATTTTCACGAAAAAATGCCGGCAACAGCAGATTTTCGACTCAGACCTCAAAGGGGCGTGGCATTATAACCACGTGACATTTACTCCGATCGCCAAAAATTTTATGTTATATTGTAGATTGATCTATATGTTATCCATTCTATGTGTTAGACATACGATAAAAGTAAAGGTGGGGATACCAGAGAGCTTCAAAGTAGGATGGTACCCCCCCCAAAAAAACTGGGTCGAGTCACCTTAAGACATCTTTTGATTTGATAATGCCGACGTCTCGAAGCAATGAAAATCTTCAGCGAGGCTACCAATTAAATTCTTCATTTTCAAAAATTTTATATTACACACATGTTTTACGTTTGCTTTTCGCCTGCTTTTAGCGGATCCTGACCCCGGGTTCCCGGATTTCGACAGCTGTAATCCGATATTACTGTTGAAAGTAATTTGCATACTGAGTCACAAAACGTGCGTACGGCGCGCGCTTCATCCTTCAGATTGGCGCTTCCTTCTGCGGTGTCCAGCAGCATTTTGAGACAAAAGTTGTTGACAGATAAGGAGGAGAGGGTTTACTACGTGCTGAATTAAGATAAGCGAACTTCGTTAGAAAGCATGCGTGTTGGTTATGAGTCTCAAACAGAGTTTAATATAGAATGGCAAACTTAAACAGATGGCAACGGGAAACATTTTGCCGTAAACCTAGACCTGAAACAAAGAATAGAGTAAGTACTTTAGCATTTAGGACTTTGTACGTGAATATTAGCAAGACTTTTTAGGACAGACGTTTGATGACCTAATTTGCCTGGTCGACTGACGATGGTCACGCACATGTTAAAGATGGCGTTACTTTATGTTGTCTGTAAAACGATTTTCAAATATTTTCTGAGAAGCTCAAAACGATTTCCCCAAAATATTTTTTACATAACATAAACGTTTGATGCCTGTTGTGTATTTCCCTTCAATGTGAAAAAATTCTGATCATAGGCACATGATGAAATTCGTCGCTGTTTTCAACGACCTTTCGTGGATAAACATCAGGTAGCCGTACGCTTTAGTTTTTTTTAAATTAGTCAGAGGGTTGTAATGCTAAAAATATTG
>OZ037996.1:7192700-7230040 GCA_964035705.1 Porites rus | reverse complement strand
GAAGATTTTTAGCGTTTTGGCTTAGTTTGTGTTTTGGGAGTTGTCTATTGTTTCTAGTCAGTCATTATACAGCATTCTTGTTCAGCACGCGTGCAATGACCACGCTTGGCTGACTTCCGAATGCTCACCGAGATATTCCCGTCACGACTTGGTTTAATTATTGGCTTGCATTAAACCTATGAAAAAATGATATTTTTTAATAGTAAGTAGATTTAGTGTGTAGCACTTCTTGATTTTTTTGCAAAGGCACAAGAAGCACGAGAATTGATTAAAAATTGTGACTTAAACCTCTATGTATCACGCGATGGCCTGTCTCACTGTACCAAAATTATTATATCTCGGTGAGCATTCGGGAAGTCAGCCAAGCGCGGTCTTTGCACGCGTGCTGAACAAGAATGCTGTATAATGACAGACTAGAAACAATAGACAACTCCCAAAGCACAAACTAAGCCAAAACGCTAAAAATCTTCAATGTTTACTCAAGTTTGGGCTTATAGAAGATAATGTCACAGTTTTTCAATTACCATGAAATTCAGAGTCTGGGTAGTTAGTTAATCAAATGTGGCCCTGAAAAAATTTGAAGGAAAAAAAACTACGAATTTTTAAGAAAATGCTTTTTTCGTGAGAAGGACTCTTAAACGCTGACAAACGTCAACAAATAGCGAAAACTATAATTTCTATATGTTTGCTTTGCTCGAAATCGCGCGCATTTACAAGGCCCTAAAGCGTTTTGCTGACTTACAAGGACCCATCTGTTATAACGATGCCCAAAATAAAGAGATGAATCTCATAGTTTATTAGATATAATCCGTGTAAAGTTTGCTTATCATTTTCGCATAAATTATGACCTAAATTTGGAAACCGCTGAATTTCTTGAATTGGGTCTTTGCGATTTTGGTGAAACTCTGTTCAGCGCAAGGCACTAATGCGCACTATGTGTAGCCGAGAGATTTTCACGAAAAAATGCCGGCAACAGCAGATTTTCGACTCAGACCTCAAAGGGGCGTGGCATTATAACCACGTGACATTTACTCCGATCGCCAAAAATTTTATGTTATATTGTAGATTGATCTATATGTTATCCATTCTATGTGTTAGACTTACGATAAAAGTAAAGGTGGGGATACCAGAGAGCTTCAAAGTAGGGTGGTACCCCCCCCCAAAAAAACTGGGTCGAGTCACCTTAAAGTTAAACGTGCTTAGCATAATTATTTTATTGATGTTCTCTTTTCTGACATTTTAAGGACCTAACCAATTCAATACACACGTACATTCGTACATTGTACCATTTCAAATTTGGCTCTAGGTTTTCATGTAAAAAAGGTAAGATTCAGGCGTATCTTGCAATTAGTGCATACTTTTCTCTTAGACCTGTCAAATTTTTTTTCCTTTTTTGTCACTTTTAGAACCTAGCCACTTTGATGATTTCAACAAGTCACTGTCTCCAGAAGATCTTGCAAGTGACTTCCACACCTTACGGGAAATTCTCAATAGTAGCCCTCAGTTTGGAAATTTTCTAGTTGGCCCTGATGTTACCCGGATTCATGAGAACTCCAGAAGTGCAAGCTACCTTCAAAGGTTATTGAGTCAGTACACCTTAGACTGGTTAGGGTCCTAATAAAGACGAGTAGATTAGAGATCCTTATCTTTGATTAACTAATCCAGCTTAAAGAAGTCACTATAAAAGATCTATAACAGAAGAGTCTTCCTGACAGGGGTGGATCCAGGATTTTTTTTAGGAGGGGGTGCACTCGTCTCTTTCTCTACTTCAACACCAATAAACCACATATTTTTTTTTTTTTTTTTGGCAGAATACCAGTTATATTAGAAAACCGCAGGTCATCTCAGGGGGGGGGGGGGGGGGTGCGCCCCCCTGCACCCTCCCCCTAGATCCGCCCCTGACTGATACAGATGAACTAACATTGCTCCAAAAATTGTATCGAATGACTTATGGATTATCAACCAAGTACATCCGCAGATTTGGGGTGGTCTACTAAAAGAAATTAACTGTATTTAGCACGAAAGTACTGATTGGGGTCACTATTTTTACGTCTCCTACTGGAGACTGGACTGCCATTTTACGTGGTCATCCAAGCCACGCGAAGGTCAAGCCATTTGCGGGGCAAAGGGCGTACCTTCATTTCTCAGTTATTTTAAGACCCTGACCGAGTTTTGGTCTGGCCCCGGGAATCGAACCCGCGACCTCCCGCTCTGCAATCATGCGCTCTACCGACTGAGTGAAAGTGAGGGTACTGGCGCCAGAAGGAGAGTTCTTCTATCTGCTTTGGTACCCCGAAACTGGCAAGAATTTTAATACGTTTAGATGACAACGAAAAGGAGATGATCTTAGTCTTGTCAGAGCTGGTCGTGAAAATGTTGATCGAGGGCAAACAAATCAGAGCTACACACGGAGCAGAGTTACTCTGCTATCCATCTGCGAAAGTAAGGAATAAACTGTCTGCCCTCTTAGCATGAAGAAGCAGACACGAGAATGATAGTTCATCTAGCTGATGCAGTAGAAAATCGTCAACAACATCTAGACCCGCACATCTCTTTGCAAAAGTCTCCCTGTCGTCCATGCCGTAACAGGATGCGATACAATACCTGTCCCTATGGTCATGATGACGAAAACTGCCTGGACGGCATGGGAGAACTTTCCAGATGTAAGTGCGTTACGTTTTTCGAGCTGGCTAGGATTCCCCCTGCTATTTCCGAGGAGAATCATTCAGCTGTAGAGAGATATTTAGGATATAAAAGGTATGGGAGGAAAAAGATGTAAAAGCATGGGGTGGCTGAAAGTAGCTACGACACTCTTTATGTTATCCGTTTATTATCTATTTTCCATTTCTTTCTTTTCCACTCTTTAGTTTTGTCTCGGGTGCTAAAGATGTCATAGACGCAGTCACGTGGCACCAGTAAGTGTTGCATTGTTTGCTACTAGGCGGCTTTCTGTTACATTTATTTTAATTTTCCCCCCGGGTTTACAGTGTAAAGCGCATCGTCTGTGAAATCATGCCACACATCCCAACCAATTTTGCCACGCAAATTTACCAATCAGAGACTGACTTGCTTTACGAGAGGGACTGGTACTTCTACTCAGTTACTTTTTTATAATATATTCCAATTTTAAAGTCTCTAGTCTTGTAGACTAAAAGGAAAACAAGGATGTGGTAGAAAGTAGATTACAAAATAGCCGGTTTCTTTCTCAAATCGCTCCTAGTAAAGTGCAAAGCGCCGAAAGGATAGAATCGGATTCAACGCTCACTTGCCCACGACCGGTCTCTTTTTCCGATTTCACTTCTTGCTTTTATCGGTCTCGTTCCAGACCTTTCGTTTGACAATTTCTCGTAACTTGGCTAACTCAAAAATTGCGGTTTTTGTGTGGTTCAAGTGGAAATAGGAATCTGCATGTTTTGAAGTTCCCCTGGGTGTAATTAGAAGGATACTCACTATATACCGTCAAATGTGTTACGCCTGTGTTTTTAGGTACTACCTCGATAAAAGAAATTGCACTGAGAAGGATTTTTATAATCCAAATGTACTGGACAAATTCCTACGTGAGCTGGAGGCAGCCAATGATGTCTTGGATAAAACAGCTCCAGGCATACCAAGGTGGATGGGGGAGACTGGTAGTGCTTTTGGCGGGGGAGCTCCTGGATTGTCTGACAGATATGTTGCAGGCTTTATGTAAGTGGGCTTCTAGTAATTTGTAGTATGTTCTGCCCTAAAGTCAGTGCTTATGTTTGAGAAAAACCTGAGAATGACGGTTTTTTTTCTTAAGTCAGTAAGGACCTTACGAACCTACGAAGGCGAGGACAACGTCAGAAAAAAGTAATAGATTTAATGAGCAAAACAACAACTCTGCACGTTCATCACGCTTTTTTGTAAATTTCTTTGCCGTCACCGCTTAACTACGACCTGAAATAACCAAATTTAAAGTTTCCTTAGGAACGGGAAAGGCAAGGTGATAAATTCTACCTCCTCTGTCGGAACTTGGACACGGTCCCCTCTCTTCAGCTCCAACCTCAATTCCATTTTTTTAAGTAACAGGGCGACTTGGAATAATTGCCAAATAGTTTGAAAGGATGCGGGTTTACCATGTCAATAAGGACTGAGGCTTAGGATTATTTCCACCAGCTATTATACGCTCGAATCTCAGCTACTTTCAGCTACTGGGGTAGTCAAAAGGAAAGATTGACCATCCCAGGGAGATTCGAATCGTGGGTTACCCTTTTCATTTCCGTTTCAAAGATTTAGGTGCCATACAGCTCTCCGTACTTTTAATGCAGTCATATTTTTCTTCTCAATCCTGGGAAAGACTCAGTTTGAATACGTCTCTTACAATTACTTAGCGGAAAATGAACACCAAATTACGTACTGGGGATGAAAGGGTCATGAGGATTGAAAACGTGAAAATCAATGTGTAACCTTCTCTTCGAAACTGACTCTGATTCCCAAGTGCAAATCAACCATTTCTTTCTTTTTATGGATACATTATTGTCTCGTATTTTATCTATACTTATGGCATGACTCCTGTGTACCCCATTAATGTAAATATTATTATGCTTTTCAGGTGGCTTGACAAATTAGGACTCGCTGCTCGACTGGGCCATGAAGTTGTTATTCGACAATCGTTTGTTAAAGGAAGCTACGCTTTACTTGATGAAGATTTGAATCCAAATCCTGTAATTACATGCACATATTTTGGTTAAGTTAAGTAACATATTTTCACATTAACTGTCTGATGACCCGCACCTACTTTTTATTGTTCCTTCCGTTTTGCGAAGGATCTAATAGCCTGCGTAGATGGCGGTATTGTGTGGGTGCGAGATTAAAGTTTTGGCGGCGGAGCCGTGTTCCAATAAAAGGGAGTAGGGACGAGGCGGTTTCTCATCTCACTAGACTACTACACAATACCGCCAGCTACGCAGGCTAAGGATCTAATTCATCAGCCTGTAGGCAGGCTTCCCATCAAGAGATCAGTTATGAGACCCTTCTAAAGGGACAGTATTACGAGAATTCAGTCTCCTAGGTTTTTGTGATAATTGCCCTACAATTATGAATATACCCTCGCTTAAAATGGCTTTCATGAACAACAAGAAAAAGGAATAACTCGCACTTATAAGTCTTTGGCAACTGCTCATCTACTCATCAACTCAACTTTTGCTTCAGTTTGGTGCATGGTAAGTACATAAGGAGTATAAAACAAGTTACGTTTCTTTTTGGAGTGAGAGCTTCGACCCCATTATTTGCTACACTAGAAGGTAAGTTGCACAAACTGGACCGATCTGGTTGGTTAGATGCCACGAAAACGCCATAATTTCTTTTACATACGTCGATCCTCTTGTTTGAAGCATCTCACTGGATCCCCGGAGGAGGTACTTGCCATGGATTAATTTCTGCTGGGTATGTGCCGCTGGCCTCTCAGAGCCCTTACCCCATTATGGTCTATTCTGTGGCCAATTATAGACCCCACCTCAGTCACCTTTGGGAAAAGATGTAATTTTCTTGATCCCAATTTCGTCACGTTCTACTTTTATGAATTGACCCATTTTTTAGATTGAACGAAGAACACTTAACTTTTCGTCTGCGGTACAAACATTCTGCTACGTTTGCTAACCGTAAATATGAAGAACTCTCCTACTTCAAAAAATCCGATAATGTGCGACCCCATTTTAGTAACTCTATTGAAAATGCGACCCCAATATGGTCGATACGGTCGTGAAAATGCGACCCCATCCAGCGGCACCTCCCCATTAGCCTCTTATAGGAAGTACCCTCCCTCCCCGGGATCTGAACTGACGTTTATGGTTAACAATGCCAATCTGTTTATGATCTTAGCATTTTTTCGCTTTCTTACGTATGTTGTAGGACTATTGGTTGTCTTTGTTATATAAGAGGCTTGTTGGGTTGAAAGTCCTAGAAGTAGAAGGTGGGACAAAAGAGAAGCGAAAGACCCGTGTATACGCTCACTGTGCTAACAGGTATAAAACACGTTAAAAAAATATTTGCATTGTTTTTAGATGAATGATTTAAGCAGAAAAAAGCTCTTAGTTTTCCGACCAACACTCCTTATGTGAGACGCATGTTACTACACTTATGTCTGGCCTTAACAGGCCACACCTGCCAGTGAACAGTTATTTCAGACTTTTAATTGCTTCAGGAAATATCCTGTTGGAGCTGTCACCCTTCTTGTTCTGAATGTTCACGATCGTGATCCAGTTAGCCTTAAACTTACTGGTAGCCTCACAGGAAAAGATGTGGAAGAGTATCTTCTAAGGACGGAAAACGGTGACCTCACGTCGAAGTAAGTAAAACGTCTAAATGACTGTTTATTGTAATTGAGCTTTATTTGTGTTCATGAAGTCGGGATCATTGCCTAAGGTGTGGAAATCCCGGCCATTATAGACATAGAGGCATACCCAGTCAAGTCTCGCTTAACGGACATGTTTATATAGAGAAATAAGACGGACACCTACCTATAACGACAACTAGAGTTGGTCTGAAGATGACTACGGCACAGGCTGTCGAAACGTCAGCCACTGTCAGCAACAGTCCTATTCTAGCCGTAGTTTCATGTTCAAAGAATGAGTCATTCGCTATCTAGCAGATCCAGTGGATGATGCAGTTGGTTTCCCCAATACCCAATCCGCTGGATACTGATCTATCTGGTGGATAACGCTTGAGCTTTTGAACGACTGAGGCCAGTATCGCACTCATCCAGACATCATATCTTATTCCGCGAATTAGTAAGGACCTAAAGAGTTGGCCATTGTTGCTAATTTTTCAGGTCTCTTTGACACTCTTTAAGGCGGACACCTCCCAAAAACGGATACTTAGTGTCGGTGCTATTGCTGTCTATCTTAAGGTTGATTTCCACTGTCGCGTTGTAATTTTTTACGTGCGTACGGGCGTTAATAAAACAGAGACAATGTATGGAAGGTCACGCGTAAACGTAAAAGTTGAACCTCGCTCAACTTTCACGTTTACCGGGGTCCTTTCTTACATTGCCTCTATTTCATTTACGCATGTAAATTTTACGTGCGTTCGCACGGAAAAATACACGATAGTGGAAATCAACCCTCAAGGCTGATTTGCACTGACGCGTTTTGGCTACGCACGTTAACGCACGTTACCTTTAATCATGTAAATAAAATAGAGGCGAGATATAAAGTGTTGAGATTAAACGTTAAGTTAAACGAGGTTCTACTTTTACGCTTACGTGCGGCCTTTGATACATTGCCTGTATTTCATTTGCTAACGTAAATTTTACACGCGTATGCACGTAAAAATTACGCGACAGTGGAAATCAACCATCGGAGAGAACTGGCTGCAGAGTAACACACAAACTAATATAGAGTATACATGATGTAACTAACGCGTCCAAATTGTCACAAAGATAGGTAAGGAAACCGGGATTTCAATACGAAAGCCTGTACTTCTGCAGGGCTCAGTTAAGGTTGCCTTTAATTTTTGTTAACAGGACAGTGAGACTGAATGGAAAAGTGCTTAAACTTGTGGATGACCACACCTTTCCCGATCTTAATCCTGTGATTGTACCAGGAGATAAACCCCTCATTCTTCCGCCTATGACGTTTGGATTCTACGTCATCCCAGGAGCTTCTGCCAGTGGATGCAGTTAATGTCACTTATTGGAAGCGGACAGTTTATTTGACAAATGTAAACTATAGATTAAAC
Source organism: Porites rus (assembly GCA_964035705.1). NCBI lineage: Eukaryota > Metazoa > Cnidaria > Anthozoa > Scleractinia > Poritidae > Porites > Porites rus. The sequence goes on along the minus strand of OZ037996.1, from coordinate 7,222,342 downwards.
TTTCATTGACCATGGATACATGTTAACGAATGGGATCCGCAGGCAAACCAAAACAACACAGTTTCACTGGAAGTGGGACTCAGTGAAACGTTATGCTGGTTAATCAGTGCATCGTGGACACAGCCTAGAAGTGAAAAGAAAAATAAACAGCAACAAAAACAACAACAAAAACAGTCATCCTCTGGTTTCTTAGCTTTTGGTCATTCAATTTGTCAAATTACGAAGAGTTTGTCTCTGGCTTTTTTTGACAGAGTTTAACATGATTATGGGTCTTTTTGCTCAGTTCTACACAGCACTGACCGTTTGCTGAAGAGGGACCCTGCACGAAGGACTTCAAAGTGTCCAAATAAACTGTTATCCCTTTAAACCCTAGGATCAAAATTTGAATTCTCGTGTGTTGCCCCTATTCATTTCTACAGAAGTAGTGGGGAGAAGTTGATAAGATATCAAGCGAATTCACCTTGTGTGATAATACCTGTAATTCTCATGACCACTCTGTTTTTACAAAACATTGATATTACAAGGAGAAATTTGATGCTGATCACTCTTAGGGCTTAATGGGTTAAGCTTGATGTTTGTCGCAACGTTTGCGGATGAAATTCGAAAGAAGTTGAGTAGCAAGTTTCACGCTTTCGTTAGTAAGCGCAAGGTGGTCAGAGACCTGTGAATAAGGTGGAGGACTTGAAGACGAAACGTCTTTCTTCTGATATGTGTTGTTGTCGACTTGCTAAGGGCGATGTTACACCTCCGGAAAAATATTTCAGTTGCAACGAAGATTGTTAGCACAACACAACATTGTAAGTCGACCCTGCACGTCTGTTTTGGTCAGTGGTTCAAACTTTAAAACGCAATTTTTGCGCAGGAAATTGATTTGTTGTATAGTTTTTATGTTGTAAGTTTTTGAACCAGCTTGCAATACCGACTTGAAACCCTGTGCTGCTCTACAATCGTCGTCATAGTCCGGTCAAAAGCGTCTCGTAAACACCGTCACCTAGACCTCTATGTGTCTTATTATCTAGCAAATCGTGCGAGACTTGTCTTTGCTCTGTTTTTTTTTTTTCGGTTATTGAAGAAGAAAAAAATAAGGTTAATAACTCAAGGTAAAATAGACTGATCAAGGAAATCTATTTTGGAGTTTTGTTTATTGTTTGGTCGTTTCAAGTTGCGTAATTATAAGCAGCAACGCCCTGATGCTGCTGTTGTTTGAGTGGCAAGAACAAAGCAGGTTCTCATGCGTGATTTGGTTTTGTTATTTTAGATACGAAATACTGATAAGGTCTTCTTATATATCTGAATTCTTTGGATAGTATGATTGTTACGTCGTATGCTAAATTTTCTCTTCTACGGCTATAGTATTTTTGATAAAGGGGTTAGTTTCTAAAGAAACTCATTTTATTGCGTCGGTGTGAAACGTAAAACTTTGGTCTGTGTGTTGGTTTTATTGCCAGACTTTGCCACCAGCCAGAGATTACTAGGCTTGTACTTTTAAAGCTCATTTCATAAAACCAATTTGCTTATATTGGTCTTATGTTGTTGTTTTTCTGTTCTCGGCTTCTGCTTGACTTGAATGAGGGACGTGATATATTAAGTCGGATATGACGTTCCAGCCGAATGTATCGATATCTCAGATATTTTGCTTTTCTTGCACGTAAACTATACAAACCTCCTGCTGAAAGTCTTACCTCACCATTCATTAAAAACAAAACAAAAAAAAATGATTATTTGACTTCCAGATACTAACTTGTGTTCGGCTGATGTGCAAAATCTATAACTGATAAGAAGGTATACCGTATAGTTATTTTGAGACATGAGCTTGCTTACTTCCCTTCCTCATTTTTTTAAATATTTTATTATGAAACAATATATACATGCACATTCAAAAACGTACTAAAATGGTAACATTACGTAGCTTTCCTTTTCCTCGCTAAACTGAATGTACGATCTACCCGGGAACAACTTATACTAAATCGGATGAATTGCACCAGAAAAAAGGAACAAAAAACGGGCTAGTTGCTTAAAAATTATTATACTGCTTATAGTTTTATTGTTTAGTTGTTAACTAGAGTAAGTTATCTGACAACTTACTTTAATTAACTCAACTGGAAACTTGAATTTAAAGCCATCAGTATTCTGTGTAAATTATACAGTGTATGCCACCGAAAAGGTTGTTCCAGTTTTCTGGCTAAGACATACTAGAAAAAGATAGAAACAACTACTTGCAAGCGAAAAAAGTGCAAATAAAATTTTGTTCGAATTTCATCAGCGGTGTAAATTGAGATTCACGTTACTGTAACAGAAATTAAAGTTGTTTCGTTTTCCCAAGAGAGAGTTGTAATGGCCAGGAGGCCTAGTCCCTCATCTCTATTCAGATAGGGTTTCCTTTGTTTCTTAGCTTTGGTCGTTGATGGTGTGATTTTCGTCAGTTAAAACTTCATCATTTTGTGGCCTAATGTTATGACCCGTTGCCCAGCATTGCTCAAAAACGGCAAATAATCAGGTTTTACGGGATTGCTGTAGTTCCTTGATCTAAGGGATCTGGCGGTCTCGTGAGTCATAAAACAAGTGACTTGCTTCTTTCCTCAGTCACTATGTTTACACTAGTTATTGTTCCTTTCTTTAGTCGTTGTGTTTACACTAGCGCCTCTTCTTGTTGATTGGTGGAAGACGTGTTTGCGGATTGAGACACAGTCGCATTAACGTCATGTGATCCTCGCCTTGGAGTGTGCCATCTCAGGAGTCTTTTTAATACAACCTTAAGATTTCCACCAAAGTACCCATAAAGCAATGGATCTAATGCAGCATTTAGGCATATCAGAAGTTGGGATGCCCTCCAGACGAGATCGGGGGAAGCTAAGTGAAAGTAAATTAGTGTTCTTGTGATCATGAAGGGAGACCAGCAAATAACAAAAGCTATAGTTAAAGCTGCGAGTGTTTTGGCAACTTTCTTGTGTTTTCGATTTGACGCTTCACTGGAAGAGCTTTGTCTTGGCATTTCTCTATCTCGAAGCGCGCGGTAAATACGGGTTTGCGTTACTATCATATATAACAACGGGAGAACAAAGAAGAAAGCTCCGTGTAAACTATAGTATATTTGTCGGCCTTTATTTCCCCATGATGTATTAACGCAAACAATGTTTCCTTTGTCACGTATTTCGACGCGGTAGATGAAGATCAAAGGTGAACAAACAGCGAAGCACAAGATCCAGATTAGTGCCAATGTTGCGTATATTTTCTGTGACATATCCTTATTTCTTGCATTGAAATCCAAAGGGTTAGCCACGGCCCTTAGTCTCTGATAACTAATTACCACAAGGGTACTGATGGAAGTCGTGTAGGTTGCCTCGATGACAAATCCCTGAAGTTTACAAGTATTGTCACCGCCTACCCACTTCCAGAAAAAGCCAATGATGTTGAAAATTGTAAGAAATATGAATATGAGATCCGCACAAGCTAAATTTGCCACAAACCACGTAAAAGTGTGATATTTTTTCTTCCTGATTGTCTTGTAACAGTTTCTTATGACCCAAGTATTACCAACAATTGCCAAGATGAAAACAGTGCTGTAAAATATACAAAGGAAGACTATTATGGCGAGCGGGAAACCGTCGCTATCAGCCATGGTTCATCAGTAACAAACGCGACAGCGTTCAAGAATGAACAGTGGTCGTGCTGAAATCACGATGAATAACGTGTTTTTGCGAGTCGTATATCGTTGACGTGTTTCCGGAAAGAATAACAACACAATATTGCAATCTATTTTGATTTCTGAAGGCTAATAATACTCGAAGTTTCAATATAAGCTAGTTTGAAAGAAGCTTAACTTAAAACGATATTTAAAGTTGAAAATTAAGTAAAAACAAATGGAAATTTAACCTGTTAAGTTAAAAACAATTTGAAATTTAACCTGTTAGACTTAGGATCATTAATTAAAAGAGTATTAGTAGTCTTAATTTAATTCAGGCTATTGGGTCGCTATTTAACACATAAATACGTTTTTAACTAATTGCCACAAAGATAGGGTGGAGGAAGATCGCGTTGTCTAAGGGGCACCCAGCGTCAATTTTTGGAAAATATCTGTTCGGAAGACGATTTGAGATCTAGAATTTTCGGAGCATTTTCGTAAAATTTCTAGCTTGCCTGCCTCTCCTAGGATTTTCGAACGTCTAAAAAATGGTATAATTGCCCATTTTTAATGGATTCTTACCCTTAAAAGGTCACCTAGAATTTTCGGGAGCCTTTTTTCTGGCTGAAATTTTCGAAAAGGTACGTTTTGATCGCTATAATTTTCGAATCACCAGACTTTCAGCTAGGAAATCTGAACAGATGAAAAATGTTTAGGGGATAAAAATATGCCTTTATCTACCGTTTAAATACTGAAATACGTTTAACAATGCTATTTTTAAGTGGTTTTGAACCATATTCTCGTTGGGTGCCCCTGTTGTCTTCTGTGCTATCAGTCACGGTACGAACTGTTAAAATTAAGCAACTACAACGACGACGGCAGTCAGCAAACCTGTCTCCTGAACAAATGAATTTGCGTTCTTTCAAACTCTAGATCTTCCATCCTCTGCCAAGTGAAATTGGATTCTTATTGACTCCATCCCATCCTCGGGGACCCAGGGGCAGTCAGTCGGGTCGGGAGAAAGGGCGCGACGAAAGTTTTCAAGTACGGGCAAAAGAGCCCCTGGGTACCGACTCTCACCGAAACTATTTTCAAAATTCAAGCGGATGCCGGCTCCTGATTGGGCACAAAAAATGCTTTGTATAATTGTGCCCAATCGGCGAACAGTTTCTCCTGAGTTCTTTTCGTGAGTTCGTACACGACAGCTTTTGTTTCGATCACGGCTTGTCTTGCTCGTGCACCAAAGAAATGCACGCAGTCAGGAAACTTTCAGTTTGATATAAAATCCCCACCTGATTTCAAGATACTGTCTGCCCGAAGACTAAAGACGCTTTTCCAAAAATACAAGCTTGAGCTTACAACAGGTATTCACGCTTGCATCGGTCAAGTCTTGCGGAAATATTAGGGAATTTTTAAAAGATACTACGACGACTGACAACCACGAGAACGTCGCATGGAAAAGGGAATTCACATTTTTTCAGTTTTTATGGTGATTATTCCATCTCGCTTACTTTGTCAAGGCAAGCGAACTCTTCTGGAGCTGAATTTCTCGCGTGATCAACATATCCAAGTTCATGAAGAGAATGAATTTTGTCATTGCTTGTTTACGTCCTTCACAAGACATGAAATTAGGCATTTTCACGGGTAGTCGTTCAGTTGACGGCAACGAAATGTACAAAAAAGTGTGATGCACGTGCAAAGTTGTTGTTTTGCCTTGTCAAGCTATTGCTTATTTGCCTTTCTCGTCGTCGCCGCCGCATTCTATTTTCCTTGTGTTATTTACGATACATTTGTGATGAGTCAAAAACAGAATATTCTCGGGGCAAATGGAATTGTTCCTGCTGATAGCATCCCAAACGTTTTTTCGACTCATCGGTAGTTCCTTCAGTTTCTGGTTAGGAAAGTAGAAAAAAAAGTTTCCCTTGCTCGCACAAGCTTGGTGAACGAACCGGGCAAGTGTCGCACGACAATAGCCGTCGTGTACGAACTCACGAAAAGAACTTAGGAGAAACTGTTCGCCGATTGGGCAGAATAATACAAAAAACTTTCGTCCCGCCTTTTCTCCCGACCCGACTCAGTGCCCCTGGGTCTCCGAGGATGACTCCATCCAAGTTCGAAAAGAAAGCGAAACATTCAGTTTTACGTCGCAATAGCAAATTTCACGTCGGGATCTTGTGGTTGACGTCTAAGAAATGTACCAAAAAAAGTGATGCAAGTGCAATGCTGTTGTTTTGCCAAATGAATAAAAACAATTGTTCTTATGACGTTATCGTTGCCGTCGTCCTAGGCATTGTTGCTTAAGCTTCCTAATGTTTCTCTTTTAGACTCGGCAGATAATAATAGTAATAATAATGGTTTAATAATAGTTTATTAACAGATCCACTGGGTGGCTCTTCTCTGTTAAAGTACATCAATTATGATTAAAAAAGAAATAAATAAATAAACAAATAAAGTTATTTACAAATTATGCAATATACAATCAAAAGTAGAAGCAGGATTAACAGAATCGAACTTACAGTAAAAATGCATCTACGACGAATATGGTTACTCTATCGGTCAGTTGCCTCTGCCAGTAAACAATTGTGTTGAATTTCAGGCCTTGAAGAAGTGTTTCATGATCAGTTTCCCTATCAAACAGTTGGTTGAGTTACTCTTTTGTGAGAACAAGTATCTCTTGACAAGAGAATTTTCAGCCTGGGACCGAATTCAAGAAGTCATCTTTTCTAAGCTGAGATGAGCCCTTAAGTATTGTCTCAAAACAAAAGGCTTTTGTTAAGAAATAATACCTCTAGAAGAAAATGCTTGATTTTATAGTTGAGTTTTAACAATCCACGATTTACCTTTAACCTCTGTCAACTCCTGTTGCGGAATTCTTTTAACCCCGCTCCGCTGGTTCAAACAAATCAAGAGGACTGTATCTTTCGATGTAACAACACGATTTAATGCAATCCAACAATCTACTGCGAAGTACAACTCTCACATGCTAACGTTCGTAACACAACGATCAACGTAACTAAACGATCAACGATCAACGATCAACTCAACTATCAACTAAAACATTCTAAGTATACAGTGGTTTTTCTACTATTCTTGCGTAAGGCAGTATTTTTACATTAATCACATGTACAGTAAAAGTTCCCATTGTAATGTATCTAAATTAAGTGTCTATTACAAAATCCCACGTTCTTTCACCTTATTTAGCCTAAGAAAATGCATGCAGTTACATCATTTTATATCGTAAATATACTCGGACTTTGTCTACATTATTGTGAAATCTTATGTCACGAAATCTAACTTCTTTGCGCTACAAATGTCAATTTCTAATAATATTTAATCACAAAATAATCAAGTTAAGCGTCACCTATTTCTTTCCCGACAACTCCATTTTAATTTCCGCCTCATGATCCCTGTTGCGTTGTAGTCGTCTGAGGTAATTAAAGAGCGTCTTTGTCACTCCTTTGTTTGTTTAAAACAAAATGTAGTTAACAACTATTAATTTTCTTTAGATTAAAAAAACAAAAAATTGAAAGTTATGCAAAGTTGAAAGGACAGTTTACCAAATTACAGTAAAAATAAGACAACTTTTACAGGTTATCACTTTAAACGCGAACATTTAATAGGCCGGAGTATGAATTGTTTTCCGTTACCATTCTGCATCTTAAGTTTATCATTTCTTAACTTGCAATATCCTAATCTGAACAGTTTGCATGCCGCGTACTACCGTATAGTACTCTATTTTCCTTCACGTTTTATTAATTCATTTTTTATTAACACCAGGAAGATAGTTACACGACCCAACAAATATGTATTGACTTCGCTATAAGTATTTTCTAAACTAAATAAAAAATGTGTTCAATGTATGTAGTACATACCATTTTCATAGACTGCGAGCAAGCTCTCCATGTCAAGTGGCGAGTAAAGCCAGCCGCGGTGGGCGTGACGCTAACGCCTAACATCTACCCCAGTTGGAGAGCTTGCTGGCCTCGATTGTTCAAACGTTGGATAGCGCTATCCATCGCATAAACCACCATCCACTGGATAGCGCAATTGGTTTTCCTATTTCTTATCCACTAAAATAGTGATTTATCCCGTGGATAGCCCTATCCAACGTTGAACAACAAGGGCCTGAAATGTCAGCTACCTTCTCCTCGCGCCAACCCCCCAACACTGGGTTGCCAGACGAGAGAGACGCCTGGCCGCGTTGGGCGGGGGCGGTGTGGAACGTAAGAGGCGCCTGTTATTTTAGACAAAAAGGCTGCCGGCAGGCTTTTATGTTGAACGTTCACAGTACTGATCTAGACTTTGATTGCTCGATGTGTTTGGTGTGTTTGCTTGAATCACAGTCATGCTAGTAACATCATATTCCCGTTGCCGTGATAAATGGCACCTCAGAACTCTTCGTAATACAGTTTTGAGATTTCCTCCATAGTAGCCGTATAACAAGGGATCCAAAGCAGGGTTGACGCATATCAGAAGTTGAGATGCTCTCCAAGCAAAATCAGGTGACGCCAAATGGAAGTAAATTAGTGTTCTTGTGATCATAAATGGAGACCAGCAAATAACAAAAGCTATAGTTAAAGCTGCAAGAGTTTTGGCAACTTTCTTGTGTTTTTGATTTGACTCTTCGCGGGAATAGCTGTGTCTTGGCATTGCTCTATCTCGAAGGGCGCGGTAAATCAGGGTTTGTGTTACTATCATATATAACAACGGGAGAACAAAGAAGAAAGCTCCGTGTAAACAATAGTATATTTGTCGTCCTTTATTTCCCCATGATGTATTAACGCAAACAACGTCTCCGTTTTCGAGCGTTTCCACGCGGTAGATGAAGATCAGAGGTGAACAAACAGCGAAGCACAAGATCCAGATTAGTGCCAATGTTTCGTATATTTTCTGTGACATGTCCTTATTTCTTGCATTGAAATCCAAAGGGTTAGCCACGGCCCTTAGTCTCTGATAACTAATTACCACAAGGGTACTGATGGAAGTCGTGTAGGTTGCCTCGATGACAAATCCCTGAAGTTTACAAGTATTGTCACCGCCTACCCACTTCCAGAAAAAGCCAATGATGTTGAAAATTGTAAGAAATATGAATATGAGATCCGCACAAGCTAAATTTGCCACAAACCACGTAAAAGTGTGATATTTTTTCTTCCTGATTGTCTTGTAACAGTTTCCTATGACCCAAGTATTACCAACAATTGCCAAGATGAAAACAGTGCCGTAAATTAAACAAAGGAAGACTATTATGGCGAGCGGGAAACCGTCGCTATCAGCCATGGCTCATCAGTAACAAACGCGACATGCGTTCTAGAATGAACAGTGGTCGTGCTGAAATCATGATGAATAACGTGTTTTTGCGAGTCGTATATCGTTGACGTGTTTCCGGAAAGACTAACAACACAATATGCAATCTATTTTGATTTCTGAAGGCTAATAATACTCGAAGTTTCAATATAAGCTAGTTTGAAAGAAGCTTAGCTTAAAACGATATTTAAACTTTAAAATTAAGTAAAAACAAATGGAAATTTAACCTGTCAAGTAGAAACAATTTGAAACTGGGATCATTAATTAAAAGAGTATTAGTAGTCTTCATTTGATTCAGGCTATTTAACACACAAATACGTTTTTAACTAATTGCCATAAAGATAGGGGGGAGGAAGATCGCGTTGTGTAAGGGGCACCCAACGTCAATTTTTGGAAATATCGGTTCGGAAGACGGTTTGAGATAAGAATTTTCGGCAAATTTGTTGTAAAATTTCTTGCTTGCCTGCTCCTCTTTTCGAATATCTAAAAATGGTATAATTGCCCATCTTTAATGGATTTTTTACCTTAAGAAAGGCCACCTAGAATTTTCGGGAGCCTTTTTTCTGGCTGAAATTTTCGAAAAGGTACGTTTTGATCGCTATAATTTTCGAATCACCAGAAAAAATTTGAAAAATTTTAAGGGGATAATAATATGCCTATATCTACTGTTTAAATACTAAAATTAAATACGTTTAAAAATGCTATTTTTAAGTGGTTTTAACGACGACGGCAGTCAGCAAACCGGTCTCCTGAATAAATGAATTTGCGTTCTTTCAAACTCTAGATCTTCCATCCTCTATTGCCAAGTGAAATTGGATTCTTATGAATTCCATCCAAGTTCAAAAAGAAAGCGAATCATTCGTCGTCGTGTGTGCACGTCGTCAATTTTACGTCGCAATAGCAAATTTCACGTTGGGGTCTTGTGGTTGACGTCTGAGAAATATACCAAAAAGCGTGATGCAAGTGCAATGCTGTTCTTTTGCCACTTGAATAAAAACAATTATTCTTATGACGTTATCGTTGCCGTCGTCCTAAACATGGTTCAAGATCCCTAGTGTTTCTCTTTTAGACTCGGCATGCAGATAATAATAATAATAATAATAATAATAATAATAATAATAATAATAATAGAAAACAACAACAACAACAACAATAATAATAATAATAATAATAATAATAATAATAATAATAATAATTAACAATTAATGAATGAGCCTGAGCATCCTCGGAGACCCAGGGGCAGATAGTGTGGGCGAGGGAAAGTCTAAACGGGCGGAAAAATATGGCATAAAAGAAAACTAAAGAACAGCGAGAAGAGCCCCTGGGGACAATGTCTTACCAGACCAGTTCCAAACGGTCGCCGCCGTTCTGGCTTCTGATTGGTACCAGAAAACTTGTGTTTTTATCTTATGAAGAATTATGGAGATCGAGGAGGGTGTTATCCGTCGAGGCCGTAGGTCGAGGCGGATAACACCCTCCGAGATCTCCATAATTCTTCATATGAAACGAAAGCCGAATTCAATAATTGTTTTATTATTCATCCAAAATAATTCCTAGTTTAAAAACATGGCTAAAACATGCTTACCTCCATCGATGTTAAGTTCATCTTCAATAGTGCACGTTTAGGTTTGTCCAGCTCCGCAAATATTCTCCAAATAGCAGATGTCGCCCTTCGAGTTGTCTTCTTGCTGTTCTTGCCATGTTTTTAGCGATTTTTTCGCCTAGCTCTTACTCTTGAAACGAGTGAAACGACCGCCATTTTTGTTTCCACAACCAAAACAACTCAACCTCGTCCCCAGGTCTTCTCGGTTAACGGTGCCATAACCTGCACGAACGCTGCATTTTTGACGTCATTTCCTCGTTAAACACAAAATTCTTCCAAATTTGGTCATCAGTAACTGGTTATGGTGAATTAAACGTGTGCCAATCAGAATCGGGGAAATATTATGAATGAATAATAATGGTTTATTAACAGGTCCACTGGGTGGCTCTTCCCTGTTAAAGTACACCAATTACAATTAAAAAATAAGTAAATAAACAAATCAATTAAGTTATTTACAAATTATGCAATATACAATCAAAAGTAGAAGCAGGATTAACAGAAATTAAAGTAAAAATGCGTCGATGATGAGTTACCCCATCGGTCAGTTGCCTCTGCCAGTAAACAATAGTCCATTTTCGAGTTCGCTATGACCGCTGAATTAAAGAAGTGAAGACGCATTTTTTACAGCCTTAGCCTCAATCTGAAGTAATATATTCACAAATTCTAACACGAAAGACATGTTTATTACTCTGTCTATTGTGTGAGGGTCTCAATGGGGTGGTGGCATTTACGGTTATCGGCTAAAATTTTGGCTCTTTTACGGCTATCGGCTAATTTTTTTCAGTCACGGTTAACAAAAAAGTTAAAAATTAACTTCTTTTGTTTCAAAAAGTTAAATATTAATTAACCTGTATTTTTTGTATCTTTAAAGCAAAATAAAGGTCTTAGGATCATCTCGGGATATGAAATAAGCTATTCTTTTGAAAAATTTTAACATTTGATAGATCATACTTTTTATAAAGTATTCCACTTCTAATATTATTTTACACATAAAAATGTCAATAGCCAATTTAAAAATAATCTTTGTGAAAAAGCAAAGCACACACCCGAACGCCAAACTCAAGGCCGGGGCGCGACATTCATTACAACAGAAATGGCCTTTTTCACACTAAAGACGGATTATTCGTGTGACACGGGTTATCCGTTTGATGATTCGCGTCAGATAGGTAATACGTCTTAATTTGAAAATGGAATAGTTTTAATTTTGCATGAACAATCCGCCTGACTTTATCCTTCAACTTCGACGGACAGTTTGAAGACGGGATTATCCGTTCCAGATAGCCTGTTTACAACCGCCACTTCCGCTCAGAAAAAAAATCGGGGAGAGGGTGTCTGTCGGGAAGGGGGCGACTGTACACAGGATAGTCTCAGACGGATAATCCGTTTCTAGCTCTAGTGTGAAAACGGCCAACAACAAAATTCCCGTGTCCATTGTTTCTAATGGTAGTGAAGAACTGTACGGAACCACTGTCAGTCGTTTTGCCTTGTCCGTAGGCCTTATTATTTCGCGCGGCTAATGCGTTTCGGGTGACGTGGTCCGAGCGAGTTCGCCACCGAAATGCCTTGACCGAAATTGCGTGGGAAGACGCCTTAGAGGGACAAGGCATGGCAATGTCTACCGAAGCGTAAGAGAAAACAGGGAAATGTTATTTATCGGCAACTTATTTTACAAACAGTGAGATCTCTTCGTGTTGTTTCACTAGTGTTTCGAGGGTACGACCTCCTGAAAATCGCAAATATTAATCCCCAGCAAGAAGCCACACTTTCGCTATGGAAAAAAAAATTAGTTCCCCGAGATCGGCGGAAATGGAAATGGGTCTTGGTCTTCACCTAAAAGGCGCTTTACCTAACTTGCGTACGGAGCCACACTAGCCGCGAAATAAAAAATGCAACCATAAGTGAGTTTAGTACCTTCCTTAAAAGTAGCAAATCTAGGGAACAATTTCTTTTACGGTTAACTTTTTTTTACCCTATTTACGGCTAACGGTTAAAATTTTTCAATTGTTACGGCTATCGACTAAATTTTTGGCAGTTTTACGCCTATCGGTTAACCCCATTGAGACCCTCTTGTGTATATTCAAATTTCAAACACTTACTTGCCAGGTTTCTGAATATTTTACTTCACGTCGAGGCTAGCCTTGTATGAATGTGTCGCTAATGTTTATATTCAGCGGTAATTTTTAATTCGAAACTGGGCTATTGTGTTGAATTTCAGGCCTTGGAGAAGTGTTTCAAGATCAGTTTCCCTATCAAACAGTTGGTTGAGTTACTCTTTTGTGAGAACAAGTACTTTTGACAAGAGTGTTTTCAGCCTGGGGCCGGATTCAAGAAGTCATCTTTTCTAAGCTAAGATGCGCCCTTAAGTATTGTCTCAAAACAAAAGGCTTTTGCTAAGAAATAATACCTCCAGAAGAAAATGCTTGATTTTATAGTTGAGTTTCAACAATCCACGATTTACCTTTGACCTCTGTCAACTTCATTTTAATTTCCGCCCCATGATCCCCGTTGCGTTGTAGTCGTCTGAGGTAATTAACACTCTTAAAGAGCGTCATGTCACTCCTTTGTTTGTTTAAAAGAAAATGTAGTTAACAGCTATTAATTTTTTTTAGATTAAGAATTCAAAACAAAAATTGAAAGTTATGCAAAGTTGAAAGGACAGTTTACCAAATTACAGGTTATCGCTTTAAACTTAAACATTAGTATGACCTTTTTTCCATTTCCATTCTGCATCCTTATCATTTCTTAACTTGCAATATCCTAATCTGAACAGTTTGAATGCTGCGGACTACCGTATAGTACCCTATTTTTCCTAACGTTTTATTAATTCATTTTTTATTAACACCAGGAAGATAGTTACACGACCCCACAAATATGTATTGACTTCGCTGTAAGTATTTTCTAAACTAAATAAAAAATGTGAACAATGTATGTAGTGCATAGCACTTTCACAGACTACGAGCAAGCTCTCTGTTTCAAGTGGCGAGTGAAGCCAGCCACGGTGGGCGTGACGCTAACGCCTAACATCTACTCCTCGACCAGTTGGAGAGCTTGCTGGTGTGGCCTCGATTGTTCAAACGTTGGATAGCGCTATCCATCGCATAAATCACTATCCACTGGATAACGCAATTGGTTCTCCTATTTCTTATCCACTGGATGGTGATTTATCCCGTGGATAGCCCTATCCCAGACCCTATCCAACGTTGAACAACCAGGGCCTGAAATGTCAACTACCTTCTCCTCGCCACAACCCCCCACCATTGGACGGTTAGGCGGAGAGACGCCTGGCAACGTTTGGCGTGGGCGGTGTGAAACGTAAGAGGTGCCTGACATTTTAAAAAAAACGCTGCTGGTAGGCTTTTACGTTGAACGTTCACAGTACTGTCCTAGACTTTGATTGCTCGATATGTTTGCTGTGTCTGCTTGAATCACAGTCATGCTAGTAACATCATGTTCCCGTTGCCGTGATAAATGGCACCTCAGAACTCTTCGTAATACAGTTTTGAGATTTCCTCCATAGTAGCCGTATAACAAGGGATCCAAAGCAGGGTTGACGCATATCAGAAGTTGAGATGCTCTCCAAGCAAAATCAGGTGACGCTAAATGGAAGTAAATTAGTGTTCTTGTGATCATAAATGGAGACCAGCAAATAACAAAAGCTATAGTTAAAGCTGCAAGAGTTTTGGCAACTTTCTTGTGTTTTTGATTTGACTCTTCGCGGGAATAGCTGTGTCTTGGCATTGCTCTATCTCGAAGGGCGCGGTAAATCAGAGTTTGTGTTACTATCATATATAACAACGGGAGAACAAAGAAGAAAGCTCCGTGTAAACAATAGTATATTTGTCGTCCTTTATTTCCCCATGATGTAGTAACGCAAACAACGTCTCCGTTTTCGTGTGTTTCCACGCGGTAGATGAAGATCAAAGGTGAACAAACAGCGAAGCACAAGATCCAGATTAGTGCCAACGTTACATAGTACTTTCTCTGTGAGATCCTCTTATTTCTTGCATTGAAGTCGAACGGGTCGGCCACGGCCTTTAGTCTCTGATAACTAATTACCACAAGGGTACTGATGGAAGTCGTGTAGGCTGCCTCGACGAGAAATCCCTGAAGTTTACAAGTGTTGTCACCGCCTACCCACTTCCAAAAAAAGCCAATAGTGTTGAAAATTGTAAGAAATATAAACATGAGGTCGGCACAAGCCAAATTTACCACAAGCCACGTAAAAGGGTGATAGTTTTTCTTCCTGATTGTTCTGTAACTGTTTTTTATTACCCATGTATTGCCAACGACTGAAAAAATAAAAACAGTAACATAAAAGATCCAAAGAAAGATCACAACGGAGAACGGAAAACCGTCGCTTACAGCCATAGCTCTTCAGCGGTAACGCAACAGTGTTCTAGAATGAACAGTCATCCTGTTATTTTTTACTGCCGTCGTGTCGTTGACGTGTCAGTTCCGGTAACTGGCAACTCAATATTTTAAACGATCTAACTGTGACGACTTCTGGAAGCTTATTTTACTCGAAGTTGAATATCAGCAAGTGTATATAACCTCAAGTAAATACAATTTGAGATTTGACCTGATAGACTACTACTTGAAATCATTGATTTAAAATAGTCATTACAGTTTCACCGTAATTTAGGCTATCGAACATATATAAATATATTTTTAATTAATTAAGACAAAGATGGGTATAAATTAAAAGCTTGGCGAGGGTTTTCAAACTGAGAAAGAGGGAGAAGTCTGTGTATGTTAGCCAGCCGACGCAAGGAAGCGTTTTCGGAGTACCCTGCCAGTATAGCCATGCTCGATTATGGTGTACTCGATTAAAAGACTTGTTTACCATTGTCTTTGTGTCGCTAGGATACAGTTTGGAATCCAGGCCATATAGCCGTGCGCTTGGTACAGAGGGCTCAGTTGTGACCAGAGGTTTATCAATAAACAGATGCTCGCGCGGGCTGCGGCAACTTCAAAGACTTGACGCAGATCAGGCAGAGCCTTGTTTTCTCCTCCTCACTCACTAAGACAAAAAGTGGCTCTACGAACTCGTGTCACCAAGGGGAAAAGTACAGGATCTCCTTATTCAATGGAAGATACATGTTCTTTAGAAAAATTATCAAAATTTCTTTAAATCTTCTGAAGTTTTATAATTATCGGAAAATTGAAATTTATGCTAGATTTGCGTATCCACCAAAAATTAGGAATTGTCTTTGAAACATCTGAACCAAAAATTGCGTTGTGATATTTTTTGTTTTGAAAGGCCTTTAATTCGAACTGGAGACTATTTACTTTAACACCCTGATTCGATTGGAAGAATATATTAATGACTTTCAGGACTTTGCAAAAAATGATTGACCAAAAAAAAAAAAAATAGTTGACCTCTAAATAGTCTCGGTCCATGGTCTCCTGGTTTGATGTCGAAGGAAATCTGCTGTTTGATCATCTGGAAAGAAATGTTTTCTTTGGTTTCAGTTGATTTTGTTCAGTTTGTGCGTATCCACACTAGCCATAAAGTTGCTTATTGAGACCAATTTTCTTTTATCTCCAAATTAGTAAAGGTAATCAACCCCTCAAACAGACCTTGCTTCCGTCTGTTTACGGCATTAATCATCTGTCTCAGGTCGATGTGTTTGATTGAAACACAGTCATGCTAGTAACATCATATACCCGTCGCCGTGAAAAACGACCCCTGAGAATTCTTCGCAATACAGATTTTATATTTCCACCATAGTAGCCGTACAGCAAAGGATCCAAAGCAGGATTAACGCATATCAGAAGTTGAGATGCTCTCCAAGCAACATCAACTGAAGGCAAATGAAAGAAAAGTAGGGTTCGTGTGAGCATAAAAGGTGACCAACATATTGCGAACGCTATAGTTAGAGCTGCAAGTGTTCGGGCAACTTTCCTGTGTCTTAGTTTGATTTCTTCAGCTAAACTGCTGCGTATAGGCACGCCTCTTGGCTGAAGAGCGCTATGAATGTTTGTCTGTGTGACAATCATATATAATAAAGGTAAGACGAAGAAAAGTGTCCCATGCAAACTGTAATATATTTGTCGGCCAGTATCCCCCCATGTTGTTGTTACACAGACTATGTCGCCATTTATTTGTTTCCACGCGATATATGAAGAACAAAGGTGAACAAACAGAAAAGCACAGGCCCCAAATTATGGCCAGTTTCATGTATTTCATTCGAGCCCAGCAACTAAATTTAGCCTTAAAGGGGTGAATCACAGCCTTCAGTCTCTGATAACTTATGACAACAAGCATTGAGATGGAAGTTGTGTAGGTTGCCTCGACAAGAAACCCATGAAATTTGCAAGTGCTATCACCTCCTGACCAACGCCAATGAAAGCTGATAGTATTAAAAATTGTGAGAAAAGTGAAAACAAGATCAGCGAACGCCAGATTCGCCACGAGCCACGTAAAATGATTATGCGGTCTTCTTTGCTTGATTGTTGCGTAGAATGTGACCGCGATGATCCATAAGTTACCAGCAAAAGACATAATGAAAACTGTGATATAAAGTATAATGCTGAAAACCAGTAAGATCAGTGGAAAATCTTCCTCTTTAAATGCCATAGTTCATAAGGCAATAGTCGAAGCAGAAGGTTTGCTGCCATTAATTACTGCAAAGAACTGTTAAAAGTATTGATAGCTTTCTTTTTATGTCTTTTATTGTCTATTCGGCATTATTCGAAAGGTACGCTATACAAGTCTGTTCTTTACTTCAAGTGCTATAATAGTGCACTGAACCAGAGTCTTTGCTTGCTCCAAGAAAAGAAGAAATAACTTTCCTTTTTAATTTGTTTCTTTTCATTGTGTTTTTGAAGTTATACGGAAGGTGCGCTATACGTCATGTATTATTACTGACAAGAACTGTTCTTTCAGTAATTACTTCAATTGCTTCCGGCCCAGGAAGATCTTGAACCAATCATTAATTAAAATTGAAAAACTGTCGTTAGGTAATAAATAATGATAACGACAGGTGAGTGATTAATTTTAGTTGTTTAAACCTGTCTTTTAATAATTTATTCTGACATATCTTCTATATACGAAATTAATTAATAGGATGTCAAACGAATCCCATAAGACAAAGTACTGTAATATTTTTTGTGTAATCATCCTCCGCTCTGTTGACCTCCAAAAATACGAAATACCATTTGGTACTGTTTCGGACGAGAAGTCGTTGTTTTAACAAGTTCCTTTAAAGAAGAGTTTGAACTAGAGGATTAAATTAACACTACAAAACTACTAATGTTATGTTATGAAGAATTTTGCGGCAGATCAAAGACTTGGTATCGTTGCATGGAATACGCGGTTATCAAAATATATTGAACAGTCCGTGAGGACTGACCTCCGATGTTACATTTCGATCTATGATATACCGCTTAGGTTATCGGATCTGGCCGAAACATTTGACATGTTTTAGGACTTGTAGTTGGCTGATATGTTAGTGCTATGAAACTTAAATTGATATCACTGAAGGATCTAGTACGTTTTTTTGGTATCTTGAAAATAAAACTTTGCGTGAGATCTCGCCTTTCCACTATGCGAGTTATGCGGTAATCTAGTAACAAGCTCAGTTGTTCAAATTTTAGTTTCGACTTTCTTCCAATTGTAAGGGCTGTTGACAAAACAGTCTTGAGAAAAAGCGAAATGCGTCTTTCGACTTTCAAGTATGACGAATACTAGCTAGCTGGCCATTAATCTTCTTGTTCCAAGGCGTAACGGTGAGGTGGAAAGTGAGTGAAAAGTGAAAACACTATTTTTCAAATAATTGCGAACTTACGCAACAGGACTGGAGCGGAAAGAAGACGGCAAACCTAGCGTGACAAAAATTTTCTTAGAAAACCTTTCCACCGATCTTCACCTTCCTTTAAACAGATCTTTTTGTAAAAAAACAAAAAAAAATTAATGATAAGTGAAGATCACGACAAAAACACGCAAGTGATAGCCCTGTCACGTTTGTCACAAAAAAAAAAGCGTTTTGCTGTCCTCTTCTCATGACGGGCTTAGGCTACAAAAAAAATTCTGACCAGGAGGTCTTCTAATCTCGTAGATTACTTGTCACCGCCTGCCGGAAACAATCAATGAAGCCCTTTTTTTCTCTCAGTATCTTGTTTCATTTGTTAGATTTACTGAGGTTGTCGCGACTGTCGCGCGTGAATATTTCGCTAAAGTTTCTGTCGCTTTACTGTATAACGCTGGTTGCATTTGCGAAGCTATGAGCAAAATGGCTAGATTTCTAATTACTCCTGGCAAGTGTTAAATCTACTTTAATTTAACGGGAAGATGCCGGCAAAACGAATCCGTTTTAATCTACGTCAAGTTCGACCACTACACTGCTAAACGAGAGTGGCAAATTATTTCTGTAGGAAATCCTTACTTGGTTATCGACTTCGGTAAGTTTAGCTTTGTTTAGCCGAGCAATTGATGGTAAGTTGTGATTTTTAATATTTCGGTTTTTTGTCGATGAAAAATACCGAGAAAAAATATCTAGCGGAAATTATGTTTTTCGCACGTGCTCTCTGATGATGTATTTCACATAATTTTTTGATAATGTATTACAAAAAGATTCTGTCCAGATTTCTCGATATTTTATCAGTTTCACTCTATCACAAGCCGCCCAACAAACGATCGCTATCCTCTAGCAATTTGGCGCCGGCTTTCCTATTTTGCTTTTGCATTTTGATCACCGTCTCATGAAAGTGCTTTTAATTATTTGTGGCGGGAAATATGTACCGCGCGCGTTTGTTTGGCGCCCAGATCATTGACATCAGTGGAAGAGACTCCAGACAGGTAAGAAAACTTAATAATTATATCAGTAGCATTTGATGTTTAAAATTATAATTCTGGATTATTCTATTCTAGTTCAACACTCGAGAGAGTCAGCCCTTTTCTCAAAAAAAATTTCGCAGACAAGTAGCCTCGCCGGGTCATGCAGGGTCCCCTTGTTTCCTGAGCTTTTGTTATCTGCGTTGCATAGTATTAACCTGTAGTATCCTGGGTAGTGTATACCCGAAATCTACAGTTAACTCGTAAAAATGCTCTAATCAATGCTGTAGTATCCTGGGTAGTGTATACCTGAAATCTACAGTTAACTTGCAAAAATGCTCTAATCATTCCTGTAGTATCCTGGGTAGTGTATACCTGAAATCTACAGTTAACTCGTAAAAATGCTCTAATCAATGCTGTAGTATCCTGGGTAGCGTATACCTGAAATCTACAGTTAACTTGTAAAAGTGCTCTAATCATTCCTGTAGTATCCTGGGTAGTGTATACCTGAAATCTAAAGTTAACTCGTAAAAATGCTCTAATCATTCCTGTAGTATCCTGGGTAGCGTATACCTGAAATCTACAGTTAACTTGCAAAAATGTCTAGCCTGAAATCTACAGTTAACTCGTTAAAATGTTCTAATCAATGCTGTAGTATCCTGGGTAGTGTATACCTGAAATCTACAGTTAACTTGCAAAAATGCTCTAATCATTCCTGTAGTATCCTGGGTAGTGTATACCTGAAATCTACAGTTAACTTGCAAAAATGCTCTAATCATTCCTGTAGTATCCTGGGTAGTGTATACCTGAAATCTACAGTTAACTTGCAAAAATGCTCTAATCATTCCTGTAGTATCCTGGGTAGTGTATACCTGAAATCTACAGTTAACTTGCAAAAACACTCTTATCAATGCTGTAGTATCACGGCTAATGTATACTTGAAAAATACATAACATTGACTTATTTGACTTATGGAGGTGATAATCTTATTCATCTCTTTCTCGTTTGAATATTCATGGTCAATTAACAGCTTTCTCTCGATCCATCTTATTTTTTTAGCACGCGCTCGAACTTGATTTTGGCACGAGTGTTGCCTTAACAAAGCGGAGTAAAAGAGCAGTATAAGAACATGTATTGCAGTATTTTGTGTTTAAATAGTGATCAAGGAACCTCTGAATTTGGCGATTTTGCGATAATGACATATCGCCAGGGCTATTTCATTTGCTTGATATAAAAGCAGTACAAAAAAATCTTAAATCATATTAGTACTTGTCTGTTAATTGTTGTTTCTGTCGGCTTTATAAGGATTTGATGCCTTTACATACTAATACAGGACCGTAAAGTAGTTAGCGCGTTTGTTAAATTTGGTAATGTTAAATTAGAGTATAAGGAGCTACTTTTACGAATTTTACGAAAAACATTTTCCCGGCCTTTTAGGAAGCGGCTTAAATAGTTTCAAAGTTGCAGGGCAGTCACAAAACTGAATTCTTGAGTTTACCTCCTTTTCATACTAATTTTTACTGCCCGAGACTGAAAAAGGCGCTATGTAAAATGTTTATGACGTTACATTATTACCAAAATAGTAAGTGCCTCGGAAGAGAGTTAACCGGACAGAAAAAGATTTAAACCTTGCTTTAATCGGATATTGCGGTTACTTTCATTTCAGTTTATGGTAGCTTGAGTTATTCTTTTGTGGGCAATTTACGGAAGTCCTAGGGTATTCAGCCGACACCTCAAGAGCCTAGAGCTGTCAGACCTTGGTTTTGAATTACTTATGCAAATTAGCTGGCTGCACATTGAATGTGCAGCCAGCTAATTTGCATAAAATTTTTTCGCGCTTCAAAGCTCGTCATGCTGCCGTCCGGTTGCGTAAGCTCACTATTGACAAATCTGACTTCAATGATAACAGGAGAAATTAAGATTTGCAGTCCAGTAGGTTGACAAATCTGTGGCTTTAATCCTCGGGGTACGTTTTCATAACCCGCTGGCGTTAACCCACTTTTTTGAAAGATGCAGGCAATATACAATCATTGTCGCTAGTCACTGTGACGTCAACGGATTGTATATTGCCTTGACGTCACGCAAGACAACGACGCAGCGGCTTAGTCAGAAGATTTTTTTCGCATGAGTGCAGGACTGAAAAAACAAATGCAAAAATATGCATAAAATATTACTCGATGAATGTCATCTGTTCTTTGTGGAGTTTTAGCAAGGAACTTTGAAACATCCGTTCATATTCTGACACTGTGATGAGAAAAAGGAAAATGTTTTGAAGAGAGCCACGAGGAGGTAAGGATGTTTAGAACTTAGAAATAAATGATTAACGAAACAGTTATTGATGTTGAATTCGGCTTTCTATTTATTTATTTAATTTGTTTATTTACCAACTTTTTCGGCACACAGGCCTGCCCAGAGGGAATGTGCACGAACGGGACTCAGGGTCTCATGGGAGGTGCCACACTACCGGGGTCTAAGAGCCCTACGTACTCTTTTCGAATAGTGATGTGGGTTCTTTTACGTCCCACAAGAACAAGAACAACAAGAACAACAACAACAACAAAGTTTATTTAAAATTGGAAAATAACTAATTACATTACTTTCCCACCCGCAAATAGCTTATAAACTAATCGAGGCGGGAGGAGCTGAAGACACATTACAAAACAAGATTTATATATAGATGGACTAAATAACAGTGAAGACACTGCTATACAGTAAATAGAATTTAAACTAACATTAAACAAGGCAAGTACATAACGATTACGAAGAGAGGCTAACCTAAAGTATTAAATAACTTAATAAGACAGGAGACTTCGACATAATCATCTTCTGACCGCAAGAAATTTAGGTAATAATTCCTTTATTTTTTTCGAAAGGACGAACGTTTAAGTATTTTAATCGAATAAGGAATAGAGTTCCAAATCAGTGAAAGTGCTGTGAGACGGGACCTACTGTTTTTCGTCCTTATCCGAGAAGATTATAAAGTCTAACCATTTGCAGATCTTATTACCAAGGCAGCACTTTCTTCTCAGTTATTTTAAGACCCTGAGTGTTGGTCCTGCCGGGGTTTGAACCCGCAGCCTCTGAGCTAACCAGGCGGCGGTCATTCTGCATCATTATTCATGATCATACTCAGCCTTCCCATTCAATGATTACTCTTAAATGATACGAAACTTATCCCTTGGTGGCGTTTGCATCAATCACCAGTCCAATATTTTTGTCATAAAATGCATCGTAATGCTGAAAAAACTGAAATTGTCAAAAACTGAGGCCCTGACCTAATAATTCCGTCTGCGAGACAAATAAAGCAGACTCTAAAAAGCAACAACAAAAAAAACTGTGAGTGGCCTGAGCCAAACAAGAGGAACAACAGCTCAGACCGTTTTTTTCTGCGTGTCCTACCTTGCTACGCTAGTTTCCTTTTGATTACTATTATAACCTAACTCTTGGATTAATACATTACTAGAGTTTTAAACTAATGTTAAGACGAAGAAGGGGATAATGTTTGAGACTGCGTCGTTGTAAATGACTGCGACTTAACCGGCCGTGACATCGTGGTTATGTCCGAGCCACAAGAAGGTTGTGGTCGTTTGCAAGGCATTTTCGATTCGTTGGGTGGTTGCACGAGTGTTTTCTTCGCATAATCGCCATGTCGAAAACACCATATTGAACTGCATCCCCCGTCTTCTTCTTTCGGCGTAACTCCTACTCACAAGGGTTGCTTTTTCAACTCTCCCCAATCTTCCTCAGAGATAAAACCACGGTATTACGAACCTAAACAAGTCGCTTTAACTGCTCGCCTAGTAATTAATGAAATACTCAACAGGACAGTTGCATGATGACGCCATTTTACTATAACTAGCAGAACTATCAGCTTGCTGTTTTCTCGAGCACATTAGAGCTACTGTTTTTTAAACTTCAGACTAATTAACAAATTAAAATAAGAAAGCAAAAAAGAAATGAATTCTGGTTGTTGTTGGTCAAATGTCGTCCTAGTGAAAATGGCCTATTTTTTTGTTGTGTTGTATTGTTGTTATTGTTTTTATTTACATTTGTCTCAATGAGTAAGCTACACAACTTCACAAAAATAACTATCCTTTTGTCCATTGTAAATACGCTCACGGCACTCAATTTTCTCCTTATCTGGTCGATCTGTTTGCTTGAAACACAGTCATGCAAGTAACATCTGTATGTTCCTGTCGCTGTAAAAAATGGCACCTCAGAACTCTTCTTAATACAGTTTTTAGATTTCCACCATAGTAGCCGTATAACAAGGGATCCAAAGCAGGGTTGACGCATATCAGAAGTTGAGATGCCCTCCAAGCAACACCAGGTGACGCCAAATGGAAGTAAATTAGTGTTCGTGTGATCATAAAGGGTGACCAACAGATAACAAACGCTACGGTTAAAGCTGTGAGTATTCGGACAACTTTCCTGTGTCTTCTGTTAGTCTCTGCAGCTACAATGCTACGCATCGGAACCACTCTTCGCAAAAGAGCGCGATTAATTTTTTTTAGAGTGACTATCATATATACTAAAGGTGAAACAAAGAAAATTGCTCCATGAAAACTGTAGTAAATTTGTGGGCCAATATTCCCCCTTGCTGTAGTAACACAAACTATTTGTCCGTTGTTTTTAGTTTTCAAGCGGTATATGAAGACCATAGGTGAACAAACAGCAAAGCACAGGCCCCATATTATAGCCAGTTTTGAGAATTTCATTGTCGTCCAGCGACTAAATCTAGCATTAAAGGGCTCAATCACAGCCTTCAGTCTCTGATAACTTATGACAACAAGCGTGGAGATGGAAGTTGTGTAGGTTGCCTCTATAAGAAACCCATGAAATTTGCAAGTGCTATCGCCTCCTGGCCAATGTTGGACAACGTTGAAAATTGTGAGAAATGTAAATAAGAGATCAGCGAACGCCAGATTTGCCACGAGCCACGTAAAATGATTAAATATTCTTAGTTTGATTGTCTTTTGACATGTAACAATTATGATCCATGTGTTGCCAATAACGGACATAATAAAAAGTATGCAATAACATATAGTACCGACAACCACTATTGACAGTGAAAGACCGTTTCCAAATGCCATAGTCAGTTATAAGTTCAACAGTGCAACAAGACTGTATACGGTTGCGTTAATAACTATAGTGACCTGTATTGTTATCCGGTTTCCCTTTTGGTTTCCTTAGGTTTCTATATTGAATGTGCGCGATATCAAGTTAATAAATCATTGTTTTTGTTACACTGAAGTACTCTTCTTGTATAAGTACTTTTGAGGGGGGGGGGGGGGGGGGCGGGCGTGAAAGAGTCCGAAAACCGCAAAAACGCACAAACAAACATAAAAAAAGCAATAGCGCACTCGAAATAACCAGAAATGGAAACTGTTTGGCTTTATTTATCTGCAGTCCCGCAGTTTAAAATATAAATTCCCACAACACGTCCACATGGCATCTGGCATCCGGGTATTTGAAAACGGAGATTTTTTTCCGTCTTAGCCTTCCCTCCACGCGTAAACGACGTTTTCAGGGACCAAAAACGTAAGTTTTTGAAAACGGTCCCAGCTTGAAGTTTTTTTAAAACGCCGGCTTCTCTTTTTCGTGTGGACGGACCAAAATGGAGGTTTTTGAATACGACTGATATATGATGTCATATATAATACAGCGCATGCCGTGTAATAGATGCTATAGATATTTCCATTGCTTTACCGTTTTTGAGTGGAAGGGTGAAAACGATTCCAATACGCTACGTGTGAACGCATTTTTTGTCGATAAATTAAATTTAAAAAAATGTCCATGTTCAAATATTTCCGGATACGCGTGGAGAAGCCCTAAGGTATGCAAACACATTCCAGTCCTTGAGTAGGATGTTTGTCTCCGTCATGCCTAGTCATGGGGGTACGCATGCACGCGTTGCTATATATTCAAAGAACTCAAAGCCCCCAAGCCCCCTCCCCGCCCCCCCCCCCCCCGCCAAAAAAAAGTTAAAGAAAAAAAGAAAGAAAATTAAAAGAACGTTTCTCCAAAAAGCAGATAGCCATTAGTTATCTGCAATAGCTAAGTCTTGTTCCATTTTGTGTTTTTTCCAAGGATCAGACGGTCGGTAAATTGAAGATGAAGGTAAATCGCGAAATACGGAATATTTTTAGGCTTCTCTCGAAAGCTGTAGTAATTAAGAATCGACTAAAATGAACAAGAGAGCTGCAAGGATAGATATTGTTCAAATGAGAGCCCTTAACACTTGTATATACAAATCAGTGGCTCTCGAGTAATCTTGATCGTACTGAAACAAACTTCAACTTCACAGAGAAGATTTGAGTAACGCAGGTTTAAACTGTAATACAGAGACAAACACTTTCGAGATGAGCTGAACAAGGGAGCTGCAAGGATAGATATTGTTCAAATGAGAGCCCTTAACACTTGTACATACAAATCAGTGGCTCTCGAGTAATCTTGATCGTACTGAAACAAACTACAACTTCACAGAGAAGATTTGAGTAACCCAGGTTTGAACTGTAATACAGAGACACTTTGTAACTTTATTTGATTTACCACAAAATACAAATAACGATAAAACAAGACAGTTACACAAAAGCAAACTGTCTTGAAACACTTTCGAGATGAACTGCAACTTGAATGTTACAGTTGATCTTTCATTCCTCAAAAAGGAAAAAAACTTAGTTATTCTATGAGGAAACTGTAATGTCTTTTTACTTGTACAATTAGCTTCTGATCTGTTTGCCTGTAGCAGATTTTTGGATCGAGTTAGTTAAAAACCTAAAAACTAACTTTTAATGCCGGCAAGATATATACTTAACTTTGAACAGTAGATCTGGGAACAAGCAAGACAGCAGCTTTTGTTGTTTGTTCGAGCTCGGAGGCGAACCAATCTTATACGGTTGCCAAAATTAACTAAAAAACTGTAAGTTTGTTATTGCACACAGACTTTTATATTTAATACATTCCACTTGCTGGTGAATGAAAAGGACAAAAAAAGCTATGAGCTTTAATATAAGTTACATCACAAAATCTATTCTGATCAGTAAATGTCAGAAATATCTCAGCTCTATAAAGCCGGAATTAATATTACAGTACTTCAAAACTTATAAAATGTGGGCAATATTGAGAAAACTATTTCAGGCTAGTTTTTATCTATTAACAGGTTAGAATATAACTTAAAAAGTCGACGTGTTATCCGTTGTAACATCATAAGCCCGTCGCCGTGGAAAGCGATCCCTCAGAACTCTTTGTAATCGAGTTTTCAGACTTCCACCATAGTAGCCGTATAACAAGGGATCCAAAGCAGGATTGACGCATATCAGAATTTGAGATGCTCTCCAAGCAATACCGGGTGAAGTTAAATGAAAGTAAATTAGTGTACGTGTGATCATGAAAGGTGACCAACATATTGCAAATGCTATAGTTAGAGCTGCAAGTGTTTTGGCAACTTTCCTGTGTCTTCTGTTAGTTTCTTCTGCGACGCTGTTGCGTACTACTTTGACTCTTCGCAGAAGAGCGCGATTTATGTTTATCTGTGTGACATTCATATATAGTAAAGGTACAACAAAAAAAAGTGTCCCATGCAAACTGTTGTAAATTTGTCTGCCAATATCTCCCCATGTTGTATTAACACAAATAATTTGGCCGTTTCTTGTTTCCACACGGTATATGAAGACCAAAGATAAACAAACAGCAAAGCACAGGCTCCATATTATAGCCAGTTTCGTGTGTTTCATTCTTGTCCAACGACAGAATCTCGCCTTAAAAGGGTCATTCACAGCCTTTAGTCTCTGATAACTTATGACAACAAGCGTCGAGATAGAAGTTGTGTAGGTTGCCTCTACAAGAAACCCATGAAATTTGCAAGTGCTATCACCTCCTGGCCAATCAGAGTAAAAGCTGACAAAGTTGATAATTGTGAGAAAAATAAAAACGAGATCAGCGAACGCCAGATTCACACGTAAAATGATGAAATCTTCTTTTCTTGATTATTCTTTGGTACGTGACTACAATGATCCATGAGTTACCAACGACTGACATAATGCAAACAGCACAATAAAGAAGACTGCCGAAAACCACTGTAATCAAAGAAAACTCCTCACTAAATGCCATAGCTCATAAGGCAAAATAATAAATAATAAAGACCACTTTATGAACGTTTTTGCCACTGCTTCCAATATTTCTTTCCCAAAGGATGGACGTTTTTGTAGGTACAGAGCACTCACTAGGTTGACAAAACCCCAATATCCAAATACAAATCAGTTCCCGACTAATCAGTCTCCATAGATTTCCCTAAAAAACTAGTAGAGAGAAGTTGTTTAAAAATCATTTTCTCTTTGATTATGCATACATACTGTTAGGACATTGGTCACTTTTTGTACTATAGTTAACAATTATTCCTCGAGCCCGAATGGGCTCTGAGTCAATAGCCCATGCTTGAGGCCGAAGGCCGAATGGGCTATTGATTCAGAGGCCATGAGGGTGAGAGGAATAACTGTTTTAGTAAAATCCAACTAGTTGGTAAACAATATCGAGACAAAACAACTTTAGCTAGCGAAACGCGATTTAGCCGCCATTGTTTTGGTGTTCAAAGCCGGCGCATTTCGCTACTAGTAGGCTGTAACATATAGCCTAGTAGTAGCTCAACCAATCAGAACGCAGGATTGTTATTGACCACTAGTTGGGTTTTACTAATAATTAGGGTTAGACACTTGTTCTTATTCCTCGAGCCCGAATTTGCTCGGCCGAATGGGCTATTGACTCAGAGGGCGAGAGGAATAATTGTTGTAGTAAAATCCAACTAGTTGTTCAAAAGTAGCGGGACAAAACAACTTTAGCTAGCAAAACTTGATTCAGCTGCCATTGTTTTGGTTTTCGAAGCCGGCGCTTTTCGCTACTAGTAGGCTATAACATATAGCCTAATAGTCAGGCTCAACCAATCAGAACGCAGCATTGATAATAGACCACTAGCTGGATTTTACTAAATAGTAATAGCTTCAGAATGGACTCGAAACGTTTCACTCTTTCATTCTAGAACCAAAAGAACACCTGCGGTTATTTGCCGGTAAAGCAATAAAAGTATGTATGGACCTCACCAAACTACGACGGCGACAGGAACGGAAAAGACAAAAACCAGTAGGGTTAATGAGCAAAGCAAGATCATTGCAAGTGTATCGCACTTTTTTTTGTTAATTTCTTTGTCGTCCCTGCTCAACTACCACGTGAAATGACCAAAGTTAAGGGTTTATTTGGGAACGGAAACGGAAAGGTGGTAATTTGTTTTACTATCTCTGTCTGAGCTCGGACGGCAAAGTTTACATCGACGCCGCCGTTGTCGTATCCAAGAGAGGATAAAGGACCGTTAGTCCTCTCTTAGTGGTAACTTACCTTTGACTGTATTACAAAACATCGATAATCTTTCCTTGACGATCGCGAATGCATCGTGAACAAAGTTCTCTTCTGATAAACTGTCATTATATATTAATAACAATAGGCTAAGTAAAGTTAAGACGTTGAGGCATTTACATTTCCCTGTTAGCAGATGCGTAGAGGCATCTGCTAGCAGGGAACATTTTTTTTTGTCGAAAATGGTTGAAAGTTATTCACAGTGGTGAAGTGCAATTATTCGTGTTCAAACGATTTAGTCACTCAGTGTGATGTAGATCTCCGCGTTTCGACCGCTCGTTCCGTTTTCGACTCGGTTGGAAATTTCAGAGGGATTTAGTGTGAACCATAGGCCTAACTGTAAGAATAGAGTTGAATTTTCAAATCTATCTAGCGTAGTGTGGAAGGGGCCTGAAAGAAATAAAAAAACATTTTTGAATTGGTTTAGTTTAGTGTGAACCGAATATATTCATCTTTTGGCGTTTTAAAATGTCTCAGTTCAGTCAGTTGTTCGCACTTTACTGGATTAATGTATAGGCCGGGAGGTTGATATACAGCTTGGCAGTTTTGTTTTTATAATGCGCTTCGGCAGTTTCTTTGATCCAAAAATTGTATAATGGTTCCCCGAGGGTTATTTGTCTTGCAATTTTCTAGTCCATTCCAGCAGGGTTTAAATTTCGCTTTTTTCTCTTCACGGTCAGAAGCCATGCGGCCCGATGGAGTTTCTCTTCTTTTTTTTTTTTTTCGCTCAGAAAAAAATGGGCTTCACTTATACAAATAACACTTTTAAAACATCGGTCTAAATATTGGTGCTTTTTTTCTTGTAACGAAGGATTTTTGCCCTTGTTTTGTGCGTCTCCAGAGAAAATGTCATTGTTTCTCGATCTGTGTCAAGAGGGTGTGAATGGGGTTAACCGACTAGCGACAAAGGGCAAAAAATATTACCGACTACC
>OZ037996.1:7152700-7187700 GCA_964035705.1 Porites rus | reverse complement strand
GAAATTTGGTTGCATTTGACTGGAATGATTTGCCCGTGGGCAGGGAATTTGATTAAAAAGTCAAATCCCCACCCTTCGCTCTGCCTTCCTCCCCGCCGATATTACATTGATAGGTGCATTATACCTGCCGAAGCTTGTGGATTGCAGGACGACGTGATTGTACTTTGTTTGGCGTCGTCGACGACACCACGACGACGAAATTTGCGCAGTACACTGTAACTCACTTCTGGTCGTCGTCGACAAAGTCGTCGTCGTCGTTCTTAAGTTCCCTAATACCAGCCCTTAGTGTCTACTGTAAAAGAAGCTTTAATGGAAAAGTGGAATCTCATACAAAACCAACCGCTACTTTGCTAACTTTTTAAAGAACCACCCCTTATTTCCTAATAGAAGAGGAAAACCATGGCAAAGAACATGCTTGTTAGAGCCAAAATATTAAAGGTCAACACACGGTTTCACGCCGGTATGGATGTGCAACCTGTCACCCCTAGCAGTTTTTCACCAAAAATAATTTACGTATCCAAAAGGTTAGAGTGGACGTTTCCCTCTGTGTCCAATTAACCTCTTTTCATTACTTTTTATGGTGCCCTGTAATCAACAGGGAAACCAAGTTCGCATTTGCAATAAAAGCTTTGGTGAAATACACTATCATGTTGCATAATGAAGTTTAAGTTCAATCAGATCATGCATTTTTACAAGTTTTACATGTTTTGTAGCGATCAAAGTCTTGAAACTGAGTGAAACGCGCAACAAATATGATTGTTATATTCCTAGACTTTCACTCAACTAAACAGGGACAGCCATTGGCTGATTCTTGGTCACGTGGGTTGACTAAAATCAAATGTATCCCGATCGTGATACATCAAGCAATGTACCCCGCTCGGGATACATTACAGCACGGGATCAGAGCATGGTGGAAAGTGGCGTGACAGAAGGCGGGAAAACGCTGCCAGTTTTCTTTTTCGTGAATGAACACAACAACATTCACAACAACACAAACATGAAGCCTCAAGCTGAAAAGCAACGATTTTCAAGGTTATTCCAGAAGAGAAACAGCAGCTAGTGGAGGAAGATGCAGATAATATAAGGAAAGTACTTTTTAAATCATTCATTCAGTGGTTTTGAGAATTAAATTTGTGTTCTTATAAGTACCGAGTCGTACTGTTTTGATTCGCTCCTCTTAAGCGTATTCTCTTGTTGCTGTTGAAGTACGTTGAAGTGAAAGTCTAGAAATATAACAAAACACTTAATGTCAGGTCCCTCGGGAAACAAGTTAGTTTTGTTTTCCCTCGAGTCTTGATGTTTCCCTCGACTTCGTCACGGGAAACATCAGGACTCTTGGGGAAACAAAACTAATTGTTTTCCTCGGGATCTGACATTAAGTGTATAATAATTAACATGCATTTTTACTTATTAACTGAGATTAACCGACAACCGACAAAGATCGAAAATTTTAACCGACTACCGACAAAGTAACTAAATTTTAACCGACAACCGTTAAGTGGACCCACCCATTTAGGCCCTCTGTCAATACAAACTTTGTTCGTTCCATCTGCCAATTTCGGCCGCACATTATCTTCCCACCTATATATCTCCTCTAATAGTGATAGATCCGGACAAGTAGACAGGTCTTAGCATTCATTTTCAAAGCCTTGTTGACTGTTTCCCTAAACTCCTTCCGCTTAAAAATTGTCACATTAAAGAGGCATGAAGTAGGAACTGGTGTTTTAGTATGATGAAAGACTATGAATAAATTATCAACTACTATTGCCAGCAATGGTCCCAAACTACACGGCAGTAACCAAGGCAGTTAATTCAAAGGTTTGTCCTTAAATAAATAACGCTACTTTTTCATTTCGTTAAACAATAATTTATGAATTTTGAATAAAAACACAGAGAAAAGCTTTGTGTGGCGTGTGACAAACAAAAAAAAAGCAATAGCGCACGGGAAATAACCAGAAATGGAAACTGTTTGGCTTTATTTATCTGCAGTCCCGCAGTTTAAAATATAAATTCCCACAACACGTCCACATGGCATCTGGCATGCGGGTATTTGAAAACGGAGATTTTTTCCGTCTTATCCTTCCCTCCACACGTAAACGACGTTTTTGGGGACCATAAACGCAATTTTTCGAAAACGGTCCCAGCTTGGAGTTTTTTTAAAGCGCTTTTTGTGAGGACGGGCGAAAATGGAGGTTTTTGAATACGACTGATATATGATGTCATATATCATACAGCGCATGCCGTGTAATGGATGCTATAGATATTTCTATTACTCTACCGTTTTTGAGTGGACGGGTGAAAACGATTCCAATACGCTACGTGTGAACGCATTTTTTGTCGATAAATTAAATTTAAAAAAATGTCCATGTTCAAATATTTCCGGATACGCGTGGAGAAGCCCTAAGGTATGCAAACACATTCCAGTCCTTAAGTAGGATGTTGGTCTCCGTCATGCCTAGTCATGGGGGTACGCATGCACGCGTTGATGAGCTCCGCTATATATTCAAAGAACTCAAAGCCCCCAAGCCCCCTCCCCGCCCCCCCCCCCCCCAAAAAAAAGTTAAAGAAAAAAAAGAAAGAAAAAGAACCTTTCTCCAAAAAGCAGATAGCCATTAGTTATCTGCAATAGCTAAGTTTTGTTCCATTTTGTGTTTTCTCCAAGGATCAGACGGTCGGTAAATTGAAGATGAAGGTAAATCGCGAAATACGGAATATTTTTAGGCTTCTCTCGAAAGCTGTAGTAATTAAGAATAGACTAAAATGAACAAGGGAGCTGCAAGGATAGATATTGTTCAAATGAGAGCCCTTAACACTTGTATATACAAATCAGTGGCTCTCGAGTAATCTTGATCGTACTGAAACACACTACAACTTCACAGAGAAGATTTGAGTAACGCAGGTTTGAACTGTAATACAGAGACAAACACTTTCGAGATGAACTGCAACTTGAATGTTAAGTTGATCTTTCATTCCTCAAAAAGGAACAAAACTTAGTTATTCTATGACGAAACTGTAATGTCTTTTTACTTGTACAATTAGCTTCTGATCTGTTTGCCTGTAGCAGATTTTTGGATCGAGTTTGTTAAAAGCCTAAAAACTAACTAACTGCCGGCAAGATATATACTTAACTTTGAACAGTAAATCTGGGAACAAGCAAGACAGCAGCTTTTGTTGTTTGTTCGAGCTCGGAAGCGAACCAATCTCACGGTTGCCAAAATTAACTGAAAAACTGTAAGTTTTGTCATTGCACACAGACTTTTATATGTAATACATTCCACTTGCTGGTGAATGAAAAGGACAAAAAAAAGCTATGAGCTTTAATATAAGCTACATCACAAAATCTATTCTGATCAGTAAATGTCAGAAATATCGCAGCTCTATAAAGCCGGAATTAATATTACAGTACTTCAAAACTTATAAAATGTGGGCAATATTGAGAAAACTATTTCAGGCTAGTTTTTATCTATTAACAGGTTAGAATATAACTTAAAAAGTCGACGTGTTATCCGTTGTAACATCATAAGCCCGTCGCCGTGGAAAACGACCCCTCAGAACTCTTTGTAATCGAGTTTTCAGATTTCCACCATAGTAGCCGTATAACAAGGGATCCAAAGCAGGGTTGACGCATATCAGAATTTGAGATGCTCTCCAAGCAATACCGGGTGAAGTTAAATGAAAGTAAATTAGTGTACGTGTGATCGTGAAAGGTGACCAACATATTGCAAATGCTGTAGTTAGAGCTGCAAGTGTTTTGGCAACTTTCCTGTGTCTTCTGTTAGTTTCTTCTGCGACGCTGTTGCGTACTACTTTGACTCTTCGCAGAAGAGCGCGATTTATGTTTATCTGTGTGACATTCATATATAATAAAGGCACAACAAAAAAAAGTGTCCCATGCAAACTGTAGTAAATTTGTCTGCCAATATCTCCCCATGTTGTATTAACACAAATAATTTGGCCGTTTCTTGTTTCCACACGGTATATGAAGACCAAAGGTAAACAAACAGCAAAGCACAGGCTCCATATTATAGCCAGTTTTGTGTATTTCATTCTTGTCCAACGACAAAATCTCGCCTCAAAGGGGTCATTCACAGCCTTTAGTCTCTGATAGCCGTATAACAAGGGATCCAAAGCAGGGTTGACGCATATCAGAATTTGAGATGCTCTCCAAGCAATACCGGGTGAAGTTAAATGAAAGTAAATTAGTGTACGTGTGATCGTGAAAGGTGACCAACATATTGCAAATGCTGTAGTTAGAGCTGCAAGTGTTTTGGCAACTTTCCTGTGTCTTCTGTTAGTTTCTTCTGCGACGCTGTTGCGTACTACTTTGACTCTTCGCAGAAGAGCGCGATTTATGTTTATCTGTGTGACATTCATATATAATAAAGGCACAACAAAAAAAAGTGTCCCATGCAAACTGTAGTAAATTTGTCTGCCAATATCTCCCCATGTTGTATTAACACAAATAATTTGGCCGTTTCTTGTTTCCACACGGTATATGAAGACCAAAGATAAACAAACAGCAAAGCACAGGCTCCATATTATAGCCAGTTTCGTGTGTTTCATTCTTGTCCAACGACAGAATCTCGCCTTAAAAGGGTCATTCACAGCCTTTAGTCTCTGATAACTTATGACAACAAGCGTCGAGATGGAAGTTGTGTAGGTTGCCTCTACAAGAAACCCATGAAATTTGCAAGTGCTATCACCTCCTGGCCAATCAGAGAAAAAGCTGACAAAGTTGAAAATTGTGAGAAAAATAAAAACGAGATCAGCGAACGCCAGATTCGCCACGAGGCACGTAAAATGATGAAATCTTCTTTTCTTGATTATTCTTTGGTATGTGACTACAATGATCCATGAGTTACCAACGACTGACATAATGAAAACAGTACAATAAAGAAGACCGCACAAAACCACCGTGATCAAAGAAAACCCCTCCCTAAATGCCATAGCTCAGGCACCTGATTCGTGAGGGCCGGTACCCAGCAGATTGTATATATGCTTACATTTATTATTGACAAGACAAGAGAGAATTCATTCTCTCTTGTTATTGAAATGAACTGTATATATTGATAACTTTCCTGTCTCTTTTTTGGTACATTTAAATAACACATACTCCATATAAGTAAGAGCTTTAAAAAATTAAAAAAATATCATAATACTCTCTCGCGTTAACTCCTTCATTCCCCTACTAAAGACCACTTTATGAACGTTCGTTCTGTTCTGATTTGGACATATTACTAACGGTTTTTGCCACTGCTTCCAATATTTCTTTCCCAAAGGATGGACGTTTTTGTAGGTACAGAGCACTCACTAGGTTGACAAAACCGCAATATCCAAATACAAATCAGTTCCAGACTAATCGGTCTCCATAGATTTCCCTAAAGAACTAGTAGAGAGAAGTTGTTTAAAAATCAATTTCTCTTTGATTATGCACGGATACTGTTAGGAGAAAATTTACATTGGTCACTTTTTGTACTATAGTTCACAATTATTCCGCCTCGAGCCCGAATGGGCTCTGAGTCAATAGCGGCCTCATGGGCTATTGATTCAGAGGCCATGAGGGCGAGAGGAATAATTGTTTTAGTAAAATCCAACTGCTTGGTCAAAAATATCGAGACAAAACAACTTTAGCTAGCGAAACGCGATTCAGCCGCCGTTGTTTAGTGGTTTTCAAAGCCGGCGCATTTCGCTAAAGTGCACTGGGCTATAACATATAGCCTAGTAGTAGCTCAACCAATCAGAACGCAGGATTGATTATTGACCAATTGTTGGATTTAACTAATAAGGGTTAGACACTTGTTCTTCGTGCCTTTTACCGGCCAAAAAAGTATATAGCTTCAGAATGGACTCGAAACTTTTCACTCTTTCATTCTTGAACCAAAAGAACAGCTGCGGTTATTTGCCGGTAAAGCAATAAAAATAAGTATGGACCTCACAAAAATACGACGGCGACAGGAACGGGAAAGTCTAACCAGTAAGGTTAATGAGCAAAACAAGATCACTTCGAGTGTCTCACGCTTCTTTGTTAATTCTTTTGTCGTCCCTCAGTCAACTACCAGGTGAAATGACCAAACTTCACCTGGTATTTGACTGAGGGACGACAAAGAATTAACAAAAAAGGTTTATTTGGGAACGGAAACGGAAAGGTGGTAATTTGTTTTACTATCTCTGTCTGAGCTCGGACGGCAAAGTTTACATCGACGTCGCCGTTGTCGTATCCAAGAGAGGACGAAGGACAGTCAGTCCCCTCTTAGTAGTAACTTAATTACCTTTGACAGTATTACAAAACATCGATAATCTTTCCTTGACGATCGCGAATGCATCGTGAACAAAGTTCTCTTTTGATAAACTGTCATTATATATAACAATAGTAAAGTTAAGACGGTGAGGCATTTACATTTCCCTGCTAGCAGATGCCTAGAGGTATCTGCTAGCAGGGAACATTTTGTCTTTTTGTCGAAAATGGTTGAAGGTTGTTCACAGTGGTGAAGTGCAATTATGCGTGTTCAAACGATTTAGTCACTCAGTGTGATGTAGATCGCTGCGTTTCGACTGCTCGTTCGGTTTTCGATTCGGTGGGAAATTTCAGAGGGATTTAGTGTGAACCATAGACCTAACCGCTGTAAGAAAAGAGTTGAGTTTTCAAATCTATCTAGCGTAGTGCGAAAGGGGCCTGAAAGAAATAAAAAAAACCTTTTTGAATTGGTTTAGTTTAGTGTGAACCGAATATATTCATATTTTGGCGTTTCAAAATGTCTCAGTTCAGTCAGTTGTCGGCAATTTACTGGTCAGGATTAATATAGGCGGAGGTTGATATGCAGCTTGTCAGTTTTGTTTTTATAATGCGCTTCGGCAGTTTCTTTGATCCAAAAATTGTATAAGGGTCCCCCGAGCGATATTTGTCTTGCAATTTCTAGTCTATTCCAGCAGTTTCAATTTCGCCTTTTTCTCTTCACGGTAAGAAGCCATGCGGCCTCATGGAGTTTCTCTTCTAAATATCGGTCTAAATATTGGTGCTTTTTTTCTTGTAACGAAGGATTTTTGCCCTTGTTTTGCGCGTCTCCAGAGAAAATGTCATTGTTTCTCTGTGTCAATACAAACTTTGTTCGTTCCATCTGCCAATTTCGGCCGCACATTATTTTCCCACCTATATCTCCTCTAATTGTGATAAATCCCGACAAGTAGACAGGTTATTAGCATTCATTTTTAAAGCCTTGTTGACTGTTTCTCTAAACTCCTTCCGCTTAAAAATTGTCATATTAAAGAGGCATGAAGTAGGAACTGGTGTTTTAGTATGATGAAACTGACTATGAATAATTTATCAACTACTATTGCCATCAATGGTCCCAAACTACACGGCAGTAACCAAGGCAGTTATTTCAAAGGTTTGTCCTTACAAAAAAATAACGCTACTTTTTCATTTCGTTAAACATAAATTTATGAACTTTGAATAAAAACACAGAGAAAAGCTTTTTGTGACCTGTTATAGCTTATCTTTTAATCTAAACTCCCTTGCTAATTTTTTAATATATATTTTTTTGGACGCGTGTTTAGAGCCTATCTTCAAGTAATAAACTGAAAAGAAACCACAATGAAATCGACAACAACGAATGCAGTATATGTAAATAACAGTACAAAGAACAACAGATATTCCTATTTGCACTGATATTTGTCAGTTACGTCGGATGTAAAAGACCTGCTCCAATTCATAGTCATGTCTTTTTTCCCGGAAAATCGTCGGTATAATTATATTTTCCTTCAAAGCTATTTCTTTAGCAACAAATTAACTCGGAACTCCCCGCTTATTTTCTTCCTCGTCTATTAACGCGTTTGTTCGAAAAATCGCCAGACTGGTCAGATTAGAGTCCCGTCGTTGCATGTAATTGCAATTCAGCAGACGTCGTAATCCAGACTTGAGGCTACCACCAAAATACCCATATAACAAGGGATCCAGTGCAGCATTTAGGCATATCAGAAGTTGGGATGCTCTCCAAACGAGATCCGGGGAAGCCAAATGAAAGTAAATTAATGTTCGCGTGATCATGAAGGGGGACCAGCAAACAACGAAAGCTATAGTTAAGGCAGCAAGAGTCTTTGCAATTTTTTTGTTTCTTCGATTTGATTTCTCAATAAATGAGTTGCTTATTACCTCAACTCTTGAACGAAGAGCGCGTTTAATCTGAGTCTGAGTGAAAATCATATACGCCAGGGGGGCAATGAAGAAAAATGTTGCATGCAAACTGTAATAGATTTGTCGGCCATCATTTCCCCATGTCGTATTAACACAAACCACATTGCCACTTTGTATTTCGACGCGGTATATTGTAGCCAAGGGTGTGCAAACCGCTAAGCATAGAAACCAAATTATGATAATTTTCAAAAATTCTCTGCGTGGCCAACTACTAACTCTTGAATTGAATGGATCAATTACAGCCTTCAACCTCTGATACGTTATGACTGCAAGTGTTGTGATCGAAACGGTGTAGGTTGCTTCCACAAGAAATCCGTGAAGTTTACAGGTGACGTCGCCACCAACCCAACGCCAAAAAAAGCTGATGATATTAAAAAACGTTAGAAAAATAAATAAGAGATCTGCAGACGCTAAATTTGCCAAGAGCCACATCACAGGAAAATATCTTCTTTTCAGGGTCGTGTAGCAGGTTTTTATAACCCATATGTTACCAACGATAGACAAGATTGAAACAGCGCTGTAAAATATGCTGAGAAAAACCAACACAAAAAGCGGAAAATCATCGCTGGTCGCCATCGTGTTTCCTGATAATGGATTAACAGCTCAACATGCATATACTTTAAGAAGACAACTCAGTCACTAGTTTCATTCATACTTCTCTCTTGCTTTCTAGTTGAAATGCTGGCGGGAAACTGGAGAGACCAGGCCTAAACTCAACACTTTTTTCCAGAGTGCTGTTTCACAACTTGATCGATCATTCTGGTTTTCTTCTCTGGCTCCAGTTTAAATTACATTTTATGTTACGTATAACTTTTCCTTTTCCCCTGTCACGTCATCAAACTACAAATAAAAGCCTTATAAACCGGCTGTGTGTGATTATCTTTTTTGTTTACTTCACACTGCGCTGCCTCTCGTGAATTACAGTCCTTGGACACGACTTGAATAAATAATCTGTGTCACTGTTTGACACCTGTGTACGGCTCTTTATTTGTTTTTTAACGAGGAAACTAACATGTTTTCTGTTATAGCAGTTACCTTTAATTTAAAATACCTCTTGTTTAGAATTTCATTCCCGCGAGAATATCTGTTGTCTGGTACATTTTTTGGTAAAAAAAAAAAGACAAAAGCCGTACTAACCTAATATTTGCTTGTTCAAATAGTACTAACTTAATATTTACTTGTTCAAATAGTACTGCAAGTGTTTTATGGTGAAGGGAGCGAATGATGAAAGATTCCTTTCTTGAAAAAAAAAAAAAAAAAAATCAGCATTTCGCAATTATTCTGGGGTACAACTACCTGATCTCAGTACAGATCATAAAACTTGCCTTGAGGGGGTATTGTTTGTAGCTATATATTTCCCTGCCAATATGACTTTTCCTTTTCCCTTTAATGGTAATTTTTTTTTCTTTTCTGCTAATGGAACAGCTGATGATTTTGGTAAGAAATTTGTGTGACTGTTTGTTTTTTTTTCTTTGTAATTCCTTTTATGCAGTTACACAAGTTATGTCGCCGATGGGAGGTAGCCTGCGTGACAGGCGCAAAAAGGGGAGGGGGAGGGGGAGAGGTAGAAAAACGCGAAACCTAATGTGAGGACAATAGTACGTGTTCTCATCAAGTCAGTTTTAGTTAATAACAGCGAATTTTATGACTTGTCCTAATTTACAAGGAAGGCTTCAATGTCGACATATTTATGTCAATTTTCGCTTACTCGGAGTGCCAGAGTTTTTTTCTCCTACTCTGGGGTGACGGTCTCGCCGCTGGTGAGCGAGAAATCCTCTGGCATCCAGGATAATTTTCACTTTGAACGCGTTTACACTGTTTAGGAGCCAGTAGAAGTCTGTCCTGAAATGTACGAACAGCTGGCTTTATACGTCTGGACTGGTCAAGTCGTCTGAGACTGACAAGTCGTCTATAATTTCAAAACAGGATAAACATATTTTAAAATTTTAAAGAAAATGTTCATTTCTTGTCTGATTTTGTCAGTTTCGTTTCTTCCGTCTACCAAGTTCAGTTACTAAGTCAATCTATGACTTGCTCGTTTAGAACAATTTATCGCCCATATTTCGACTTCAAATCACCCCCAGACGAACAAATGGTCGAGGAAGTGTCCGATCAGACTGTACGAACACTAAACATCTTCTTGAATGTGTGAAAACGGCCATTATATTATAAGGTCATTTCTTTTGAAATATAATCTGCTTTCGCAGTGAGATTTTTATCGGACCTTACCGATTGCTTGTTTATACATCTGAAAGGAATTTAATTTTGAAATACAAACGGAGCATCCTCATTAAAAAAAGAAACTGTGTCTTGGAGCAGTGGCAACTTGTACATGGTTGCGCAATAATTTCTAACAACATCAATTTGATTACATTTATTTAAGACTACACTCTTGGAACATGTTTCCGAAATTTGTCTCTTTTCCTGCATTGGAAATTGGTCTATATTTATTCTTAAGAAAGAATGTTTATATGGTTTGGTTTAAAAAAAGGGTGGGAAAAAATATGATGTTTCAACACTTGCGTTTTCAAGAAAATGACGATCTTCCACTCGGATTAGGGAACCCCTAAGTTACTCTTTTTACCAAGACAGGATGAAGGACCTCGGACGAATTCCGGCCATTAACCAAAAAGTCGCCCTGATTTCTTTAAATGTGCGTGCGCTAAACACACTTGAAATTATGAACAGTAAGGATGCGCAGGCTTTTCCCCTAAGACATTGATTTGTTGGCGTTTAATGTTTATTAAATGGTCATGAAAAGAGCCTAAATTTATATTTAAAAAGAAAGTAATCGATTGAAGAACTAGTTAATTAATAGGTAAAAATGTTGACGTTTGAAAATGATTAATGAGTGAAAACTATTAAGCAATGTGCGGCTGCAAATTTGTGAGTTATTTAGTGTCTGATAAGTG
Source organism: Porites rus (assembly GCA_964035705.1). Lineage (NCBI taxonomy): Eukaryota > Metazoa > Cnidaria > Anthozoa > Scleractinia > Poritidae > Porites > Porites rus. The sequence goes on along the minus strand of OZ037996.1, from coordinate 7,176,597 downwards.
AAGAAGTGGGCTAACAAATTATCAATAGCAGTTATGTGATATTGACTTCATTTGTTTTTAAAGAAGGAACTCGAACCATCCGCTATTTTGAATTAATCTTTAATAAATTTTTAATTTTACTGTAAACCCGTGTGGTGAGGGTAATATGGCTTGCGGAATGACATAATTATGCGGAATGTAATATACGCAGCTGAATGATCCAAAGAAATAAATTAAACTGAAAAGAGCACCCTTTTTTGGCGCCAATCAATTTGCAAACCCAGCTGCTGTCTTAACATACGATGACAATCAAAAAACCACGAAGGCTCATTGTCGACCAGCCTTTTCCGCACAGCCAAAAAGATTCTTCGTTTATTGAAGAAAAGATGTTTTCGAAGGTCACGCTCCCTTTTTCTTTATTTTTTTCTGCAAAAGATGTTTGTATGATTAACTTAAAAGTTTCTTGTTACGTATATTTGTATTCGAAGCCGTGTGAGAAGTGTTTCTTTATGAGACTGTGGGTTACGTGATCGTGACATAATTGATAATATTCAGAGATGAATCGAATCTTGTATTTTGTTTCCTCAGTTGCGAGCTTGAGACGTGCGAAACAGAAAAATCGACCAAAATCTTAATTTCGTGGCAAGAGTTGAAAAATCAATTTCTTTCATTTTTGTTCATAGATAGCTTTTACGTATATAAGAAACCTAACGTAGATTGTTCCCGCCGAAAGCCTTTTATTCGTGAGAAAAATAGAAGATCGGTTTTCGATGTCGGAGTCTCAGACTGCATTAATTTTTAACCTGAAATTCGCTAACATCAACTTTCCTCGCGTTCGCAAACGAAGCTGGATGGAGAAATTTGGGCACTTTCAACGAACAGAAAAATTCTTTTCCTTCCACTAGAAGATACTCTCTGGACAATAGGGAAGCTGGTCGTACTGAAATAATTTTAAAAATGAGGGATAGGTTTTCAGGGTAACAAAAATTTAAGTTCGTTACTCATTTTCGACGGCCATATTTAACATGTGGTATAACTCCAAATTCTCTTCTTGCTATTTAAATCACACATTTAGACATTCATTTAAAACATACCTGGGAATTGGCTTGGGTAAGTGAAGGAAATCTCTGTAAGACAGTACCATCGAAGTTCAGTAATTTTCATGGTAGGCTGGCGGTAATTGTCTTTATTGTGTAAACACTAAACGCACATGAATAGATATTTACAGCCTAAAGGCTCGTTTTTCGTACGTCTTGTAGGTTTTCCCTTTGCAAAATTGCTTTTTTCAATCAAAGAATGGGGTAAAAAGGTGAAACTCGGTCAATTTTAGCCATTTTGAAACACTGAACTTTACCTGCCGGCGACTCTGCGTGACAGTCTGTTCCGTGACTGCACGTGGCACAACGTACGTTTAAGAGACGGAGCTGTCAAAATGACAGTCACGAAATCAAGGTAGTAACGCAACGTAATTCTTGATCGAAGGAGTAACATTTTCGGTCCCGACAGTATTTTGAAGAAGCAAAAAATCAAACGCACAATTATTCTGGCACTCACCCTCTATCGAAAAATAAGGACTTTAATAATCTCGTACCCAGATCTCACTCTGTTTTACAGTTGGCCGTGGGACATCTGGGTGCGAGATTAGGACCCTAACAATGGTAATTCGCTAAGGATAACGGAAAAAGAAGATATTTCGTCTTGTTACTTTACAATCGAGGAAACTAAGTTATTTTGGTCACGCCTCACTATACTACCGGACTTCAATGTTTTCGTTTGGAGGCTGCCTTCGGAAACCCTAGCCAATTCTCAGGTATGTTTTAAATAAATGTCTAAATGAGTGTAGCTCACTCAAATTGGCGCCAAAAAAGGCGCGGCAATGACGCGCGCATGCCTTTTAGTTTAATTTATTTCTTTGCGCCAATTTCCATATTTTACATTCCGCATAATTATGTCATTCCGCAAGCCATGCCACATGCCATTCCGCAAACTCATTCCGCCTTTACCCTCACCGAAACCCGTGTAATTGGAGTAATCGTGATAGAAAATTTGATCTGTGCATTAAAGGATGCTTAGTAACAACAAAATCTGCAAGTTATGCAATTCCGACACTGTTGAAAATTGGAGCCAGCATCTTCTATTTGGTCATTTTAAATTCATGTTTTTTTTTCTCTCAAATTAGTGACTAAAATGGCTGGATTGCATTGCACTGCGACCAGGAAAGCCGTAAACACTTGAAATATCTCAGGAATGTTTATTGTGTTATGACCAATCACAACAAAGATCAAGACAAACCCTAACCTGAGATCAGGCTTAATTTGAGCGGTTCTCATACATTCTCTCTAACGGCTACCGCTCAAATTGGTCTTGCCCGCCGGAATGTAATTTTCAAAGCGAAACGAAAATAGAGCCTGATCTCAGGTTAGACAAACCCCGGGAAAGCCAAAATAATAATTCTTTCTCCCTCAAATAAGTTAAAGAATAAATCAAAGAAACCTAAGTGATCTCGAGATATCTCGAACTAATTCGACTCTCACTTTGTCAAATACCCTAATAAAACCGAAAACCTACAGACTTTGGGTGCCTAATCGTGTCCCCAAAAAAGCAACTTTGGGACGTTCCTGAGCGTCGCGAATCCTTTACTTCGCGCTCCGCCGAACTGATTAAGTGTAACACTGTAAAAATAGCAATAAACTTTTTTATTGGAACAATGATGCTAATTTTGAAAAACATGCTTGCCAAAACTTGGTTTCCGTGGTAACATCAATGCTGACGTACACGTAGAGATGACTTTAAAATGTTCCCAGATAAATTTTAGACTGAAAGGTCGCAAGTTTGGCGGCCATAGCTTGAACGGTTTTGAAGTTATTCAACTTTTTAAAGGAGGGGGCCTGGGAAGATCCTCGATGTGAATACGGTTAACCTCTGCCTGAATCTGAATTCCTTTCTGATTTGTTTAAAATCTTAATCTTAGTGTTCGATTTACATGGTTCAGTTAAATTTAGAGAATGGACCGACATAAAAATTAAGGTTTACATCACATATTGCCCTAATTTGATGATCTTGAGTTATGTTAGAACAAGTTCCATTTGGCTTTTGTCAGTGATTGACAGCGAAAAAATTTTTAGGATGAATCTGCTGCACTCTCTAAGTCATTTCTGAATAAATAAATGCTCTGTTACTGAGCAGTCTTTCAGTTTGTTTTTTTTTTCTGTTATATTCCCTTATTCGCTGGCCAAGGTGTTTGTTCGAAACTCAGTCAAAGTGGTCACATTAGGGCGTCGCTGTTGTAACACATTACACCTCAGGAGTCTTTGAAATACACTTTTGAGGTTTCCGCCTAAGTACCCGTATAACAAGGGATCCAATGCCGCGTTTAAGAATATCAGAAGTTGAGATCCTCTCCAAATAAAACCATACGAAGTTAAGTGAAAATAGAGAAGTGTTCGTGTGACCATAAAAGGAGACCAGCAGATGACAAACGCTGCGGTTAGTGCTGCGAGTGTTTTAGCAACTTTCTTATGTCGTCGATCAGATCTGTCCATAAAAGTATTGTTAATTACCCCAACCCTTGAATGAAGAGCGCGTCGAATCTGAGCTTGAGTAAAAAACATATACAACAAAGGAATGATGAAGAACAGTGTTGCATGCAAACTGTAGAATATTTGTCGGCCAATATTCCCCCATGTGGTATTAGCACAAATTAATTCACCGTTTTCTTGTGCTTCCACGCGATAGATGTGAACCAAAGGCGAACAAACAGCTAGGCAAAGGACCCAGATTGCGATAATTTTCAAAAATTCTTTTCGTGGCCAGCTATTGATTCTTGCGTTAAAAGGATCAATAACAGCTTTCAGTCTTTGAAAGCTTAACAACGCAAGCGTTGTTATTGAAACTGTGTAGGTTGCTTCCACGAGAAATCCCTGAAGTTTACAGGTAACGTCACCTCCTATCCAACGCCAATAAAAACTCACAAGATCAAAAATAGTGAGAAAAGTAAACAAGAGATCGGCAGAAGCTAGATTTGCCAAGAACCACATCACAGGGGAATGTGTTCTCCGCAGGGTGGCATAGCAGGTTGTTAGAACCCATACATTTCCAACGACTGACATGATGAAAACAGTACTATAAAATGTAGTGAGAAAAACCAACACAGAAAGCGTGAACGAACTGCTGTTAACCATTGTTAAGATGTGTAACAGAAGTGTTTTACCATTGATTAATTTTAACTGGTGTTTGCTCTTATTCGCTAAGGAGGACGGGTAATGAAGCTCCAACACGTAGCTCCAATAAGCTTACTTCCTGTTACCGGGGTACATAGTGACTCGTGAATTTTGTGAACTGCGAGAAAAAACATTCTTAAATACTTTCCTCGATTTCAACTTTGTCTCTTAAATTTTGGTCTCTGTGCATAATTCCTAACGTGTTTTTCTCCCTTTTATGTTATTTGCATTTTATGTTGTGTTTGATTTATCATTTCCTGTCATCTTGTGGGTCAGCTTTTGAACATTAAATTAACTTGTCATTTTTGATTGTTTTCCTTTTGTTTCCGCGCTTGCCTAACATTTACTCGATCCATGGCCATGAAATAAACGCTAATCGTTGGACAATTACAGACTGTTCTGGAAGAAAATTTAATAATTTTTATATCTTCGTTAGGTAAAGCTCCATAATTTGTTTTGTTCTTAGAAGATCGAAAGAAACAACCAATGGCGTTGTCATTCCAAATCCCCATTTTCGTTGTTAAAGCAGTTGTTTTTTATAACAGCTTTTACTACGTGACATGAATCCATTCGTGTGCAAATTTTAATACAGGTGTTAACTATAGAGGAAGCAAATCGGATGATGATGACAAAATCCTTCTTTTCGTAATTCACCTATTAGGCATCTAGCTGATTACAACATCGTTTAATCGCTAATAGTTGGAAAACTGCAAACTGTTCTGGAAATCATCATGATCAGAATATCCTCATTGTTTGGCTCCCAAACAGTCAAGCGAAACAACTGCAGTGTTTACGATCTATGCAACACTATATTCAAGGACCTCAAATCACGACATAACAATGTTATCGTATTTTTTCCTACGATGCATTTATAAGGGCTGTAAAGCTTACTCATGAATCAAAGCATTCATGTGCAAATCGTTTGGAGGTGTTAACTGGAAGGAAAAAATAGGGATTATTATCTATAATTTAAATCCTATTTCGCTCTCCCTATTTTTTCCCAATTTCTTTTTTTAGTTGGGGGGGGGGGGGGGGAGGGGTGGAAACCTGTTGTGAGTTTTGGACAGCTGATCCTATACTTTTCAGACTTTGTTGACTTTATTTTAATCATGCTTGATAACTTGATTGATCTTTCTTTTTGCTTTCATGATAAGATACCAACAACTTGAATTTCCTTTTAGTCTCGTCTTCGATAGCTCATATTGGCATCTATTTAACCCAAATTATTATGCGCCATTTTTATTAAGTAGTTATTATTTGTTGTTCGGGCAACGAGTATACGAGTTCTGCTAATTAAAATCATTTATCTGCACTATTCCGATAAAGCGAAACAGAAGTCTGAATCCAATTCAGTCTCAAATTCATCAATAATTCATACTATGAAATACAAAGAAATTTGTGTTTAAAAAGTGTTGGAAATCAGATAAAAAAAATTCTCTATTTTTGTATCCTTCTAAAATCATTTTGTTTGAGGAGCTATATCGTACATTCGACATATATATATTTCAGCAAAAATATCACACAATTTGTCATTCGTTTAACGGATGTAATCGGATTGTCTTAGAATGTTAACATCCCTATACTGATACGGACTCCTCTTGTCGACTGCATGTGCTCTAAGCCTTACTTCAATTTTTGACGTAAAAAATTTTTCAGATGGTTCGTACAGAAGACGCTATAAGTTTAATTCTAGGCCCAAAGTTCCCACTATTTCTTGCAACCAATGACCGGGGTTCAACAGACTAACGTTTTTGTTTTATTAATGTACAGACGAGCGAGTAGTTTTGCTTTTTTCACCAACCGTTTCCACTGACACGGTCCATGAATAAGGGCATTCTGTCCCGCCCGATGGAAGGGTGCCCCTGAGGCTGTCAAACCCTGACCCTGTTTACTGGATAAGACAAGTTCATTTTGCTAGCCTTTACTATCATTTTACTATTATCCTGTTTTATTTCAGTTACGAATTATATATACAGCATTAAATGAGTTAAACTAACATCTTGGAGTTAGTTTTGGTAACACAAATAAAGAGCACTTATCGCCAACCTTCTCACCCGGGGTCTTTTAATGGCTTCCGGTCCAAACTGTGACACTTAAAACATTTGCTAAATCACAGTGTGCACCCTGTTAAATACTGGAAGGCCCTGAAAAACCTGCTCAGTGGCACATATACACTTGTGTCTGTCTAGGCTAAATAAGAAAGTGGCCCACGATGCTAGCCTGCGTCACAGAAGGCCCATTCAGGTCCAATACTGTCGTCTTGATACCAGTGGAAAAATACTTTTCACAACTTGTACGAACTCAGTCCCAAGTTCTGGTTTAGTTCATCTGCGAAACAGCGCCAAAACTTTCCTTGTTGTGGGTCCCCACCTGTCTACCAGGATTTGATCACGCGCCATGATTGGCCCGTTAGAAAAGCATTTGTCGATTTGCCAATCAGGTAAAAGGGAAATTAAAAGGAAGAATTTCCGTTAATTCATTGATTCCTTTAGGAGCTCAGAACAAAGGCCTCGCTGCTTCGCAGACGTTACCACCCGCGGTAAGATTATTGCATCTGCGACGCAGGCTATCCGATGCCTTCCTTAGTTTGATGATCTGGTGTCCTGTTCTTTTTTCTTTTAGTATTTTATACTTTTGTTTTATTTTTAAGTTCTTCTCATAGAGAGTCAACTTCAAGAAGTAAAGAAAGGCAGGGAAGATGAAATGTCTTGGCCGGTCTGATACACCTATATTATCTCAGCAATAGGTGATAAATGTTAAACACCGATAAATTCTGCTCCAAAAAAGTAAAGGGTTAACAGTAATTTTCAACATCATTAGTCAAGTCACAATCGTCTTGATGAGTACATGGTAATTTTATCTTTTTATCTAGTTAAATTCTTCTCTAAGCTGATTTCCTTTCTGATTTGTTTAAAATTTAATACATAGTGTTGGGCTACTTAGTACAAGACTAAATTCAGCGAATAGACCGACATAAAAAATTAAGGTTCACATAGCTCCAATTTGGTGATCTTGCCGTTATGTTAGAACGCGCACGTTCTTTTATCATAAGCTTTTAACAGTGATTGTCAGCGTAAAATATTTTAATTATAAATGGATCTTCTACACTCCCTCAGTCGTTTTTGAATAATGCTCTTTTACTGAGCAGTCTTTCAGTTCGTTTGTATTTGTTATATTCCATTGTTCGCCGTTCAAGGTCTTTGTTGGAATACAGTCAAAGGCGTCACATTAGGGCGTCGCCGTTGTAAGCAATTACACCCCAGGAGTCTTGTTTGTAATACACTTTTGAGGTTTCCGCCAAAGTACCCGTATAACAAGGGATCCAATGCCACGTTTAGGCAGATCAAGAGTTGAGATCCTCTCCAAATAAAACCATATGGAGCTAAGTGAAAGTAGATAAGCGTTCGTGTGACCATAAAAGGGGACTGGCAGATAGCAAACGCTGCGGTTAATGCTGCCAGTGTTTTAGCAACTTTCCTGTGTCTTCGATTAGATCTCTCAATGAAATTGTTGTTAATTACCCCAGATCTTGAACGAAGAGCGCGAAAAATCTGAGTTTGAGAAAAAATCATATACGACAAAGGAATGATGAAGTACAGAATTGCATGCAGACCGTAGAATATTTGTCGGCCAATTCTTCCCCATGTGGTATTAGTACAAAGTAATTCACCGTTTTCTTGTGTTTCCACCCGATAAATGTGAACCAAAGGTGAACAGACCGCCAAGGAAAGGACCCAGATTTTGACAGTTTTTAGAAATTCTTTTCTTGGCCAGCTATTAATTCGTGCATTAAAAGGATCAACAACAGCCTTCAGTCTCTGATAGCTTAACACCAGAAGCGTTGTAATTGAAACGGTGTAAGTTGCTTCGACGAGAAAGCCATGAAGTTTACAGGTAAACGGTCACCGCCCATCCAACGCCAATAAAAGCCTATAGCATTTAAAATGGTGAGAAAAGTAAACAAGAGATCGGCAGAAGCTAGATTTGCCAAGAACCGCATCACAGGGGAATGTGTTCTCCGCAGGGTGGCATAGCAGGTTGTTAGAACCCATGTATTACCAACGACTGACGTGATGAAAACAGCGCTATAAAATATGCCGAAGAAAACCACCAGAGAAAACGAGAAAGAAGTGCTATTAACCATAGTTGAGATTGTTCAAATCGGTGTTTTGGCATCGAATAATTTGAACGTATTTTATCCTAAGGGTGGCACGGTTAATGAAGCTCCAATGGGTTACTACTCCGTCATTGGTGATTCGTGAAGAACTGCACAGAGAAAACTGAAAAACTGAGCCTTAAATAATTCGCTCGATTTCGATATTGTCTTTAAAAGTTTTTCTTTCTGTGCGTAGAAGGTTTTTTTCTTTTTCTTCTTCTGTTAATGGCATTTTATGTTACGCTGAATCTCATATCATTTCCTGTCATCACCTCGTTCAGCTTTTGAACTTTAAATTAACTTGTCATCTGTGATTATTTAATCGGTTCCTTTTGTTCTCCACTGTTGCCAAACTTTTTATCGATCCATGGCTTTAAAATTAATAGACGCTAATCGTTGGAAAATTAAAGATTGTTCTGGAAGAAACTTTAAACATCATTAATCTTCATTACGATAACGTTCGATATTTCTTTCTTTTGCTCGATCGAAGAAAACAACCATTGGTGTTTTCAGTCTAAATCCCCATTTTCATGACATAACACTAATATTTTTTCTTAATAGACATCATGCATTTATGGGTTGAAAAGCTTTTACTAAGGGCGCTTTCCATTTGTCAGGACTGACCGGCCAGACCATTCCCGTAGTAATGATAATTTTAATTTTAATCAAAACTATCTAACCAGATCCGTCAAATCCTAAATTTTATGCACGAAAGAGGTGGTTTTTCAGCAGAAGCTGTTGGAAAAAGCCTATTTCATTGTCAAAATGCTGCTCCAGCCATGGTCTGGCCAGCTAGTTCTGACTATTGGAAAGCGCCCTTAGAATCCATTTATGTGCAAATTTAGTACAGGTGTTGACTAGTGGAAGAAAATCGGATTACTAGTTCCATGAAAAATATTAATCCTTCTTTTCGTAATTCACTTAGTAGGCACTGGTCTATGACTGGGTCTATAGCTGATTCCAAGTCAGAGTGATCTTTAAAAAGCAATAATTGGAAAATTGAAAACAGTCCTGGAAATCTTCATGATCAGGCTTGAAATTTCCCCATTATATTTTGTTCCCAAACAGTCAAGAGAAACAATCTAAATCACCATTTTCATGCCAGACCCAATCATGACATAACAATCTTGTATTAATTTTTTTCCTCACACAAGATGCATTAATTTAGGGACGCAAAGCTCAGTCTGAATCGATGCATTCATGTGCTCATCGTTTGCAGGTGTTAATAAAATGAAGAGACCAAACTGGACCAAAAAAGACCCCGATCTCTCTGTCTTTCTTTCCTCAATTTACAAATTTAGCGACCCTGTATGAGAGATAATTTTTGGACAGCTGATCCCACATCTTTATCGTTTTTTTTAATTTTCTTTTAAACGGGTTTAAACGTAATTGCGCGCTCTCTTTTTGCCTCAAGGATCAGATATTATTAATAATAACCTCTTGAATTTTCTATTTTCTTCATTGTCGCTCTTAGCTCATAGTAGTACAGTAGACCTGGCAGTAGCTCAAACGCTGAAGGAAAACGGAAAATAATTCGAATTAGCGGGGTATTCGAGTTACTCGAGGTTCTACTGTAATACATTTTAACCATTTTTGCGCCTGTAATTTCTTGTTTGTGCGATGAGTACACTAGATTTGTTAAATCTTTCTTCGTGCAGTAATTATCGCTGAGGCGAAAACAAAGGTTTGACTCCAGCTTCTCATGAATTCCTCAATAATTCATACCGTTTTGTCCAATAATCTAATATAAAAGAAATTACAGTCGAAGCTATCTTTGTGACCGCTCTCGTAAGCAACGCAGCTCTAGTTACGAACATTCATTGTGGAACTCCATTTGAACTGTGACTTAACCTTTGTAATGAAAGCGCGCGTAACCAGTGACCGCTCCCGTAAGCAAACGCGACCACTTTTTGGACTACCCGATTGGACTTTTCCTTTGTTTTTTAGCTCTCGTAAGCGGCTACCCAGACTCGATGCATCGGGACTTTGAGTTTATTAAACGGCTTCAAAAACCTCTGATGGCGGTGAGATCAACTCATTCTAATGCACTCTTGATACTCAGTTAGATATGGTTATTCGATCTAGTCTAAAAAAATGGACGTAGAGTTTAGCCGTGTTTGTATCAGATAAAAAGACACTCATTAAATATTAAGACGGAATCCACCAGGAAATTGAGTAATTTTGATTTTCAGTGGACAAGAAACCGTGTACCAGAATAATTTAAAGAATATTTCATTCTTTTTCACATTTATGTAATTTGTCATCTGTAATAACACCATAGAAAATTTCTCATGGGAGTCCGAGAAAATGAATGTCAAATTTCACAAGAATTGTGAAAACACAGGTAATTCATGTACAAGAAACAGGTAATTCATGTATAAGAAACTTGACAATACGTGAGCCGCGGGGCGCTAGGAGCGAACACGCTTCTCAGTTTTCGACAAATCAATCAATCGTCGCTGAATTTTGATGAGCTGTGTCTGCAAGCAACGAAAAGGTTGTTTGCAGAAAAGTTGGATCTTGTTTACTGTGGGTAATGTCGACCGAGATATCGGTCGATGTAGCGGTCGATATAGCGGTCGACATAGCGGTCGATATAGCGGTCGACAGTCGGTCGATAGTCGGTCGACAGTCGGTCGATACTCGGTCGATGCTCGGTCGATACTCGGTCGACAGTCGGTCGACAGTCGGTCGATATAGCGGTCGATAGTCGGTCTACAGTCGGTCGATAGTCGGTCGATAGTGAGAAAGACTATCGGCCGAGTATCGGTCGATAGTTCGACGACGCACCTCGACTTACTATCGGTCATATGTCGGTGATATATCGGTCAACTGTCGGTGGTATATCAGTCAACTGTCGGTGGTATATCGGTCAACTGTCGGTGGTATATCGGCCAACTGTCGTTCGAATATCAGTCATGTGTTAATTTATCAGGTGAGTCCAATGGCTTTTTTTTTTAAGCAAAGACGTCATTAATTACTGTTATCATGCGATGGGGGAACATGTGGCAGCTGTGCGAGGCGCGATTACTCTATGAAGCGAACCGAAGAGCACTGGGAACTAAGGACAAGGTAACCGTTTTTTTTCCAGTTTGTATCATCACCGATCGTCTTATTTTTAGCTGTTAAACAGAACCTGTCTCAGCCTAAGTTGAATCTGCTGCTCCTGTGGTCCCGCAGTCGAAGAATACTTAAAGAACGACGAGTGAAACGACTGCTCCCGCAGTCCCGAAGTGGAAGAATAATGAATAGGAAAAGGCAGTTCATGACATGCTTTAAGAGCGAGGAATACACATCTTTTATTATCATCGGGCTTGGACCTGCTTCATCACGCCGAGTTCTCGTTTGTGCAGAGACCACAAATTAAACTTATATATTTCTGCATTGAAGACGGGAACAGTCCTTTGTTTAACGATCAGTTATAGATAAAACGCGCTGATAATGCGCCGAGGAAGGTAACAAAATATCCAGCAGACTGAACACATTCATTTGTTGTGGGAATGATTTCAACTTACAGCAAGGAAAATGCTCATACGTTCTCATTACATTCTCCTGTCCTTTTGCTCTGTCCTTTCGCTTTATATTGTGTTCAAAATAAAGACTACCATGCGTATACCGCGCAATAGCAATTGTTATCCCATGTTTCAGTAGCCAATTAGAGAGCGCGCACAACGCTAACCACTGTTTTAGTGTATACTAAATACGTATAGGATCACCCCCTGCCGTCCTTGGCTGGCCATAACCCTAATCATGTTCTACCAAGCGTTTACATGAAAAAGGCACCTCTGACAATAATAAAAAACCTGTTGAAGGCAGAGAAACCAAACCGGCAATGATACCCAAAGCAGAGTGATATTGAGCTTCAAATATATACAGAAAAGGTTTATTAATTTGAAAACGGAGGAAAAATTGCCCTCTTCATCGCTTGGTTAGAGTTTCCCTTTTGGATGATGCTTCCTCGAAAATTCTTGAACTGACTGGCAACTGGCAGTTAACAACGGCAGCAAAATGACAAAAACAAGGGAAAAAAGAAAAGCGAAAAAAAAAAGCAGAAAAGTCTAAAGAGATTGGGTAAGACTTTTTGGTGTGCCCGTACCAAAAAATGTCACAAAACGGGATGCTATTGCAAAAAAAGGCATGCTTTCATGTTTAATTTTGAGTAGTTTGGACTAAAAACTGACCAAAAATGTCCAAAAATGTGAATTTTTCGAGAATCTCCTCGTGTAAATGGGGGCAATCGGTTCATATTTCAGTAATCTTGCTCCAATTTCTTCTCCAGGGCTATTGATAACGGACTAAAAACCATACAGACCGACGAAAATCTCGACCGATATATCGATCGACTATCGTCCGACTCTCGACCGATATATCGAACGACTATCTTCTGACTATCGACCAAGTGTCGACCAATTACTGACTGATACATCGGTCAAGTTTCGACCAACTATCGGCGAAGTGTCGGCAAAGTGTCGGCGAAGTGTCGGCGAAGTGTCGGCGAAGTGTCAGCGAACGAAAAGCTCTATCAGCCGAGACACATCTGGAACGACTATCGACCGTGTCTCGACCGAGTGTCGACCGACTATCGACCGACTATTGACCGCTATATCGACCGAGTATCGACCGAGTGTCGACTGAGTATCGACCGAGTGTCGACCGAGTGTCGACCGAGTGTCGACCGAGTGTCGACCGACTGTCGACCGCTATATCGACCGCTAGCATCGACCGATATCTCGGTCGACATTACCCACAGTAAACGAGATAACAAAATTCCAAGTGATAAAAAAAAATGTTTGATAGGCCTACAAGACTCTTACCAGGATCGGTTGGTTCTTTTTGACGTGCATTTGTATGATAAATTTCATGTGCCGGATGTGCTCATTGTGTTGTTGTACATGTGAAGACTGTGAAGACTAAACTCTCAGGGGGCACTGACTCAAACAAAAGCAATCTTATAAATTATCGACAAGCGATTTCCCGAAACTATTCCCGGCAACTTTATAAGCATATCCATGTTGTGCGTCATATTCGCTCGACTTGCTTGCTGTTGCTGCTTGTCTCAAAAATTTTGAAAGGACTCGACTACAACAACACTACTCTAGTTGATTGCTTGCTTTCATGCGACGATTTTGATTTTTCTGTCGCTGACACATTGGGCAACGATAAAAGCAAAGCTGTGATTAGAAGAGTCACAATACCCCAAACGTGGCGCGAACACCTTCCAGAAAATGGGAGCTGAATTCTAATTGGCTAATCGCGGGAAAGGAATGTGGTTCGATTTTCAGCAGCCGTTAGTGGGGAGGACGACACTAAAAACGGCTATGTAGCAGACCGGGCAATATCAAACTCGTCGTCATTTGTCACAAGTACTTCGCTGAACGGAAGTGTTAAGATTGCCTTAGAATACCAGCTGGAAGCCTTACCTCAGGGTTGAAGGTAAAAAAAAAAAACCTTCGGATGTTCACTAGTTTTACAGTCAGACGCGATTAGATAAAGTCTAGGCCCAAACTGCTCAAATTATTTTGGTGTCCAATAAGTTATACAGAGAAGCTTATTTTAAATTTATATTAAGGTAAAAAGTAGTGCGGCGTTCAGAGTGTTCCTAGGGACACAGTCCATGAATAGGGGCTTTCTGCTTCCCGGGAGGGTACTCAAGGGAAGTTTGGGTAGATGTGTGCAGCTGATGCCTTTAAATCTTCAAGCCCCAAGATCAAGATACAAATTCTCCTCTCTGGCCTTCATAAATTTCTTGACTGAAAAATTGGTTGAGAGAATTTGTTGAAAGATCAAAGCATATTTAACAATTAATGAATGAGGCTGAGTATCTTATGAAGAATTATGGAGACCTCGGAGGGTGTTATACGAAAACCGAATTCAATAATTGTTTTATCATTCATTCAAAATAATTCCTAGTTTAAAAACATGGCTAAAACATGCTCTATCAACAATCTTTTTTCCAAAAAAATGGGAAATACTGTTCAACGCACCATCCACGGAGAACCCTTGGGAGCTGTTGATCACCACAAATACCTTGAAGTTGAGATATCCCGTGATCTAAATCGCTGGAATTATAGGCAAAGCCAACAGATCTCTTGGCTTTATAAGAAAAAACTTAAGTAAATGTCCAGAAAACGTAAAACAGCAAGCCTATCTTGCTTTAGTTTTTGCGCATGGGATCCTCACATTCAAAAACAGACAAAGGACGTTGAGAGTACGTAGAGACGAGCGGCACTTAGAAAATGAATATGGCACAACTCCTGGAACTATAAGGAAATTTAAATGATTTGAAATTGCGAACACCCGAGAAGTTTCTTAAGGCTTATCATTTGCATGTGGTTCTGATCGTAATCCGCTAAAAAAGGAACAAATATGTAAATCATTATACTTCACAGGTGTTTTCAATACATCAGATTCTCATTATTTTTTTACGAGAACCAAAATAGAATAATGAGTCATCTATATTCACCCATGCGCAAAAAACCCTAAACGATTTTTGAAATTTCTTAACGGCATCGTAGTTTCGAGCTAGCCTCTCCTGAACGATCATGGATCGCTTGTGTTTAACGATACCTGATGAAAGTTACGGCTGCTAAAACTGTTCCTTCTATTGCAAGGTGGTACTAAACATAAGAACTGTACCAAAAACACAGTGAAGAAATTCAACTCGCGAATCAATATGAAACAGATTTGAAAGTGTAAGTGTTACAGCTATTGCTATATCTATTGCCCTTCTCTTGTCTGGACGAATTGCAAAAGAGCTGCGAATTGCACACTATTTAGCCGGTGAACTTGTTTCTCAACTGAAACCTTTCAGAGTATTTTATTTTAATCGGCAGTGGTATGTTTTTCCTTTTTCTTTTCCCTCAGGTTTGAGAAGTAACATTCAGTGCATGCATTGTTGAGTGATGAGGAACGTAAAGAAGACAGTTATCAGCTCATGGCAGAAAAACAGCAAGAGATTTGTGGAGGTAACTATCCAAGTAAAAAGTCATCTTAACCAGGACCATCATAAACTGACAGAAGGATAAATAATGGTTTTAATATATGGTGATGGAAAACGTGTCAGTTTTTTTGTAAGATACCTGAGGTTACTATAACTTAGTTATGTTAGACCCGGTAACGAGTTGAAGTATGATTGATTTTCTCTGGACAATGTTTAATTTGCTCCTGAGCGATTTTACATTAGGTAATATACTATACTAATTAGTTTTACGAGCATTATTCCGATGAGCAAATAGACTGCTTTATAAAGTTGTTATCACCTATATATTTACTTCAATGTTTTTTTGAAAGTTAAAGACCTAAGAGCAAAATGGGACATGGGTGTTAGAGAATAACTTAAGAGCAAAAATTATCGTATCCCACTTTTCCTTTAAAGAGTTCTTTGTTATGCTTTAACTATTTTTTTTTGTCTTGTTCACTCGTGTAGGCAAACAATCTAACAGAAGTACAGTCATTAATTTTTGAGTGCGGACCCAACTAAGCCGGATGATTTTTAAAACGGTAAGTACTTGTAACAACCCCGATCCCGATCTTTTATTAGTGACTTTATGAGCTGACTACTCAGGATCTTGCCGTTAAAGCTCAGACTACGGACTTGGCAAAATGGCTCATTTGGTAACTCCTTTTTCTTCACTTTTTACGCAGTCATCAAGGCGAACTCAAAATCAGTCAAAGTCGCTGAAAATACCTTTTTGGAGGAAAAAAGACATATGTATTTAGGTAAGGTAGTACACTATTTATTTAACATTAATTTTTATACATAGTTGGCGATATATTGCTAATGTAAAAAACAAGCAGATTGTGTGGGTAGCCTGTGGTAAAAACCACGAAGAAATCCTCGTCCCAGGGTCTACTGGTGTCCCGGCCAATATGGCGGCGTGGGGCTGTTAGTTTGGAGCAGTGCAAACCTAGTTTAAGCTTAATAGTACCTACAAAAATTTCAAGAAAGGACTCTGCAATATTAAAACCAAAATACCAAAGAAGTCAATATAATCAGAAGGTCAGGACAGACATAAAGGTATTACATATTTACAGGGGCACCCGACGACGATTTCCTCCTAATAGATCTTGTCACGGTTTTCGACGCCATCTTGACGAGTAGGCAAACGCGTGAGAAATTACAATGTTTGTATGAGAATCTAATGTAGAATAATTTCCGTAGAACGGCTGTTCTGAAAAAAAAAAAAGATTTGTAAACTAAAGCTTCACTCCTAAGAATTCTCCTGAAAAAATTTGAGGGCGCTACATGCACTAGAAGACCTAGAACCACTTTTAAAAATTTTCTATACATTTGTCTGTAAGAAAGTCCCGGGAAAATTACAGAGAAATGTATGGAAAATCTAAAGCAAGCCTCGGAAGAAATTTAAGGATAGGTACGCCCTCAAAATTTTTTAGGACAATCCTTTGCTTTGTAGCTTTAGATTACAATAGATATTTTTTTCAGAACAGCCATTTTACGGAAATTATTCAACATCAGATTCTCATACAAGTGACTGTAATTTCTCACGCGTTTGTCTACTCGTCAAGATGGCGTCGAAAACCGTGACAAGGTCTATTGCATTGAAATTATGAAGTAATTCTCATTATGGAGTAGAGATGGCTAGGATGTAAAAGTAGGCAGTGATTTCAGGCTTTCACTTTCGCACCTTCCTGTAGTTCCCGAAAAAGTAGGCAGCTCAAAACTTGAAGTAGCCAGTTTTTTTATCCTGCTGCTGGCACTTAATGAGAATCCGGCAGACTACAGTGCTCTGAAATCTCTAGCAATGCATTCTAAGCGGGGCTATAAAATCTGTTTCTGTTCGGTCATTCAAGGGGAACTTGAGACTTTTCAAAATAACAAGGGCTTCAGTTTTATTTTCCTGAAAGTATGAGACCGTAAGTTAATTAAGTTCATTTCTTTATCACCTAGAGATATGTCAAGAGATCACAGGCACAATTTAAAGGATTTGACCAACAAAAAAAAAAAAGAAAGGTAAATACAATATTAGAATAATTTTATTC
The DNA here is from genome assembly GCA_964035705.1 of Porites rus. Taxonomy (NCBI): domain Eukaryota; kingdom Metazoa; phylum Cnidaria; class Anthozoa; order Scleractinia; family Poritidae; genus Porites; species Porites rus. The sequence continues at coordinate 7,159,242 of OZ037996.1, read as the reverse complement.
TATTTATATAGATTAAGCAGTCTAGAACCACAGTGTAGAATATACCAGAATTCATGGTCAAAACAAACTACACTCTGTAAAATTCAAACTGCATGATAAATGGTATAAGACGTAATACTGCCCCTCTCCAACATTCAAAGGAATACTCCAGTTTTAAACCTGTGAGAGCAACAATTAGGATACAAGGGCATTATGTTTGATGCCCTATGAAATATTCTAACTTTTACATAAAAACTTTGATTAAACAATATATACTTATGTCAACTGGGATTCCAACCCAGCAAAGAAAATATGGGATACAGATTCTCCCTGAACTATTACATCGAAAGTCTGATATTTATATGAGGAAATATACACCAGCTCATCTGTTATTCATACTCAGCAAAGAAATGGGAGGCAGTAGCTTTCTGAACAATTGAATACAGACTTTAATATATTAGTTTTATGAGCATTATCCTAATAAGCAAATAGACTAAAATGAGACATGGGTGTTAGAGGATAAAAAGTAGAAATTGTATTGTGACAAATTCTCTTCTTAGCCTGCATTCACTTACTAAAATGAAAATTATTCCCTTTTTCACTTACTGACAAGAGTCATACAAAATTTTATTTACATGCCTTTTAACTGTTTTTGTTATCAACCCTTCCACCCAGTTGTTTCCTTTTCAAAGTGCCTCATCCAAGTAAAGGGCCCATGGGCAGAATTTCTAAGATACATGTATTTTCTCCCAGGGAGTGCTCCCCCTTACATAAGCCAGCTAGGTAGGTGCCACCCCAAAGGGTATGGCTTTTGCACCTTTTTGTTCTAAAAATGGCCAGGACTTGGAGAACCGGGGGGCACACCCCTAGGTAATCACTGATTTCAAAAACCTATCACAATAAAATTTTGACTGCCAGATAAAGAGTATTTCATCAAATCATGTCTGACTTCATCATTTTGTTATGCTTTAACTAATTTTTTTTTGTCTTCTTCACTCATGCAGGTAACAATCTAATAACAGAAGTACAGTCATTAATAATTGTTCAGTGCTGACCCAACTAAACCAGGATATTCTTAAAATGGTAAGAGCTCGAAGCTTGTAACAACCCCAGTCTCAATCTTTATTTAGTGACTTAATAAATTATGGCTCCTAAGGATCTTCCTTGAAGTATTAGAATACATGAAAATTCTGTTATTTATAAAAAACAAATTACATCTATGAGGTCAAGTAAGATTCCAACTCAGCGAAAATGGGAGACAGATGCTCCCTAAACTGCGACATAATACATAATATTTATATAACGTTAATAAACTCTGCCCATTGGCAGTGGTTTTCCATTAAGATTCTATACCAGATACCACTCTAAGAACACACAGAAAGTAATGCTACTCCCTGGACTGATACCTTAGTCTATGATAGATGAGACTTACTGTTTTTAACTAACTATTTTAAAAACAATAGATAACCTGGGATTTCCAACCCATCAAGCAAGGGACTTAGGAGCTCCCTGGACTGATACTTCAGCCAATAATAGATAATACTTACTATTATAACTAGATAAACTGGGATTCCAACCCAGCAAGCAAGGGAGACAGGAGCTCCCTGGACTGATACTTCAGTCAATAATAGATAATACTTACTATTAAAACTAGATAAACTGGGATTCCAACCCAGCACGCAAGGGAGTCAGGAGCTCCCGGACTGATAGTTCAGTCTATCGTAGTTATTACTTACTTTTAAAACTAGATCAACTGGGATTCCAACCCAGCAAACAAGGGAAACAGGAGCTCCCTGGACTGATACTTCAGTCAATAATAGATCAAACATAATATTAAAACTAGATCAACTGGGATTCCAACCCAGCAAACAAGGGAGACAGGAGCTCCCTGGACTGATACTTCAGTCAATAATAGATGAAACTTACTATTAATCTAGATCAACTGGGATTCCAACCCAGCAAACAAGGGAGACAGGAGCTCCCTGGACTGATACTTCAGTCAATAATAGATGAAACTCACCATTAAAACTACATAAACTGGAATTCCAACCCAGCAAGTAAGGGAGACAGGAGCTCCCGATCTGATACTTCAGTCAATAATAGATAAAACTTACTATTAAAACTAGATAAACTAGGATCCCAAGCAAGCAAGCAAGGGAGACAGGAGCTCCCTGGACTGATACTTCAGTCAATAATAGATGAAACGTACTACTAAAACGAGATAAACTGGGATTCCAAACAAGCAAACAAGGGAGACAGGAGCTCCCTGGACTGATACTTCAGTCAATAATAGATAAAACATACTATTAAAACTAGATAAACTGGGATTCCAACCCAGCAAGCAAGGGAGACAGGAGCTCCCTGGACTGATACTTCAGTCAATAATAGATAAAACATACTATTAACACTAGATAAACTGGGATTCCAACCCAGCAAGCAAGGGAGACAGGAGCTCCCGGACTGATACTTCAGTCAATAATAGATAAAACATACTATTAAAACTAGATAAACTGGGATTCCAACCCAGCAAGCAAGGGAGTCAGGAGCTCCCTGGTCTGATACTTCAGTCAATAATAGATAAAACATACTATTAGCACTAGATAAACTGGGATTCCAACCCAGCAAGCAAGGGAGACAGGAGCTCCCGGACTGATACTTCTGTCATTAATAGATAAAATTTACTATTAAAACTAGATAAACTGGGATTCCAACCCAGCAAGCAAGGGAGTCAGGAGCTCCCGGACTGATACTTCAGTCAATAATAGATAAAACATACTATTAAAACTAGATAAACTGGGATTCCAACCAAGCAAGCAAGGGAGACAGGAGCTCCCTGGACTGATACTTCAGTCAATAATAGATAAAACATACTATTAAAACTAGATAAACTGGGATTCCAACCCAGCAAGCAAGGGAGACAGGAGCTCCCTGGACTCAGATACTTCAGTTTATGGAAGATGAAACTTACTATTAAAGGTAGATAAACTAAGATTGCAGCCCAGCAAGCAAGGGAGGCAGGTGCTCCCTGGACTGATACTTCAGTGTATGGTAGATGAAACTTACTATTAAAGCTAGATAAACTAAGATTGCAGCCCAGCAAGCAAGGAAGACAGGAGCTCCCTGGACTGATACTTCAGTGTATGGTAGATGAAACTTACTATTAAAACTAGATAAACTGGGATTTCAACCCTGCAAGCAAGGGAGACAGGGGCTCCCTGGACTGATACTTCAGTCAATGAGAGATGAAACTTACTGTTAAAAGAAATCATTCACTTGGATTCCAACCCAGCAAGCACGATAAGTAATACCTGGAGTGATACTACAGTCTATTATGCATGTAGTTTAACCTTTAATACCCTAATTCTAGAAATAAATGAAGTGCATTACATGTTATCGTTTATTATTGTTTATAGTATTATACTGTTTGAGCAGCAGCAATTCTTTCAATAAATTTAATAGCAGCTGTAAGTAGAAAAAGGGGATTCCAAAAACAAATTGGCCTATTGTTGCCAATACAGTGGCCTCAAGCCAGGTGGAGGGTTTCGTGCGTTCCACAGGGTGCTTGTCTACTTATGCGGTGAGAGTGGTACTGAGCCATCAGTTACACCGAGGTCTGGGTGGTTGCCTCTGACCGACAGGTGATGTATTGGGCGCCTGATAAGAAAACGGCCGTTGCACTCAAGTGCTTATCAACTCATTCTGCAGTGGTGCAGAGCTTTACGAGTGATACTGCACGGGCCGTAGCGGTGTACCGCTCATCGGGTCATGCCATATCTCAGCTTCTGTCACGAAACAAGTCTGTTGTAAGCGCTCATGCCCAGGTGTCCCGGTATGGACGCAAGCGGAGGTCCCCCAATTTATATGGCCATTGCACTCACGTGCGTCTCGGATACTGCACAGGCCATACACCCTTTTCTTTAGGTCATGCCATATCTCAAGTTTTGTAATGAAACAGGTTTTTTCAAGCCTTTAATTTTTTGTTGTTGTTGTTGTTTAAATAAAAAATCTCAGTTATTATAGGTATTATTTCAGATTTTCTTGGAAAGAGTTGTTGCTCTAAGAAGATTATCACTGATTTTCAAAGTAATATGCACTTAGGGCAACTTAGATTCCAGCCCAGCAACCAAGGGAGACAGGAGCTCCCAGACTGATACTTCAGTCAATAATAGATAAAACTTATTATTAAACTAGATAAACTAGGATTCCAACCCAGCAAGCAGGGGAGACAGGAGCTCCCGGACTGATACTTGAGTCAATAACAGATAAAACTTACTATTAAAACTAGATAAATTGGGATTCCAACCCAACAAGCAAGGGAGACAGGAGCTCTCTGGACTGATACTTCAGTCTATCGTAGTTATTACTTACTATTAAAATTAGATAAACTGGGATTCCAACCCAGCAAGCAAGGGAGACAGGAGCTCCCTGGACTGATACTTCAGTCAATAATAGATGAAACTTATTATTAAAACTAGATAAACTGGGATTCCAACCCAGCAAGCAAGGGAGACAGGAGCTCCCTGGTCTGATACTTCAGTCAATAATAGATAAAACTTACTATTAAAACTAGATAAACTGGGATTCCAATCCAGCAAGTGAAGCAGACAGGAGCTCCTTGGACTGATACTTCAGTCGATAATAGATAAAACTTACTATTAAAACTAGATAAACTAGGATTCCAACCCAGCAAGCAAGGGAGACAGGAGCTCCCTGGACTGATACTTCAGTCAATAATACATAAAACTTACTATTAAAACTAGATAAACTGGGATTCCAACCCAGCAAGCAAGGGAGACAGGAGCTCCCTGGACTGATACTTCAGTCAATGATACATGAAACTTTTTATTAAAAGTAGATAAACTGGGATTGCAACCAAGCAAGTAAGGGAGACATGAGCTCCCTGGACTGATGCTTGAGTCAGTAATAGATAAAACTGACTATTAAAACTAGGTAAACTGGGATTCCAACCCAGGAAGCAGGGGAGTCAGGAGCTCCCGGACTGATACTTCAGTCTATCGTAGTTATTACTTACTATTAAAATTAGATAAACTAGGATTCGAACCCAACAAGCAAGGGAGACAGGAGCTCCCTGGACTGATACTTCAGTCAATAATACATGAAACTTACTATTAAAACTAGATAAACTGGGATTCCAACCCAGCAAGCAAGGGAGACAGGAGCTCCCTGGACTGATACTTCAGTCAATAATAGGTAAAACTTACTATTAAAACTAGATAAACTGGGATTCCAACCCAGCAAGCAAGGGAGATAGGAGCTCCCTCGACTGATACTTCAGTCAATGATAGGCGAAACTTATTTTTAAAACTGGATAAACTGGGATTCCAACCCAGCAAACAAGGGAGACAGGAGCTCCCTGGACTGATACTTGAGTCAATAATAGATAAAACTTATTATTAAAACTAGATAAACTGGGATTCCAACCCAGCAAGCAGGGTAGTCAGGAGCTCCTGGACTGATAGTTCAGCCTATCGTAGTTATTACTTACTATTAAAATTAGATAAACTGGGATTCCAACCCAGCAAGCAAGGGAGACAGGAGCTCCCTGGACTGATACTTCAGTCAATAATAGATGAAAGTTATTATTAAAACTAGATAAACTGGGATTCCAACCCAGCAAGCAAGGAAGACAGGAGCTCCCTGGACTGATACCTCAGTCAATGATAGATGAGACTTATTATTAAAACTAGATAAACTGGGATTCCAACCCAGCAAGCAAGGGAGACAGGAGCTCCCTGGACTGATACTTCAGTCAATAATAGATGAAACTTACTATTAAAACTAGATAAACTGGGATTCCAACCCTGGAAGCAAGGGAGACAGGAGCTCCCGGACTGATACTTCAGTCAATAATAGATAAAACTTACTATTAAAACTAGATAAACTGGGATTCAAACCCAGGAAGCAAGGGAGTCAGGAGGTCCTGGACTGATACTTCAGTCAATAATAGATAAAACATACTATTAAAACTAGATAAACTGGGATTCCAACCCAGCAAGCAAGGGAGTCAGGAGCTCCCTGGACTGATACTTCAGTCAATAATAGATAAAACATACTGTTAAAACTAGATAAACTGGGATTCCAACCCAGGAAGCAAGGGAGACAGGAGCTCCCTGGACTCATACTTGAGTCAATAATAGATAAAACATACTATTAAAACCAGATAAACTGTGATTCCAACCCAGCAAGCAAGGGAGACAGGAGCTTCCTGGAGTGATACTTCAGTCAATAATAGATAAAACTTAATATTAAAACTAGATAAACTGGGATTTCAACCCTGCAAGCAAGGGAGACAGGGGCTCCCTGGAATGATTCACTTGGATTCCAAGCTAGCAAGCACGATAAGTAATACCTGGAGTGATACTACAGTCCATTATGCATGTAGTTCAACCTTTAATACCCTAATTCTAGAAATAAATGAAGTGCATTACATGTTATCGTTTATTATTGTTTATAGTATTATACTGTTTGAGCAGCAGCAATTCTTTCAATAAATTTAATAGCAGCTGTAAGTAGAAAAAGGGGATTCCAAAAACAAATTGGCC